>CM038676.1:289840735-290440735 GCA_021605205.1 Aegilops longissima
TCTAACATATCACACACGCACACTGTCTCTCTCTCTCTCGCAACCACGCTCAACAAGGGTTTCCCCGTGAATAACTTACCGTCTATTCATCAACAGTCATGGCAGTATGGCGAACACGAGACGTGAAAAAGAATAAATCTACACGTGCTTAGACCACCTAGTATGACTACTAAGACTAGAGCAAGCCAAAAAGCGCGCCGTCGTCACCCCCTCCTTGTCGGCGACGGGAAAATCTTCGTTTTACACAGTCAAGAAGTCATTGTGATAAGGCCCCACATGCCGAGGCGTTGAATAGAATGTAGATGCTAGTTTACGGAAGCAAGTATCGATAATACGTTTGTATCTTCATACTTATATTTCTTCTCCTATAAAAACCGAGTTGGTGATGATGGTACGTGTGCCATATTGCAATATAGACCATCCGATCTATATCTGACGGATGGAAATTAAACCAAAAGATACCCGCACCCCTCTCCACATTTGCAGACAAGGCCTTCCTCGCTCATCCTTATCTCCAACAAACCTCATTGTTGAGCAATTAAGAAAGGAAGCCTCGAACAAACGGCCTGGTGGCCGCCGCCGTCGCAATCCCCATGCCTCCGCCATCCCACCACCAACCACCACCACACCCCACTCCTCTTCACCTTATCTCATATTTCTCGAGATATCATTAGTTTTACACATGGGATTACTCCCAAGGGTCAATCACAACAAGTGTTTTATAAAAAATGCATCTTGATGTTCCGCAATGCACGGATCTTGCTAGTACTCCTACACAAGACTAAGTTGGTGATGCTGGTGTCTCGCCATCCATCGCTTCTGACCATTAGATCTACATCTAACGATTGTGAGGTAAGTTGTTGCCTTTTCTCACCAACATCCCACTTGTCTACCAATTTGCAGTAAAACCCATAATTAGTATCTTAAAACCAACCACATCCCTCCCCGACCTCACCAAAACAGCCCAAGGAATATATTCTAATTGAAACATAATATATCTCTAGTGACATATGTATATCAAAATTAGAGTGTTTTGTACCAAGTTTGTGAATAAGTATTATTCTAATTATGATTCGTTGCAACGGACATGAACATTGCTAGTATTTCCAACCATGCATTTCTTTTCCTAGTATTCCATAGTTTCGAGTTTTCCATCAAGATATTAGTCACTCATGGTTGATATTTACTTTCAATCATGTACACATATGCACTATGTAACTAGCCTTGCTTATTGGCTTCCAAAGCTTAACTTTCGCTCCTACTTACAATATGTAGAGTATTTAACAAAAAACTACCACTTTGAACCAGCCCTAGGAAGAATCTATTATACAAAAAATAGCAAAAACATACCCAAAATTTCTTAATCCACACAAAAATTACCTAGTACTCCTACCGATTAGGTTCGTTTAAACCCATTTATGATATGGTTGGCCCACATGTCCATGCTGACGAGGCAGCTTAAACCAACACATTTTGTTTGACCGTTGACACGAGGGGCCCAGATCTGACCTTCTATCCTATTATTCCCCCTCAAATCATTATTTTTCTTGAACATTACTTCAAACAGATCGATGCGGTTCGCCGGTGGCGCCGTGATGAGCGAGTTGGCCGCCGCTCCACGGACGGGCCGGACGCCGCCTGGCCTCCGTGACGGGTTGGCAGTGCTGGCTCGAAGCGTGACTCACGAGCGAGCAAGCTGCATTAGTTTTAGCGCCGCACGCCGAAAGAAGCCGCATTGCGCTGCCGGCTAATCTAGCTAGCAAACCTTGCGCATAAGCAGCTGGACGGAGCTATCTTGGCTAGCTAGAGGTCATGAGCGCCGGACGGACTGGCATCCGGCTGCCGCAACATGGGCTCCGCACCGCGGTGAGTTTGACTCGCCTTTCTGCGGCGGGCGGTAGCTGCGCCCCATGGCCGAGGATGACTAGGTGGACGGGCCGAGGTAGGAGGTCACTGAGGATTTTGTTGGTAAGAGCATGTACAATGGTTGATAAGGTAGTCTTATCTTAAGTCTGCCACGTATGCAAGTGGTAGTAGTTTCTTGGCATTTTAGTGGTTTCTTGCATTATTAGAGCAAGTACAATACTCCCGCCTTTCCGGTTTATAGGGCTTATTTGAAAATTTTAGTTTTTCCATTTTATAAGGTTCAATTTGGTTGTTTTCCATCACATGTTCAGATTCCAAGGTGCATTAAATCATTGTGTGCAAGTACTAAGAGAAAATTGACCAATGCATGTAATTTATGCATGCATGCATTGCAATTAATGCATTAGTAAACATACTTTTTTGAGGAAAACAGGAGCATTAATTGGGTGCTTTTGCAACCTACAAAAAGTATTCCACCATTCACCATCTACCTTGGTTGGTGAGAATTTTGAATTGAGCCTTATAAACCGTAAAGGAGGGAGTAGAGCTGAGTCTCATGGACTATAAGAAATAACCTCCGCCTAGGTGTGTAAGTCATCTTACGAAAACCAAATAATCCCAAAACACTTAGGCGCTGTGCATTAACTTCTACCTGCTTGTTTGTTTCTGACATATCAACCAATAAGATATGTGGGTGTGCATGCTTTAATGACTTGAAACTACCAAACACGACATGCAAGGTTAATTCATTGCATGCAATGCTATTAATTAGCAAATAAACATTAAGTTCTCTAGTTTCCTCCTCCTTGGTCACGGTGCACAATCTAAGATGACTTATTCACCTAGACGGAGGGAGTACTACATGTTGGCTATAAGATGGGCTGTAGATGACATGGCATCGCTTATGGCCAGCAGAATGGCTATACTATTAACCATGCTCTTAGGGTTTCTTGTAAGGAACAATGTACGCACTACTAGCTTAATAAAAGGCGATTTCTATGTTGCGTTGTACTCCAACGAGTACTACTAGTGGATGCGGGAGTGTATACCTCGCTTTGTGGGTTCGATCCCGCCGAACGCATGACGGCCTTTTTTAAAAAATAGTACTACTACACTTTGCTGAGCCAATATTTTACACGGTAGTTTGAGTTTTGAAGTCAAATGGACGTGCGGCCCAACAACTGGGTGCACCGGACAGCCTAGCCACGTGAACGGGTTTTCCTTCCCAAGATCCCGTGGCTCGCGGTTTCGCCTCTAGCTGCACCTCGCTTGCAGCTTCCAGCTAGTAGCATATTTAAACTAGCGCCCCAATTAAGCCCGAGGAGCCGGAAAAGCCCGGCCGGGCATTGGGAATCAGGCAATATGGCTCAGACGTAAAGTGCTCTACTACTACTCAGAGCTTGTATGCTTGCATGCATGGACTTCACTCCATTATCGGCTCTACTATAAAAGAAATTCCTCTTGACGTGTTTTTTTGAAACGGAGGCAAAAGCTTTGCTTCATCTCTTTCCTAAAGAAGGAACTACTAACAAAGTTCGACGAGATCCATTACACCTCCACAAATGGAAGCTAAAAGCCTAGTCTCATTGTATCAAATAACTCAAATGTTCTCGCCTCAAAAGAACTGTCACGATAAACATGCTGCTAGTGTGTGCGTAGAGGAGCGGCTGAGTAGGCCAGCCACGGGAGGAGCGGCTGAATAGAGCACCGAGAGTACCCACTAGGCCACTATGCAGGTGTACTTCCCGCATTGATAGTACAGCGATGGTTCTAGATAACAAGAGTACCTCCACTTCCAACTGTAGCTCCTTGGCCCCGAGATTCAAGAGTTCAAAACTGGTGCACTATACTAGACTAGACTAGAAGTACAAGACATCGCACTACTAGTTGAGAAAAGTAGTACTAGTACTGCTATAGTACGAGTATGTACTCCTCCACACATATGTAAGATGTTTTTGACACTAGTTGGCGGTACAAAATATGGCAAAAACATACCCAAAATTTCTTAATCCACGCCAAAAACTACTACCTAGTGCCAAAAATTTCTTACTAGTGCTATTATTTACAGATAATGCAATCCCATAACGCTCCATAATGCTAGTACTAGTAGCCTCACCCCTTCGCCGAGGAACGATCTACAGCTTGAAGGGACGAGGCCCTGCGTTACTACGCCTTATCTCCTCCTCGCCAGCCTCCCCCAAGAGAAGGCAGTTCATCGCTGCTCCCATGGATTCGCCAGCGGTTCTCCTCCTTGTCGGGCTGGGAGACCTTGACGACGATTCTCGGGAGAAATCGACGACGCCCCGACGCCCTCACCGGCCAGAAGACTCGTGCTTCCTCGCACCAACTTTTTCAAGACGCTGCTTAAACATGCTTGGGAAAAGGCCATGCTTGTTGGTATTCCATGCGTCCTCGAGGAGAAGGTTCTTCTATGGGACAATTCTTCAAACAGTCCACCGCTCCCTGGCCATGGTTGCACGTTGACTTCGCTAGAGTTGACGACGTTGAGAGGTAGTCGGATTTTGTCCGATGAGCAGGTCAGTAATGGAGTTTGATCATGTAGTACTTAGTTATTCTATTTCCATCCCATAATTTCTCCCCTGCCCACTATCTTACATATAGGTCTGGGTCGGTGCCAACGAAGATTGGCTTGCATACCTCCGGCCGGATACCACCATGATTTTGCACAACATCCACGGCAGTGCGGCCGTTCCGGTAGACCCCTTCTCCACCATTGGGATCGGCCTTCCGGACTGGCTGGGCAAGAATACGTATGATGAACCCTACATGAGATTGAAGAAGATAGCAATTGCGGACCCACCGACAAAGCGACGCGGCTACGACGATTACTATCTCATCGCGGTGTTCGACATAAGGATTGCCATCAATGCAGGAGGCAGAACGGCAGAGGTCGGGCGATGTTGGCGGCGCAGATTTGTACCCCTACACGCTCGAAGACGCCAGGCGCCATCTAGGCCAGATCTTCGTGGTGACAAGCCAGGACTTGTTTCATCTGGTTGACATCCTACGGTACGGGAGATTACAAACGAAATGCACAAACCATCATTTGCATCCCTAACGGTACTCCATTATTTTGCAGGGACCAGTCATTCCCCGATCAAAATAAGATCGTCGATCCTGGATGTGCATTTGCATCCGCAATTCGGTCTAACCTGGAACCTTGTAGCTGACTTTGGCATATTAGGATCAACTATCTTAGCAGTAATTACCCATGGTACCAACTGTTGTGCAACATGGTCACACAATCTACCACGATCAGACCATCACCATCTACCCGGGTATTCCATTTTTTAACCCTCTCGCCTTCTCTTTCAATGTTGTACTAGTAGTATACTTTGTAGTACTAGTAGGAGTACTTTTTACCTTGAGGACGATATAGCTAGCTAGGCCCTTGAAGACTTGAACCCACTAGCTGCCACCATTTTTGTTTTTCCATGTCTTACTATCTCATCCATGTAGCCAAGAGTGGCTATATATAATAAGTCCGTTATTTTACTTCTCTATATCGAGTAGTACTATTTGTTGCAAAGATATCGACCGCCACATTTGAGCACAACATTATTATGCATGGACCTTGACTATGTACATCACATGTGTCCAGATCTGGGATGCCGCGTACCATATGAACGGCGCCAAGTTCGACCCCATGATGCTACGTGGGTGCCGAGGAACACTCTTGGAGAGTACTCGCTTTCATTGGGGACAACTACCCCATTGTGAAGCGGATGCCACCTTCCGCACACGACACGGAAGGCCTGCCATTCATGAAGCATGGTTGTGTCTTCAAGCGCATCACGGATGAACGATATGCCGGGACACGCTATCCCGATTTATGCCGCTCAGCTTGGATGAGTCTCCATCGTGTGGAACCGACTAGAAAGCTGCGATAATGATTCCTGTTGCTCACCGCTATGGATCATGCCATCCATGAAGAACACTGGACTGGAACCCGGAGGAGGACATGTAGCCCATCTATAACGTAAGTGGAGTGCGGTAATTGTGAAAGGTAGCGCTGTGAATATATGTAGACTAGTCGTGCACAAATTTATCACATGAGTTGAGATGAACTTGTGTGGCATACTAGCATTTGTCCTTTAGAATTTATTACTAGTAAATGTGTTATGTGTACGCGTAACTTGTGTGGTTGTTGCACGGGCTCCAACACGCCTTTTGAGAAAAAAAGGTGGCACAACTTTGGATATACGCGGCATCATACAAGAGCATCGCTCGCTATAGTTGTACTAGTACACCCTACTAGGACGACAACTCCTATAAAACCTTGCGCTTGGCTCTTTGCCTCTTCGGAGGTTCAACAGTTCAGACTCGGTGAACCTTGCAATTAGCTCTTCGCCTCTTCGAAGGTCCAACAATGATGATACTACAAGACAATATGCTTCGCAATCGACACCGATTGAACTGCTGCACGCCCACCGCGAGGGCGAGGGAGAGAGAGGCGCGCTATAGTCAAAACCTCTCCTCGTCTCCGCGAACCATCAAGGCATGCATGCGAGGGAGAGGCGAGTAAGCAAGCTTCTCCTCGTTCGGCGAGTTGACAGGACACATCAAAGCAAGACTAGTACTAGTAGTAGTAGTCCATACTGCGCCCTTTCCGATTAATATGGCTTAATTTGAAACGAGAAAATACACCGGCGGTCAACGATGTAACAATACGCTTTTTACGGTCACTATATATAGTTTTGTGGCGATTATACGATCACTAGCTCATCATAGAGCACCGATTGCACCCTACCGACCGCCACATAGTCGACGTGGCACTTTGTTGACTGGTTAAATTGTCACCTGGTTTCGGGTCCCACCTGCCGCTTGGTAGAGCAAAGAAATCAGTTAAACAAAACTTTACGCAGCGCCGACACGAGTCCAACCCTTGCGCGAACCACCACCGGCTGTGTATGTGAGTGCATGCACGTGTCCTCCTCGCCTTCCAACAAAGAGTGTACTACATGATGTACATCTACACTTCCAATGCATTTAGCCTTTAATCTAAATCGATATTGATTGACTAATGCACCAACTTGTGTTGTAGGTATAGGCTACATGTCTATCCTTAATTACAGCATGCAACGACCTTCATTTAATCTTCTTATCTCAATGGTCGATGCACACATAAGTCTGCTACTTTTGGGCATTAATTATGCCCCGTCAATGTGTAAATCTCTAAATGTACAGCCTTTCACGGACGAGGGAGTAGGTTGAGCACTTGAGCGTGAGCGTGTGTTGCGTCAGTCAGGCCGTGTGCCGCATGGGTGCGTGAGTGTTGCATGCGCCCATGTGTACGCAGTGAGTGTTTCATGTTGCATGCATGCATGCATGCATGCATGGGGCTTACTCCTCCCATTGACATGTTCATATTTCAAGCTTCCTATGTTCCTCCATATGGTGATACTCCTCTGCTCCCAAATAGTACGGAGTAAAAGCCTCCTCTCGCTCCCAAATACGGAGTATTTGTCTTTCTACAGATTTCAACAAGTGACTAGGTACGGAGCAAAATGAGTGAAGTGAGCGAGAGGCATAGGGATATCAGAGAAAGGAAGTCCTCGCGATCCATTATTCCCCATCTCGGTCAGAGAGAACTATTCAACTAGTCTTCGCAGTGAAGTGACAATACACGCCGCAGCAGATGGGACACGAATTAATAAGCTGAACCAGCGTGTTGGTGTTACTAAATCAGCCTTACCCAAGATCGCCATCATGTTTGCCAAGAGAGCACGCTCCGCAAATACGCCATGCACCTCTGTCCTCCATTAACTCGACATATGGGCCCTGCTGTGGTAGACCCACATGTCATCGGTGTAACTATTTACACTCAAGGATGGTATATCCCGGTAGTAGTACTAGTAGAATTGAGATTGAATGCACTTTCTTCCCCGCCTTCCACTCTTCTTCCTCCTCTCTTCTTCTTCACTCGCCTACCAATCCACTTCCTCACCGCTCGCAGCACCGAAAACCCCAATGGCGAACCGATCGACACGCAGAGCCGTGATTGGAATTCCTCCCGATGTTCTCTTGGAGCAGATCTATAGTCGATGGACCTACTCAAAGATCGTCCGTCTGGCCGCATGCTCGGTGTCTTTGTACGGTCTACTCATCTCGCAACCGCCGCTCTTTTCAAGACACCCCGCTTGTCGATGCCCGATCTCGCAGTGGCCCGCATACACCGACTTGACGATCCTACGGAGGTTGCCGTGGTGCCCTCGACATGCTACCACTACCCGCCCACCGCCCTTCATGCGCGCCCACCATCGGGCGGGCATGAAGGCCAATCGATCGCCCTCATCCACCACACCGGTAGTCCGGGCGCCTCGTGGATATCTACACCCAGCGAGATCACCTTCCATCGTTGGATACCGCCGCCATCGAGCCTCGCGCCCGCCGGACACTCCTGCCTACTATGCACTAGACGCCAAGCTTTTGGCTCGACTCTCTTTGCGTAAAGTTGTAATCATGGTGCCCACACCATCGTAAGACTACATGGATTACAAGCTCATTGCCTTGTTCAACAAGGGATTAGTCTATCTGGAATCCGGTCGCCATACATGGTTATGGCTCATCATCAATCCTGTTGAGGAAACATTTCTGTCTGATGCTATAGTGCACGATGGCATCGTTTACGCGGTCGACGCACATATTGGCTACCTATACTAGTGAAATCTATCATCTTGTAATTGTTCTATCTCATCTCATCTTTACCTTACGAATACGACTACATGTTCATTTGTTACAAATTTAGAATGCATAGCATGTCTATAACCACATCATTGCTATATGTTCCTCTCATTTCCTAGATTTTTATGACCACACATGTTATTGTTAGAGTTGATATGAGAACAATTGGCATCTAATGATTGTTAGAATACATATTATGAGCATAACATCATGATTGCTATATGTTACTCTCGTTTACAAGATTTTTATAACAATGCATGTTATTGCTTAGAGTTGATATGAGAACAGTAGTAGTAAGTGCTATGGTAGAATATGAGTAGGCGCTGTCATAGCTGTTTTCCTGTCATTGTTACATGATGTTTGAACCATGACATATTGCTAGAATATGAAAGCCATTGGCTTATTTTTTTAACTTGGGGTATGATTATGACCACATCATTGCAATTCTCTGTCTATGATATGTGTCACTGTTATAATAATTTTAATTCCACACATACTCTGAACATGATTGTTTATTTTTGTCCTTTTAGTCTCCAATTTGAACTGTTGCAGCAGACGAATGCGTTGGCCTTCATGATTCCAGGACCTGAATCATACCAGCCGATGGGTGGTGGTTTATCGCCGCTCACCGACGGCGGTCATTTGATGCTCATTCGCACGCACTAAATTGACCAAACCATTACATCAAACCACATGCAAGACAATGCATGGGGCGCTCGTGACATTGATGGCTATGGCTGCTTCGTGTTCGAGAAAGATCCCAGCTTCATGGGCCAGACGATTCAACTCGAGGCGGGTTTACAGCCTCGCAACCACTCCTTGTTCCTCGGCTCAATTATCCGATCATCCAACCAATCATCGATCATATCACCGGCGATGATTACTGTGCTATGCAACTTCCATTTGCGAGGGGGCTGTGTTTACACATCATACCATGGGTTTCATGAATCACCATATCCAGAGATTCGCCGACACAGCTTGTTGCCGATAATCTTCAAGTGTGAAAGGCATCAAGCTTCCATGCGATGGATGGCTTTTGCAAACCCGACATGCGGCGATGTGGTTCATGCCAACAACAAATATGCACAACTTGATTCGTGCCGATATCTAGATCGAGCCATGTATTCTCGCTGTCAGAGCACGCACCTCTTTTGTTGGATATTATGTAATGTTGTTAGTTTGAAGCACTCCTCCGGTTTGAAGGATAGATACCTTCCTCGATCAAGTGCATCCTAACTCACCTGCGAGGATGTATTGATAATGATGATGGAGATGTGTGTGTGTATATATATATATATATATATATATATATATATATATATATATATATATATATATATATATATATATATATATATATATATATATATCGCTTAGGCTTCAAGTGCGCATTTGTTAGTTAAACCTATGTATAAATTGTGACACTAAATACGACTAGTAAGTAGTACAAGAGCAAGATTAGTATACGCCGGTCAAATTATTCATCATGTCCACAAATTGAATTGACGTGACAACACGCTCGCTGCGTGAGGTGACACAAGAATCCCGGCGTGTGTTCGGGTATTCTCGACTTCAGATTTGGAGTACCACTTATCTGTCAAAATCTTTCATCATTCACTTAAAACAATCGATTGATCATACATTGAGTACCATATAACCGAATTACCGATGCAAGTCGAAGAAGGATTGGCCGGTGCTGCCGGTTGGCGCTGTTCGATCCCACGGATCAGAGCTGATCGAGCACCTTGAGGCCAAAGTGAGTGCCGACAAAGACGAGATTTCAGTCTCTCATCGATTTGTTCATACCAACCATCGACAGCGAGCACGACATATGCTATACCTAACCTGAGAAACTTCCAGGTAAGACACCAATCGGCCGTCTACTTGCACAAACACATTCCTTTGTTTATAGCTCTATTTTTCTATTTAGACGCAGACCTGGTGCAGCAATTAAAATTTGACAGTTAATAAAAAGTGAAACAAGTGACTGCAACATGCCAAAGATGTTATGAAAATGCCAACTAGGTACACTAAAACCTGTATTCCACAATACTGCAGGTATCACACTGAGTGGCCTAAGGAAGCATTTCTTCTAGCGCAATTCCAGGGTGTTCAAAAGGGACACATGGACGCGTCGCAAGATACACTCAGAGTGCAGCATGCACGCGATGTGGCACAAGACCGGCAATACCTTGCCGGTGATGGTCAACGGCCGGCAGACGGGCAGCAAAAAAGGTTCTGGTGCTGCACACCAACAAGAACTTTGACCAGCAAAGGACCAACTGGGTGATGCACCAGTACCACCTCGGGGACCTGGAGCAAGAGAAGGAGCGGGAGCTGGTCCTCTGCAAGATTTTCTACCAGATGAACACTAGGGCCAGGAGTAAAAAGATTATAAGTTAGTTTGGTATTGGTAGTTGTACTACCTTGTCGTCCGCAAGTTGGTATTGTTATTAATGATCTTTTGGTATGAACTTGCATTTGCTTCCAACCATCATGCCGAGGGTCGACGTGGATATAAAGCTGAATCATTTGTTTCGAAACGAATTTTCAGGCACCTAATTTTTATTTGATGGGTAGCATAAGCACCCGCCGTTTGAATTCCCAGTTCTCCAATTTTTTCGAAACAAGTGCATGCACTTATTATCACGATAAAAAAACAATATCCATGCTACATCCCAGTTATTAGTCTGTACTTGCAGAATTCTCTCGTTTATTGAGCACGTATATTGTTTTTCCAGGTCGAGCAAGTTTCAACTGGGTTGTAGATTGCCCAGGGTTGGTTTTGTTTTTAACAGCCCAGCCCATGACGACAACGGGCACAAAGATCCAGCAGGTATCTATCGGCCTCGCGCCTACCAAATAAGTAGTTATATTTTGTCTTACAACATCCGCAGGCAGTTTTTTTACTGAATCAAACACACAGCATAGTTCTATTTTCCTCTTGAAACGCATGTTCTACATAAATTTTCTAATCTCTACCTATAGTTTTAATAGTTCATATACACGTATCATTATATTGAAAACACATAAAATTCCCTTTTCATATTTACATCCTTATTTTTGTTGTTTTTCCCACCCAGCGCTGATATTTTTACCACGGGTTTTCCCTTAAACCAACTCAATTGTCCCACGTCTTATTTGCTTACAAAAACAAAATGATTTTTTTGGCAAATCAATAAGTTCTTAAAAAAATGTTTATCATTTTGGGATTACAACAGTTCGGACTCCACCGAAATATACAAAATAAGGTTGAACTTTTTGACCGTGGTCCTGGGCAGAAAATGGGTTGTAATAAATTACTTAAGAATTAGCAAATGGGCTGCAAATTATAAAAATAGCAAATGGGCTTTATGTTGTCTACCACAAATTTGGAGGCTGACTTGTGGGCCTACTAAGTTCATGCATACAAGGTTTCTCAAAAAGAAACTTAGTCAACAATCAACTCTACTAAATACGAATCGTTAGATGTCAATCTAACAACAATCATGCTTCTTCAGTCTCTGATCTTCCTTCCACAGCCGCCCAAACCAGCGCCGTCGGAACCGCCTGCTCCCACCTCCCGTGGCCGGTAGTGCTGCCGGGAAGGCCTCACGGCCCCATCATACTCGCATCCCTGGCCTGTCTATCCCTCTACTCACCCACACCTCCTGTTATTTTTCGGCAACGGCAGCCGAACCAATAACCTCATATTTCCACTGCAGGGCAGCCACCGACGTGTCTTCCCTGCCTCCGTGTCGCTCCTTCAGAGGCCTCGCCGTCGCCCACCGCCTCGGTGCTCTCTTGGCGCGCGTGGTCAACAATGTCCATCCAACGGCCGAGTGCTTCTTCAACCTCTGGTCTTCCTGCCCCACCGCCCAAAGCAGCGACGGTCGTGGTCGCATGCTCCTGCCTCCGTGGCGGGTCAGGCTGCCGCGGAGGCCTCACCGCCCCCATACTACTCCCACCGCTGGCAGCCATCCTCCACTCACCCACTTCCCCTGTTATTCTCAAGGGCGACGACAGCCTCACACCGTAGCCAACCAGTGAACCTCAGATTCTCTCCTGCAGGCATCCACTACCGCTGCTTTCCCCGGCTCCGCCGCCCCTTCCTAGGCCTCGCTGTCGTCCACCGCCGTGGTGCTCTCGGCGCGGCGTGGTCAATGTGGTCAACGACCGACTTCCATCGGACGAGCACTGTACGTGGAGAGGCTGACAGCTGGCTCCACGGCCACAGCCCATTTTTTTGTGATTTGCCAAGTAAGTCGCTTTGTCAGGCCTGTTGGGCTACAAATCTTTGAAGACGAGGAGAGCTTCATTCGGCTGGCCGAGAAAATGGCCCATCAGTAATGAGAAATGGGATATACATTTTTAAAACACATCAAACCGGCAATTAGTTTCAAATATATTTTTTTATTTCGAGATTTTAAATTACATTAATTTTTATGCGTGAAGAATTTGTTGGATTTTATATTGATATACATTTATTTTTAAAATCAGTATGAATGTGAGTCGAAATTTCAGGATTACAAACAGTTCGGACCAAGACCGAAATATGCAAAATTCAGATAATTTTTAACTGTGGCCACAATATGGGCTGTAATGCTAACAAAAAGAATATGGGCTCCAAAAAACCTTAAGAATTAGCAAATGGGCTGTAAATTATTAGAAATAATGGCAGATGGGTTGTATGTTGTTTTCCACAGATTTGAGGCTTTCCTAAAAAGGTTGACGACAAGCAAGGATCGTTGGATGGCCATCCAATGGCCGCCGTGCTTCTTCAATCTCTGCTCTTCCTGCTCCAGCCGCCAAACAAGCGCCGGTCGAACTGCTCGCTTCCTCCCTCCTCACATGGCCGCTCACTGCTGCCAGAGGCTTCACCGCCCCATCAGCATTCCCATCGCCGCCTAGCCATCCCTCTACTCACCCACACCGCCGTTATTCTCCGGCGACGGCAGATTTAACCAAGAAACCCTCATACACCAGATTCTCCGTGGGAAACAACTCGCCGAAGTCTTCCCTCGCCTCCGTCGCTCCTTCCTAGGCCTCACCGCCGCCCATCGCCTCGGTGCTTCGGGCGCTGCCTGGTCAACGTGGTCAACGAATCGACATGCATCTGGCGGACTTTACGGAGAGGCCGATACCGGGTCCACGGCCGCACGCAAGGAAATGCCTCCTTATTACGCGCAAAATAATGATTCCTCCACCGACATCGTGGACCCACCGAAGGGCCTTCAGATTTCATGAAAAATGTTACCGCCACGACACTCGGACCCACCACTATATCTTCGCACGCAAGGAAGTGCCTCCTTATTACGCACAAAAAATGAATACTCCCCGTTAGCTGGGACCCAAAGATAGTGGCAGGCTGACTTAGGGCCTACTAAGTTGACGGGACGGAGGGCTTTGTCAACTTAGTCAATATGCACGATTCTAGCTCCAAAGGACCGACGATGTCCATCCAATGGCCGAGTGCTTCTTCAACCTCTGGTCTTCTTGCTCCACCGCCCAATCCAGCGCCGGTCGTGCCTCGTGCTCCTGCCTCCCGGGTCGGGTTGCGATGCGGGCGGAGGCCTCACCGCCTCTACTACTCCCACCACCGCCAGCGATCCTCTACTCACCCACACCCTCGTTATTCTCGGGCGACGGCAGCCTCACACCGCAGCGAACCAGTGAACCTCGTGACTTTCACGCTGGGCATCCACCGCCGCTTTTTCCCGCCCGTGTCGCCCCTTCCTAGGCTCGCCGCCGCCCACCGCCTCGGTGCTCTCGGCGCGGCATGGTCAATGTGGTCAAGGAACGGCTTCCATCGAACATGGATCGTACGTGGATAGGCTGTCACCGGGTCCACGGCCACAAAGAAGGAAGTGCCTTATTACGCAAAATAATTATTCCTCCACCTAATAGCGGGACCCACCGGACGGGCCACCGATTTCGCCGGCTGGGACCCACCAGCTACATCTTCGCACGCAAGGAAGTGCCCGGCCGGACCCACTCGGTCGAAGCGCACGTAAGCGTTGTCATTCTGGTCACGAACGGTACGCATATATATATCGGTCGATGTAGAGGCGCCGCACGTCGTCGTAGTAGAGGCGCCGCGACGTAGCATGTACACGCACGCATAACGCCAGGGTGCAAGAAATAAAATACGCCACGTATGTGTACATACGGGCGGAGTCTCGAACGCTTACTCAGAGATACGCACGGCGAGGGCTCTTGTACATGGCTGGGTCAACGGAGAAACAACGTCGTCGTCGTGTTCATGGGGAGGCAAAAGAATGCGCTGTGTTCATGGGGAGGCAACGGAATGCGTCGTGTTCATCGGGAGGCAACGGAACGCGTGGGAGCCATGGTCGTGTTCATCGGGAGGGCTTGGACGGAACAGGCGATGGAAACGAGGCCTGACGTACCGCAAAACGGAGGAAACGGACCTCCTACGGTCGAAACGGGGGTCCTGTTGATTGGGAGGGGTGTGGCGTACCACAAAACGGACGAAACGGACCTCCTACGGTCGAAACGGGGGTCCTGTTGATCGGGAGGGTGTGGCGATCGCAAAACGGATTTAAACGGACTTGTGTTGGAGCGCCACGGTCAAACGGGGTCCTGTTCATCGGGAGGGTGCGGCATACCGCAAAACGGGACTCCACGGGATACTGTTCATCTCCACCATCGACCTCCACCAACCTCCACGGGCTCCTGCTCATCCAGCCTCCACCGCGCCACTCCACCGCCATCGCTCAACCACCCTCCATCGCTCACTGCTCATCCAGCCCTCCACACCACGGGTCCTGTTCAACCACCCTCCACGGCACCCTCCACCGCTCATCTGCTCATCCAGCCTCCACACCACGGGTCCTGTTCAACCACCCTCCACGGGCACCCTCCACCGCCTACCGCTCATCCAGCCCTCCACACCACGGGTCCTGCTCATCCACCCTCCACGGGCACCCTCCACCGCTACTATTCATCCAACCTCCACCACACCACGGGTCCTGTTCATCCGAGGCAACGCCACCGCCATCGCTCATCCAACCCCCCGCAACGCCATCGCTCATCCCATCGATCGGCTTCGCTTAGCAGCAGAGCGGCGAATCGCCGATCGGGTTCGTTAACAGCCATCGATCGATCGCCAGTTCAGTGAACGCGTAGCTCAAGTGCAATCGCCGGGTTCGGGTAGAGCCCAACGCCGCTCGGGTTTATTTAGAGCCAACGCCGCACACACGCCACAGACGTACGAGAAACGCGATCGCCGCCCCGACCTCCCACCGTAGTCGGAACTCCCCAAAATTTTCCTCCCTCGCTTCTACCACGGTTTTTTCCGTCATGGACGACCCAAAGAATGTCATGCAGCTGCGCTCCGCCTCGCCCGTGATGAAAAGCCCATTTTCTGTCATGATTTTTGTCATAGAAGTAGGAGCCCACCACATCTATGATGATACCGGTTTTGTCACAATTATCGCCATAGAAGTGTCACATGTATGACAGTAAAAAAATTCGCTCGTCTCGTCACGGATGTGTCTTTTTTTGTAGTGTAAGATCTTATGATTTAACTCGATTTAACTCACAACACGTAAAGAGACACGGGTTTATATCGGTTCGGGCCATCACTGTGGTGTAATACCCTACTCCAGTGTGGTGGTGGTGGATTGCATCTTGGGCTGATGATGAACAGTACAAGGGAAGAACAGCCTCCTGAGGTTGAGGTGTCTTGTGCGTATGAACTTGCGGTGTGAGGGGTCGATTCACTACTTCCCCTTCAGTTCTACCTCAGATTAGATTAGTTGCCCCTACAGTGGTGTCTAGCTCTACTAATATAGGCTCTGGTCCTCTTCCCAAATATCTAGAGGGAAGGGAGCCAACAACGGCGGGCAAATTTGAAGGGGGGCAGCTAGTACAAGCTATCCTGAGAAAAGCGGTCTTCGCCTGCGAAAAGGCCCTGGGATGACGCTGTCTTGGGCTCCACGATGACCTATGCCTTGCCGTCCTCTTGGTCTTGGTCTTGTTGCACCAATATGGCAACCTTTGCCTGATGCCTCGGTACTCTTCGCCTGCGCTTGCCTCCTTAGCACCAAAGAGGAAATGGGGACGCTATGCAAGATCAAGGCCCGCTCGGGCACTGCTCATTATGGCTCACGCCACGAGAGTCTCGTGAGGTTTGCCCCGCTTTGATATCTCCACTGTGAGCCCACCTGCTAGGCCACCTGAGGAAGTCTTGCATCGCCCGCCTCATGAGGGTCTTGAATGCCTTGTTGATGAAGATGGGTCAGACGCCCGGCTCAGCCACGCCAGGGCGCAGTAGGCAAGTCTGGGACCCCTGCTCCTGTAACGCCGACACCAGCCTCCACCTGCGACTGTTCATCCACGGGCTCCTATTCATCCAGCCTCCACCGCGCGCTCCTCCACCGACTACTGTTCAACCAGCCCTCTCCATGGGGTCCTGTTCAACCACCCCTCCATAGGCTACTGTTCATCCAGCCCTCCACCGGCTACTGTTCAACCAGCCCTCCACGGGGTCCTCTTCATCCAGCCCTCCACGGGGTCCTCTTCATCCAGCTCTCCACCGGCTCAATCGATCGGGTACTGTTCATCCAGCGGCAACGGCCTCTGTCGGATTTAGGGTTCCGACAAAACCCTTGAGGTTTGAACACTGGGTGTGCACGAAGATCTCTCCCCCCTCTAGCTCGCACGCATCATGATCTCACGGCCTAGCTCGGTGGACCCAAAGAACAAGGGGACACGAGATTTATACTGGTTCGGGCCACCGTTGTGGTGTAATACCCTACTCCAGTGTGGTGGTGTCGATTGCCTCTTGGGCTGAGGATGAACAATACAAGGGAAGAACAACCTCCTGAGGAGAGGTGCTCTTGTGCTCGATGAGCTTGCGTGGTGGTTGGTGAACTGGGTGGTCGATCCTCCTCCTACGATGGTGGCTAGTCCTATTTATAGAGGCCCTGGTGTCGGCATTCTGAGAACGGGGGTCCCCAGACTTGCCTGCCTACAGCCCACGGCGTGGTCCTACGAGCGGGCCCGTACGGCCCATCTTCATCAACAAGCATTCAAGACCCTCGCGAGGGGCCAAGCCTCGCGAGGCGGCCGACACAAGACCTCCTCCGGAGCGGCCTCACCAGGCTGGCTCACAAGGGGCGGAGAGATCAAGGCAAGGCAAACCTCGCGAGGTTCTCGTGACGTGAGCCATGACGACCAAGGCCAGGCGGGCGCCAGCGTGCAGTGTCCTTTTTTCCTCTTTGGTGCTAAGGGTCCAAGCGCAGGTGAGGAGTACCGAGGCGTCAAGCAAAGGTTTCCCTATCGGTGCAACGAGACCAAGACCAGCAGGACGGCAAGACGGAGGTCACCATGGAGCCCAAGGCGGCGTCACCACCAGAGCCTTTGGCAGGCAAAGAACACTTTTGGCAGGATAAGTTGTACTAGATGTCCCCTTTCAAATTGGCCATTGTGGAATCCATTCCCGCTCAATATTTGGGAAGAGGACCGGTGCCTCTATAAATAGGACTAGCCACCACCGTAGGAGGCAACTCATTGAGAGGCAGATCGATCTCATCTGATCGGATCTACACACCCTCAAGTTCACCAAGCACAAGAACACTTCTCCTTAGGAGGCTGTTCTTCCCCTTATAATGTTCATCCTCAGCCCAAGAGGCAATCCACCACCACACACTGGAGTAGGGTATTACACCACAACGGTGGCCCGAACCAGTATAAATCCTATGCCCCTTGTGTTGTGAGTTCGTCGACCTAGCCTAGGGATCGCGAAGCGTGTGAGGGCGTGATCTGTGAGGGAGAGATCTTCGTGCGCACCCCAGAGTTAGAACCTTAAGGGTTTTGCCGGAACCCGAGATCCGACATTTGGCGCGCAAGGTAGGGGTGCGCCGGAGCCTCTTCCCCGCCAGTTGATCCACCAACACTCCTCGGTTCCGATGTCCGGCGACCCAAGGACCGACGCCGACCACTGGGCACCCTGGCCAGCCCGGGCGGCGCCACCTGCCCAAGAAAACCTCAACCCCGCGCTCCAGGCGGCACGAGCGCCACCTAACACTGCTAGGCGCGGGCGGCGCGCCAGGCGTCGTCCACCCTTACTCCACAACAAGCGTGAGCTGTTGCAAGGGCCGCAAGCCACACCGCGGCAATGGCGCCACACACCAGGCGGGGGCAGGCGAACACGCGGGCTGCACTCACGGTGGCGCAGGAGCTGCTGCGGTGCCGACTGATGGAGAGCGGCCGGGATGTGCTGCTGGAAAGCATAACCGAAGCATCGACGCAGCGCCACGGGAGCGCTGTCTTCGCTACCAGCTCATGCCTCGTGCGGCTGGATCCCACAGCTGGGCCTCGCCACCAAGGCTCCCGAAAGCGCTGGGGCCTGCCGACATCAATGCAATCCACGGTGGAGCGCCCGTCGTGCCCGCACCACCCCATATGGGTGCGGGCACGAGCATTGCCGCACACGGCCCCATCGGAGCACTGTCGTACCGTCCTCAGGACGGCGTGGCGGGTCGGGCGACATGGAGCGTGGGGCACTTTGGTGAGGTCTTCGGGGCAGCGGCCTCAGAGGCCTATGTGCCTAGCATGATGGACCAGGAGTACACGCCGGAGGATGACCCCAGCTTGTTCCTCGGACCAGGTTGGGAGGAGGAGGCGTTAGGAGCTGAGGCCTTCCAGGAGGCGGCAGAGAGCCCCACCAACCGCGTCATCGACAACAGATACAGGGTACCACTAATCTCTCAGGGGCAAGCTTACGCTAACCATGTGTCGCAAGTGAATCAGGTCACAGCACTAGGTGATGGATCCGACACGGTGATATCCGCCTCACCAGGAGAGACCCACTGGGAGCTGCGCGGGAGGAGCCAGGAGCAAGGCCCCTCTCCGCGTTGCCCAGAGCAAGGCGTTGCCCGGAGGTAGGCCCTCTGCCGGGGAGGCGCCGGCGAGCCTTCCCCCGGCAGAGGACCCGTGGTCGCCGAGGGCGCCGCTGGCGTCCCCTCTGCCCCCTTTGGTGCCGTCCTGGTTTTCAGTCATCCCAACAATGGTAGAGGGTGGCGCAAGGCGGGGCCCTCGTCTGGCGATATGAAGTAAGGCTGATGCTTGTGAAGGTCTCAGCTCATGACACTCTCACGTAATAATGAGTGGGGCTGTACACGCCTCGGAGCCTTAGGAGTGCCGCCCTTGGGCCTCGGGGGCTCCCTCCCACGTCCTAGTGGCAGCACTTAGCTCCGCGCGGGTGAGAAGACTCAAAGACATAAAGACTAGACTAGGCGCCGGACGCGGCCATTTGCTTTGGATCCCTTTTCTGTAGCCCTGCCTTCTGGGTTTGAATTTAAGTTGAACTTGAATTTTCATTGATGCGCGCGGGGGGTGCCTTTTCTCGATTTCTTGCTATCTGGTTCTTGCCTTAATTCGGAGTTCGCTCTTATTGCTTTCCCTTCGTGGGCCCCTCGCAAGCGGGGCTGGGCATGGCACGCACGCGCCATGCGCATACCCTATCACGGCTGGCGCTTGCTCCTTGCGAAGCCCTCTCGGGCGGATCGACAGGCGCCTCAGGAGCTCCTCAGGAACTCACAACCTGGTGAGTCAATTCGGAACCTGCCCAAGTCAAGGTAAATTATAACAACAAACTCGCCACAGGACTCGTGAGCATACGAAGGTTCAAAAATAGGGATAGTAATCTGTTTACATGAGGGGCTCCCCCTCCCAAAATGCTCTTACAACCTCTAGGGCCGCACCCGAGCTTTGTGTGCAGGATAAACAGCAGGGGAACATGGGATCAGTCGGACCAATCGCTCGCCGCATCCCCTCGGTCGCCCTCAGGCGCGTCACTGGCATCTCTGCCATCATCACTAGCCTCACCATCACCTTCGCCGGCGCCGCCGTCACCATCGTCAACCACATCACCTTCATCCGCCGTGACCACCACCGCGTCGTCCTCGGAAGCGAAGGCCCTGACCAGCGAGTCCACATTGTCCTCCACCCACTGCGCCAGGTCGTCCCGGATGGCCCCCGGAACGGGGGCAATGGCGGCGTCAAAATCTAAGTTGGGGTAGGTGCTTTGGAGATGGCTGAAGACGCGGGAGAACGCGCGCCTCAGCAGATCGTGGCTCCTCTCGTCAACAAGCTGGCGAGCCCTCTCGGAATGATTCTCCAAGCGCGTCACCATGTCGGTAAAGAAGCGGAGATGGCTGGCATAGTCGGTCGTGAGGGGATGAGGGGCGTTCTCATCACAGATGTGGCCCAGCGCTGCGTTGGCCCTGTTCCTGAGGCCCTCAAGCATGGGGGCGTGCACGCGCTCCAGCGTCCGCCACTGGAGCACCTCCTCCCTGTTCTGCCGTGCAACGGACTCGGCGTCGGCGACTCGCTGCTGAAGAGGAAGCAGCTCGGCACGGGCAGAGGCCAGCTCCGCCTGCGCCAAGGCCAGGGCAGCCGCGGCGGCCTTCTCGCGCCGCTCCACCTCGTCTAACCTGGACCTGAGGGCAGCAGTCCTACCTGCAGCCTCGGCTTCTACGAACTTCAACTTCAGGTCGTGCCTACCCTCAAGATCCGCGCGAGCGTCGGCCACCCGGCGATCGACCTCCTCCTGAGCCCTGGCCTCGCGCGTGCCAACGACATCCTCTGCTTGGGTAACTTGATGCTCCCTCGTCTCAAGCTGCTCGAGCTCAAGGCTGCGCTCCACGGCTTCCAGCGCCAACACTTCCTCGCATTTCCGGACCTCCTCCTCTTCGACGAGCGTTCCCCTCATCGACGCCAGGGCGGCCCTACGCGCCTCCACCTGCCGCTCCAAGGAGGCGCTCCATGCTTGGAGCTCCCACGAGCACTTCTCTGCGATCTCGAGGCGGCGGTCAGCTTCCCGAGCTTCTTCCAAGGCTCGAGAGCAGGCCTCACGCGAGGTCGCGAGGGATGCATCGACCTTCGCATTGTCAAGCTCGCACTGGTGGCGCCCGAGGTTAATGGCCACCTTTAGTTTGTGCTGCTCCTCCAACAACCGAAGGCCCTCGACCGCAAGGCGCGCATCAATATCCGCGAGTTCTTCGCCGAGCCGATTCACTGCGCCCATCACATCCTGGAAGAGCTTGTGGCGGACGACACTCCGCTCGCGCGCTGATCCGAGCACGCCGCCGATTCTATCTTCCACCATGGGGGAAGAGGGCGGGGCGTGAAGCGGCTCGGCCCCTTCGGGCTGGGGGCTGGGGGATGGTGCCCGCCCAGTTGCCAGCCAAGCCTCGCGAAGAGCCCGGATGAGTGAAGACCCGCCGCTTGAAGAGGATCCCAGGACAGAGGCCAACCAACCGCCGTCCGCGATCAAAGGAGGGGTCCTTGGCACACTGTCCATGCTCCAAGCAAGGCCGACAAGAGGAGGCGATGAAGGCATGAGCTCAAGGCACCCCGCTGGCGGGCTGGCTTCCCCGGCTGGTCCAGCGCCGGGGGCGGCGTGCGGGCTCGCAGCGCTCAAGTCTAGTGGGGGAGACGGGGTGAGAGGAGGCCGCTTTTCAGGAGATGTCGCGGCCCTGGCGGAAGGGATCCTGAAGAGCCATTGTCAGGAAGAGAAGCAACACTCAAAGAATCACAAAGATAAGGTACTTACTCGTCAATGGCGATATACTTCCTCCGCTTCAATGGCCCGAAGGCGCCACTACTGCAGCTCGGAGATTCCTCTTGCGGAGCTCCTCAAAGTCCACGCGGAGCCGGCCGAAGCGGTGAACATGGAAACCATCTCGGGGCGAAACTGGAGAAGCGCACAAGAAGGCCTCAGAGGCGCCAAGCTGGGGGAAGCTGTCGGGCTCCGCCTCGTAGCAACCTGCCAAGGCCTCAGGGGCTTCGACCTTAGGAACAGCGGGCTGCGTCGCCCCTTCAGGTACCGCCCTAGTGTGGGGCTCGCGGGTTCCCGAGGATGACGCCTCGGGAGCCTCAGGCTGCGTCGACACATCTGCACCAGCGCCCCCGGCCTCCGACGATACTTGCCCCCCCAACGTCCACTCTTGGGGCAGGATCGGGGCTGATGGCAAGGAGAGGGACCACGATGATGGGGTTCTCACGGGGCCCCATAAGGCCGACTGGATGTAACCCCCACTCATCAAAGGAGGGCATGTGCTCCACAAATTGCACCTTGTTCAAGCAGCGATACAGAAGACAACTTTTCCCTGGCATGTCATCAGGCAACGGGACGCCTGTCAGGACCTTGAGCACCGTTCGCTGCGCCTCAAGGGGGAGCCCGGACTCCTGAAGTCTCATGTGGTCATTGCTGCTGAGAAAGGCCCACATCGGTCGAGAGTGTCGCTGAAGTGGAGCAACTCGGTACCGGACAAACTCCTGCACCACCGTAGGCGCGGTCCTTCAGCCTCTTCAACCTGAGCCAGATGGGGACAAGGCAAGGATCGGCGAGCCTCTGGTGGCACCAACCGGAATTGGGAATGGCGGGCGTTGATGGAGAAAGAGAGCAGGGGGCTGCGCACGCCGACATCGACAAATACCCACCGCGTCCGAAACTCGCTCGTGGATGGCGGAAGCTCAAAGTCAATCCCTGTGCCGGCCGTCGGTGCCACGGCCTGGAAGCTCAGGCATCCTGAGGACTGACGGGAATCAGTCAGGTGCAACGAGAAGAAGTGGCGGAGGAGTGCCACAGAAGGAGCAATGCCCACCATTGCCTCACAAACAAAGGCGAAAACAACGAGAAGGGTCACTGATTGGGGATCGAGGTGCACCATGTGGATCTGGTAATGGGCAAGCACTGTGTTGAAGAAGGCAGAAAAGGGAGGAACCAGGCCGGCCCAGAGGGCGTCGATGAAGAATGGGACCTTGGTGGCCGTCCTGTCGACACGAGCTCGAGATGCAGGCCAGGCCACCGTTTTCCCCCACTCATTGAAGCTGGAGGCGAGCATGGAGCGCACCTTGTCAATGGCTTCTTGGTTGTGTAAGTGCATCTAGTGCCCCTTAGTGATTTTGGTGTATTGAAGACTTATAGGTTAATGGACTAATGCGTTTGTGAGTGTACACAGGTCTATAAGTCTATGAGGAGTTTGATATTTACAGAGAAAGTCGACCCCCAAAAATTAAGTTCTTCGTCTGAAGACTTTGGATTTCTGAAGACTTTCTGAAGACTTTGAAAGTGAAGAAATT
Organism: Aegilops longissima; assembly: GCA_021605205.1. Lineage (NCBI taxonomy): Eukaryota > Viridiplantae > Streptophyta > Magnoliopsida > Poales > Poaceae > Aegilops > Aegilops longissima. The sequence continues at coordinate 289,864,403 of CM038676.1, forward strand.
GGTGTGACCTTGAAGACTAGGTATCCATTCGAGGAACATGAAGCGTCAAGACTTTTGTTTTCGTAGTTTCATTTTCTCTTTCTTGAGTCATAGGAAACACCGTACTGTTAAAGGGGGTTGAGGAAATACTAAGGAAAATTTTCCATGTGATGCTCAACTCAAAATCCTACACCTACCAATCCCTTCGAGTGAAGCCATTGGAAATCTCATACAGTTCAGTCATATTCTTCAGTAACAGGGACGAAGTTCTTCTGGTCTCTGAGGAATTTGTTCTGACTGAGGAGTTAGGATTTCGCAGTGAGGAACATGATAGCCCTGAGGTATTTGATACTCAAATATCCGACCATTGCTGTGCTTCGCACCAGCTATCCCAAAATATCTACCCACCTAATGGTCATATCCTTCAAGGGCATTTATGTCTTATCATGTCGGGCTGCTCCCAAGGCTATAAATAGCCGCCCCCTACAACCACTAGCTGGTTGGCTGCTCCGAGAGAAACTGACACCTGTCATTTGAGAGCATCCCATCCTCCAAGGACTTTGAGCATGTTGGGTTCTACGGTAGGGTGCATCGACTGCAAATTAAAAATCCTACGCGCAGAACATCCAGGAACATGCTACGGAGATGGATCACAGTTCGTTACCACTAGACGCCAGCAGCCCGTGCAGCGGAAGAAGAGTTGGGGCAGCGTCCGCGTGGATCGCCTCCTCCTCGTTCGATCTCCCTCGAGCGGCCGGTCATCCGATCCTACGTACGAGTTCGCCAGAGCGGCGCAAGTGCACCGCCTCTAACGGTATCCGCGCGTGCGGGAGGAACACCGAGCGGCGGACTGCTAGGTCCGATCACACAGTCGGCGGCGAGTGGAGGTGGCTATTCGCAACACATGCAAACCCTCCTGAGGCCGAAGCGATCAACCTCCTGAGGCCGAAGCGTTCTGCCTCCTGAGGCCAAAGCGTTCTCTCTTCTGATTGGTGTGCCGCACCTCCACTTTATATAGGCGTCCGTCGCGAGCTCAACACTTGGGCCTCGCACGGACCCTAAAGCCCAAAGTCTACTCGGTCACGTTCCTAGTCCAGTTCGGATCACATCCGACCAGTGTCCTACGAACCGACCTCATAGGTTCCTTCCCTTGCTGCCACCCCTTAGGTTCAAGTCAGTTTGGTCACAGTTCGGATCACCTCCGACCAGACGGTTGGTAGCGGCCTCTAGCAAGGCGTGCCGACCACCAAGCGCACGATGAAGCTGGTTAGGCGAACCTGCATAACGTGTCACACTTCGCTCCCTTTGCCACACGATATATGTTGTCGGGCTCAAGGCGAGACTGTCATCCTTGTGCTAGCCCGACCTCTTTCTCGTTCCAGTGATACCGACCACTATCCAGATTATCTCATAATCCTTGTCGCATGGCCATGCTGTTCCTGGTCGGATCACACGAGGGGCCCAGAGTATATCTCTCCTGATCGGAGGGGCAAATCCCATCTTGCTCGACCATGTCTCGTAGCATGGGATTGGACAAACCCGAAACCTACCTTTGTAACTACCTAGTCACGGAGTACCGTTTGGTCGGCCCAAAGCAAGTCTATCACCATCTAGAGTACATGCGTCAGCTCAGGTCTTAGGACATAGAACGTATGTTGTACTAGAGACTCACATATGACATATCGCTGCGTCTCATAGTTGGGTCTGTCCGACTCGGACCTTATCTCGACTCGGATCCAACTATGTCGAATCCGACCAGACCTTTCCAAGTCCATATTATCCGGTTAGCATCCAATGCTCCATGGTGGTGAGATCGAGCCATCGACCGTGTCATATGCTAGTCTAGTCGGCCATGCCGTCCACACAGCCCTTTCGACTAGGGACCTTTTAGGACAGTCATCATACAATGCATAGTCCCACAAACAAGTCACGTACTTGCTGATACACATCATTGATAATGTCCAAGGACTATCTTTATTCATAAACACATAGGAAATATCATCATACATGATTGCCTCTAGGGCATATCTCCAACAGAGCAAAAAATCATCGAGTGAGGAAAACCCAATCCCAAACACCTACAAACCCAAAGTGATTGAGCATCACTGAAGAGATTGATCTTGCATAGATCCGACGCTTGTTACCTTTGAAGACTGTGCTTCTTCCAGATGGTTAGGCGTCATGGTCTAGAGCATCCAAGAGGAAATTGTGGGTCGCCGAGTGACTGAGTTTGTGAAGGTTTGGAAGTCTCCTGAAGACTTACCACGAGTGATTGGGCGAGGTCTGTGTGACCTTAGCTCAAGGAGAACACGGTGAGGACTGTGTGTCCTCAGGTTTAAATACCTAGCCGCTCCAACCAGACGTACAACTGAGACAGCAGTTGGAACTGGTCTACCAAATCATTGTCTTCACCAAGCTTACTGGTTCTATTTCCTCAACTCTTTCATTTCCTCATTATTGTGTTTTGCACTTGTTCATATCTGTGTTTGAAGACTTTGACTGAAGACTTTCTCAATTTCCTTAGTTCAATTTCTTCAGTCTGTTTGTCATCATCCTGTGTTATCCTGTGTTTACGCTTTCTATACTCTGTGCTTGTCTTCATTTCATCATGATGACCATGCTTGTGTTCTGTTATGCGTACTACTGAGTATTTATTCCGCTGCAAGTAGTTCTTCGCTCAGGAATTTCCTCACCCTGAAATTCCTTAGTGAAGAATTCATAAAAATCGCCTATTCGCCCCCCCTCTAGCCGATATAACGCACTTTCAATTGGTATCAGAGAAAGGTACTCCCTTGTTCTGTGTGATTTTGGTTTAACCGCCTGGAGTTTTAGTTATATCGACCACAGGAATGAAGACCGTGTCATGCCCCATCTTTGACGGTCACGAGTATCCCAAGTGGAAGGCCATGATGAAGAAGCGTCTCATGGCGATGAACAAAGGAGTGTGGACCGTCACCGAGATTGGTCTTACCGATCTGTGCAAGATGGCGAAGTGATGACATTCACAAGTTCACCCTTCTCAACCTCACAAAGAAAGGACGCCATCCGCTCCTGTCTGTCTCAAAATTAGTTCAGGAACATCATGCATCTCGATCATGCGAAGCTTATCTAGGACCGTCTCTCTGAGGTCTATGAAGGTCATCGAACACGTCATGATCCTTGGTTTGAGGACTTCAAGGAATCTCTCAAAGCGATTACATTCGAACCAGAATCATCATCCTCTACACCATGCCTTATGGCAAAAGATGCAAAGGTAACTGAATGCTATCTATCTGAATCCAGTGATGATGAATCTGGTGATGAATTTGGACCCAACTATGCCAAACTTGCTTCCCTTGCCACTAAACAACAAAGAGCTTTGTAAAAAGTTCAATACATGCTAAATAAGAGCGATGATATGTCGGTTGAAGAAATGGATCAGTCGAAAGCTTTGGCTGAGAGTCTCCAGAGACTTCAGACTAGGTTTGACAACCTTCAAGGTCATCATAACACTCTCTTATCTAATCATGAGAAGCTTTCTTATGAATTTCTTAAAAGAAAGCAAGATCTTGAAAAGCTAAGACTGAGTTATGAAGATCTTCAGAAGGAGCGCGATTCATTACTTGCTCAAAAAATCAGCGCTTCTCAGGAAGAATTTGTTCCTCCATGTTTGAAATGCATTGAACGTGAATCTGCTAATTCTTCACCTGAATGCTCAAATGCTTCTAATGCTACAAATTCTTCAACTATCTCTGCTATCACTAATTACTCATCTGAGGACATTGCTAGTATCATTGATGATGCAGGGCTGAAGGAATTGTACATGATAGGCATGTACAAAAGCCTCAAAGGGCATCAAACTCTTTGTGATGTGCTTAAAAAGCAGATCCTCAACAGGAACCCTAGGAAAAATGGTATTGCCTTTGAGAGGAAACTCAATGCTGATGGTACTTATTGGAAGCCTGAGCAGTACCCCAAAACCTCATGGGTTGCTGCAAAGGGACCTCCAGTAGATCCATCTAATCTATCTGGCTTTACATGTGAATCTCCTCACTCCTCTGATGAGTCATTTGACTCCAACTATAAACTGTTCAAAAATAAGAATGGTGAAGTATTTGCTAGATATGTTGGCACTAACTGCAGGAACGGTTCCCCTATGAAGAAAATCTGGGTTCCCAAAAGTTGCCTTGAAAGTCTTCAAGTGAATGTCCTCATGACACCACCTGTGAAGAATAGGAACCCCATATGAAATTCTTCATATGGACCAAATTATTCATATGGATCTAAGTCCTCATACGGACCAAATTCCTCACGTGGATCAAATTCCTCAAAAGGATCAAAGTCCTCATATGATTATCATCGTGCTAACATCTCTGTTTCGCAGGGAAGAGCTAAGGCTATGAATATGAGCATTACTCTTCTAACCATTATGTTCATAAGTCCTCGAAGAATTTCTCTGCTTATTCATATGCTTATCCTAACTCCTCCTATGTGAAACGAAATGGATTGGCTTCTATGCCACCTTTCTTGTATGGAGCTCGCAGAGTGATGAACTCTTTGCCACCCCTTCAGATGTGGGTGGTGAAGAAAAATAACTAATCTCTTCTCAGAGGGTCAGTCTCCGGCGTGCTTTAACGTCTGAAGAATTTGTTGGGGCCCGACAAAATGCACGAAAGGACGCAGGCTAATCATAAAGAAATGATCTTTCATTTCACACGTCCTCATACTGCTTATCTGTTATACTGCCTGATGAAATTCATCTGATGAAATTGATATCATATTCTTCACTAATGAAGTATATGAGTTCATAAGCTGCACTAATTCATCTGCAGCATGATCAACCCAAAGCCAATGAGTGGGTCCTCGATAGTGGATGTACAAATCACATGACTGGTGACAAGAATCTATTGATGGATGCTCCCTTATCTCCATCGCATCTGAAGCATATCATCTTCGCTGACAAAGGCAAAAGTCAGGTATTGGGTCTAGGTAAGGTTGCTATCTCAAAGGATCGGCACATGGACAAAGTCATGCTTGTCGAGTCCTTAGGATACAACCTCATGTATGTCTCAATGCTTTGTGATCTTAATATGGTTGTTGTCTTTGGCAAGTAATGTTGTGTTGTGATCATGGAAGCTGACCATTCCAAAGTCTTTGAAGGCTTTAGGAGAGGAGATATGTATATTGTTGATTTCTCTACAGGACCACAACCAGCCGTATGCCTACTTGCAAAAGCTTCAGAATGTTAGCTATGGCATCGATGACTTGGTCATGCAGGCATGAGGAATTTGCACATGCTTGCGAAGAAGAAGCATGTCATTGGCATTGAGAATGTCAAATTCCTCAAGGATCACTTATGCGGAGCCTGTGAAGCTGGGAAGATGACCAAGGCCAAACATCCAGCAAAGACTATCATGACTACCACTTGACCATTTGAATGGCTTCATATGGATCTCTTTGGTCCTAACCATTATTCTGCAGTTACAAATGATGCATCTCTATATGGATTTGTTATTGTTGATGATTACTCTTGTTACACATGGGTACGTATTGTCACTTACAAACATGAGGTGCAAGAAGTCTTCAAATGATTTTCATCGAGGGCTTCAACCAACTTTGGTGTGAAGATCAAGCACATCAGAAGTAACAATGGAACTGAGTTCAAGAACTCTTGTCTTGATGACTATCTTGATGAACATGGTATTACTCATGAGCTATCTGCTCCTTATACTCCTCAGCAGAATGGCGTCGTGGAGCGCAAAAATAGGACTCTTGTTGAGATGGCTCGCACTATGCTTGATGAGTACAAGACGCCTCGACACTTCTGGATTGAGGAAATTTATATTGCGTGCCACATCATCAACAGAGTATATCTTCACAAATTCTTCAAGAAGACTGCCTATGAACTCCTCACTGACAAGAAACCCAATGTGAGTTATGTCAAAGTCTTCGGTGCTAAATGTTGGATTAGAGATCCTCATCACAACTCTAAATTTGCACCGAAAGCACATGATGGTTTTATGCTTGGTTACGGAAAGGACTCGCACACCTACAGAGTCTTCAACAACGTGCACCACAAAGTTGTTGAAACTGTAGATGTGTGGTTCGATGAAATGAATGGCTCACAAAGAGAGCACCCACCTTCTGTGATAGATGAACCGGCACCTGAGGAAACTATCAAGTTCAAGGCTACTGAGGATGTCATTCCTACCGAAGAATCTGTTGAAGAATTCATTCCAGATCGTGAAGAACGTCGAGCTGATGCACCTGAAGAAAATAATGCTGAAGAAAATGCTGATCAAATTCCTCGACGACAACCCGCTCATCCTCGCGTTGCAAACGAAGTGCAAATTGATAGAATCATTGATGACATTGAAGCACCAGGTCCTCTCACATGCTCAAAATCTTCACATTTATCTAACTTTTGTGGGCACTTTTCTTTAGTCTCTATTACAGAGCACACTAAGGTAGATGAAGCATTTCTGGAGCCTGAATGGATTCAAGCTATGCAAGAAGAATTACATCAATTCGAGCTCAACAACGTCTGGGAACTGGTCAAATGTCCAGATCCTCGCAAGCACAATATCATTGGCACAAAGTGGATCTACCGCAACAAGCAAGATGAAAATGGCCTTGTGGTGTGGAATAAGGCACGACTTGTAGCTCAAGGCTACACACAGGATGAGGGAATCGATTTCGATGAAACTTTTGCACCTGTTGCTAGACTTGAGGCTATTCGCATATTAATTGCTTATGCTAACCATCATGATATCACTTTATATCAAATGGATGTGAAAAGTGCATTCCTCAATGGTAAGCTTGAGGAAGAAGTATATGTAGCTCAACCCCCAGGTTTTGAAGATCCAAAGCATCCTGACAAAGTCTTCAGACTTAATAAGGCCCTCTATGGCCTCAAGCGGGCCCCTCGGGCGTGGTATGATACTTTGAAGGAATTCCTCATGAAGAAAGGCTTCAAACCCGGTTCACTGGACCCTACTCTTTTCACTAAATCTTATGATGGTGAATTGTTTGTGTGCCAAATTTATGTTGATTATATTATCTTTGGTTGTACTGACCAACGTTACAGTGATGAATTTGCCTATATGCTTCATATCTCAGGAGAAATACCTCAAGGATGTCCTGAGGAAATTCGGCATGCAAGATTGCAAAGGGGTCAAAATTCCAATGCCCACAAATGGACATCTATGCACTGATGAAAATGGTATTGACTTTGATCAAAAGGTATACCGCTCCATGATTGGTTCTTTATTGTACTTATGTGCATCTAGGCCATATATTATTCTTAGTGTTTGCATGTGTGCCCGGTTTCAAGCTACACCGAAGGAATCACACCATAAGGCTGTGAAGCATATTCTTTGATGTCTAGCTCACACACCAACACTTGGATTATGGTACCCCAATGGCTCGGCTTTTCATCTCATTGGATATTCAGACTCTGACTATGCTGGTGATCGTGTGGACCGCAAGTCAACATCTGGCACATGCCATTTCCTTGGACGATCTTTGGTCTGTTGGTCCTCGAAGAAACAGAATCTGCGATCACCGCTCATCTTTGAAGCCGAGTACATTGCTGCTGGTTCTTGCTGTGCTCAATTGTTGTGGATGAAGCAAACTCTCAAGGACTACGGTGTCAACGTGAAGAATGTGCCTCTCTACTGTGACAATGAGAGTGCCATCAAGATTGCTCACAACCCAGTTCAGCACTCGAAGACTAAGCACATTCAGATTCGTCATCATTTTGTTCGTGATCATGTGTTGAAGGGCGACATTTCTATTGAGCATGTGAAGACTGAAGAACAGCTAGCCGATATCTTCACAAAGCCCTTGGATGAGAAGAGATTTAGCAAGTTGCGGTGTGAGCTAAATATCTTAGAATCACCGCCTCTCAGTACGTGGGTGACACATGTCAAGCGAATGAGAAGGATCAGGGGCACGTTCGTCCAATTTCTTCGGGCGAACAGTTTTTCACCATGGCTATAAATACCCCTCCCCTTCCTCACTTCTCTTTTACTCCGCTCGACCTCACTCCCGCTCGAGCTTCTCAAACCCTAGCGCCACCGCTACTTCATCGTCGCCGGTGAGGATGAGCTTCACTGCCTCGACCTCGTTGCCGTCGTACTCGCGCCGGCTGCGGATTTCTTCACTCCGCCGCCACCGTAGCCGTCTTCCTCTGTCGAGTTAGGGCGTGGAAGATCTGAACTGACGAACTTCACATCTACACTTCCCAGTTCGTCGTGTTCTTCGTCCAGGGTAATTAAAAGTTACTTTTACTACCCTCTTTGATTCGAATGATTTCTATAAAATCTTCAAAGGTGTTTTATTCTTCAAATCTTCACTCACTAAACACCTCACATGTCATATGTTCTTGATCCGTTTCTCTAAGCAATATTGTTCTTCAAGATTCCTCAGTTGTGTGGATTTCTGATCTGTACAACTCTGGAACCTAAGACAAAGAACGCTTAGTGTCGTGGAATTGTCACGGCAGATGTCCTAGGGTGAGGACTTAGTCATGACGCCAATGCATCTATGTGGTAGCTTGAGAGGGGTTGAGCGGAATCAAGAAACGCAACACAAAACAGGGATTTAGACAGCTTTGGGCCCCGGGAAACATCATCCGGTAACAACCTACATGCTGTTTGAGGCTAGGTCTCATTATCATCACGAGGGAGTCGCCCTAAACCGGCTCTCCTCTTTGTGTCTAGCCCTAAGATTGTTTCTTCTTGCTTGTAGCTTGTCCCTCTTTGGGGAGCCCTACCCCTCCTTATATATGTTGAAGAGGCGGGTTACATGTAGAGTCCAACTCGGACTTAAGACTTAACTATTATAACTTATCGCCATGGGCTTCTTAACATCTTGGGCTTCATAACGTCTTGGGCTTCATAACCCCAGCAACCCGCTTATCATCAAGTAGCCGGTTTAACATTGTCTGCCGGTTTAACATTTTCTGCCGGTTTAACATTGTCCGCCGGTTTAACATTGTCCGCCGGTTTAACATTGTCTGCCGGTTTAACATCGTCTACCGGTTTACCAAGTCCCAGCCGGTTTACAACTCCGGCCGGGTCATACCGCGGGGTATATCCCCGAAATTAGCCCCTAGTTTAATTTGGATTTATCCATGTTAAACTGATCCTGATCCTCTTTAAATCCTTGTCATTTCCTTCCAGAAAATCCGGTCAATAGGCCAGCTTCATAATTAATTTGTCGACATTGGTTTGTCACGAGAGAAATATTGTGAAGAATAACCCTTTAACTCAGCTCCCAATTCTTAAAAACAATATTGGTCCTTGAAATACTCATCGATCTTCACCGTTTAAGGACGAGAACTTGCCGGTTTATCATTGCCAAGATCACGGTTTATAAATATTGATAGCACCGGTCATACTTGTAGTTAACATCCAGCTTGAAAATATACCTCTTATATACCTATCACTTATAGCCCCCAAGTCTTAAGAAGGTAGCATAGCAATAGCTTAAGACTTGCTTCAATATAAATATCACAATCTTGAAGAAATCCAGGTTGTTCATCTCAATCACTAGTCGAATTGAGTATTCCACATATGTAGCCCCCAAGTGCGGGTTGTCATGCTTGCGACAACCCGGACTTGATATATACTTCAATGAAAATAACATCATATAATATAACCCCATCATGGGGCTTGAATCCACGTCCACAAGGTTAAGAGCCTTGTTCTTACCAACCGAGCAATGTATCCTTCAATATAATGGATAAAAAGCTTTGTACCTTGAATTGTTGATAGGAGCAATTGGTAGCCCCCAAGGGCCGACTCATTATAATGTGATGAGTCGGGTCTTCAATAATGTGAGCAAAAAATGACTTTGCATTAGCCCCCAAGTGTCATGGTGCATGCTTGCAGCGACATGAGACTTGCATATTTGATGTTATCTCAACTTAAATAATGTAGCCCCCAAGTGACGGGTTGTAAGCCTGTAGCAACTCGGGACTATGCCTTCAATTGTAGAATAAATCATATCCTATTGACAATATGATAGCCATTGCGCTAAAGCGACTTTGAAAACCTTAACCATAATACTGGTTATTGATAACCATAATACAAATCCATCCATGTTGGCTATTTGAAGATTTGAATAATATAATCCAATGATTTATGAGTGCATGATTCCAATGGCGCAATCCAAATATATGATGGCGACTTATAGTCGAAACTAGACCGGGCTGATAGTCTCCGGATTATGATTTAATCGTGTTCCGTCAATCTGTAACTGACAGTTGAACCGGATTTAATAATGTTGGTTGAAAACGCAATAGAAAAAAATATTTTATCAAAAGAAAAACAGAAGCAAAGGCAAAGATAAAACCATTGCAAATGAGGCTTTGAGCCGATCAAGTGGCATTACCATGGTCGGACAAGACCATGCCCCCAAAAAGGCGTAGCTATGGTTCAAGTCAGCCAGGTCCCCAAATGATGCATTGGCATTACGCCGATCAAGAGGTGTAGCGATGGTTCGGGTTCGACCAAAGCCCCCAAGTGATGCTGTGGCACTAGGCCGATCAAGAGGCGTGACTATGGTTCATACATAACCAAGTCCCCAAGTGATGTTGTGGCTTTTCGCCTACCAAATGGCGTTGCTATGGTTCGGACACGACCAAAGCCCCCAAGTGATACTGTGGCATTGCGCCGATCAAGAGGTGTGACTATGGTTCAGACATGACCAAGCCCCCAAGTGATCAATAAATGATAAGCCAATAAGGCATGATAGCCATGTTTGAACCGCGCATCATGGCAGCAGGTCCTCTTTGGCACCCTTTAACTTTTTGCAAGAGATAAATCCTTCTTGAACCGGACATTAAACCGTATATTGAGAGCTTCAAAGCTTTGTGGGAGACATCTTTCCCTTGAACCGGATTTTAAACCGGAATCGTCATTTTCAGCCGGAAATTTTCTGATGGCCTTTAAAATTGCACCAATATGGCGGTTTAGGGTCCTGCATTAGATAACTTTGCAAGCCGGAGTAATTGCTCTTTTAAAGAAAGCAATATATAATATAAAAATATATTGGATGTATTTCACCTGATATGCCATGCTAGTGGTTATCCACCGCAGAGTTGATGATCACCATGGTGAAGCCGTTCAACAACAAGCGAGGTGCGCATAAATGACGCATGATGACGCTTAACGCATACTTCATTGGCACAACATGGCACCATCTTTATAATAAATTATTGTCCTGCACATAAAAAATATACAGACCAAAAGTAATTGCTCTCTTTATAAAAACAATATTTGCTGATAAAATATACTTAGATGAATATCACCTGGCATTTTTTGTCGGATGATACTGATGGCGCAAACCAAATTTAGATAACCGGGTCCGCCAGATAATCTGCTTTTCCGTTTTGTCTCTATGATCTTTCTTCGGACGGACTATGCCATCACACACGTAATAACCTCCGGTTTAATCGATCAGGAGATTGCAATTATTCCTCATACGGCAGATGGCCACAAGATTCATCCTTCAGTCAGACCACAGTCATCCTGGTCGGGCCCGCTTGCCGGCAGTATGTCCTTATCTCCTGCGAAGGCACTTATTTCACCGCTATCTCCATGGCAACCAGCCCGGTGAGTTAGCGCTGAAGCCGGGTAAACCGCCCGACGGTTTAAGGGACTGGCGGCGGGTTGGAGCCTGTGGGCGAGCGGTGAGTCAAGTGGGTCAACGAACCTCGTCAAGGGCCGGTCCACAGAAGCAGAGGCCACGGGTGGTTCAACAGCAACGGAGGCGAGGCAACTTTGTTAACGGCGATTTAGAGCGGCAGTAACACACAGCAAAACTGGCCACGAAGGCAAGGCCACAACAGAAACAGCCCTTGTCCACAAACACAAACAGAGGCATAACCCAGCTGGGACCGGCATGCAGTGTTGGCGCGGCTGCAGGGACGGCCCTGACGGCGAAGGTGAGCACGGTGGGGATTTGCTAAAAGCGTAGACCGACTTCCCAATCCGCCATACATCGATAGACGGAGGCTCATAGCGAGGTTGTGGAGGCGACAGCGCTACTGCTGTAATGGTGGAGAGGCGGCGATGGCGACGGTGACTGCGACACGGAGCCAGCATGGCCGTGCGAAGTTAACCGCAAGAGGGCATCAACCCGCCCGCCACATGTCCCGCCGCGTTTGCCACGGCCGTGGAGTAGGCGCCCGGCGGTTGGGCGCGGAGGCAAACCGGCGATGATGGCGCGGCGACAGAGGCGCGGCCGCGCAGCACAACCGCAGCCGTGGAGGTGACGACGGGCGGCGATTTGTGGCTCGAGCCGAATCAGAGGAAAAAGGCGTCGAGGCAGCCGGCTTTTGAGACAGTGCTGCTCGCGACAGAGCGGCTCGGTAAGGCTTCGGGCGGCGATTGGAGGTGGCGGAGAACAACGGCGGGTTGGGCAAATCCATGGCGGCCCGGTGGCGATTCAGACAGAGGTGAGGCGGGTTGTGGAAGCGCGGCTCCGGGTTGGTGATAGCGCGACTGAATCTGGTGTCGGGTTGGGGAAGCGCGGCTCCGGGTTGGTGATGGCGTGACTGAATCCGGCGTGGGAGGCCAGCGCGGCTCCGGGTTGGTGAACGGGTGCGCAAGCTATGAGCCGGCGAACGCGGTTGGTGGAGTGTGGCGGGTCAGCCACGACAGCAGCTTGGGTAACGCCAAGGTGCGGGTCAACGCGGCGGAGGCCACGGCGGTTTAGCAGCAGAGGCGAGGCGACTTGACGACGGCGGGGGCATGCGAGGCCGTGAGGGCGAGCCGGCGAAGCAAAAGCAAGGCCAGAGTGGCGGCGGTCGGAGGCGCGCCTGGCGATGGCGGCTTAGCGACGAAGATGGAGGAGGCTCCAGGCGAGCCCTCAGCGGCGGCTCGGTGCATCGGCAGCGCAGCGGCTTGAGCGGTGAAGCAGAGACCAGCCCGGGGTCACGAGTGAGCAGACGTCGGAGTACAACCACTGGACTAGCATCTGGGGAGGTGGCCGGCGGCTTAGTGTGGAGGTGGCCGGCGGCTTAGCGTGGAGGCGGCCGGCGGCTTGAGGCCACAGCCATAGCAGAAGCAGGGCGATAGCGCGGTAACACGGAGACGCGTAGGACTGGTTTGCGGGCAGTTTGCAGCAGCGAAGACCATCTGGGCGGTCGCGGCGGTTTAGTGGCAGTAGAGACCAAGGAGTCTCACATGGAGGCAGAGTGATGTGAGTTTGGGCGCAGGCGGTTTGCGGGCGAGGCCGGCTTGACCCGGAGCGACCATGGAGGCCCGCTGTAAGCCGCCCAGCGATCGCGGCGACTTTAGATGTGCAGGCGAACTTGGCGCGGAGGCAGTGCCTTGAAGCACGTGAACATAGGCGAGTGGTGAAAGGTAGAAAGTGGCGAAGGCGAGCCCGTGTTCGCGTCTGCGTCTTCCTCCCGGTTGTTTCCTTCCTTTTTTTACTGATGATTCTGGGGTTGATGTATGGTCTACCAACGTTTGTAGCAATTGTCGGAGTAGTACTCAAGTAGAGTGCCTTCATCACGTGCTATTGGAGTACTTTTAGGAGCACTTTTGGATTTGATTTGAATACATACTAGCACCTGAGCCGATGCACACCATTAGCACTTGAGGCGACGCGCTAGTTTACACGGGAAAATTTACTGGTTGCTTCCTCGGGACTTGATCTGCCAGCAGCGATTTGATGGGAGTAGAGGAGAAGGAGTAGATCAGGCATGTTCGTGACACTGCGTACGTACGCCAGGGTGGCCGTTTTAGCAGATCACGGATTGCCTCCCCTCGGTCTCGGCGGGTACGACGTAGCACGGCGCAATAGCAGAAATTGATTTCGCTTCGAACTCGACGGTCCGCCGGTTCACATATGGCGGCGCGCGCGACGCAGCCCTAATATCTCATGATCTCAATCTCGTATATGTACTTCCGATCACTCGTCCTGAGCATGAATTTGCTTTTGTCGCCAGGAGCTTGGTTGGAATTCTGCGCGTCCAATCGTACCTTTGAGCAGAAGGATCTACCAGTGGTAGCGTAGGATAAATCCACCCTTGTTGCCGTGCACACCGTCGTTGAAACTCTTTCTGATCCGGACTGATGAACTTTCGAAGTTGATATAGATATTTTTGTGCCGGTTCTTCTTCATCCGATCAGTCGTGAGCTTCTCTATCCCTGAAGAAGATCCCTCCAAAAACTCAACACCACCGTGCGCAAGCCCCACGGTGGGCGCCAACTGTCGTGGAATTGTCACGGCAGATGTCCTAGGGTGAGGACTTAGTCGTGAGGCCAACGCATCTATGTGGTAGCTTGAGAGGGGTTGAGCGGAATCAAGAAACGCAACACAAAACAGGGATTTAGACAGCTTCGGGCCCCGGGAAACATCATCCGGTAACAACCCTACATGCTGTTTGAGGCTAGGTCTCATTATCATCACGAGGGAGTCGCCGTAAACCGGCTCTCCTCTTTGTGTCTAGCCCTAAGATTGTTTCTTCTTGCTTGTAGCTTGTCCCTCTTTGGGGAGCCCTACCCCTCCTTATATATGTTGAAGAGGCGAGTTACATGTAGAGTCCAACTTGGACTTAAGACTTAACTATTCTAACTTATCGCCATGGGCTTCTTAACATCTTGGGCTTCATAACGTCTTGGGCTTCATAACCCCTGGCAACCCAGTTATCACTGTTAGCCGGTTTAACATTGTCTGCCGGTTTAACATTGACCGCCGGTTTAACATTGTCCGCCGGTTTAACATTGTCCGCCGGTTTAACATTGTCTGCCGGTTTAACATTGTCTACCGGTTTACCAAGTCCCAGCCGGTTTACAACTCCGGCCGGGTCATACCGCGGGGTATATCCCCGACACTTAGTGAAATTCTTCAAGACTCGTCTGGTCAAATTCTTCAAACTTGTTCTTTTTGAAAAACCTCTGAGAACGCATACGACCTCTCCACATTCCTCGCAACTATACTCTGTTCACAGGTACTCATGTCAGCTGCTGAATCACTAGGTTCTCATCAACTTAACTCATTTGCAGCGTTCCTCCAAGAAAAGTTGCATACATCTTCAGAGAATTCAATTGTCCAAATTCCTCAGCTGAAGAAAATGGCAGATGGTAAGAAGCCACAGAAAGGAGGAAAAAGGCCTGAGGTCAATACTGCCTTTGAGATCCCTGATGACATATATAAGGACTACTGCACTCCTGATGAGGCCATGTTTGGCAAGGAGGACAAAAATCAGCGCAAGGTGCGCATCCAAAGGATAGAGAGGAGATGGGCACGGGAATGGAGGGAGTACAGGTATGTTACTCCCAAGTATATATGAAAAAATTCGCTCTAAATCCTCCATGCCCAAGACCTCCATTGGCACCTGGCCAAGAAGTTGATCCCACCAGCCTCAAGCGTGGTGAGGATTATCCTGATGAATGGGCCAAGCGCCAGGCCAAATTGGCCAGACAAACAAGAGAAGCAGTGAGGAAATTCAATGAAGACTTTGCTGTTGCTGCCTCTGCTGAGGCCTCTGCTATCAAACCGAAGAAGGCTATGGCAAAGAAGTCTGGTCATCAGCCAAGTGCTTCACCCTCAATGCCCTCATGGCCAGGTTCCACAGCAATGCCCTCATGGCCAGAATCTTCAAAGTCCTCACGGCCAACTCCTCATGCTGCTCCCGCTCCGCCAAAGTCCTCAGCTCCTCCGCCAAAGTCCTCAGCTGCTCCGACCAAATCCTCTGCACCTGGTCATCTCGCCATGTACCAAAGGACAACAGGCATCTCTATTGCCTCAGGAGCTTCTGCTAGTTCCTCAATTGCACCAAATTCTTCAACGGGGCCCTCTCTGCTGAAGACAAAGGCCACTGCTGGACAAGGCTCTCTCCCAAGTCCTCACAAGAAGCAGGTCGCCTTCCAAGTGTCGTCTGATGAAGACGAAGCTGATGATGAGGAACTTGTCGGAATCATCAGAGACAGGCAGCTCAGGGCCGCTAGAGCCAAGGGCACAAATGTGCCACTGCTTTTGGATCCCAAGTTGATCCTTGATTACATCAATCTCTGGCACAAGGATCCCAACACTCCTATGCCTGATTTCAAGCTGACTCTTAGCCAAAGGCATATGCTCATTGCCTTCATCCAAGAAGAAAAATGGAAATTTGAGAAGGCCAGGCAAATCAAGAAAGCGCAGTACAAAAAGGAGCGCTTCCTGAAGAAGCACGTTGTCTCAATGACAACTGAAGAACTTGTCAACATTCAATCTAAGATCAAGAATCTCAGTGATGAATTTGACGTATACAGAGCTGACTGGCATGGAGCCAAAGTCAGGTTTGTGAAATTTACTAAAAAGTTCACTTCCAATGTTGCAACCCCAACGCAACAACAAAATTCACAGGCTGTAGCATCTGCTCAGCCGACTGAAGAAAATGCCAGCACCGCTGATGAGAATCAGGATGCTGAAGAAACTCAAAGTACCAGGGTTAATGACTGCATCCCAGCCGCTGATGAAATTGCCAGGGCATCCACTAGTGGTGCACCTGAAGAAAATGAAGAAGTTAGGGCAACTGCATCAGTTGTGCCTGAAGAAATTCACCCAAATTCCTCTGCTCCTCCTACGCCTACACCAGCTCCAATCCTTCCATCTGCATCAGATGTGAAGAAGACCAAGGCTGCAGAGCGTGCAGCAGTGAAGAAAAGGAAGGCATCAACTTCATCAGATTCTTCAGCCCCGAAGAAAATGAAGCCATTGACGAGCTCTTTTGCAAATCCAATTGATGTTGTTCCTATCTCAACCATGCCATCAAAGGACCTTGTTCCTTTTGATGAAGATTATGTGATTCCAAGTGAATCCGATGAAGAGAATCCTTCTGCTGCTTCATCAGAGCAGTTGGATGAAGAAATTGAAGCGGATGCAATCCCTTCAACACCAATTGTCTCCTCGCCTATGCCTCAGTTCACTACTGAAGAGGCCGGCGTTGAAGAAATGGAAGAAGATGTGGACATTGGCTGTACCACACCCGTGCTGAATGATGACTTTTGGGAAAGTCAGCGCCCCAACTCTCCACTGTTCACACCGCTGCAACAAATTCCTCAGTCCCCAGTAACTACAGTTCAAATGGGATTTGATGAACCACATGCCACACCGTCTGTCCATGAAGAGATTCCAGCCACTAGTGCTGAAGAGAATGTGAATGAAGAATTGAACCCACGCTGCCACTGAAGAAGAGGAAGCTGAAATTCCTCAGCCTGTGGAACCTGAGATTGCGATTCCTGAGGTAATTATGCAATTGACTGATACTCCTCAGCCCAAGCCAAAGGAACCATTCTCAAAGAAGCACAAATTCAAGGCTGATGACTTCTTCGGCGAGCACGTGTTCTTCACTGACTATAATCCATATGATTCTGCTCATCTTAGAAGGAAACGCTTCTGGACTGCCAGCCAGACCAATTTATATTCTTCACTTCTCTTCAACAAGGATAAAGTCTTCGACCACGAGCATATTCCTCATGTGGACATGGAATCACTACCTTGCTTCACCCCTGTCCTCAGTGTGCTTCATGACGCAGGCCTCCTCAACTTTTGCACATACATTGTTGATTGGAATGAAGAACTTACTCTTCAGTTCTATGCAACCTTGCACATCAACACCTAGGTGTTGGACTGGATGACCGAAAACACTCACTACAAGGCATCAGCATCTTAATTACTTCATGCTCTGCCAATCGGTCCTCCACCTGAAGGAGCTCGTTGTCTCTACCAAGAGCCTGAACTAACTGCCCACTATATGCAAGTTCTCATGAAGCATCTGAAGCCTGGTCAAGCCTCAAGGACCAAATTCCTCGTGAGGGAATTTCTCTATGTGCCCAGAACTGTCTATCACATTTTGACGAAGACAATGAGTCCGATCGGAGGCCACGATTCGTCTGATGAAGAAGTCATTGGCATCATGAAGAATCTACTATTCAACATCATGCATGGCATCCCTGTCAACTATCACGATTTCTTCATGAGGACTCTGGAAAATGTTGCACTCTCTCCCTTTGAGTTGAAGCCTTACACACCGTGGATTATGAGATTCCTCATAACAAGGTCTTCACTGAACTACAAGGCTGATTTTCATAATCACCTCAGCTACTTGCCCCCAATCGAAGTCCTCAAGCGGACATATTCCTCAGCTGATGAAAAGGGCAAGGCGCCAGCTTTCATTGATGAAGGCATTTGAGGGAGTCCTAGATTAGGGGGTGTCCGAATAGCCGAACTATCACCGTTGGCCGGACTCCCGGACTATGAAGATACAAGATTGAAGACTTCGTCCCGTGTCCGGATGGGACTTTCCTTGGCGTGGAAGGCAAGCTTGGCGATACGGATGTAAGTGCATCTAGTGCCCCTTAGTGATTTTGGTGTATTGAAGACTTATAGGTTAAGGACTAATGTGTTTATGAGTGTACACAGGTCTATAAGTCTATGAGGAGTTTAATATTTACAGAGAAAGTCGACCCCTAAAAATGAAGTTCTTCGACTGAAGACTTTGAAATTCTGAAGACTTTCTGAAGACTTTGAAAGTGAAGAAATTGGTGTGACCTTGAAGACTTGGTATTCATTTGAGGAACATGAAGCGTGAAGACTTTTGTTTTCGTGCTTTCGTTTTCTCTTTCTTGAGTCATAGGAAACACCGTCTTGTTAAAGGGGTCGAGGAAATACTAAGGAAAAATTCCATGTGATGCTCAACTCAAAATCCTACACCTACCAATCCCTTGAGTGAAGCCTTTGGAAATCTCATACAGTTCAGTCAATTTCTTGATGATAGAGACGAAGTTCTTACGTCGCGAGAATTTGTTCGACCGAGGAGTTAGGAATTCGCCATCTGGATTGCCTAAACAATGAGGAACATGATAGCCCCGAGGAATTTGAAAGTCAAATTTCCATTTATTCTTGTCTTCTTGGCCATGACTGTCCCAAAATATCTTATCCACCTAACGGTCATATCATTGAAGGGCATTTATGTCTTATCATGTCGAGCTGCTCCCTAGGCTATAAATAGCCGCCTCTACAACCACTAGCTGGTTGGCTGCTCCGAGAGAACTTGACACTTGTCATTTAAGAGCAACCCATCCTCCGAGGACTTTGAGCGAAAATCATCGAGTGAGGAAAACCCAAAACCAAACCCCTACAAACCCAAAGTGATTGAGCATCATCAAGAGATTGATCCTGCGTGGATCCGACGCTTGTTACCTTTGAAGACTGTGCTTCTTCCGAAGGTTAGGCGTCATGGTCTAGAGCATCCAAGAGGAATTGTGGATCGCCGAGTGACCAAGTCTGTGAAGGTTTGGAAGTCGCTCAAGACTTACCACGAGTGATTGGACAAGGTCTGTGTGACCTTAGTTCAAGGAGAATACGGTGAGGACTTGGTGTCTGAGCTGCGTGCTCAGCGATCGGGTGTCCGGACTGCGTGTCCTCGAGTTTAAATACTCAGCCGCTCCAACTGGGCGCATAACCGAGACAGCAGTTGGAAATGGTCTACCAAATCATTGTCTTAACCAACCTAATTGGTTCTATTTCCTCAACCCTTTCATTTCCTCATTCTTGTGTTGAGTGTTCGTTCATATCTGTGTTTGAAGACTTTGACCAAGACCTTCTCAATTTCCTCGTTCAATTTCTTGATCTGCTTGTCTTCATCTTGTGCTATCCTGTGTTTACGCTTTACAGACTCTTTCATTGTCTTCATTTCATCATGATGACCATGCCCGCATTCTCTTATGCTTACTTCGAGTACTTATTCTGCTGCAAGTAGTTCTTCACTTAGGAATTTCCTCACCGGCAAATTCCTCATTGAAGAATTCATAAAAATCGCCTATTCACCCCCCCTCTAGTCGATATAACGCACTTTCAATTGGTATCAGAGCAAGGTACTCCCTTGTTCTGTGTGATTTTGGTTTAAGCACCTGGAGTTTTGGTTATGTCGACCGCAGGTATGATCAAGATCTTAGCTGGGTGTCCTACCTTTGATGGGACAGACTACCCCTACTGGAAGAACAAGATGCGAATGCATCTTGAGGCAATTGACAACAATCTCTGGTTTGTTGTGGAAAATGGTGTTCCCTCTGTCACACCTTCTCTGAATGCTGCCGGTGTGAAGAGATTCAAGCAACTCGATTCTCAAGCGAAGAATATCATATGTGGGCATCTGAGCAAAGGACAATATGGAAGAGTGAGTGCTTTGGAAACTGCTAAGCTCATCTGGACAGGCTGTCCAAAGTAAATGAAGGAGTCTCAACTCAGCGTGACTCTCGAGTTGATGTTCTTCGCAATCTCTTCAACCGCTTCAAAAGACTCGACAACGAAAATGTTCAACAAACCTTCGATCGCCTCACTGACATCTCAAATGAGCTTCAAGCGCTTGGTGCCACTGACATCACCGACCATGAGGTGGTGAAGAAATTGTTGAGATCGCTTGATTCCTCATTTGACACTCTGGCACTGATGATACAAGAGCGTGCTGACTACAAGTCACTTGATCCAGTGATATCCTCGAGAGGCTAAATACTCATGAGTTCCACTTGCTGAAAAGAGAGATCTCTATGGTTCTAGCTACGGAAAATCACGTGCCACAAGGCCAAGGCTGTGTCTCGAATCTGATTGTGAAGACTCGTAGTAGCCTTGGAGATCTGAAGAATTGAGCGAGGAGCTAGCACCGCCGTGAAGAAATTCCAAGTTCTCAAGGCGTGGTCGCTTTGGAAAATCCTCAAGGAGCAGTGATTCCTCATCCAAAGACTATAAGAGAAGACTTTGCCACAAATGCAAGAAACCTGGTCACTACATTCAAGATTGTCCTCAGTGGGAAAAGGAATTAAAGAAGAAGAAATACAAGGATTACATTTCTGATGACGCTAAGAAGAAGAAGAAATCGTCGAAATCTTCATCTTCAAAATCCTCAAAGCCTCCTTCTCACAAGAAGAGCAGCTCCAAAAAGGCTCGGGTATTCATTGGCAAGGAAATGGACTCTGAAGCTGAATCGAGGAACATGAGGAAGAGGAGGCATCGAAGAATCTGAGTGCAGTGTGGCGAGTCTAGCTCTCGCTCTTGCTTTCACGACAAGTCCATGTTCAACTCAAGAAAATGACATCACCAACAAAGCTGATGGAGATAGTGATGACTACGCTCCCACCTATTGCTTCATGGCAAAGGGTGCCAAGGTACTCAAATATACCTCCTCTGAATCTAGTGAAAATGAATCTGATGAAGATCTAAAGCCCAGCTACTCAAAACTTGCTAAGATTGCTGTAAAACAACAAAGGGCTTTTGAAAAGGTTCAAAACATGCTAGATAAAAGTGATGATATGTTGGTTGAAGAAATGGATCGCACTAAAGCCCTGACTGAAAATCTTTAGAGACTTCAGTCTAGGTTTGACAGCCTTCAAGGTCATCATAACACTCTCTTGTCTGATCATGAGAAACTTTCTTATGAATTTCTTCAAAGAAAGCAAGATCTTGAAAAGCTAAGAGTGAGTTATGAAGATCTTTAGAAGGAGCGCGATTCATTACTTGCTCAATAAATCAGCGCTTCTCAGGAAGAATTTGTTCCTCCATGCTTAAAGTGCATTGAACGTGAATCTGCTAATTCTTCACCTGAATGTTCAAATGCTTCAACTGTTACAAATTCTTCACATGCCTCTGCTATCACTAATTCCTCATCGAGGACATTGCTAGTATCACTTGACGATGCAGGGCTGAAGGAATTGTACATGACAGCATGTACAAAAGCCTCAAAGGGCATCGACTCTTTGTGATGTGCTTAAAAGCAGATCCTCAATAGGAACCCTAGGAAAGAGGGTATTGCCTTTGAGAGGAAACTCAATGCTGATGGAACATATTGGAAGCCCGAGCGGTACCCCAAAACCTCATGGGTTGCTGCAAAGGGACCTCCATTGATCCATCTAACTTATCTGGCTTTACATGCGAATCTCCTCATTCTTCCGATGAGTCATTTGACTCAACTATAAACTGTTCAAAAATCAGAATGATGAAGTATTTGCTAGATATGTTGGCACTAACTGCAGGAACGGTTCCCCTATGAAGAAAATCTGGGTTCCCAAGAAGTGCCTTGAAAGTCTTCAGGTGAATGTCCTCATGACACCACCTATGAAGAATAGGAACCCCAGATCAAACTCTTCATATGGACCAAATTCTTCATATGGATCCAAGTCCTCATACGGACCAAATTCCTCACGTGGATCAAAGTCCTCATATGATTATCATCGTGCTAACAACTCTGTTTCGCAGGGTAGAGCTAAGGGCTATGAATATGTGCATTATTCTTCAAACCAATATGTTCATAAGTCCTTGAAGAATTTCTCTGCTTATTCATATGCTTACCCTAACACCTCTTATGTGAAACGAAATGGATTGGCCTCTATGCCACCATTCTCATATGGAGCTCGCAGAGTGATGAACTCTTTGCCACCCCTTCAGATGTGGGTGGTGAAGAAAAATAACTAATCTCTTCTGCAGGGTCAGGTCTCCAGACGTGCTTTAACGTCTGAAGAATTTGCTGGGGGCCTGACAAAATGCCTGAAAGGACGCAGGCTAATCATAAAGAAATGATCTTTCATTTCACACGTCCTCATCTTGCTTATCTCATTATCTTTGCTGATGAAATTCATCTGATGAAATTGATATCATATTCTTCACTAATGAAGTATATGAGATTGTAAGTTGCACTAATTCATCTGCAGGATGATCAACCCAAAGCCAATGAGTGGGTCCTCGATAGTGGATGTACAAATCACATGACTGGTAACAAGAGTCTATTGATGGATGCTCCCTTATCACCGTCACATCTGAAGCATATCATCTTTGCTGACAAAGGCAAAAGTCGGTATTGGGTCTTGGTAAGGTTGCGATCTCTAAGGACATACACATGGACAAAGTCATGCTTGTTTAGTCCTTAGGATACAACCTCATGTCGGTCTCAATGCTTTGTGATCTTGATATGGTTGTTGTCTTTGGCAAGTATCGTTGTGTTGTGATCATGGAAGCTGACAATTCCAAAGTCTTGAAGGCTTTAGGAGAGGAGACTTGTATATTGTTGATTTCTCTACAGGGACCACAACCAGCCGTGTGTCTACTTGCAAAAGCTTGAGTAGGCTGGCTATGGCATCGTGACTTGGTCACGCAGCATGAGGAATTTACACACGCTTGCGAAGAAGAAGCATGTCATTGGCATTGAGAATGTCAAATTCCTCAAGGATCACTTGTGTGGAGCATGTGAAGCTGGAAAAATGACCAAGGCCAAGCATCCAGCGAAGACTATCATGACCACTACACGTCCATTCGAATTGCTTCACATGGACCTCTTTGGTCCTAATCATTACTCAGCAGTCATTAATGATGCATCTTTATATGGCTTTGTTATTGTTGATGATTACTCTCGTTACACATGGGTACACATTGTTACTTACAAAAATGAAGTGCAGGAAGTCTTCAAACGATTTTCCTCGAGGGCTTCAACTACTTTGGTGTGAAGATCAGACACATCAGGAGTGACAATGGAACTGAGTTCAAGAATTCCGGTCTTGATGCCTATCTTGATGAACTTGGTATTACTCATGAGTTATCTGCTCCCTATACTCCTCAAAGAAAATGGCGTCGTGGGCGCAAGAACAGAACTCTTGTTGAGATGGCTCGCACTATGCTTGATGAATACAAAACGCCTAGTCGTTTTTGGATTGATGCAATTGATACCGCATGCCACATCATCAACAGTATATCTTCACAAATTCTTCAAGAAGACTGCCTATGAACTCCTCAACGACAAGAAACCCAATGTGAGTTATTTCAAAGTCTTGATTGCTAAATGCTGGATTAGAGATCCTCATCACAATTCTAAATTTGCACCAAAGCACATGAAGGTTTTATGCTTGGTTACGGAAAGGACTACGACACCTACAGAGTCTTCAACATCGCACTTCACAAGATTGTTGATCTCAGAGATGTGCGGTTCGATGAAACTAATGGCTCGCAAAGAGAGCACCTACCTTCGTGTTAGATGAACCAGCTCCGAGGAATCTATCAAGTTCAAGGCAACCGAGGATGTCATTCCTCTCAAGAATCTGCTGAAGAATTCATTCTGTCTGACGCAAGAACGTCGAGTGATGCACTGAGGATAATGCTAAAGACAATGGTGCTGAAGAAAATGCTGATCAAATTCCTCGACGACAACCAGCTCATCCTCGCGTTGCAAAAGAAGTGCAAGTTGACAAGATCATCGATGACATTGAAGCGCCAGGTCCTCTCACACGCTCAAAAGCTTCACATTTATCTAACTTTTGTGGGCACTATGCTTTTGTCTCTATCACAGAGCCCACTAAGGTAGATGAAGCATTTATGGAGCCTGAGTGGATTCAGGCCATGCAAGAAGAATTACATCGATTCGAGCTCAACAATGTCTCGGACTGGTCAAACGTCCAGATCCTCGCAAGCATAATATCATTGGCACAAAGTGGATCTACCGCAACAAGCAAGATGAAAATGGCCTTGTGGTAAGGAATAAGGCACGACTTGTAGCTCAAGGCTACACACAGGTTGAAGGAATTGATTTCGATGAAACTTTTGCACCTGTGGCTAGACTTGAGGCTATTCGCATATTACTTGCTTATGCTAACCATCATAATATCATTTTATATCAAATGGATGTGAAAAGTGCATTCCTCAATGGTAAGCTTGAGGAAGAAGTATATGTTGCTCAACCCCCAGGTTTTGAAGATCCAAAGAATCCCGACAAAGTCTTTAGACTCAACAAGGCTCTCTATGGTCTCAAACAGGCCCCACGGGCGTGGTATGATACATTGAAGGAATTCTTCGTGAAGAATGGCTTCACACCCGGTTCACTCGACCCTACTCTCTTTACTAAATCATATGATGGTGAACTGTTTGTGTGTCAAATATATGTTGATGATATTATCTTTGGCTGTACTGACCAACGTTATAGTGATGAATTTGCCTACATGATGAGTGAAGAATATCAAATGTCTATGATGGGAGAGTTGAAATTCTTATTAGGTCTTCAAATTAAATCAACAACACAATGGCATATTCATATCTCAGAGAAATACCTCAAAGATGTCCTCAAGAAATTCGGCATGCAAGATTGCAAAGCGTCAAAATTCCTATGCCCACAAATGGCCATCTATGCACGATGAAAATGGTATTGACTTGATCACAAGGTATACCGCTCCATGATTGGTTCTTTATTGTACTTATGTGCATCTAGGCCAGATATAATGCTTAGTGTTTGCATGTGTGCCCGATTTCAAGCTACACCGAAGGAATCACACCATAAGGCTGTGAAGCATATTCTTCGATATCTAGCTCACACACCAACACTAGGATTATGGTACCCCAAGGGCTCAACTTTTGATCTCATTGGATATTCTGACTCTGACTATGCTGATGATCGTGTGGACCGCAAATCAACATCTGGTACTTTTCATTTCCTCGGACGATCTTTGGTCTGTTGGTCCTCGAAGAAACAGAACTGTGTACCACTGTCTACTGCGTAAGCAGAATACATTGCTGCTGGCTCTTGTTGTGCTCAATTGCTGTGGATGAAGCAAACTCTCAAGGACTACGGCATCAACGTGAAGAATGTGCCTCTCAACTGTGACAATGAGAGTGCCATCAAGATTGCTCACAACCCAGTCCAGCACTCGAAGACAAAGCACATTCAGATTCGTCATCATTTTCTTCGTGATCATGTGTTGAAGGGCGACATCTCCATCGAGCATGTGAAGACTGAAGAACAACTAGCCGACAAAGCCCTTGGATGAGAAGAGATTTAGCAAGTTGCGGTGTGAGCTAAATATCTTAGAATCTTCGAATGTTCTTTGAAAAGGACACACATCCTGACACCTATGCAAAATTGACTTAGATGTGCAACACATAAAGAAACGTTTTTCTTCAATCAATGAAGAATAACACTCTAAGTGTGAAGAAATTAATAAAGAATTTGATTCTCAGAACCCTACGACAATTGTACGCGTGTCTGAAATCATCATTCTTATCTGATGGGTCACGCCACCACCAAAGTTGAAAATCTTCAATTTGAGTTTTTCTCGTTTTGAAATTCTTCGATTTTTCAAATTCTTCAACTTTGCAAAATCTTCACTATTTCGTCGTTTTTCTTCATTGGCTATATATATATATATATATATATATATATATATATATATATATATATATATATATATATATATATATATATATATGGGTTTATGTCCTCTCTGACATTCACTTATGGCTATTTCTTCAAGTCGTTTTTTACGCTAAGTGAATGTGATCGGACCCTTTCCCTCTATGCTATACTCAACCCAATCAATTCACAAATTCTTCATATGCGTTCTATTTGAAACTCGTTCAAAATCTTCACTTTGTGTCCTTGTCACCAAGAAATTGCGAACGGAACTTTAAAACTGATCTTATCTAAACTTTCATTTTTGCCGCTCAAACCGTTCCGCATCCCATGATAGATTTATCTATTCACCCACGATCTAACACAATCTCCACTTGTCAGTACGTGGGTGACACATGTCAAGCGAATGAGAAGGGTCAGGGGCACGTTCGTCCCAAATCTTCGGGCGAACAGTTTTTCACCGTGGCTATATATACCCCCTCTCCCCTTCCTCACTTCCTTTACTCCGATCGACCGCTCTCTCTCGCTCGAGCATCTCAAACCCTAGTGCCACCGCTACTCCATCGTCGCTGGTGAGGAAGAGCTTCACTGCCTCAACCTCGTCGCCGACATACTCGCACCGACCGCGGAAATCTTCACTCCGCCGCCGCCGTAGCTGTCTTCCTCCGCCGAGTTAGGGCGTGGAAGATCTAACCTGACGAACTTCCCATCTGTTCTTCTCGGTTAAATCGTGTTCTTCACTTCGGTAATTAAAAGTTACTTTTATTACTCGCTTTGATTCTCAAACCTTCACGAAAATCTTCAAAGGTGTTTATTCTTTAAATCTGCACTCATATGAACACCTCAAACAAAACATGATCTTGATTCGTTTCTCTAAGCAATGATTTTCTTCAAGATTCCTCAATTATGTGGATCCTCGGTCTATACAACTCTGGAACCTAAGACAAAGATCGCTTAGTGAAATTCTTCAAGGCTCATCTGGTCAAATTCCTCAAACTAGTTCTTTTGAAAACCTTACGAGAACATATGACCTCTCCAAATTCCTCGCAACTATACTCTGTTCACGGTACTCATGTCCGCTGCTGAATCACTAGGTTCTCATCAACTTAACTCATTTGCAGCGTTCCTCGAAGAAAAGTTGCATACTTCTTGAGAGAATTCGATTGTTCAAATTCCTCACCAAGAATATGGCGTAAGGAAAGAAGCCACGAAAGGAGGAAAGAGGCTGAGGTCATGACTGCGTTTGAGATTCTGAGGAAATATATGCTGATTATTGCACACTGATGAAGCCGAGTTCGCAAAGAGAACAAAAATCAGCGCAAGGTGCGCATTCAAAGGATTGAACGGAGATGGGCAAGGAATGGAGGAGTACAGATATGTAACTCCAAAGTACATGAAGAAATTCGCTCTCAATCCTCCATGCCCAAGAGCTCCATTGGCACCGGTCAAGAAGTCGACCCCACCAAAGATCAAGCGTGGTGAGGACTTTCTGAAGAATGGGCCAAGCGCCAAGCCAAATTGGCAAGACAAGCCAACGAGGCGGTGAGGAAACTTAATGAGGACTCTGCTCTCTGCTGCCACTGAGGCCTCTGTCAAGCCAAGAAAATCTATGGCGAAGAAGCCCGCACACAAGCCAAGTGCTTCACCAATAGTGCCCTCACGGCCAAGTTCCTCAGCAATGCCCTCACGGCAAATTCCTCATGCTGCTCCTGCTCCTCCCAAATCCTCAGCTCCTACAAAGTCCTCAGCAGTTCCGACAAAGTCCTCAGCACATGTGCATCTGGCCACGTGCCAAAGGACTGCAGGCATCTCCATTGCTTCTGGTGTCTCAGCAAGTTCCTCAGCTGCACCAAATTCTTCATCCGCCCGACTCTGCTGAAGACTAAGGCCACAATGGACGAGGTCATCGGCCAAGTCCCAAGAAGAAACAGTCGCCTTCCAAGAGCCACACGAAGATGATGAGGCTGATGATGATGAACTTGCGAAATCATCAAAGACCGCCAAGAAAGGGCCGCTAGAGCCAAAGGCACACTGTGCACTTTGTTGGATCCAAGAGCGATCCTAGACTACATTGATCTCTGGCACAAGGACCCAAACACTCCTATGCCTGACTTCAAGTTGACACCTGGCCAAAGTCACATGTTGACTCATTTCATCCAAGAGGAGAAATGGAAATTTGATATGGCCAGAGAGATCAAGAAATCGCGGTACAGAAAGGAGAAACTGCTGAAGAAAACGTTGTCAAAATGACAAGCGAAGAACTTATCAAGATGCAGTGACATCAAAGCCCTCAGCGACAAATTTGACTCCTATTATGCTGATTGGCAAGGAGCCAAAGTCAGATTAAATCAACTTTGACGAAGAAGTTCACCAATGTTGCAGCCCCAACGCAACAAGAAATTCCTCAGGCTGGAGCCTCTGCTCAGCCGACTGAAGAACATGCCAGCACCACTGATGAAGTTCAGGCTGCTGAAGACAATGCCAGTTCCAGGGCTGATGATCCCATTCCAGCCACCGAAGAAATTGCTAGGGCATCCACTAGTGGTGCACCTGAAGAAACTGAAGAAGTCAGGGCAACTGCATCAGTTGTGCCTGAGGAAATTCAACCAGATTCCTTAGCTCCTCCTGCGCCTACACCAACTCCAATCCTTCCATCTGCATCTGATGTGAAGAAGACCAAGGCTGCAGAACGAGCTGCAGTGAAGAAAAGGAAAGCATCTGCTGCTTCAAATTCTTGACAGACGAAGAAGATGAAGACAATGACCAGCTCATTTGACAATCCCATTGATGTTGTTCCAATTTCCTCCATGCCATCAAAGGACCTTGTTCCGTTTGGTGAAGATTATGAGATCCCAAGCGGATCTGATGAAGAAAATCATTCTGCTGCTTCGTCGAGCAGATTGATGAAGAAATTGAAGTGGAAGCTATCCTTCAACCCCAATCATTTCCTCGCATATGCCTCGGTTCACAGTGAAGAGGCGGTGTTGAGAAATTGAAGAAGATGTGGACATTGGAAGCACAACGCCGGTGATGAGCGATGACTTTTGGGAAAGTCGAGATCCAAATTCTCCACTCTTCACCCCAATTCAACAGATTCCTCGGTCCCTGCTCCAACAGTTCAAATGGGCTCTGAAGAAACTCATCCCACTTCATCTGTACATGAAGAAATTCCAGCCACTAGCGCCGATGAACCTGCTTCTTCTGATCCTCGATCGCACAAATAGAGGAACCAGAAATTCCTCACCAAGAACCTGAGATTGCGATTCGGAGAGGTAGTGATGCAACTCATCGACACTCCACTGCCAAAGCCAAAGAATCCTTCTCAACAAAGCAAAAGTTCAAGGCTGAAGATTTCTTGGCGAGCACGTATTCTTCACTGATTACAATCCATATGATTCTGCTCGCATAAGGAAGAGGCGTTTCTGGACTGCCAGTCAAGCCAATTTCTATTCCTCAGTGTTGTTCAACAAAGACAAAGTCTTCGATCATGCACATATTCCTCATGTCGACATGGAATCTCTGCCTGGCTTCGAGCCAGTCCTCAGTGTTCTTCATGATGCATGACTTCTGAATTTCTGCACTGATATCTGTGATTGGAATGAAGAACTCATTCTTCAATTCCATGCGACGCTGCACATCACCGGAGACGCTGAAGATGTGAACTCATGGGTGTTGGACTGGATTTCTGAAAATACTCACTACAAGGCACCAGCAACTGAATTGCTTCGTGCCCTACCACTCAGTCCTCCACTTGATGGTGCTCGTTGTATCTACAACGAACCTGAGCTTTCAAATCACTATATGCAAGTGTTGATGAAGCCTATGAAGCCAGGGCAGGCCCCAAGAAGCAAATTCCTCGTCAAGGAATTATTGTATGTGCCTCGGACTGTCTATCGGATTCTGACGAAGACAATGAGTCCTATCAAAGGCCACGACTCAAATGATGAAGAAGTCGTTGTCATCATGAAGAATATGCTTTTCAATATCATTCATGGCGTTCCCGTTAACTTCCATGATTTATTCATGAGGACTCTGGCAAACATTGCTATGTCACCTTTTGAGCTGAAGACTTATGCACCCTGGATAATGAGGTTCATCAGGACAAGGTCTTCACTCAATTACAAGGCTGATACTCTAAACCACTGCAGCTACTTGCCCCCGATTGAAGTCCTCAAACGGACATTTACCTCAGCTGATGACAAGGGCAAGGCAACTGCTGTGATAGATGAAGGCACTCGTCCATTGGATGGTCAGTTTCGCAAAGCTGCATCCTACTCCACCAATGATGACTCTGCCACACATCACTCTACCGCAAATACCTCAGCCAAGCAAAGTCCTCAAGCCACAGCACCCAGGGTGATGACTGATCGTGAGTTACTCCTCAGTCTTCATCAGAAGGTTGATCGCAATCATAAATGGGTCAAGCGTCAGTTTGGTTCAATTCTTCACAACATGACCTCTACACACAATGCAAGTGAAGAAAAACCACTACTACCTCCATGAAACCTTCAAACGCACCTGGGTTGTTCTTTCTAATGTCTACAGCGCGGAAGAACTGAAGACAATGGGTCTCAAGGAAGACTTTGACTGGTCTGCACCTCCACCGAAGAAATACAAGAAGGTCAAAGTTCCTTCCTTGGTGGCCAGCTCCTATTCTTCGTCGTGAGACACTGATGAAAATGAAGACTTGGACGACACTGCGGCAGGTCCTACTACGACAACCGACCCCAACAACGCTGGCGCTCCTTCATCAACTTGAAATTCTTTAGGGGCGTTAGTCCTCAGTTTCTATCCTTTTGGTCATTCGATGACAAAGGGGGAGAAATTTGAGTTAGTCTTCAAGCGGGTCTACTATATGGGCATTTTTTTGTTAAGTTACAACTCTCGTTCTTCTGAAACTTTTATTGGATCGAGTTGTAATCTTAAACCCGATGGTGCTCTGATACTTTTGATGCACTATGCTCTGATACTCTTGATGCGTTATTTTGCATGCTTGTTCCTCATTAATGTTACTGCACGCATGCTGAATTTCATCAAGCACCATATTTCATCATGCATTTCAAATTCTTCATATTATATGTCAAATGCGTGTATGAATTACAAGATATAGGGGGAGATCTCCATGATTCAACTCTTCAAATGTGCATTGCCTCAAAAGCAAAATCCTCACTATGCACATCTTCAGGGGGAGTTCTTCTATATTTTGCAATCAAATTCCTCAATATCAGTAGTTACACTTTATATGTTTATCCCCGTTGAAAACTTAACCTATATTGTCATCAATCACCAAAAAGGGGGAGATTGTAAGTGCATCTAGTGCCCCTTAGTGATTTTGGTGTATTGAAGACTTATAGGTTAAGGGACTAATGTGTTTATGAGTGTACACAGGTCTATAAGTCTATGAGGAGTTTGATATTTATAGAGAAAGTCGACCCCTAAAAATGAAGTTCTTCGATTGAAGACTTTGAAATTCGAAGACTTTACAAGACTTTGAAAGTGAAGAAATTGGTGTGACCTTGAAGACTTGGTATTCATTTGAGGAACATGAAGCGTGAAGACTTTTGTTTTCGTCGTTTCGTTTTCTCTTTCTTGAGTCATAGGAAACACCGTCTTCGTTAAAGGCGTCGAGGAAATACTAAGGAAAAATTTCCATGTGATGCTCAACTCAAAATCCTACACCTACCAATCCCTTGAGTGAAGCATTTGGAAATATCATACAGATTCAGTCAATTTCTTGATGGATGAGAGCGAAGTTCTTACAGTCATTTGAGAATTTGTTCTCGACCGAGGAGTTAGGAATTCGCCAGTCGGATTGCCTACGATGAGGAACATGATAGCCCGAGGAATTTGAAAGT
Source organism: Aegilops longissima (assembly GCA_021605205.1). Lineage (NCBI taxonomy): Eukaryota > Viridiplantae > Streptophyta > Magnoliopsida > Poales > Poaceae > Aegilops > Aegilops longissima. The sequence continues at coordinate 289,896,377 of CM038676.1, forward strand.
CAAATTTCCGACCGTTCTTGTCTTCTTGGCTTGACTGTCCCAAAATATCTTATCCACCTAACGGTCATATCATTGAAGGGCATTTATGTCTTATCATGTCGGGCTGCTCCTAGGCTATAAATAGCGCCCCTACAACCACTAGCTGGTTGGCTGCTCGAGAGAACTTGACACTTGTCATTTAAGAGCAACCCATCCTCCGAGGACTTTGGCGAAAATCATCGAGCGAGGAAAACCCAAAACCAAACCCTACAAACCCAAAGTGATTGAGCATCACTGAAGAGATTGATCCTGCGTGGATCCGACGCTTGTTACCTTTGAAGATTGTGCTTCTTCCAGACGGTTAGGCGTCATGGTCTAGAGCATCCAAGAGGAATTGTGGATCGCCGAGTGACCAAGTCTGTGAAGGTTTGGAAGTCGCCTCAAGACTTACCACGAGTGATTGGGCGAGTGCATGTGACCTTAGTTCAAGGAGAATCTGGTGAGGACTTGGTGTCTGAGCTGCGTGCTCAGCGATCGGGTGTCCGGACTGTGTGTCCTCGAGTTTAAATACTCAGCCGCTCCAACCAGACGTACAACTGAGACAGCAGTTGGAACTGGTCTACCAAATCATTGTCTTCACCAACCTAACTGGTTCTATTTCCTCAACCCTTTCATTTCCTCATTACTATGTTGAGTGTTCGTTCATATCTATGTTTGAAGACTTTGACTGAAGACCTTCTCAATTTCCTCAGTTCAATTTCTTCAGTCTGTTTGTCTTCATCTTGTGCTATCCTGTGTTTACGCTTTCTGTACTCTTTGATTGTCTTCATTTCATCATCATGACCATGCCCACATTCTCTTATGCTTACTTCTGATTACTTATTCCGCTGCAAGTAGTTCTTCACTTAGGAATTTCCTCACCGGCAAATTCCTCGTTGAAGAATTCATAAAAATCGCCTATTCACCCTCCCCCCTCTAGTCGATATAACGCACTTTCAACGGATATGTAGATCTCCTACCATTGTAACCGACTCTGTGTAACCCTAACCCTATCCGGTGTCTATATAAACCGAGGGTTTTAGTCCGTGGGGCGAACAACAATCATACCATAGGCTAGCTTCTAGGGTTTAGCCTCTCGATCTCGTGGTAGATCCACTCTTGTACTACCCATATCATCAATATTAATCAAGCGAGGAGTAGGGTTTTACCTCCATCGAGGCGGCCCGAACCTGGGTAAAAACATCGTGTCGCTTGTCTCCTGTTACCATCCGCCTAGGCGCACGCTTAGGAGCCCCTACGAGATCCGCGGTTTTGACACCGACATTGGTGCTTTCATTGAGAGTTCCTCCGTGTCGTCATCCTTAGGCCCGATGGCTCCTTCGATCATCAACAACGCCGCGGTCCAGGTGAAACTTTTCTCCCGGACAGATCTTCATATTCGGCGGCTTTGCTGCGGGCAATTCACTTGGCCATCCGGAGCAGATCGAAAGCTACGCCCCAGCCATCAGGTCAGATTTGGGAGTTTGAACTACGGCCGACATCCGCGGAGACTTATTCTTGACGGATTCGAGCCACAATAAGCGCCGCACTCTCGATGGGCACGATCTAGCTCTGCCGTCGAGCAGTGCCTGGAGGCGCACCAGCGTCCGCTCCGACCCTTAGCTCGGGCCGAGTCTGCCGATCGAGGGCGAGTGGTTGGACACCGCCTCGGGGCTACGATCTCTCGGCAATTGAGCGAACTCCGTCCCCGTCGCTGCGAAGACCGTGACTCCAAGGTGCGGACTCCTCTCCGGACTCAAACCCTCCGCGCCCTACCAATCGAATCCGATTGGGCGCCGTCATGGAGTTCACTCACACGGACATCTTTCGGCACTCGCCCTTTGGCGACATCCTGAATTCACTAAAGTCTCTCTTTATCGAGAGCCCTGGCGGACTACGGTCGGGAAGGTTGGGATGCGGACGATGAAGAATTCAACGCCCACCCATCACCCACTTTGTAGCCACTGCCGATGATTTAACCGACATGCTCGACTTCGACTCAAGACATCGGCGGTATGGACGGCGATCTTGGAGCGACCAAGAACCAGCGCCTACTGAGGCACTTTGAAGGCCACCTCGTCATCGACATATACATGGTGGACATCCCAAAACATGGGAGCAGCGATGGAACAGCGGAGGATAACCCCTCAAGAAACAGCCCAACCGCCAAGCGGTGGCACACCGCTTTAAATCCGCCACAGCAAAAGCGGTGATTCCGCACGGAGATAACAACACCGGACGGTGCGAAGACAGCCCCCCAAAGCAGGATTCAACACGGGAGGAGGGAGAAGCCAGCCCTCATGATAGGCGGCGGGCAGGAGGTGGAGGATGATAATTATATGCCTCCCTCCGAAGATGAGGCGAGCCTCGACGACGACGAATTTGTCGTGCCTGAGGATCCCGCCGAACAGGAGCGTTTCAAACGCAGGCTTATGGCCACGGCAAGCAGCCTAAAGAAAAAGCAGCAGCAGCTTAGAGCTGACCAAGACTTGCTAGCTGATAGATGGACCGAAGTCCTTGCAGCCGAAGAGTACAAACTTGAACGCCCCTCCAAGAGATACCCAAAACGCAGGCTGCTACCCCAATTAGAGGAAGTAGCACCCAAACCTACATCACCAGCGCATGATGCGGCCGACCGGCCACCCCATGGTCGTGACAGAGAGGCCTCTAGACCCTCCATTCAAGCCGCACCCCGGTGTCGCTCGAAAAGTACCAAGGCACGGGGAAACGCGCCAGACCTGCGAGACATATTGGAGGACAAGGCAATGCAAATAAGATCGATCTACGGATCGCGTGGGCGCCCCACGACACGTGATGATAACGGTCACACCGGATACAGCAATTCCGGCCGGGCCGAACACAGTAGACAAAGCTCATTTGAGCTGCGTCGTGATATAGCTCAATACAGAGGCGCCGCACACCCACTATGCTTCACAGACGAAGTGATGGATCATCAAAACCCCGAGGGTTTCAAACCCGTAAACATCGAATCATATGATGGCACAACAGATCCTGCGGTTTGGATCGAGGACTACCTCCTCCATATACACATGGCCTGCGGTGATGATCTACACGCCATCAAATACCTCCCACTCAAGCTTAAGGGACCAGCTCAACATTGGCTTAACAGCTTGCCAGCAAAATCAATTGGTTTTTGGGAGGACCTGGAAGCCGCATTACTTGATAACTTCCAGGGCACATATGTGCGACCACCAGACGCCGATGACCTCAGCCACATAATTCAGCAGCGGAAGAATCGGCGGACAATTCGGACACGGTTCCTAACCAAGAAAAATCAAATCGTTGATCGTCCGGATCAGAGGCCCTTGCAGCCTTCAAACATAACATCCGCGACGAGTGGCTTGCCCGGCACCTAGGACAGGAAAAGCCGAAATCCATGGCAGCCCTCACAACGCTCATGACCCGCTTTTGCATGGGAGAGGACAGCTGGCTGGCTCGTAGTAACAACTTGACCAAAAACCCTGGTAGTTCGGAAACCAAGGACAACAATGGCAGGTCGTGTCGCAACAAGCACAAGCGCCGCATTAACGGCGATAATGCTGAAGATACGGCAGTCAATGCCGGATTCAGAGGCTCTAAACCCGGTCGGCGGAAAAAGCCGTTCAAAAGAAATACTCAGGGCCCGTCCAATCTGGACCGAATACTCGATTGCTCGTGCCAAATACATGGCACCCCTGAAAAACCAGCCAGCCACACCAACAGGGATTGTTGGGTCTTCAAACAGGCAGGCAAGTTAAATGCCGAACTCAATGACAAGGGGCTTCATAGCGATGAAGAGGAGGAGCCCCGGCCGCCAAAAAATAGAGGACAGAAGGGCTTCCCCCCACAAGTGCGGACAGTGAACATGATATACGCAACCCACATACCCAAAAGGGAGTGGAAGTGCACTAAGGGGCGTATATGCGATGGAGCCATCGCCCGAAGTTCAACCCATGGTCCTCCTGCCCGATCACCTTTGATCGAAGGACCACCCACTAGCATCCGCTTCTGGCGGATTCGCCGCATTGGTTCTTGACCCAATCATCGACGGATTTCACCTCACTAGAGTCCCGATGGACAGCGGTAGCAGCCTGAACCTGCTCTATCGGTATCGATGTGCAAAATGGGCATAGACCCTCAAGGATTAAACCCACAAAGACGACCTTTAAAGGCGTCATACCAGGTGTAGAGGCCAATTATGCAGGCTCGCTTACACTCGAAGTGGTCTTGGATCCCGGATAACTTCCGAGCGAAGAGTTAATCTTCGACATAGTCCCGTTCATGGCGGCTATCACACATCGCTTGGGCGAACCGCATTTGCAAAGTTCAATGCGGTGCCGCACTACGCGTACCTCAAGCTCAAGATGCCAGGCCCTCGAGGAGTAATCACGGTCAATGGAAACACCGAATGCTCTCTCCGAACGGAGGAGCACACGGCGGCCCTCGCGGCGGAGGTGCAAAGCAGCCTCTCACGGCAATTCTTGAGTCCGGCTATTAAACGTCCGGACACCGTCAAGCGCGCCCGGAGTAACCTACAACAAGACCGCCTGGCACGATCCGAGCACGCGTAGCAATCCGGCCCCAACCCCAGCCCTCGCGAAATTGCGAAGCTAGTACTACGCGTACATAACTACGCTATGGAGATATCATGGGCATAAGGGGAGGGCCACGACCATGGCACGCCCAGAATGCGGCTCAACCGCACTAGGGGCTCCCGATTGTGTCATTCTTTTCTTTCTTCTTTTTCTTACTTTCAGGACTCCGTTTTCCGAAGCCTTTGTCGGCACTAGAATTGCCGAATTCACGATGCAACAGCCATGGAAGCGAAGCTACGTCGAGTGTCGGTGGTCTCTACTACGAGCATTATACCTGTTTACATACCATCCGCAGCTTACCCCACGGAGGACATGTTAAATAGTCCCATCCCTTCCTTATCGCACTATTTGTATTGTTCTGCTTTCATTGCAGTACCTTTTGAATAAACAATACATAGCTTTTGCCTATTATTGCACTCCTTTCTTTATCTATATATATGTTCATTCATGACATGTCGCACCCGTACACTTTGGTGCGGCCAATACACCAGGGCTTAAGTACCCCAAAAATATGGTGTGATAAGTCCGAACACTTTCACAAGTGCGGCACCCCAAACTTATAGCATTATATGCATCGGCTCAATCATGTCTTGGGTCAATAGTTGGGTTTGCCCGGCTCCCATGTTTTGGTACCTTACGTTCCGTTATATCGGCTAAGGTAGCGCTGGGAGAACCACTTGTGATTGTGCCTCGGTTGAGCTGGGTTGAGCACCTCGGTGGAAAGCTAAAACTGACCGTCATGATAGGGCGAGAGCGATCGCTGTTCGAGAGGTTTTTGGGTCCCTAAAGACTTATGCCGCTTAGGCGAGGAGTCGGCATTGTCCGGCCAAAGGCGTGGATAGCGCCCGAACTCGGTCTTCCGAATACTAGGGCTTCACGAAATTAAAATTATAGAATTCTATGGCTAAGTGAGAGTGTTCAAGCACTATAGTCCGGTTGCCTTGTTCGTTCGTTGGCGCCTCCCTCGAAGGACCCAAGAATGGGAACAAGAGCGCTCAAGTTTATCCCAACACCCCAAAGACTCGTGGCATGGGGCTGAAGCCAACGACTTGCCATCTCTCAAATTTGATAAGCGGCTGCCAGAAGGTAATATTTTAAATTCACAAGCGTTTCTTAGTGCATATGAACAAGTTTTCAGCGTCAGGATAACAAATGCGAGTCTATTCAAAATTACATCTTTGGAGCATTCACCCGCTATAAGGCGGGCACCCTTCAGGACGCCCTCATAGTACATTTCGGACTTGCGATGCTCCTTGCCCTTGGCCCCGTCCGTCACAAGCTTCTCAGCATCCAGCTTGCCCTAGTGCACTTTAGCACGGGCAAGGCCCGACGGCACCTTCAATGCAGACGGAGCGCTTGATGACTTCAATCCATGGACAAAGTCCACCAGCCGCCGCACTAGCCGAAGTAGCTCCAGGCATGGCTTCCAATGGCCACAGCCAATTATGAGGCCCTTCATGGCCTGTTCGGCGACCTTGTGGAGCTCGACCAGCTGCTTCAGCTGGTCGCTCAGAGCACCGGATGTCCGGCCTCGACATCTTGAGACCAGAACACCTTTTCGTCGAGCTCCCTCCTTGGCGCGGTAGAACGCGGCAGCATCGGTTTACACTACGGGAAGATCTGCGAATGCTCCTGGAGAGCTCCAGATTCGGGTAAGTAATAGATAATCCACTTTCACATGCTTGCTTTGCATAAAGAATGCCTTACCCGCCACTATCTTCTTTAATGATACAATTTCCTGGAGGGCTTTTTGGGCTTCGGCCTTAGCGGCTTTGGCACTCTCAAGAGCCGAGGCGAGCTTGGACTCTCGAGTCTTCGAGTCACGCTCCAAACTCTCTGTTTTTCCACGAGAGCCTGGAGCTCTTGCCGCACCTCCGCCACCCGCGCCTCTTGCTTCTCTCGCTCGGTGCGCTCCGCGGCCGCTTTGCTTTCGGCCGTGGACACCGCTTCCTTCAGGGTCGCCACCTCGTTCGTGGCCCCTATAATACCCACGTTAGTCCTGTCATTTTTGCAACCAAATCCTTTCTATAAGGTATTATTTTAATAAGGTATTACTTACCTTCCTTGTCCTCGAGCTGCTTCTTGGCAAGGCCGAGCTCGTTCTCGAACCGCTCAAGGCTCTGCTTCAATGCATTGACCTCCGCAGTCAGTGCGGCAGAGGTCAGCGGCGCAGCCTGCATTCCCATATTGACATATTTATGTTAGACTCCTGCGTATATCTTTTTAGATCCTCAGTCCGGCTTTTCTTTCCAAACACCGAACTAAGCATCAGGGGCTACTTTCTATGCGGTAATATTTTTACATATTCTAAGCTTACCTCAAAGCCTGTTAGAAGGCTGGTATAGGCTTCAGTCAGCCCGCTCTTGGCGGACTGAACTTTCTGGATCACCACACTCATAACAGTGCGGTGCTCCTCGTCGATGGAAGCGCCGTTAAGCGCCTCCAGCAAGCTGTCCGGTGCCTCCGGATGGACGGAGGTCACCGGCGTCGCAGTCTTGCCCTTCTTACGAAGGGGCCGCTTGCTGGACTTCGGAACCACTGAAGGTTCCGGTACGGAGTCCGGCACCGGGCCAGACTTAGAGCCCTCTGGGGTTTCGTCCCCTTTGCGCCCGGAGTCCGGGAGGTCGCCTTGCGGCGCCCCCAGGACCACCTCCTCCTGGCTGGGCCCCTTTTGGTACTCCACCACGGTGTCGCCTGCGTCACGAGGAGAGGAGGCGGTCGAAAGTGAAGTGCTATTCACATCCGACGAATCCAGGGAGCCGCTTGACGAAACGGCAAGCTCGTCCTTGGGCGGGCTACATGGTTATATTCGGTGTTAGAAGACACTATGCGACAAATAAAAAGTCATGAGCTATTCCGGAGTCCGGACACTTACGATCTCGCCAGGGGATTGGCTCTTGGTGGCCACTCCTCCTCGTCGTTGTCGGCGTTGGTGGAGAAGTCCGGAGGAAGGGTCCTTCCTTTCTTGGACCCTCCAGCCTCCCCAGTCGGGGCGGCCTTCCTTTTCTTCTCTCCCCCCGCTGGGGAAGAGGCTTCTTTTTCCTCCTCCTCTTCCTCAGGGGAGGATTCCGCCTCAGAGTCGTCGGACGATGAGTCCGACAGCACCTGGCGCCGGGAGCTCCTTCGAGTTCCCGTGGCCTTCTTCTCCGGCACCATGTGAGGTGTCGGAGCCAGCAGCCCCGTCAATCGGGCGTCCGCTAGGTCTTCTGGTAAGGGGCCGGACAGTTAATCTGTCCAGACGTCTTCAGCTAGTCTTGTCAAACGTTAGGGAGTTTTAGATCCCGCATAGAGTCAAACTATGAAAAAAGAGTCCCATAAAGGGTAAAATAACTTACCTCGCTGGCTTGACGCTGCGGGCTGAATCCGCGATCTTCGGTAGCGGATGCGGGAGCTTCGGCGCCCTTGAACAGCACCTTCCAGGCATCTTCGTACGTAGTGTCGAAGAGCCTTTTCAGAGTTTGGTGTTGTGCCGGATCGAACTCCCACAATTTGAAGGCCCGCTGTTGGCATGGGAGGATCCGGCGGATGAGCATCACCTGGATTATGTTGACAAGCTTGAGATTCTTGTCCACCAGGTTTTGGACGCAGGTTTGGAGTCCGGACAGCTCTTCCGAATCACCCCACGTCAGGCCCGTCTCTTTCCATGATGTGAGCCGTGTGGGGAAGCCCGATCGGAATTCGGGGGCCGCCGCCCATTGAGAGTCGCGCGGCTCGGTGATGTAGAACCACCCCGATTGCCACCCCTTTATGGTCTCCACAAAGGAGCCCTCGAGCCATAGGACTTTGGCCATCTTGCCAACCATGGCACCTCCGCACTCCGCTTGGCGGCCGCCCACTACCTTCGGCTTGACATTGAAGGTCTTCAGCCATAAGCCAAAGTGGGGCTGGATGCAGAGGAAGGCCTCGCACACGACGATAAACGCCGAGATGTTGAGGATGAAATTCGGGGCCAGATCGTGGACGTCCAGGCCGTAGTAGAACATGAGCCCCCGAACAAATGGGTGAAGTGGAAAACCTAGTCCGCGGAGGAAGTGGGTGAGGAACACCACCCTCTCATGGGGCCTGGGGGTGGGAATGAACTTCCCCTCATCGGGGAGCCGGTGCGCGATGTCGCTGGACAAGTATCCGGCCTTCCGCAGCTTTTTGACTTGTCCCTCCGTGACGGAGGAGACCATCCACTTGCCTCCCGCTCCGGACATGGCTGGAGAAGGTTGAGGAGGGATGTGCGGACTTGGGCGCTGGAGCTCAAGTGCGCGGAAATGGATGAGCAAAGGAGGAAGAAGGCATAGGTGAAAAGGTGGATCCTTATCCCCTTATATGGACGGACGATGCTATGCGTCCCCCGCCAGCCTCGTAAAACTCGCTTATCTCCCAAGCGCCGTAATCAATGGCGCGGTTGGGTTACCCATGTCCGTATTGATGGGAATCCCGGAATAAGGGGGCACGATCTCCGCTCTGATAAGACGTGCCAAGGAAACCGCCTCGCTAAACGCTACCGAGGTGGAGCAATAAAACGATTCGTATAAAGGCCTGGCCGTGGTGTGATGTCACGCCGCGGAATATGTCAGCAGATCTGTGCAAAGGTTATTCTCTCTAGGGTGGTATGTGGAACTTCTTTTGTAGAGCCGGACACTATCCTTGTGTTCAAAATCTTCTATGAAGTATTCGAAGGAGGAACCCGCCTTGCAATGTCGAAGACAATATGCGCGCCGGACTCGTTGTCATTGAAGCCTGGTTCAGGGGCTACTAAGGGAGTCCTGGATTAGGGGGTGTCCGGATAGCCGAACTATCACCGTTGGCCGGACTCCCGGACTATGAAGATACAAGATTGAAGACTTCGTCCCGTGTCCGGATGGGACTTTCCTTGGCGTGGAAGGCAAGCTTGGCAATACGGATATGTAGATCTCCTACCATTGTAACCGACTCATGTAACCCTAACCCTATCCGGTGTCTATATAAACCGGAGGGTTTTAGTCCGTGGGGCGAACAACAATCATACCATAGGCTAGCTTCTAGGGTTTAGCCTCTCGATCTCGTGGTAGATCCACTCTTGTACTACCCATATCACCAATATTAATCAAGCGGGAGTAGGGTTTTACCTCCATCGAGAGGGCCCAACACAGGTAAAACATCGTGTCCCTTGTCTCCTGTTACCATCCGCCTAGACGCATAGTTCGGGAGCCCCTACCCTAGATCCGCCGGTTTTGACACCGACAGCATTCGTCCATTGGATGGACAGTTTCGCAAAGCTGCATCTTCTTCCACCAATGATGACTCTGCCACTCATGATTCTGCTGCTAATGCATCCATGCCAAATGCTCAAGCCACTTCTCCTCGAGTGATGACTGACCGTGAGCTTCTGCTTAGTCTTCACCAGAAGGTGGATCAAAACCACAAATGGGTTAAGCGTCAGTTTGGTTCTATTCTTCACAACATGACTGCTACACATAATGCAGTGAAGAAAAACCATTACTACCTCCATGAAGTCTTCGGTCGCACCAGGGCTATTCTGTCACATGTATATGGTGAACAAGATCTGAAGCAAATGGGTCTCTGCTACCTCTTGAGCACTGCTTGGATTTCCTTGAAGAGGAAAGGATGATGCAGCAAAGTAGGGTAAGTATTTCCCTCAGTTTTTGAGAACCAAGGTATCAATCCAGTAGGAGGCTACGTGCGAGTCCCTCGTACCTACACAAAGCAAATAACTCCTCGCAACCAATGCGAATAGGGGTTGTCAATCCCTTCATGGTCACTTACAAGAGTGAGATCTGATAGATATGATAGATAATATTTTTGGTATTTTTGGTATAAAGATGCAAAGTAAAATAAAAAACAAAGTAAAAAAAGCAAAGGCAATAATAAAGTGATGGAAGATTAATATGATGAGAATAGACCCCGGGGCCATAGATTTCACTAGTGGCTTCTCTCAAGAGCATAAGTATTTTACGGTGGGTGAACGAATTACTGTTGAGCAATTGACGAAATTGAGCATAGTTATGAGAGTATCTAGGTATGATCATGTATATAGGCATCACGTCCTAGACAAGTAGACCGACTCCTGCCTGCATCTACTACTATTACTCCACACATCGACCGCTATCCAGCATGCATCTAGAGTATTAAGTTAATGAAAACAAAGTAACGCCTTAAGCAAGATGACATGATGTAGAGGGATAAATTCATGCAATATGATAAAAAAACCATCTTGTTATCCTCGATGGAAACAATATAATACGTGCCTTGCTGCCCCTCATCACACCGGGAAAGGACACCGCAAGATTGAACCCAAAGCTAAGCACTTCTCCCATTGCAAGAAAAACCAATCTAGTAGGCCAAACCAAACTGATAATTCGAAGAGACTTGCAAAGATAACCAATCATAGATAAAAGAATTCAGAGAAGATTCAAATATTGTTCATAGATAATCTTGATCATAAACCCACAATTCATCGGTCTCAACAAACACACCGCAAAAAGAAGATTACATCGAATAGATCTCCACGAGAGAGGGGGAGAACATTGTATTGAGATCCAAAAAGAGAGAAGAAGCCATCTAGCTACTAACTATGGACTCGAAGGTCTGAGGTAAACTACTCACACTTCATCGGAGGGGCTATGGTGATGATGTAGAAGCCCTCCGTGGTGGATTCCCCTTCCGGCGGAGCTCCGGAACAGGCCCCAAGATGGGATCTCGTGGGTACAGAAGGTTGCGGCGGTGGAATTAGGTTTTTGGCTCCGTATCTGATCGTTTGGGGGTACGTAGGTATATATAGGAGGAAGAAGTACGTCGGTGGAGCTTCATGGGGCCCATGAGGGTGGGGCGCGCCCTAGGGGGGTAGGCGCGCCCCCTACCTCGTGCCCACCTCATTTATTTCTTGACGTAGGGTCTAAGTCTCCTGGGTCATATTCGGTGAGAAAATCACGTTCCCGAAGGTTTCATTCCGTTTGGACTCCGTTTGATATTCCGTTTCTTTGAAACACTGAAATAGGCAAGAAACAACAATTCTGGGCTGGGCCTCCGGTTAATAGGTTAGTCCCAAAAGTAATATAAAAGAGGAAAATAAAGCCCAATATTGTCCAAAACAGTAGATAATATAGCATGGAGCAATCAAAATTATAGATACGTTGGAGACGTATCAGGCATCCCCAAGCTTAATTCATGCTCGTCCTCGAGTAGGTAAATGATAAAAACAGAATTTTTGATGCGGAGTGCTACTTGGCATAATTTCAATGTAATTCTTCTTAATTGTGGTATGAATATTCAGATCCGAAAGATTCAATACAAATGTTTAATATTGACATAAAAATAATAATACTTCAAGCATACTAACAAAGCAATTATGTCTTCTCAAAATAACATGGCCAAAGAAAGTTATCCCTACAAAATCATATATTCTGGCTATGCTCTATCTTCACCACAGAAAGTATTTAAATCATGCACAACCCCGATGACAAGCGAAGCAATTGTTTCATATTTTTGACATATTCAAAACTTTTTCAATCTTCACGCAATACATGAGCGTGAGCCATGGATATAGCACTATATGTGGAATAGAATAGTGGTTGTGGAGAAGACAAAAAAGGGAGAATATAGTCTCACATCAACTAGGCGTATCAACGGGCTATGGAGATGCCCATCAATAGATATCAATGTGAGTGAGTAGGGATTGCCATGCAACGGATGCACTAGAGCTATAAGTATATGAAATCTCAACAAAAGAAACTAAGTGGGTGTGCATCCAACTCGCTTACTCACGAAGACCTAGGGCAATTTGAGGAAGCCCATCATTGGAATATGCCAAGTTCTATAATGAAAAATTCCCACTAGTATATGAAAGTGACAAAATGAGATACACTCTATCATGAAGATCATGGTGCTACTTTGAAGCACAAGTGTGGTAAAAGGATAGTAACATTGTCCCTTCTCTCTTTTTCTCTCATTTTTTTTATTTGGGACTTTTCTCTCTTTCTTTTTATGGCCTCTTTTTTCGTCCGGAGTCTCATCCCGACTTGTGGGGGAATCATAGTCTCCATCATCCTTTCCTCACTTGGTACAATGCTCTAAAAATGATGATCACCACACTTTTATTTTAATTACAACTCGATACTTAGAACAAAATATGACTCTATATGAATGCCTCCGGCGGTGTACCGGGATATGCAATGAATCAAGAGTGACATGTATGAAAGAATTATGAACGGTGGCTTTGCCACAAATACTATGTCAACTACATGATCATGCTAGCAATATGACAATGATGGAGCGTGTCATAATAAACGGAACGGTGGAAAGTTGCATGGCAATATATCTCGGAATGGCTATGGAATGCCATGATAGGTAGGTATAGTGGCTGTTTTGAGGAAGGTATATGGTGGGTATATGATACCGGCGAAAAGTGTGCGGTATTAGAGAGGCTAGCAATGGTGGAAGGATGAGAAAAGTGCATATAATCCATGGACTCAACATTAGTCATAAAGAACTCATATACTTATTGCAAAAATCTACAAGTTATCAAAGCAAAGTATTACGCGCATGCTCCTAGGGGGATAGATTGGTAGGAAAAGACCATCGCTCGTCCCCGACCGCCACTCATAAGGAAGACAATCAATAAATAAATCATGCTCCGACTTCATCACATAACGGTTCACCATACGTGCATGCTACGGGAATCACAAACTTTAACACAAGTATTTCTCCAATTCACAACTACTCAACTAACATGACTCTAATATCACCATCTTCATATCTCAAAACAATTATCAAGCATCAAACTTTTCATAGTATTCAACGCACTCAAAAGAAAGTTTTACAAATCTTGAATACCAAGCATATTAAGATTATTAAGCAAATTACCATGCTATTTAAGACTCTCAAAATAATCTAAATGAAGAATGAGAGATCAATAGTTTCTATAAAACAAATCCACCACCATGCTCTAAAAGATATAAGTGAAGCACTAGAGCAAAACTATATAGCTCAAAAGATATAAGTGAAGCACATAGAGTACTCTAACAAATTCCAAATCATGTATGTCTCTCTCAAAAGGTGTGTACAGCAAGGATGATTGTGGTAAACTAAAAATTAAAGACTCAAATCATACAAGACGCTCCAAGCAAAACACATATCATGTGGTGAATAAAAATATAGCTCCAAGTAAAGTTACCGATGGAAGTAGACGAAAGAGGGGATGCCTTCCGGGGCATCCCCAAGCTTTGACTTTTTGGTGTCCTTAGATTATCTTGGGGGTGCCATGGGCATCCCCAAGCTTATGCTCTTGCCACTCCTTGTTTCATAATCCATCAAAAGATTTCACCCAAAACTTGACAACTTCACAACACAAAACGCAACAGAAATCTCGTGAGCTCCGTTAGCGAAAGAAAACAAAAGACCACTTCAAGGTACTGTAATGAACTCATTATTTATTTATATTTTTTTAAACCTACTGTATTCCAACTTCTCTATGGTTTATAAACTATTTTACTAGCCATAGATTCATCAAAATAAGCAAACAACACACCAAAAACAGAATCTGTCAAAAACAGAACAGTCTGTAGTAATCTGTAACTAACGCAAACTTCTGCAACTCCAAAACATCAGCCAAAATAGGACGACCTAGGCAATTTTTTTATTGATCAGCAGCAATTGGAATCAATATTTTATCACGTTCTGGTGATTTTTAACAATTGTTTTCGTGAACAGAAAGTTTCTGGAAATTACAGCAAGATCAAATAACTATCATCCAAGAAGATCCTATAGGTTTAACTTGGCACAAACACTAACTAAAACATAAAAACACATCTAACCAGAGGCTAGATCAAATATTTATTGAATAACAGCAAGGAAAAATATTGGGTTGTCTCCCTACAAGCGCTTTTTTTTAAAGCCTTTTAGCTAGGCATTGATAATTTTAATGATGTGCTCACAAGAAAGACAAGAATTGAGGCACAAAGAGAGCATCATAAAACATGTTACAAACACACTTAAGTCTAACATACTTACTATGCATAGGCATATTATAGGCAACCAAATTATCGCAGCAAGCAAAAACTAGCATATGCAAGGAAGCGGAAAGGAACAATAGCAATCTCAACATAATGAGAGGTAATTTAGTAACATGAAATTTTCTATAACCATATTTTCCTCTCTCATAATAATTACATGTAGGATCATAAGAAAGTTCAACAATATAGCTATCACAAAGTATATTCTCAACACGATCCACATGCACGCAAAGTTGACACTCTTCCAAAATAGTGGGATTATCATTAACTAAAGTCATGATTTTCCCAAGCCCACTTTTATCAAAAATTTCATAAGATTGAATATTATCCAAATATGTGGGATCTAAAGTTGAGACTCTTCCAAACCCACTTTCAATATTATTTCAAGAACTATTATCAATCTTATATTCATCATGGGGCTTAAATTTTCAAGATCATAAGAAGAATCTCCCCAATCATGATTATTGCAACAGGTAATGGACATAGCAAAACTAGCATCCCCAAGCTTAGGGTTTTGCATATTATTAGCATAATTTACATCAATAGAATTTATAATAAAATCATTGCAATCATGATTTTTATTCAAAGATCTATCGTGAGTCACTTCACGGATTTCAGGCAAAACCTTATAAAGATAATCTAGTGCATCCAAATCACTAGGAATTGGTTCATCATAATTGGATATCTTAAAAATATTGGCAAGCGGATGAGGGTCCATAGATATTGGCTTCTCTGTTTAGCAATAAATACTCAACTATTTCAACCAAACGAGCAAACGAGCCAAGTAAGACATCAAGGCAAACGAAAAGAGAGGGCGAATAAAACGGCAAGGGTGAAGTGGGGGAGAGGAAAACGAGAGGCAAATGGCAAATAATGTAATGCAGGAGATAAGGGATTGTGATGGGTACTTGGTATGTTGACTTTTATGTAGACCTCCCGACAGCGGCGCCAGAAATTCTTCTTGCTACCTCTTGAGCACTGCGTTGGATTTCCTTGAAGAGGAAAGGATGATGCAACAAAGTAGCGTAAGTATTTCCCTCAGTTTTGAGAACCAAGGTATCAATCCAAGAGGAGGCCACGCATGAGTCCCTCGTACCTACACAAAGCAAATAACTCCTCGCAACCAATGCGAATAGGGGTTGTCAATCCCTTCACGGTCACTTACGAGAGTTAGATCTGATAGATATGATAGATAATATTTTTGGTATTTTTGGTATAAAGATGCAAAGTAAAATAAAAAGCAAAGTAAAAAAGCAAAGGCAATAATAAAGTGATGGAAGATTAATATGATGAGAATAGACTCGGGGGCCATAGATTTCACTAGTGGCTTCTCTCAAGAGCATAAGTATTTTACGGTGGGTGAACGAATTACTGTTGAGCAATTGACAGAATTGAGCATAGTTATGAGAGTATCTAGGTATGATCATGTATATAGGCATCATGTCCGAGACAAGTAGATCGACTCCTGCCTGCATCTACTACTATTACTCCACACATCGACCGCTATCCAGCATGCATCTAGAGTATTAAGTTAATGAAAACAGAGTAACGCCTTAAGCAAGATGACATGATGTAGAGGGATAAATTCATGCAATATGATAAAACCCCATCTTGTTATCCTCGATGGCAACAATACAATCGTGCCTTGCTGCCCCTCATCCTTTGGAAAGGACACATAAGATTGAACCCAAAGCTAAGCACTTCTCCCATTGCAAGAAAAACCAATCTAGTAGGCCAAACCAAACTGTTAATTCGAAGAGACTTGCAAAGATAACCAATCATACATAAAAGAATTCAGAGAAGATTCAAATATTGTTCATAGAGAATCTTGATCATAAACCCACAATTCATCGGTCCCAACAAACACACCGCAAAAAGAAGATTACATCGAATAGATCTCCACGAGAGAGGGGGAGAACATTGTATTGAGATCCAAAAAGATAGAAGAAGCCATCTAGCTACTAACTATGGACCCGAAGGTCTGAGGTAAACTACTCACACTTCATCGGAGGGGCTATGGTGATGATGTAGAAGCCCTCCGTAGTGGATTCCCCTTCCGTGAAGCTCCTAACAGGCCCCAAGATGGGATCTCGTGGATGAGAAGGTTGAGGCGGTGGAATTAGGTTTTGGCTCCGTGTCGATCGTTTGAAGTGCGTGAGGTATATATAGGAGGAAGAAGTACGTCGGTGGAGCTTCGTGGGGCCCACGAGGGTGGGGGCACGCCCTAGGGGGTAGGCGCGCCCCCCTACCTCGTGCCCACCTTGTTTCTTTCTTGATGTAGGGAACAAGTCTCCTGGGTCATATTCGGTGAGAAAATCACGTTCCCGAAGGTTTCATTCCGTTTGGACTCCGTTTGATATTCCGTTTCTTCGAAACACTGAAATAGGCAAAAAACAACAATTCTGGGCTGGGCCTCCGGTTAATATGTTAGTCCCAAAAGTAATATAAAAGTGTAAAATAAAGCCCAATATTGTCCAAAACAATAGATAATATAGCATGGAGCAATAATAAATTATAGATACATTGGAGACGTATCAGTCTCAAGGAGGACTTTGACTGGTCTGCACCTCCACCGAAGAAATACAAGAAGGTCAAGGTTCCTTCCTTGGTGGCCAGCTCATATTCTTCATCGCGCGAAACCGACGAGCATGAAGACTTGGACGACAATGCGGCAGGCCCTACAACAACAAATGACCCCAACAACGCTGGTGCTCCTCCATCAACATGATATTCTTCAGGGGCGTTAGTCCTCATTTTTATCCTTTTGGTCATTCGATGACAAAGGGGGAGAAATTTGAGTTAGTCTTCAAGCGGGTCTATCCTTATATGGGCATTTTTTTTTGCAAAGTTACAACTCTCATCCTTCTGATGACTTTGCTGGATTGAGTTGTAAACTTAAACTCTATGGTGGCCTGATACTTTTGCTGTGTTTTTCTGCATGCTTATTCCTCATTAACGTTAATGCACGCATGCTGAATTACATCAGTCACCATATTTCATCATGCATTTCAAATTCTTCATATTGTATGTCAAATGCATGTATGAATTACAAGATATAGGGGGAGATCTCCATGATTCTACTCTTCAAGTGTGCATTGCTTCAAAAGCAAATTCCTCACTATGCACATATTCAGGGGGAGTTCTTCTATATCTTACAATTAAATTCCTCAATATCAGTATTTAAACTTCATATGTTTATCCCCGTTGAAAACCTAACCTATATTGTCATCAATCGCCAAAAAGGGGAGATTGTAAGTGCATCTAGTGCCCCTTAGTGATTTTGGTGTATTGAAGACTTATAGGTTAAGGGACTAATGCGTTTGTGAGTGTACACAGGTCTATAAGTCTATGAGGAGTTTGATATTTACAAAGAAAGTCGACCCCTAAAAATGAAGTTCTTCGTCTGAAGACTTTGGATTTCTGAAGACTTTCTGAAGACTTTGAAAGTGAAGAAATTGGTGTGACCTTGAAGACTAGGTATTCATTCGAGGAACATGAAGCGTGAAGACTTTTGTTTTCGTAGTTTCACTTTCTCTTTCTTGAGTCATAGGAAATACCGTACTGTTAAAGGGGGTCGAGTAAATACTAAGGAAAATTTTCCATGTGATGATCAACTCAAAATCCTACACCTACCAATCCCTTCGAGTGAAGCCATTGGAAATCTCATACAGTTCAGTCATATTCTTGATATGAGAGACGAAGTTCTTACGGTCTCGAGAATTTGTTCGGCCGAGGAGTTAGGAATTCGCCAGTGCGGATTGCCTACACAGTGAGGAACATGACAACCCTGAGGTATTTGATACTCAAATATCCGATCGTTGCTGTGCTTCGCACCAGCTGTCCCAAAATATCTACCCACCTAACGGTCATATCATTGAAGGGCATTTATGTCTTATCATGTCGGGCTGCTCCCTAGGCTATAAATAGCCGCCCCCTACAACCACTAGCTGGTTGGATGCTCCGAGAGAAACTGACACTTGTCAGTTGAGAGCATCCCATCCTCCGAGGACTTTGAGCGAAAATCATCGAGTGAGGAAAACCCAATCCCAAACACCTACAAACCCAAAGTTATTGAGCATCACTGAAGAGATTGATCTTGCGTAGATCCTACGCTTGTTACCTTTGAAGACTGTGCTTCTTCCAGACGGTTAGGCGTCATGGTCTTGAGCATCCAAGAGGAAATTGTGGATCGCCGAGTGACCGAGTTTGTGAAGGTTTGGAAGTCACCTGAAGACTTACCATGAGTGATTGGGCAAGGTCTGTGTGACCTCAGCTCAACAAGAATATGGTGAGGACTGTGTGTCCGGGACTGTGTGTCCTCAGGTTTAAATACCTAGCTGCTCCAACAAGACGTACAACTGAGACAGCAGTTGGAACTAGTCTACCAAATCATTGTCTTCACCAACCTAACTGGTTCTATTTCCTCAACTCTTTCATTTCCACATTATTGTGTTGTGCACTTGTTCATATCTGTGTTTGAAGACTTTGACTGAAGACTTTCTCAATTTCCTCAGTTCAATTTCTTCAGTCTGTTTGTCTTCATCCTGTGTTATCCTGTGTTTACGCTTTTCTGTACTCTGTGCTTGTCTTCATTTCATCATGATGACCATGCTTGTGTTATGTTATGCGTACTACTGAGTACTTATTCCGCTGCAAATAGTTCTTCACTTAGGAATTTCCTCACCCTGAAATTCCTCAGTGAAGAATTCATAAAAATCGCCTATTCACCCCCCCCCCTCTAGTTGATATAACGCACTTTCAGATTGAGCACCAGCGACCTGCCGGCGGCAGGCGCAATGGACGGATGTAGTTCGGCGGAGGACAGGGGCTCCTTCCCTTTCTCAGTATGATCCGGCACCATGGCGATGGGAGAGATGAGCTCAGATCGGATTGGGAGAAGGAGGTGAGCTTCAAGGAAGCGGAAGAATTGGGGGAGCGCGCTGCAACGAGGGGAAGGAAACCGTGTAGACTGCGGTGGCCGCCTAGCCAGGCGGGTATCAAGGCAGCGTGGGGAATCGGAGACGCCCAACTCCAATCAACCGCCACGCGTCGACCAAGGCCGCAGGCTGTGGGGGCCCGCGGTGCTCCACACTTGCCCTTTGGCTTCGCCTCGAAGCCAAGGCCGAGCGCGCCTTGGGCCCGGGGGCTACTGTCGGCGTTCTAGGAACGGGGGTCCCCAGACTTGCCTGCCTGTGGCCCACGGCATGGCCCTGCGAGCAGGCCCGTACGGCCCATCTTCATCAACAAGCATTCAAGACCCTCACGAGGGGCCAAGCCTCGCGAGGCGGACGACACAAGACCTCCTCAGGAGCGGCCTCACCAGGCTAGCTCGCGAGGGGTAGAGAGATCATGGCAAGGCAAACCTCGCGAGGTTCTCATGACGTGAGCCATGACGACCAAGGCCAGGTGGGCGCTAGCGCGCGTAGTGTCCTTGTTTCCTCTTTGGTGCTAAGGGGGCAAGCGTAGGCGAGGAGTACAGAGGCGTCAAGCAAAGGTTTCCTATCGGTGCAATGAGACCAAGACCAGCAGGACGGCAAGACGGAGGTCACCGTGGAGCCCAAGGCGGCGTCACCACCAGAGCCTTTGGCAGGCGAAGACCACTTTTGGCAGGATAAGCTGTACTAGTTGTCCCCTTTCAAATTGGCCATTGTGGAATCCCTTCCCGCTCAATATTTGGGAAGAGGACCGGTGCCTCTATAAATAGGACTAGCCACCACCGTAGGAGGCAACTCATTGAGAGGCAGATAGATCTCATCTGATCGGATCCACACACCCTCAAGTTCACCAAGCACAAGAACACTTCTCCTCAGGAGGCTGTTCTTCCCCTTGTACTGTTCATCCTCAGCCCAAGAGGCAATCCACCAACACACATTGGAGTAGGGTATTACACCACAATGGTGGCCCGAACCAGTATAAATCATATGCCCCTTGTGTTGCGAGTTCGTCGGGCTAGCCTAGGGATCGTGAAGCATGTGAGGGTGAGATCTTCGCAGGCACCCCAGAGTTCGAACCTTAAGGGTTTTGCAGGAACCCGAGATCCGACACCTGGTCCTCCTCCCAAATATTGAGCGGGAAGGGATTCCACAATGGCCAGTTTGAAGGGGAATAGCTAGTACAAGCTATCCTGACTAAAGGTGGTCTTCGCCTGCCAAAGGCTCTGGTGGTGACGATGTCTTGGGCTCCACGGTGACTCCGTCTTGCTGTCCTTCTGGTCTTGGTCTGGTTGCAACGATATGGAAACCTTTGCCTGATGCCTCGTGACTCCTCGCCTGCGCTTGCCCCTTTAGCACCAAAGGGGAAACAAGGACATCTGCACGCCGCGCCTACCGCCTTGGTAGTCATGGCTTACGCCACGAACCTCGCGAGGTTCCCTTGCCTTGATCTTCGCCGCGAGCCAGCCCGGTGAGGCTGCCCCGAGGAGGTCTTATAGTCCCGCCTCACGAGGCTCGGCCATGTCTTGAGGTTTCTGCCGTGAAGATGGGTCATATGGGGCCGCTAGTGGAGCCACGTCGTGGGCCGCAGGCAGCGAGCAAGTCTGGGGACCCCTTCCTAGAACGCCGACAGAGCCCCCGCCCAAAGCGCTCGGACTTGGCTTCAAGCGGCCAAAGGGCAAGTGCGGGCGCCATGTGGGCCCCAACAGCTGTGACCTTGGTCAACGCGTGGTGATTGATTGGGCGTGGCGTCTCCGCTTCCCCGCGCCTCGATAACCGCCCAACTTGACGAGTCCCTGCTGCATGCAAGGAAAAACCATCATTACCTGTGATCGTGGGGATCGCCGGTTGGCCTTCTCCTGCTATAAATGAGGAGGGGGCGGAGCCCCCGTCGCCCATCTCTTCCTGCTCCGCTCGCTTCTTCTCCCTTGCTCCATTGCTAGCAGTGACACCCATGGCGCCAATCCGAAGGTTCTCGGCCGCGGAGAAAGGGAAAAACCCCCCGCGACGAGCACGGGCCACTTCCACCAAAGAAGAAGCCGGTCCCCTGTCGTGACGTAGTCAGGAGGCTGGAGGTGACAAGGCCTTGGTACGAGCGGCATCCTCCTGGGTATCCACTGCCTCTGTACACCCAAGCCGAGGGCTCAGGAGGAAGGGGCGGCGGGCGGCGCCGCCCACGTTGCAACCATGGTCGCCGCGCCGCGAGGACACACGCCGTCGCCCCAATAGCCCATGCCATGGACTCCTCGCGTGAACTCGTGATGTGGGTGGCGATGCCTCCGTGCACCTGGATCCGCTTCCCGCAATTCTTCTCCGCCGAGATGCCGTCGAGGGGGGCTCTCGAGCTTTGGCTGTAGCAGGCCGACTGTGACGCCCCGGCGACTGGAGCAGAGGTTGAAGTTGTCTTTCCGGGCAAGATCTTCATGACCCGCGACTGGGGTGAGGTCGCCCGAGTTTGTCGTACAGAGGGCGCCCTCGCGATCCACTTCGAGTACGAAGGCGCCTCCACGATGTTCTTTAACGTCTTCGACGCGGAAGGCCGTCGCTTGGAGTCTTGGCCAGAGGGGTGCACAGGCGGCGCCCTTGGCAGAGCCGGCCTGCCGCCTGCCTCGCCACCGGCTCATCAAGCAGCAGCGGCGCCGCTTGGGAGTCCAGCGACTCTCCTGAGCCCTACGAGACCCCGGAGACGAGCAACGACAGCTACATGCCCCCGAGCTCTCGCCGTGCCCGGAGCAAGACCACAGTGTCCCGCCGCCGCCGTTGCTGATCTGGATGGGGTTGGCACCGGCCTCCCGTGGCCCACTGTTGATGATGGCGTTGGCCTCGCCAGCTCGTGTAGATAGGACCTCTAGAAGCTCTATCGGTGTCAAACCCGGTGGATCTCGGTTAGGGGGTCCCGAACTGTGCGTCTAAGGCGGATGGTAACATGACGCGAGGGACACAATGTTTACCCAGGTTCGGGCCCTCTCGAAGGAGGTGATACCCTACTTCCTACTTGATTGACCTTGATGATATGAGTAGTACAAGAGTTGATCTACCACGAGATCGTAGAGGCTAAACCCTAAAAGCTAGCCTATGGTATGATTGTTGTTGGTCCTACGGACTAAACCCTCCGGTTTATATAGACACCGGAGGGGGCTAGGGTTACACAGAGTCGGTTAGAAGGGAGGAGATCTACAAATTCGTATCGCCAAGCTTGCCTTCCACGCCAAGGAGAGTCCCATCCGGACACGGGATGAAGTCTTCAATCTTGTATCTTCATAGTCCAATAGTCCGGCCAAAGGATATAGTCCGGCTGTCCGGATACCCCTTAATCCAGGACTCCCTCGGTAGCCCCTGAACCAGGCTTCAATGACGATGAGTCCGGAAAGCAGATTGCCTTCGGCATTGCAAGGCGGGTTCCTCCTCCGAATACTCCATAGAAGATCTTGAACACAAGGATAGTGTCCGGCTCTGCAAAACAAGTTCCACATACCACCGTAGAGAGAATAACATTTCCACCAATCTAATCTGCTGACACACTTGATATCATGACATCATACCATGGCCTGGTCATTATTCGAACCATTTTTCTCAACCAGCCTTGGCGCATATCGCGAGGCGGTTTCCTTGGCACGTCTTGTCGGGGCAGAGATCGTGTCCCCTTATCACGGGATTCTCATCAATACAGACATGGGAACCCAATCGTGCCCGTTGGTATGACTCCTCGATTGTAGGCAAGTCCCAAACGATCACGAGGAGGATGCCTGGTATTCACCCTCTTTATAAAGAGACCACGGCCTATCTTTTTACTCCTTGAACTCAATCGAATCCTTCCCCCGCCCCGAGTTCCAACACCCGAGGCTCAGGCAGGTGCATCAGACCATCAACCATGTCCGGATCCAACCTTCAAGGTCGGTGGATGCCTTCCTCCGTCACGGAGGAAGATGTCAAAAAGTTAAGAGAGGCCAGGTTTCTGACCGGCAAGATCCCGCACCGGCTGCCTGCTCAAGGGCAGGCCATTCCCACTCCAAAACCCGGCGAGAGCGTTGTGTTCGTATCACACTTCCTCTGAGGGCTAGGCCTTGCTCTAGATCCCTTCGTGAGGGGGCTCATGTTTTACTATGGGCTGGATTTCCATGATCTGGCACCGGATTCCGTCCTCCACATCTAAATGCTCATCGTCGTGTGTGAAGCTTTCCTCAGTATTACCCCTCACTTGATGCGTGGCTTAAGACCTTGAGGTTAGAGCCAAGATGATCGGGGGCACACGCAGTCTTGGAGGTGCCGTAATAAGCAAAGTGCCGATGCCCCATGGCGGAGGGTTCTTTCGAGGTGTCCACTTATGGCGAGAATGGTTTTATATCACAGCTCTTAGGGGCTGGCTCCCCCTGCTTTTCGCTCAGGCCCCCCGCCACAACTAGCGTCATGGGTCAACAAGGGGCTGGACTGGGGGCCAGTAAAGGATGTGCCAATATTGCAGAGCCGTATCCAAGATCTCCTAGAGAGAGACATCAGTCTAGTCACGGTAATGCAAGTCATGTTAATTCGTCAAGTCCTGCTCTGCAAACGTCGTCCCCTCCGCATGTGGGAGTTCAACCCGGAGGGACCGCGAGTTGTCCATCATTTCCTCGGCATGACGCTCGAGGAGATGTACAAATTGTTCTTCGGACCACAAATAATGTGCCCAGACACCATCGAGGATGCGGGTTTGAACTGCAATCGTCCAGATACCCAAGTAAGTAGCCCTGTAACCGAATACGCTGTATCTTTATTTATCATAACATTATTCTGAAAGGTCGCTCTTTGACCAGGACTGGGTAACAAAGGCGAAGATGACCAGGTGTCCGGCCCCCCTCCCCGAGGCCTCACCGGATCCTGTACTAACAAGGATGCTGGAGCTCGCGCTGTATCAAGCGCCCTCTGGGGAAGACAAAGGGGGGAAGAAAGAGGCTAGCGCCTTCGCGAAGGAGGATAACCGGAGGGAAGAAACTGAAATTTCCCCTTCCCAAGGAAGGAAGAGGGCCGCCTCTGAAGACCCGGAGACAATGGTCTCCAAACGGGGGAAGAGATCTTCGCCAGAGGGTCCTGGCCCGGGGAATACCCCGGCCGCACAACGCCCGCAAGGGGGTCAGCCTTCAACCGAGCTGTAAGTAGAAAGGGGACTTTAATAATAAAAACTTCCTGCTTAGCTTCTGAGAAAAATAACCGAAATATTTATCTTGTAGTCCGGATCATAGCCCTTCTCAGCAGAATTCGTCTTCGGGGGATCTTCTTCCGGAGATGATGGATAGCGAAACGCCTCCCCATGCCCTCCCGCCTTACGAGGTGGGCGACCCCGAGGTGTCGTCGCGGAGGGCTTCACCTGATCCGGCGAGGCCAGAGGGTAATCCTTTGGCCGCCCGAAGGTCTCAGTATCCAGCTCTTGAAGAGAGCAACCGAAAGAGTCTGGCACCGTCTGTTATGCGTTCGGACGCACTGAAGGATTTGCTAGAGCAAGCGGCTATCTCAGAAGCGCATCGTACGCTAATGGGCACGGTGGTTGAGAGGATCTCATCCGCCGAAAGCGGGTTGCATGAAGCCATCATGAGTCTGCTGAAAGGTTTTGAGGTACGTGAAATATTGTGTATTTTTGACAGTACCGCACACGTTAAGGTGTGTCCTATGCATATAGTAGCCCCTGAGACTCTGGTTGCTGTCGAAAACAGCGGCAAACAGAGGATCATAGTCCCAGGTAATAATCCAGCCGCCCTCATATGCAGGTGGCGGAAGTTCCGGTGGCTAGCCGGACTGGAGAGGTTGCCGAACTCAAGCGGCAACTTGATGCGGCAGATGCGGACCTCGTGCTTGTCAACAAGCGGCTTGACGAGGCACAGGGTATGTGATTTCTCCATTGATCGATACATAGTAAGAATAGCATGATGCCAGTGTCTTTAATATGTTGCGCCTGCAGATGGAGCTGCGGCCGTGGAGACCTTTCGAGCAGAACTTGCCCGGGCCAAAGAACAAGCCAGGAAAAGTTATGCGGCCGCCCTGAAAGCGGTCGAGGAGCTGAGAGCCGAAAAGGCTGCTCATTGCCAAAGCAAGGAGGAAATAGCCAAGATGGTTGTGGAGTTGAAGGATGCCGCCGGTCGTTACGAGCTTCTCAAAAAGGAAGATCGAGCGAAGATGACGGACCTGGAGAAGGCCACGGTGGCGGCCAAGGACGCCCGCTCTACAATTAGAGTGATGAAGGAGGAGCTGCATCACACCGGGGATATCGAGGCTGGGAAGCCTTTATGCTGCAGATGAAGTTCATCGATCCTAAGTACGCTCCTCTGGATCAGCTGTGGAGTCCTGCAGACGCTTATCTGGATTTGGCAGCAAGTGCCGCTGATGCGGCCGGATACTTCAAAGATCAAAAAAGACCGCGAAGTGGAGAAGATGTTCTGGTCACAATTTAACGTTCCAGTGTGTCCGCTTCCTTTGAATGAGCGGATGGCCGAATGGGCCGAGCTCCATAGGTTGTCCGGGCTCGCCATGAGGTCTGTTGTGGATCATCTGTGGCCGGAAGGGCCAAGGCCGAACAGTTACTTTACTTTGGTGCAGCAGTTCCTTGGTGTTGTGCCGCGCATCGATGCTATGAAGAGGTCGGCATGCATCGAGGGTGCGCGGATGGCGCTTGCCCGTGTTAAGACATACTAGGCGGAGATGGAAGCCACCGCAATTGCAACCCCGAGTTCGGCAGTTAGCCGAGTAGCTGCTGAGCACTACTTTGACGAGGTCCTTGAAGGCGCTCGTTCAATAGAAGCTCAGTGCTCGAAAAATATTATGTTCTAGTGACGTGTATTCTCATTGAAAAACAATGTTTTAATGAATTGTAAAGGCTATTTTTATACTTTTGCCTGAAAGTATTATGATGCCTCATGTGCGGCCGTTTATGTATATATGTATATAACCTGAAAGTTTGTAGTAAATCGGCTTCATTTACGCATATAATGTGGGGTGTTCGCAGAAGACGCATGTTCACACTTGATCCAACGTCTTGGTCCATTAAGGAGGTGATAGCGCAGCGAACTAGGCAATCGGACTATATTGCTTTAACACTTTCACTTAGCCATAGGAGTTTGACAGTGGGGCTACTATATAGCCCATGGTGGCTCAGCTCATCGAATCTGGCGCGTACATGCCTGGCCAGGAAACGGCCCTTCGTTAATGTGTAGGAATCAAGATTCCGCTAGGTCATCAGTGGTTGACCAGTCTACACTTTATCATGATGATCAGTTTTGGCTTTCTCTCTTGAGGTGCTCGGCGGCGAACGGGGCACAATCGCAGTAGTTCTCCTGGTGCCGCCTTAGCTGATAGAGCGAAATGTAAGGTAGCAAAACACAGGAGCCGGGCAAACCCAACATTTGACCAAAGACATGATTCGGAGCTGATGCATATAAGGCCTAACTCGCGACGCCGAACACTCCCTAAGGTATTCGACCTTGGAAATATATACCGGGCTAAATGATGCCCTTGGATAATGAGCCCTTGGTGTCCGGGTACGAGCAATATTCTGACGTGGCCACATGCCAAGAACGTCAGCATCCATCTCGGTTGTATTGAGAATCCGGAGGATGTGAACAACAAAAGACAGTAAAAAAGGTTTACGCAGGGTCTTAATCTAAAGAGAAACCTTTGAACGGGTCCCTGCTGTGCGCCTGTGTCTCCGCTGTGCCGTATCCTGGACGGGTGTAGCATGATTGTCATCTGTAAAAGAGAGGAACTTAGTTCAAAGTTGTCGTGCAAAAAATCGGCTATTAGAAATAAACCATTTAAAAGTCAAGACGGGTAAAGTTTGAGCCGAATTATCGCTAAGAAGCCCCTGGTACCATCTATAAGGGTATAACCATCAAACCAATCTCTATCCAATGTTTAGCCGGACTCGTCTAACCGTGTCCGTGGTCTTAACGACCGGTCATCTGTTCTGGTGGAGAGGCCGTCTAGTGTTCGGCTGTTAAAGCAGCCGTACGTTCTTCTGCTCGTAAGGAGCGCTCAATGTTTCCATGTACTATGATGGTGCCCCGCGGACCGGGCATTTTAAGCTTGAGAAAAGCGTAATGCGGTATTGCATTAAAACGAGTGAAAGCCTCTCGTCCGAGTAGTTCTTGATAGCCACTTCGGAATGGAGCAATGTCGAAGGTTAACCTTTCGCTTCGGAAGTTGTCGGGCGAGCCGAACACAACCTCTAGTAATAGAGAGCCCGTGCAGCGGGCCACTGTGCCTGGTATTACCCCTTGAAGGTAGTGTTACTGTGGCTGATTTTTGTTGGGTTTATCCCCATTTTGCGGATTGTGTCCTGGTATATCAGATTTAGACTACTGCCGCCGTCCATAGGGACTCGTGTGAGATGGTATCCCTTTATTATTGGGTCCGGCACCAAGGCAGCTGATCCTTCATGTCCGATGCTTATTAGGTGATCCCTGCGATCAAAAGTGACCGGGCAGGCCGACCAGGGGTAGAACTCAGGGGTGACGGGCTCTACGTCTTGTGTATTTCGGAGTGCATATTTGCCTCTCCTCTTTTTCACGTGGATCACGTTTACTGTTTTGACTTCCGGTGGGAATTTTTTCTGTCCCCCAAAGTCCTGCTGGTGAGGCCCATCCTCGTCTTTGCTCGGTGTGTCCTCCCCCTTGTGTTCGGCGTTTAGCTTGCCGGCCTGCTTAAAGACCCAACATTCTCTGTGGATATGATTTGAAGGTTTATCGGGGGTGCCGTGGATCTGACATAGTTTGTCTAGAATCTTGTTTAGGCTGGTTGGTCCATCTCTGCTGCCTTTAAAGGGCTTTTTCCGCTGACCCGGTCGAGAGCCCCTGAATCCGGCGTTTACCGCCGTGTTATCTGGGTTGTCTTCTTTATTCCGGCGCTTGTTTTTACTGTGTCGTGGTTTTCCATTGCCATCCCTGACTTCGGATGTGCTTGGGTCGCTGGTGCTGCTTCAGGCTAACCAGCTGTCCTCGCCCTCGCAAAAGCAGGTCATGAGGCTTGTTAGGGCTGCCATTGTTCTTGCTTTTTCTTGGCCGAGGTGTCTGGCAAGCCATTCGTCTCGGACGCTGTGCTTGAAAGCTGCTAAGGCTTCGGCGTCCGGACAGTCGACAACTTGGTTCTTCTTAGTGAGAAACATGTTCCAAAGCTTTCGGGCTGACTCTCCGGGCTGTTGAATTATATGACTCGGATCGTCTGCGTCCGGAGGTCGGACATAAGTCCCTTGAAAATTAGCCTGAAAAGCATCGTCGAGCTCCTCCCAACTTCCAATGGAGTTTTCAGGGAGGCTTTTAGCCGTCTGCGAGCTGGTCCTTTGAGCTTGAGGGGCAAGTATTTGATGGCATGGAGATCGTCTCCGCGAGCCATATGAATATGGAGGATAAAGTCCTCTATCCAGACCCCCGGGTCTGTTGTCCCGTCATACGCCTCTATGTTCACCGGTTCGAATCCTTCTGGAAATTCATGGTCTAATACCTTGTCGGTGAAACATAGGGGGTGTGCGGCGCCTCTGTATTTAGCTGTATCATGGCGTTCGGACGGTTGTAATGTTTGGTTTTGGCTGAGTGCTGGAGCGCGTTTCCTTGATCCGTAGATGGATCTGGTTGCGCCGACCCTTTGATGCGATTCTTCGCGTGGGTCATGTACTGACTTGTGTGCGGCCTCGTTGGCCACTCCATCGCGGCCACGAGGTCGTCGATCCGATCGGTCGGCGGTTTTATTTTTTGGCTCTGGAGGCTCTAAGGCCTCATCGTCGAATTCAGAAAGGAGCTTTCGCTTTGGGTAGCTCTTCGTGTGGCGCCTGCCACCATACTTTTCTGCCGTATCGAGCACTTTGTTCCATCTACTATTGAGTGTGTTTTGTGTAGCCTTGAGCCTTTGCTTCTGCTTCTTCAGACTCCCTGCAGTGGCGATAAGCCTTTCGTGCTCCAGCTGCCTTTTCGGGATGATGCGTTCATCGTCATCCAGACTGTTATCTTCTCCGGAGACGGGTCGATTAGGTTGACGCTCGGCATCGCGTACTCGGACAGCGGCTCCGTACTTTGTTCGTCATCCGCTGGCTCACCCTGCTATATCGCTGGGTCTATTTGGTCGTCGTTTGCTCCGGAGTCGACTGGGGTATTGTTTCTTCTTGCGTTGTTATCGCTGTTTTTGCCGAGGTGGGATTTGGAGCGGC
Source organism: Aegilops longissima (assembly GCA_021605205.1). Classification (NCBI taxonomy): domain Eukaryota; kingdom Viridiplantae; phylum Streptophyta; class Magnoliopsida; order Poales; family Poaceae; genus Aegilops; species Aegilops longissima. Next base: position 289,926,084 of record CM038676.1, read on the forward strand.
GCCTATGGCGCCGCTTTGATTGCTTCTCGAGGGAGCTATCTTTCTCTGCATCCTTCCGTTCCTCGTCATTATTTTCTTTAGGTGTATCCACCATGTATATGTCATGTGATGAAGTGGCAGTCCAGCGCCCTGTTGGCGGTGGTTCCTGTTCGTCTCCTGCATCGTTGTCCATACCATCGATGTCTTCAGAGTCGAAGTCGAGCATGTCGGTTAAATCATCGACAGTGGCTACTAAGTGGGTGGTGGGTGGGGAGTGAATTTCTTCGTCCTCCGCATACCATCCTAGCCGAACATAGTTCGACCAAGGTTCTCCTGACAGGGAGAGAGACCTTAACGAGTTCAGTACATCGCCTAAGGGCGAGTGCTGAAATATATCCGTGAAGGTGAACTCCATGATCGGCGTCCAATCGGATTCGATAGGCATGGGCGCAGGCGGTTCGGAGTCCGTGGCCGGAGACGAGTCCAGTGGTTCGGCGTCACGGCTCTCGTAAAGGGTAAGGTCAGTATTCGGCTCCATCGCCGCTGAGGGTGCGGCCTCCAAGGCGGGGTCTGTCCGCCCGTCCTCGGATGGCGCGATCTGTTCTGGATTGAAGGCCGGAGTGGTTGCTGGCGTGTTTTCCCGAACACTGTCCGACGGCAGAGCTACATCATGCTAGTCGTGATCGTGCAGCACACCCGGCATTGGCTCGAATCCATCGAAGATCAAGTCTCCGCGGATATTGGCAGTGTAATTCAAGATCCCAAACCTGACCTGATGGACAGAGGCGTAGCTCTCGGTCTGCTCCAGATGGCCAAGTGAGTTGGCCCGCAGTGCGAAGCCGCCGAATACAAAGATCTGTCCGGGGAGGAAGACCTCACCCTGGACCGAATCGTTACCGATGATCGAAGGGGCCATCAAGCCTTACGGTGATGGCACAGTGGAACTCTCAATGAAAGCACCAATGTCGGTGTCAAAACTGGCGGATCTCGGGTAGGGGTTCCCGAACTATGCGTCTAAGGCGGATGGTAACAGGAGGCGAGGGACACAATGTTTACCCAGGTTCGGGCCCTCTCGATGGAGGTAATACTCTACTTCCTGCTTGATTGATCTTGATGATATGAGTAGTACAAGAGTTGATCTACCACGATATCGTAGAGGATAAACCCTAAAAGCTAGCCTATGTTATGATTGTTATTGGTCCTATGGACTAAACCCTCCAGTTTATATAGACACCGGAGGGGGCTAGGGTTACACAGAGTCGGTTAGAAGGGAGGAGATCTACATATCCGTATCGCGAAGCTTGCCTTCCACGCCAAAGAGAGTCCCATCCGGACACGGGATGAAGTCTTCAATCTTGTATCTTCATAGTCCAACAGTCCGGCCAAAGGATATAGTCTGGCTGTCCAGATACCCCCTAGTCCAGGACTCCCTCAAGCTCCCTTCTTTTGTTTCCTGTGAGGAATCGAGACAAACCCCGTGGGGGCATGTAAAGGGTCTGTAGTGTCTTTTGTTGATATTGTCCTTATTATGGAGATACGCGAGTGCACGTCCTGTTTCGGCTTGGTCTCCCCTTTCTAGCCCCACGACGGCTTGATGCTCTACGCTGACAGGTCCCGGTCCCCAGGCATGCTGCAGCCGTCGCTGGTATGCCAGGTCGCGATGTCGTGGTCAAGGCCAGGAGGTGAGTGGCCCGAGGTCCAGTAAGAGCCCCTAAGGCGCGATGCTCAGGAGGTCCCCTTTAGCGTGCAAGTGGCCACCGAGAGGTAAGAAAGGGAAGCGATTTTGCCGCAACAGGACTACAGCAAGTGAGAATCCTATGCCGTAGTGATTGGTTGACCCGGGAGCAAAACTTATCTTGGCGGTCCAGGGTCGGTTCCTTGTGATGCGCCAGACTCGTGCATCGGCGGTCGTAGCGCAGCCAGGTCAGGCCCATGCGAGCCTCCCCCTCTTCTCCATGCTCTTCCAGGTGCTCTACGTCCTCAGGTCCCGGCCCTCGAGCGAGCTCAGCCGCCGCTGGTATGCTAGGTCGCGATGTCATGGTCAAGGCCAGGGGGTGAGGGCTGGAGAGCCAGTAGGAGCTCCTGAGTTGCGATGCTCAGGAGCCCCCCTTTTAACACGCAAGCGAATCGCATGGGAGAAGAGGGAGCCTGTGGTACCACCTGCTGTCATCCTCGGGAAGTTCCTGCAGGTTAGCACAAGGAGGGACAAAGGTTGCCACTACGATTGCTGGTCTGTCGCAGGTCGCTCCGCAAGAAGACGAAGGCACTGAGGGCCTGGTGAGGTGACGTGCGCGGGGCATCCCGCAGTCAGAGCTCGACCACTCAGATTTGTCGGTGTTGCAGGGACGGACCCGAGCACAAGCGTCGTGCCAATGTGAGCAGCTCCCATGGTGGGTGATAATCAAGCAAGTGATAATCATAGGTAGATTATGCATGGAGAGCGAATTAGCTTAGGTAAATGCAGGAACGATATGCGCCACTGGGTTGGACCCAAGCAGCTTGGGGAGGATGCAGCCCGAGGGGCGCCCCCAGCAAAGTAAGCCAAAGATGCAAAGGATACATGTCGCGGGGATAGGCCCACGCGGCCTGGGAAGGATGCAGCCCGAGGGGCGCTTCCAGCTAAATAAACTTGGAAAATGTCACCTGGTTTCGTTGTCGAAGGGGTGTTGGGGTAGCTGAAGATGCGTGGCGATGGGGTTGCTCCTCACGAGCCACCGGGACCCTGAGCCTCGGGAGGCTCTGGGGGTCCAGGCGGTTCCTTGAGGACCATCTCCATCTCCTCCAGGATTGTGTGATGCCTAGCCTCCTAAGCCACCAGGACGTTCTGCAGGTTACGCCGATAGGCGGCCACCATGCTCGGTAGGCCGAATGGCATGCAAACATAGCTGGGAGGTGGGCCCTCGCAACATCCCACGCGCGAAGGCCAGAAGAGCTCCTGAGATGCGGCCCTGGTTAGCCCTGGGATGTCGATGCAGACACGCAGCCCGCCATCCTCGCTTGGATGGGGAGCTGCGCCAGGTGGGCGGCGGTCTCCGCACATGGCTCTTGCTTCTTGAAGCTCTTGGATAGTCTAGGTGATGAACTCTTGAGCGCCAGGCGCTCCTCGCCTGGTGCCCTCCTGAGGTAAACGTGCCGCAAAGCACGCCTCCATGTGATGCCCAAGTGCCTCCCTCATGATGTCGGCTAGGTCTGAGGCCCTCCAGAAGAGAGCCCCCGAGCCTTGCCCGAGGAGGGCGCTGGGTGCGCCTTCCTGTGCACGGGAGGGAGGCGCCCCATCTGTGGGTGCAGGTCTCGAGGTGGTGTTGCTGGCGACGCCGCTCTCCTGAGGCCCTGCATGGAGCAGCTGCTTCTTCTTCTTGGGGATGGCCTCAGGAGGGTGCAGGATTCCTTCGTTGTCGGGGTCTTCGATTGCTGTGGCCTGGAAGGCGCGCTCAAGGGAGCACAATGCATCCTTCTCCTCACAGGCGACTTTGATGACACCCCCAGTCTCTGGCATCTTGAAGATGTTGTAGCCATGGTGGGTCACTGCCATGAACCTGGCCAACGCTAGGTACCCGAGGATTGCGTTGTATGGTAGACGAATGTGGGCGACGTCGAAGTCGATGAGCTCGGTGTGGTAGTTGTCGTGCCCACCAAAGGTGACAGGGAGGCGGACCTGCCCGATTGGGGTGGTGGAACCATCGGTCACTCCTGAGAAGGGCTTGGTCGGCTGAAGCTGATCATAGGGTACTTGAAGGCGATCGAATGTGTCGATGGACAGGACGTTAAGCCCCGCACCGCCACCGATGAGGATTTTGGTGACTTGGACGTTGCTGATGACTGGCGAGCAGAGCATTGGGAGAGCACCGGCGACTGCGGCGCATTTGAGCTGGTCCGCCGAGCTGAAAGTGATGGCGTACTTGGACCACCTGAGCGGGCGTGTGGCCTCGAGCTTGGTAAGAGCCGCGTTCACCTCGCGAGCAAACTTCTTGAAGATGCGCTGAGATGCTGGGGCCTGAGCTCTGCCCAAGATGCAGGCGATAGCACGCGGTTCCTGGAAGCCCCCAGCTCCTTCGTCCTGATGGTGGTCGTCGTTCCTTCTGGGTGGTGGCGGCAGCGGAGGGAGACCAGCGTTGCCCTGAGGGCGGTCCTCGCGAGGCTGTTCCCTCCTGGCTTCCTCACGAGGCTGATCCTGCCAGCGGTCCTCGCGAGGCCGGTCGCGCCACTCCTGGCGTGGGCCGCGATCGTCCCAGCGACCTCTGCCTCGTCCCCTTCCTCGGTCGTAGCCCCGGTCGTTGCGCTCGGGGCGTCGATCAAATCATCCATCTCGAATGGCCCTGAGCTCTTGGCAGTCGTTGGTGTTGTGGCTGTGTACGTTGTGGAAGGCGCAGAACAGTCGGCAACTCTTGGATGACTCGAGATGGTCCCGGCCGCGCTTCGTATCAGGCTCCGCCGCGAGTACGACCACTCCCTTGCACTTCACGTCTTTGGCCTTGGCTTTCTTCTCCTCTGGGTCGGTAGTAGGGAGCTCGAGGAGGGAAAGGCGCCCTTCCTCGGCTCTTGCGCACTCGGTCGCCAGGTTGAACAACTCCAAATCCGTGCACAGCTCCTCGTGGATGGCGATCTCCTCCTTCATCTTTACGTCACGGACGCCATCAGAAAACGCCGAAATGATGGCCTCGTCCATCACCTTGGGGATCTTGAGACGAACGTTGTTGAAGTGCTGAATGTACTTCTGCAAGGTCTCTCCTGGCGGTTGCTTGATACGGCGCAGGTCACACGCGGCCGGAGGGCGGTCACGAGTGCCCTAGAAGTTGGCGACGAAGCGGTCGCGCATCTCATCCCAGGAGGAGATCGAGCCCGGGGGCAGGTTCAGGAGCCATGAGCGGGCACCATCCTTGATAGCCATGGGGAACCAGTTCTCCATGACCTTTTCGTCGCCGTTGGCCGCCTCGATGCTCAGCTCGTAGAGCTGAAAGAACTCTGCAGGGTCGGGGGTATCGTCATAGCGAGGAGGCAGATCCGGCTTGAACTTGCCTGGCCAGACGACACCACACAGCTCAGGATTGAAGGTGCGGCAGGCGGCCGTGGCCACCGAGGCCCGTCGTGGAGGCGGAGCTTGATCTTGTCGTCCCTGCGCCGCCATGGCAAGTGGCGCATGGCCCTGCCGCGGCAAGCGATTCTGGCGTGGAGGTGCTGGGAGCGGTGGAGCGTTTTCTTGCAGTCGGGGGACTTCTTGGCAGCTTCCTTCTTCCCGCGCGGGCGCCCGGCGCGGCGGATCATGCCAAGGGGCCACGCGTCTTGGCACCAGAGCGCCATCTTGGGGCAGAGGCGGCGGAGGTGCTCCATGAGCTACATCGCCCGCAGCTAGCGGGGGGCGAGGCAGCGAGAGGGACGGTGCGGGGGAGCCCCCAGCAGCACTGACGACCTCAGCAATGTGGTCCAAGCAGTCCTCGTAGAGGTTGTCGACCAGGCGGTAGCGCAGGAGCTCGCGTGCCGTGAGCAGCATGGCCTGCGCGTCCGTGGGAGCACGACGAGCGTGAGACGACGAGCCGGCTGGGGTCAGCGACAGAGTGGCAGTGCGGCCATCCCGCCGCATGGAGGGGTGAAGCGAGGACGCTTGCCGCTCGTTTCCCGCCGGGTCGGTAGCGACGTTGGTGGCAGGTGACGGAGAACGATGGGGAGGCCCGCTGACAGGAGCTGTCTGAGCGACATGGGTGGCGAGAGCGGCTCGGCGCTCAGTGTGGGCCCGGCGAGCGTAGGCCATGAACTTGGTGGAGTGGCAAAACACGGATCAACAAGAGGAAAGCTAAAGCGCACCCCTACCTGGCACGCCAAATGTCAGATTTAGGTTTCTGGCAGAACCCATGAGGTTCGAACACTGGGTTGCGCACGAAGATCTCTCCCCCCTCTAGCTCGCACGCATCATGATCTCACGGACTAGGTCTGTGAACCCAAAGAACAAGGGGACACGAGATTTATACTGGTTCGGGCCATCGTTGTGGTGTAATACCCTACTCCAGTGTTGTGGTGTGGATTGCCTCTTGGGCTGAGGATGAACAGTACAAGGGAAGAACAGCCTCCTGAGGAGAGTTGCTCTTGTGCTTGGTGAGTGCTACCTCTTGAGCACTGCGTTGGTTTTCCCTTGAAGAGGAAAGGGTGATGCAGTAAAGTAGCGTAAGTATTTCCCTCAGTTTTTTAGAACCAAGGTATCAATCCAGTAGGAGACCACGCTCAAGTCCCAGGCACCTACACAAACAAATAAGAACCTTGCAACCAACGCGATAAAGGGTTGTCAATCCCTTCACGACCACTTGCAAAAGTGAGATCGATAGAGATGATAAGATAATATTTTGGTATTTTTATGATAAAGACTAAAAGTAAAGAAAGCAAAATAAACCGTAATAGAAATAACGGTAGATTAATATGATAGAGAATAGACCCCAGGGCCATAGATTTCACTAGTGGCTTCTCTCAAGATAGCATAAGTATTACGATGGGTAAACGAATTACTGTAGAGCAATTGATAGAATTGAGCATAGTTATGAGAATATCTAGGTATGATCATGTATATAGGCATCACATCCGTGACAAGTAGACCAACTCCAGCGTGCATCTACTACTATTACTCCACACATCGACCGCTATCCAGCATGCATCTAGAGTATTAAGTTCATAAGAACGGAGCAACGCTTTAAGCAAGATCACATGATGTAGAGGGATAAACTCATGCAATATGATATAAACCCCATCTTTTTATCCTCGATGGCAACAATACAATACGTGTTATTTCCCCTACTTTCACTGGGATCGAGCACCGCAAGATTGAACCCAAAGCTAAGCACTTCTCCCATTGCAATAAAGATCAATCTAGTAGGCCAAACCAAACTAATAATTCGAAGAGACTTGCAAAGATAACCAATCATACATAAAAGAATTCAGAGAAGACTCAAATATTGTTCATAGATAATCTTGATCATAAACTCACAATTCATCGGATCTCGACAAACACACCGCAAAAGAAGATTACATCGAATAGATCTCCAAGAGAATCAAGGAGAACTTTGTATTGAGATCCAAAGAGAGATAACAAGCCATCGAGCTAATAACTATGGACCTGAAGGTCTGAGGTACACTACTCACACATCATCGAAGAGGCTATGGTGTTGATGTACAAGCCCTCCATGATCAATGCCCCCTCCGGCGGAGCACCGGAAAAGGCCCCAAGATGGGATCTCACGGGGTACAGAAGGTTGCGGCGGTGGAAATAGGGTTTTTGCTCCTGTTCTGATGTTCTCGGGGTACGTAGGTATATATAGGAGGAAGAAGTAGGTCGGTGGAGCTACGGGGGGCCCACGAGGGTGGAGGAGTGCGCCAGTCTGGGCGCCCCTGCCTCGTGGCCTCCTTGTTGATTGCTTGACGTGCACTCCAAGTCCTCTGGATCACGTTTGTTCCGAAAATCACGTTCCCGAAGGTTTCATTCTGTTTGGACTCTATTTGATATCCTTTCCCTTCGAAACACTGAAATAGGCAAAAAAACAGCAATTTGGGTTGGGCCTCCGGTTAATAGGTTAGTCCCAAAAATAATATAAAAGTTTATAATAAAGCCCATTGAACGTCCAAAACAGAATATATAATAGCATGGAACAGTAAAAAATTATAGATACGTTGGAGACGTATCAAGCATCCCCAAGCTTAATTCCTGCTCGTCCTCGAGTAGGTAAATGATAAAAACAGAATTTTATATGTGGAATTCTACTTAGCATAATTTTCAATGTAATTCTCTCAATTGTGGCATGAATATTCAAATCCGAAAGATTCAAAATAAAAGTTTAATATTGACATAAAAGTAATAATACTTCAAGCATACTAACTAAGCAATTATGTCTTCTCAAAATATCATGGCCAAATAAAGTTCATCCCTACCAAATCATATAGTTTGGTCATGCTCCATTTTCGTCACACAAGAATGCTCTCATCATGCACAACCCCGATGACAAGCCAAGCAATTGTTTCATACTTTAGTAATCTCAAACCTTTTCAACTTTCACGCAATATATGAGCGTGAGCCATGGATATAGCACTATGGGTGGAATAGAATATGATGATGGGGGTTATATGGAGAAGACAAAAAAGGAGAAAGTCTCACATTGATGCGGCTAATCAACAGGCTAGGGAGATGCCTATTGAGGGAGTCCCGGATTAGGGGGTGTCCGGATAGCCGGACTATGACCTTTGGCCAGACTCCTAGACTATGAAGATACAAGATTGAAGACTTCGTCCCGTGTCCGGATGGGACTTTCCTTGGCGTGGAAGGCAAGCTTGGCGATACGGATATGTAGATCTCCTACCATTGTAACCGACTCTGTGTAACCCTAACCCTCTTCGGTGCCTATATAAACCGGAGGGTTTTAGTCCGTGGGGCGAACAACAATCATACCATAGGCTAGCTTCTAGGGTTTAGCCTCTACGATCTCGTGGTAGATCTACTCTTGTACTACCCATATCATCAATATTAATCAAGCGGGAGTAGGGTTTTACCTCCATCGAGAGGGCCCAACACTGGTAAAACATCGTGTCCCTTGTCTCATGTTACCATCTGCCTAGGCGCATAGTTCGGGACCCCCTACCGAGATCCGCGGTTTTGACACCGACATTGGTGCTTTCATTGAGAGTTCCTCTGTGTTGTCGTCGTCAGGAAGGATGCCTCATCCCGTCTTTAAAGACAGCACTGTTGCTAAAGAAGCTTTGGCTGTCGGCCAAACTCTCCGGCTAGGCGGATGACTTCTCGGGTCATCGAAAGCAATCTTCACGTTAACTCGGAACTCGCCGAACAGTTAGATCCGATGAAGCTCTCTTCCTTAACCGAGCTCTTGGATCGCATCGCCGCTCTGGGAGTCGCTACAAACTATGATCAGATTGGGCCTAAACCCGATCTGAGAGAGATTAACTCTTCCCAGGTTACCCACCACGTTGCTGTGGAAGAGGAAAAATACGTCGACCCTTCTTCTATCTTAAGGACTAGCTACGTCCGGTTCCCGATCCTCCATGCGGATTCCCGCGGAGGAGAGCGTCGATCAAGCCACGAACCTAAAGTCGAGGCAGCGGGCTAGATTCATTGGACAACATCCAAGAATCCAAGTTTCCAAGTTCGGAAGCTCCTTGGCCATTAAGTCTCAGATCGGGCGTGGTTCCGTATTTAATTCCACCCGCCCACCCAAACATAAGCGACCTATCTCAAATTCGGCAAGAGCCCAGAGGAACAGTACACCATTACTGGGCCAGATTCTCCTGGTTATGGACAGGCTAAAGGACTGCCGCGAGGAGGGCGCAGTCTCATTCTTCTGCAATAATTGCACGGACAACGGGATCCTCAACGCTATAAGTCGCCGTGACATTACACGCTTTGCCGACTTGGCGTCCATAATCTGAAAATCTTGTGCGATGGAAAGCGCTGGAAAATCGAAGCAAGATTTTGGGACAATCCGGCCTTGAATACAACCCATCCGAAATAAAGGGTGCATCATCGCCAGCACACAGGTTAAATACCAGAAAGCAAAACCCCTCTATAGGGCATGGAACCGTACTGGAGGGATGGCTCAATGGACCCTGTAAAATTCATAGTACAGAGGGCGCCACTCCAACTCATAGCCTTAGAGCATGTTGGATACTACGGCAGGTGGCCAAAAGTGGCGAGGAGCTTCTAGCTCTAGAGCACCAGCCCAGGGATACCCGTATGGTATTAACAGTCTTTGAGACTTTCGCATCAAATAATATGCGGAAACAAACACTCCGTAGCCTTGCCGAAGTCTACCAAATAGCAACAATAAACCCATGGGTAACACGGCTATTACCTTTAATGCCAAAGGTGAACCTAAATTCGAACAGTCCGAGCACCAGCCGCATTGGTCCTCGATCCGATAGTGGGCGGCTTTACGCCTTACCAAGGTACTCATGGGCGGTGGCAGCGGATTGAACCTCATTTATGAGGAAACCCTCCGAAAAATGGAAATAGACTGGAGCCGCATTGACCAAGCAGCACAACCTTTAGAGGAATAATCCCGGTCGGGAAGCATGTTGTGCAGGAAAAATCACCTTTGGATGTGGTGTTAACGCACGCAGATAATTACAGGTCCGAGTAGGTCACGTTCCAAGTGGCCCCGTTCAGCAGCGGATACCACGCTCTATTAGGGCGAGAGGCATTCACAATTTTTCAAGCTATACCCCATTATGGGTACATGAAACTCAAAATGCCCGGGCCCAACGGAATCATCACTCTTGCTAGTGACCCGGACATAGCACTCCGCGCCGAAAATAAGACAGCCGCACTGGCCCTTGAGGCACTATCTGAAGCCCTAGCGGCCGAGGAACTCCCTGCGCTGCGCTCCATGGTGAATAGGGACGATGTGATACTCGATAAGAGATCCAAGTCCATCTCCTTTAAACCGGCGGACGAAATAGTCAAATACCAAGTCCATCCAACGGACCCTACGAAAACGGCCTCCATCGAGGCACAATTAAATCCTGATGTAGACACCGCACTAAGAGAATTCCTACGCTGAAAATTGGGACATTTTGCAGGAACCCTTCAGACATGCCGGAATCCCACGCCGGCTGGCGAGCACAGCCTAAACATCCTAAAAGGATTCAAGCCAGTCAAACAGGCTCTTCGGCGTTTCTCCGGACCCAAGAGACAGGCTATGGGAGAGGAGCTAGCCAAACTATTGGAGGCCGGATTTATCAGAGATATAAAACATCCGGACTGGCTAGCAAACCTGGTGATGGTACCAAAGAAGGACAAATCCTGGCGCCTATGTGTCGATTTCAAGGACCTCAACAAGGCTTGCCCAAGGGATCCCTTCCCCCTCCCCCGCATCGATCAAATTATCGACACTACCGCAGGACACGATTCATTGTGCTTCCTCGACGCATACTCCGGCTACCACCAAATTAAGATGGCAGAGCCTGACCAAGCCGCAACGGCATTCATGACTCCATACGGCCCATTCTGCTTCAACACAATGCCCTTCGGGCTCAAAAACGTCGGCGCAACATATCAGCGCATGATTCAGACATGTCTGGCAAACCAGATCGGCAAAACAGTGGAGGCATCGTGAGCGATGTGGTTGTCAAAAGCAAGCATGTCGAAACTCTAGTAGACGACTTGAGGCTCACATTCGATAATCTCCGAACATATGACATCAAGCTCAACCCGAAAATGCGTTTTGGCTTACCGGCCGGAAAGCTCTTAGGCTTCATTGTATCCGGTAGAGGAATTGAAGCAAACCCAGCCAAGATCCGAGCTCTGTCACAATTGGATATCCCAAAGACCTCAAACAAATACAAAATTGATTTGGATGCGTGGCGGCTCTAAGCGCTTTATCTCCGTTTGGGAGAAAAGGCATTACCCTTTATCGCCTCCTCCGGCCTTTTGAACACTTGAGTGGGCGGATGCCGCCTGGCGGACTCGAAGAAATAAAAGCCATATTGGCAACAAACCCGGTCTGGCGCGCCCAACATGGGCGAACCAATGCTATTATATATCGCGGCAACTCATCAAGTTGTAAGCGCGGTGCTCGTTGTCGAACGAGAAACGGACGGACACAAGATCCCCCTTCAAAAACCAGTTTACTACGTGTCCATTGTCCTAACTCCATGCAAGTCACGATACCCGCATTATCAAAAGATTGCGTACGCGGTGTTTATGGCATCCCGGAAGCTGCGACACTACTTTCAAGAGTGTTCGATAACAGTAGCCTCCGAAGTACCTCTTAACGACATTATAAACAACTGCGACGCGATGGGACGGATTGCCAAATGGGCCATTGAGCTCCTCCCATTCGACATAACCTATAAGCCACGGCGAGCTATTAAGTCGCAAGTTTTGGCCGACTTCATCGCTGAATGGACGGCGAACTCCCTAAAAAGTGCGGCGCATATTCCAACTGGATAATGCACTTGACGGCTCCAAAATGTTGGCTGGCACAGGGCTGGCGTCGTTCGCGTCCCCAACCGGAGATCAGATTCAATCGTACTCGAGATAATGTATACGGACTCCAACAACGCAGCCGAATATGAGGCCCTTCTACATGGTCTCCGGATGGCAGTCTCCATGGGCATTCAACGCCTAGAGGTGCGCGGGGATTCGAACCTCGCGATATCCCAAATAAATGGAGACGTTGATGCCAAGGATCCGAAAATGGCAGCTTATCGCAATGCCGTCCTAAAAATGTCAGCTCGGTTTGAGGGGCTCGAATTTCACCATATAGCCCGGGATAACAACCATGCAGCAGACGTGTTGGCACGCATCGGCGCAAAGCGCGATGCCTTTCCCCCCAACATCTTCCTAGAGAGGTTGTTCAAGCCATCCGTATTATGGGAGGGAGAGTCCGGAAATAACAACCGGACCCAACGCCTGCCCACACCAAACATTACGACACAGTTGGTGGTTCTGCCAACGAAATAACACCCTCAGCCCACGTAATAATGGCAGTCATTGCCCCGTGGACAGAGCCATTCCTAGCCTACCTAACCAGGCAGGAACTTCCCGAGGACCAAAACAAGGCCCGCTGCATAGTGCGGCGATCTAAAGCCTATAAGATCCATGAGGGAGAGCTTTATAAGAAAAGCACAACCGGAGTCCTTCAAAGGTGTATCTCCGAAGAGGAAGGGCGGAATCTTCTGGCTGAAATTCATGCCGTACTCGGCGGGCACCACGCCGCAGCCCGGGCCCTTGTAGGCAAGGCTATCCGTATAGGATTTTATTGGCCGACGGCCTGGGCAGATGCTCAGGACTTAGTCCAACGATGCGTCGGATGCCAGCTCTTTGCTAATCAAAGCCACATGCCACCCACCGCCCTCAAAACTATACCCATCACCTGGCCCTTCGCGGTCTGGGGGCTTGACATGGTTGGACCACTTAAAGGGGGAACCCAAAAGAAAAAATACCTAATGGTCATGGTGGATAAAATCACCAAATGGATAGAGGCCAAGCCAGTTAAGACGGCCGAATCCGGACCGGTGATAGACTTCATATCAGGGGTCTTACACCGTTACGGTGTCCCCCACAGCATCATCACTGATAACGGCACAAACTTTACGGCCGACGAGGTCAAACTCTGGTGCAAAAACTTTGGCATCAAGCTCGACTACGCTTCAGTCTATCACCCTCAAACAAACGGTCAAGTCGAGCGAGCAAATGGTCTAATTATGAGCGGCATCAAACCCAGATTAGTGCGGTCCCTCAAGGAATCTAACACGCACTGAGTAGAGGAGCTCGACTCCGTACTCTGGGGGCTACGGACCACTCCAAATCGCACGACCGGATTCACACCATTCTTTATGGTATACGGCGCAGAGGCAGTTCTGCCCTGCGACATAATTCATGACTCACCTCGCGTGCGCATATACGAAGAAAGAAAGCCGAGCTCGATCGGCATGACAGTTGGGCGCCTTGGAGGAGGGCGTGGCGTAACAAAAGCCCGTTCCGCATTCTATCAACAGCGGGCTCGAAGATATCAAAGCGAGAAATGCGGGCCAAAACTTACAATGTTGGCGAGCTAGTTCTCGCTGCCGGACAAGAAAAAGGACAAACTCAAGCCCAAATTGGAAGGTCCCTTTATCATCGACCAAGTCCTGACCGGTGGAGCGTACCGTCTGCGAGATGCATCGGATAACCGACTCGAGCTGAACCCATGGAACGCAGCCCGTCTCCGAACATTCTATGCCTAGCGCCCGATTACGAGTTCGTCTCCTTCCTCATCCCATATTTTACACTTTAGCTGTCTTCTATATTTCTCCTTCTCCTCCTTTTTTCCAGCTTTGAAGGCTCGTTAGCGCATTGTTCGCACACTTGGCGCTATCCGCTCATTGTACACAGGGGCTTCTTTCACGAAGCTTATTTATAAGGGCTTCATGCCCAATACATGTGTCACACTTCGCATGTACCTTTTATTCACCATTATATGCACCGATATGACTTAAGTTTTGACCAAGCTGGGTTGCTGGCTCTGTGCTTACCCCTACATTCTCGATTGTTCGGCTAGGTGGTAAAGGAGCACCTCTGCGATTATTCTTGCGGGTCAGCGGATGTGTACCTCGGTGGGTGAAGCAAAGCTAAGCGTTCTTAAGAGAATATTGGTCGGTGAACTAAAGAAGATTTCTTACCTATTTATTTATCTACCCCGGATGTTTTTGCTTTTTTACAGATCGGACATGCACTTTAGGGCATGCCTCCCGAGAAAAGGAACCCCTAACGGAACTATTCTCCTGGAAGATGTTTCTTACTAACCATGTAATATAACATAACTAGTTGGGCACTTATGCGATAAAGCACTAATGACCCCTACGCTTGGTCTCCACGCATGCCCGGTTTTTATATAACCGTGAGGGTATCCGGACACACTCGGACTCTTGGGTCCCGAGGTTGAAGCGAAAAGGTCCGCTATGACAAAGGATCTACAATCCGGCTAGAAGGCATTTTACATGGCACCTTAAATTACATAGTCAATTTGGTGATTGTATTCCTCTTCAATGCCATCTAACAGGCTGTCTAGTTTACATCCTCTGGGAATACTTTGCGGCCAATTCTACCGGGCCGTACACTAAGCTCACAGGATCTCCTTCCCATCAGGCCCCACAGGTCCGACGCCGGCCATGTGGTTTGGGTCAGCAACCGTGTACAGCGTCTTCACCATGGCCCGAGCCTCCTGGCGCCTTGGCGGCAGGCCGATATCTTCCATAATCGGGCGCCGCCTCGCTCCTGGAGCCTCTGCAAGCTCCCAAGGCCTTGGGCGGGGAGGCAGATGGCCACAAGGCACAGGCGAGGCCTTTCATCACTGTCGAACTTCGTTAAATGCGGTTGTAAACTCGGGAAGAAGGTCACCCGTAGAACCGGGCATTTCCTCTGCAGGATGGCTGTGAGCATACCTACGAGACATAACTCATTAGTCGACTTCCTTGCCGAACTCTTTTTCAAAGTTCGTTTAAGCACTTACTAAAAATGCAGCGTCGAAGCCGCCGATTCTCCTTAATGGAGTCGGGACGGCTGAGCACGAACATCTTTAGTTCCTCACCCAGCTGGGTGTTGGCATCTTGGAATTATTTTTCTCCTTCCTCACCCTCGTAAGCGCGTTCTTGCGGCCTTTAACGGCGCAAGAGCTGTTGCTTGTCCGGATCTACCCAGCGCCATCTGCAATGTTATTGTCAAGTTTATACACACGCCGCACTTCACAACATACTTATCTTTTAAGCGTATATTACGGAGGGGTCTCTTTGGCTTCCCACAGCCATGGCTTGTCTTGACCTCAAGTTGGGCTTTGCACTCTTCAAGCTCTGGGGACAGTTGGGTATTCTTTTACGTAAGATCCTGCACAATAAATGATCCTTAAATCAGTTATTCTAACTATTTCAAGTCTCGTGGACTCTTGGCATATATAATCTGTTAAATTTCCTCACTCACATGTCTTTTACATCTTGCTCCGTGGCTCTGGCTAGACCATCTTGGCGGCAGTGTGCGCATCTCCCGAATTGAAGGCGTTCAATGCCTCTTGGGAGAAACATGTGTCACGAAGAATTGTCCGTGGCGCTTGTGATTCATGGCAGTCTCCACCTCGGAGTTGGTGGCGGACAATCTGTCGGCATCCTCTGTCGGAGGAGCATCCGCCTTGCGCCTCGTGTTCGCCTCCTTACAGGCACGGCTTTGGAGCACGGTGGCGGAGCTCGATTAGCAACCTCTCCGGATATAGTTCGGCGGCGCTCTTTTTCCTGAAAAGACACGGCGTTAGTATGCCTTCGGAAAAAAACCTGGGAATAAGGTGACCGCCATACCGTTGCGCCCGCGTTTCAATCCGGACCGCACTTCTTTTTAGCTTTGTCGGGCGTGCTGCCTTGTTGGCTAGCCGCCGCAGAGCTCGGCCTTCCGCCTCAGGGCTCCCACGCAAAACACCGTTGGTATCGGTGATCAAAAATAACACGGATGAATCATTCTCAAAGTATTGGGGCTTGGTCTCGATTACCTATGAGGCTGGAAGTATTCGGGTGTCGGTATAATGGTAATCGGGGCATTATCAATGCTCGATTGGTGAAATACCCCATCGATCAGCTCCACCGATATGTCGGATCCTCTTGGGAGGCGGATCGAGAACCGTTCGGATCTTCGGGTTGTGGAGGCAGGCTATTTATATCCTTCGGCTGGCGCGGTTCTGCGTCGAAATCACAAAATGAGATACTTGACTATGGGAATATGGATCGGATGGGCAAAAAGAAATGTCCGCTTACCCAGCTTGGAGGATTGTTCATAGAAAATCCGTCCTATGGATTGACGCGAAGAAATTCCTCCTCTTCTCCCTTGTACAATGCGGACAAGGTCTTCATCAGATCAGCGACCGATCCCGGCCCCTTACGGCCATGGCGGGTGGCATCATCCTCCCCGTTGAAATCCCACATGGGGTGGCCTCTATACTGGAGCGGCTGCACCCCCCGCATAATGCATGTGGCCATGACCCCGATCATGGTCAGTCCGGAATGAGCCAACAACCTTATTTGGCTCATCAAGTAAAGGCGTCCTGTCATTTTCCCTTTGAGGGCTCCGTGGGCCTTGACTTAGGTGTTTCTTCAAAGGAGCATTCTTGAACTCCGGGAGGCTGATCCGAGCAGGTCCGACAGAGGACATCTTCTATATAAAACCATTCCCAAGGCCAGTCTTGGACGCCTTCTTGAGGTTCGGATAGATATCCGGTCCGGCGATCTTGCCATAGTTCGGCTCTGCCCACTTGATATCTCGACCCCTCCCGAGAACGAGTGCGAGGCAGAACAACCTCTTCCACAGCGCGAAATGAGCCTCGATGCCCAAAACAGCTCGCAAAGGGCCACGAAGCCCGCAATATGCGAATGGAGGCAGGCGTAAGGTTGTGCAACTGGAGGCCATAGAACTCCAGGACCCCGGAGAAAGCGGATGAATTGGAAATCGAGCCCTCTTATCAAATAAGGGACAAGGCATACCCGCTCTCCTTGGGAGGGACTGGGGCGCTCTCCGCTTGTTTTACGCCCTTATAGGTGGCGAGTCCGGCTCGAACCGGAACCATGAAGGCAGGGGAAGAAATCCCTTGGTTTGGGCGTCACTAGCTCATTGTCGCGGGACGAACATCTCTCCCAATCTCGGTGAGGACCGGAGGGCGAGAAGGAGGAGCAGCGTCGGTATCCATGATGGAATGGATTTACATCGATGCGCTCCGATGAAAGCTTCGCGAAGATAAGATGGTGTGATTCGGATCTAGATCCTCGTCTCTTATATAGGCAGCTCATTTGCGCATCTAGGGGGTAAATGTAAAAATACCACGGCTTTTCGCATTCGTTCAACACGTGGAAGATGGCCATTCTTTGGCGTGGAAGCCAAGGGCCGCGATATTCTGAGAGGTCGGACACTATTCAACAGGTACACAGGATTTGGAGAAGAACCCGCCTTGCAATGCGAAGACAATCTGGCGCGGGACTCGTCGTCATTGAAGCCTGGTTAGGGGACTCTTGAGGAGTCCGGATTAGGGGTGTCCGGATAGCGGACTATGACCTTTGGCGGACTCTGGACTATGAAGATACAAGATTGAAGACTTCGTCCGTGTCCGGATGGGACTTTCCTTGGCGTGGAAGGCAAGCTTGGCGTCTGGATATGTAGATCTCCTACCATTGTAACCGACTACGTGTAACCCTAACCCTCTTGGTGCCTATATAAACTAGAGGGTTTTAGTCCGTAGGGACGAACAACAATCATACCATAGGCTAGCTTCTAGGGTTTAGCCTCTACGATCTCGTGGTAGATCTACTCTTGTACTACCCATATCATCAAAATTAATCAAGCGGGAGTAGGGTTTTACCTCCATCGAGAGGGCCGAACCTGGTAAAAACATCGTGTCCCTTGTCTCCTGTTACCATCCGCCTAGGCGCACAGTTCGGGACCCCTACCGAGATCCGCGGTTTGACACCGACACCCATCAATTGATGCCAATGCAAGGAGTAGGGATTTCCATGCAACGGATGGACTGGAGCTATAAATGTATGAAAGCTCAACAACAGAAACTGAGTGGGTGTGCATCCAACTCTCTTGCTCACGAAGACCTATGGCATTTGAGGAAGCCCATTGTTGGAATAGACAAGCTAAGTTCTATAATGAAAAATTCCCACTAGTATATGAAAGTGACAAAACAAGAGACTCTCTATTATAAAGATCATGGTGCTACTTTGAAGCACAAGTGTGGAAAAAGGATAGTAGCATTGCCCCTTTTTATTTTATTTTTATTTTTTTATTTTTTGGGGGGCCTTTCCCTTTTTTTGGCCTTTCTCTTTCTTTCTCTTTTTTTGGGACAATGCTCTATGAATGATGATCATCACACTTCTATTTATTTACAACTCAATGATTACAACTCGATACTAGAACAAAGTATGACTCTATATGAATGCCTCCGGTGATTATGCGGGATGGGCAATGAATCAAGAGTGACATGTATGAAATAATATGCATGGTGGCTTTGCCACAAATATGATGTCAACTACATGATCATGCAAGGCAATATGACAATGATGAAGCGTGTCATGATAAATGGAACGGTGGAAAGTTGCGTGGCAATATATCTCAGAATGGCTATGCAAATGCCATAATAGGTAGGTATGGTGGCTGTTTTGAGGAAGATATAAGGAGGTTTATGTGTGATAGAGCGTATCGTATCACGGGGTTTGGATGGACCGGCGAAGTTTGCACCAACTCTCAAGGTGAGAAAGGGCAATGCACGGTACCGAAGAGGCTAGTAATGATGGAAGGGTGAGAGTGCGTATAATCCATGGACTCAACATTAGTCATAAAGAACTCACATACTTATTGCAAAAATCTACAAGTCATCAAAAACCAAGCACTACACGCATGTGTCACATCCCTAATCCTGGTCTGACCTATGACAACTTCCATGTGTGCATCATGTTTAAATTCAAATGAAATTTGAATTGAGGAATTTTTCAAAGCCTCAGAAAACCCCTAAAAATACCCAACATTTAAATCTCATCAAATGAGTCCAAGAAAATGTTCTGTTATTACGTGAAAATATTGGCATGAGGTGAAATTCAAACCAATATTTTTGGAGTCCGAAATATTTATTCTGCCATTTGAATTAATCAATAACTATTTGCTTTGGATTTATATTTAATATATATTAAATATGACTCAATAATTCTGGAAGTTTGTGAGTGGCTTTGTATATATTTTAGCAAGCCATATAATAACCTACAGAATTTATTAAAATGATTTAGTTGCTAAACTAAATTAAAACAGAGGAAGAAAAATAGAAAATAGAAACAAATAAAAGAGAGAGAGAGAAACTTACAGGCTGCAGCCCACTGGCGGCCCGACCTTTGTCTTGGCCCATGCCACCAGTGCTTAATCCTCGCCAGGCAGGCAAGCAGGTGGCGCCGGCGAGCCTTGTCACATCCTAATCACTGGTGCGACCTATGACAACTTCCATGTGTGCATCATGTTTAAATTCAAATGAAATTTGAATTGAGAATTTTCAAAGCCTCGAAAACCCTAAAATAACCAACATTTAAATCTCATCAAATGAGTCCAAGAAAATGTTCTGTTATTCTGCGAAAATATTGGCATGAGGTGAAATTCAAACCAATATTTTTGGAGTCACGAAAATATTTATTACGGCCATTTGAATTAATCAATAACTATTTGCTTTGGATTTATATTTAATATATATTAAATATGACTCAATAATTACGGAAGTTTGTGAGTGGCTTTGTATATATTTTAGCAAGCCATATAATAACCTACAGAATTTATTAAAATGATTTAGTTGCTAAACTAAATCAAAACAGAAGGAAGAAAAATAAGCAAATGAAACAAATAAAAGAGAGAACTTACGGCGCAGCCCACCTAGCCGGCCCAACCTTCATGCTGGCCCATGCCAGCCAGCTGCTTCGTTCTCGCCAGGCAGGCACAGAGGTGACACCGGCGAGCCCGAGCTGAGCCCTGAGCGCTCGCTTGCCCCGCAGCCTCTGCAACAACCTCGCCCGACTCCGCCATCGCCGGAGATCCCCTTCGTCGTCATCGCCCGCGTCAGCTCGTCCCGACCTCGCCGTCTGCTCCCTCGTGATCGCCGTGAGCTGTTGCACCTCCCATCCTCTCCGTTCCTTCCCGAGCACCGTAGCAACTGCATGAGGCTTCACCTTGCGTCTTGCCCATGAGCTCGTCGGCCGAGCGATGCTCCGGCCACCCACCGCCACACCACCATGTCCAACGCACTCACCGCTTTCGCGAGAACCCGTAGCACCACTCCAGCGGGCCTCGCCGTGCCCGTAACCGGGTTCATCTTCACCGACTCGGCGACCGCCAAGGTCGTCGCCGGCGACGTCTTCGGCAACCCAACCCAACCACGCCACCAAGCGCTGCGGCTTGCTCCCGGCTACCGTAGATGGTCTCCGCCGACCATTTGGTCGCGAACCGCAATTACACTTCCTCCGCGCGTCGGCCTCGCCCGACAGCTAAGCGCCGGTGGGTTTGACCCGATTGACCTTTGGTGGGTGGCGGTTGACTTCCCCGAGTCTATGACAAGTGGGGCCGCTCTGCTAATTAACAGATTAGCACTAACTAAATTTAGTTAGTTTAAGTAACTCTTGACACGGGACCCACTGGTCAGTTTGACCTGGACCGGCCTTTGACCGCTGATGTCACATCGACGCAATCTTGGCGCATTAATTCGATTCTTTGGAATTATTCTTATCGGAAATTCCAGAAAATAGTACAAACTTCTAAAATTCATAGTAATTCAACCGTAACTCCAAATGAAATAATTTATATATGAAAAATGATCAGAAAAATCCAATCTATCCATCTGTACTAGTTTCATGTATGTTTAAACAAGTTAACTTGCTGTTTAGTGCAAAACATGATAAAGCACTATTTAAGATCACAAATGTGTTTGAACTTTGAATCTTTGGTTCAAAATAGCTCAAACCCATCTGGTTGTAGTTGCATTAGCCCAACACACTCATTTTACCATGTCATGATCATGCATCATATTGTGCATTGCATTGATTGTGTTTCTTCTCTGTTGCCGGTATTTGTCCCCTCTCGATAGACGTGGTTCCGACGATGAGATCGATGACACTGATGAAGAGCTATATTATCTTCGGAAGTGCCCGGCAAGCAAAACCCCCTTGTTCATTTCGATACAATCCCACTCTCTCGCTCCTGCTCTCTTTTACTGCATTAGGACAACAACGATTCATCTGTTACTTGCTGCGGTAGCTGAACCCCTTTATCCTCTGCATGACCTGTCATTCCACAGTAAATAGATGAAACCCACTAGCATGAGTAGGAGTTGTTTGAGCCATGTTGTGCCTACTCATTCATTCTTGTTTATCATGCTTGCTACTGCTTAGAGTTGAGTCAGGTCTGATTCATCGAGGATGAATCAGAGGTGTGTGAACATGTCCTACTGTGTGTGAGCTAAGTGTGTGAACACGATTTGGTAAAGGTAGCGGTGAGAGGCCATGTAGGAGTACATGGTGGGTTGTCTCATTGAAGCCGTCCTCAGGAACTGATTTCTGTGTTTGTGATCCATGAATAGTTACTACCACACATTGGGTTTTGGTAACTCGGCCCCTCTCGGCTTATTAATCGCCTCGATCTCTGTCAAGGAGTTGCAACTAGTTTCTGGTGTTTGTAGGATATGTGTTGGGGGCCGTGCGTAGCGCTGACCCTAGGGGTGGGCTATGTTGCGGTAGAGACACGAGGCACGGTGTCTGGGGCGCCCGTTTGGTGCCTCGGGAACCTGCTCTCATCGTTTGGGGCCGTGGCGAAACCCGGCGGATCTCCTCGGATTACGGACTAGAGACTTGTGTGGTTAGTCGGTCGTGGCCGACTCCCTCGCCAAAGCTTCCGCTTGAAGGTTGCCGAGATACACGCGTGTACATGGTGGTAAGTGGCGAGGCGTGTGTGAAGAAGTACACCTGCAGGGTTAACATCATCTATTGAATAGCCGTGTCCGCGGTAAAGAACTTCGGGTTGCTGTGCATGGTTCATAGACAAGTGAAAGTGGATACTCTAAAACGCGCAAGATAAGCGTGAGTGCTATGGATGGCGTTCTCGTAGGGAGACGGGAGCAGATCCATAGTGGTGTATTATGGTGAATATGTGGACTCGTGTGCGCCACCTCAAAAGAGTTACTTGCAGTCGTAATTCAGGATAGCCACCGAGTCAAAGCTGGCTTGCTGCAGTCAAACTCCACCACCCCCTTTGTTGATAATGATGCATATGTAGCTAGTTCTGATGTAAGTCTTGTTGGGTACATTTGTACTCACGTTTGCCTATTTTATGTTTTTGCAGAGAGACTTGGTCTAGCTAGTAGTTCCGCGTGGACTTCGATGTTTAGCTTGTTACCTCAGCTACGATCTTGTGCCCTCGGCAGGATCTGGTAGATAGTTAGGCTTCCAAGCCTTTTTCATTTGTAGATGTCTGTACTCAGACATGTTAAGCTTCTGCATGTGTTTTGATTTATATGCTCTGAATGTTGGGTCATGAGACCCATGTTTGTAATATCTCGCTCCTCGGAGCCTAATGAATAAATACTTGAGTCATAGAGTCTTGTTGTGATGCCATGTTGTATTTGCACATATCGAGCATATTGTGTGTATGATTTTGAAATGCTTGGTATGTGTGGGATCCGACAACCTAGTTGTTTATCCTTGGTAGCCTCTCTTATGGGGAAATGTAGTCTTGTGCTTCCATGAGCCATAGTAGTCCGCTTCTGCCAGTTCACGGATCCTGCTAGCCCACAGACTACTGCTCGAGAACACTTGGTGGCGGCATGTGTTTCACTTCGTTCTGTATCATCCCTTGGAAAATGGCCTTGGTGACATCCGAGTCCTGCCTAGCCTGCTACAGCCGGGTTCCCGAGTCCTGTTAGCCAGTGCTACAACCCGGATTCACATCTGTCAATGACCGACATGCTCGATGTGATTCATGTATATCATCCCCATGGGTTAGTGCCGCTTTGGGTTCACGACTAGCCATGTCGGCCGGGTTCTCATCATATGGATGCTAGCGACACTATCATATCGTGAACCAAAAGGCATAAACGGTCCCGGGCCATGGTAAGCGACACCGTGTAGGAATACCGTGCGTGAGGCCGCAAAGTGATATGAGGTGTTACCGGCTAGATCGATGTGACTTGGAATCGGGGTCCTGACAGCATGCTCCTAGGGGGATAGGTTGGTAGGAAAAGACCATCGCTCGTCCCCGATCGCAACTCATAAGGAGGACAATCAAAGAACACCTCATGTTTCAAATTTGTTACACAATGTTTACTATACGTGCATGCTACGGGACTTGCAAACTTCAACGCAAGTATTTCTCAAATTCACAACTGCTCAACTAGCACAACTTTAATATCACTACCTCCATATATCAAAACAATCATCAAGCATCAAACTTCTCTTAGTATTCAACGCACTTATAAGAAAGTTTTTACTAATCTTGGATGCCTATCATATTAGGACTAATTTCACAATTTAAGCAAATTACCATGTTGTTTTGTAGGACTCTCAAAATAATATAAGTGAAGCATGAGAGAACAATAATTTTTATAAAACAAAACCACCACCGTGCTCTAAAAGATCTAAGTGAAGCACTAGAGCAAAAACTATATAGCTCAAAAGATATAAGTGAAGCACACAGAGTATTCTAATAAATTCTGAATCATGTGTGTCTCTCTCAAAAGGTGTGTACAGCAGGGATGATTGTGGTAGACTAAAAAGCAAAGACTCAAATCATACAAGACGCTCCAAGCAAAACACATATCATGTGGTGAATAAAAATATAGCCCCAAGTAAAGTTACCGATGAAGCGAAGGCGAAAGAGGGATGCCTTCAGGGCATCCCCAAGCTTACTTTGGTTGTCCTTGAATTTTACCTTGGGGTGCCTTGGGAATCCCAATCTTAGGCTCTTGCCAATCCTTGTTTCATAATCCATCAAATCTTTACCCAAAACTTGAAAACTTCACAACACAAAACTTAACAGAAAATCTCGTCAGCTCCGTTAGCGAAAGAAAACAAAACACCACTTCAAGGTACTGTATTGAACTCATTATTTATTTATATTGGTGTTAAACCCACTGTATTCCAACTTCTCTATGGTTTATAAACTCTTTTACTAGCAATAGATTCATCAAAATAAGCAAACAACACACGAAAAATAGAATCTGTCAAAAACAGAACAGTCTGTAGTGATCTGTATCTAACGCAAACTTATGTAACTCAGAAAAATGTACCAAAATAGGAAAACCTAGATAATTTGTTTATTGATCTACTGCAATTAGAATCAGTATTTTATCATGTTCTGGTGATCTTAAACAATTGTTTTCGTGAACAGAAAGTTTCTGGAATTTTCAGCTAGATCAAATAACTACCATCCAAGAAGATCCTATAGGTTTCACTTGGCACAAACACTAATTAAAACATAAAAACAAATCTAACTAGAGGCTAGATCAAAGATTTATTACTAAACAGGATCAAAAAGCAAAAAATAAGACAAAATTGGGTTGCCTCCCAACAAGCGCTATCGTTTAACGCCCCTAGCTAGGCATAAAAGCAAGGATAGATCTAAGTATTGCCATATTTGGTAGGCAATCCATAAGTGGATCACATAATAGATTCATCAGGTAATTTAATCTTATTTATAGGGAAGTGTTCCATGCCTTTACTTAACGGAAATTGGAATCTAATATTCCCATCCTTCATATCAATAATTGCTCCAATCGTTCTAAGGAAAGGTCTACCACGAATAATAGGACATGAAGGATTGCAATCTATATCAAGAACAATGAAATCTACGGGCACATAGTTCCTATTTGCAACAATAAGAATATCATTAATTCTTCCCATAGGTTTCTTGATAGTAGAATCCGCAAGATGCAAGTTTAAAGAACAATCATCAAAATCACGGAAACCTAACAAATCACACAAAGTTTTTGGAATCGTAGAAACACTAGCACCCAAATCACACAAAGCATAGCATTCATGATCTTTGATTTTAATTTTAATTATAGGTTCCCACTCATCATAAAGTTTTCTAGGTATAGAACCTTCCAACTCAAGTTTTTCTTCGTAAGATTACATCAAAGCATCAACGATATGTTTAGTAAAGGCTTTATTTTGGCTATAAGCATGAGGAGAATTTAGCACGGATTGCAACAAGGAAATACAATCTATCAAAGAACAATTATCATAATTAAATTCCTTGAAATCCAAAATAGTGGATTCATTGCTATCTAAAGTTTTAACCTCATCAATCCCACTTTTACCAATTTTTGCATCAAGATCTAAAAACTCAGAATTTTTGGGACGCCTTTTAACTAAAGTTGACTCATATCTAGTCCCATCATTATCAAGATTCATATTGCAAAACAAAGATTTAATAGGAGACACATCAATAACTTTTAGATCTTCATCTTTCTTCTCATAAAAACTAGAAGAACACGCCTTCACAAAGCAATCTTTCTTAGCACGCATCCTAGCAGTTCTTTCTTTGCACTCATCAATGGAAATTCTCATGGATTTGAGAGACTCATTGATATCATGCTTAGGTGGAATAGATCTAAGTTTCAAAGAATCAACGTCAAGAGAAATTCTATCCACGTTCCTAGCCAATTCGTCAACCTTAAGCAATTTTTATTCAAGCAACGTATTGTAATTCTTTTGTGAATTCATAAACTATTTAACAATAGTCTCAAATTCAGAGGGCATCTTATTAAAATTTCCATAAGAATTGTTGTATGAATTACCATAATTATTAGAGGAATTACTAGGGAATGGCCTAGGATTAAAGTTTCCTCTATATGCGTTGTTACCAAAATTTTCCTACCAACAAAATTCACATCCATAGATTTATTATTATTCTCAATCAAAGTAGACAAAGGCATATCATTAGGATCAGAAGAAACACTCTTATTAGCAAACAATTTCATAAGTTCATCCATCTTTCCACTTAGAACATTAATTTCTTCTATCGCATGCAGTTTTTTACTAGCAGATCTTTCAGTGTGCCATTGAGAATAATTAACCATAATATTATCTAGGAGTTTAGTAGCTTCTCCTAAAGTGATTTCCATAAAAGTGCCCCCGCGGCCGAATCTAAAAGGTTTCTAGAAGCAAAATTCAATATGGCATAAAAAATTAGTATAATCATCCACAAATTCAAACCATGAGTAGGGCAATTACGTATCATTAATTTCATCCTCTCCCAAGCTTGTGCAACATGTTCGTGATCAAGTTGCTTAAAATTCATAATATTGTTTCTAAGAGAGATGATCTTAGCGGGAGGAAAATACTTAGAGATAAAAGCATCTTTGCACTTATTCTAAGAATCAATACTATTTTTAGGCAAAGATGAAAACCAAGTTTTAGCACGATCTCTAAGAGAAAACGGAAATAGCTTTAATTTAACAATATCATTATCCACATCTTTCTTCTTTTGCATATCACACAAATCAACAAAGCTATTTAGATGGGTAGCGGCATCTTCACTAGGAAGGCCGACGAATTGATCTTTAATGACAAGATTCGGCAAAGCAGCATTAATTTCACAAGATTCAGCTTCGGTAAGAGGAGCAATCGGAGTGCTAAGAAAATCATTGTTGTTGGTATTGGCAAAGTCACACAATTTAGTATTTTCTTGAGACATCGTGACAAGCAAGCAATCCAACACACAAGCAAACAAGAACCAAGCGAAAAAGAGGCGGACGGAAAGAGAGCGAATAAAACGGCAAGGGTGAAGTGGGGGAGAGGAAAACGAGAGGCAAATGGCAAATAATGTAATGCGAGGGATAAGAGTTTGTGATGGGTACTTGGTATGTCTTGACTTGTCGTAGACTCCCGACAGCGGCGCGAAAATGGCTCGTTGTCGGAGATCAAATCTTGACTTGACTTTGCGTAAGCCTCCCTAAGCGGCGCCGAAATCCTTCTTGCTACCTCTTGAGCACTGCATTGGTTTTCCCTTGAAGAGGAAAGGGTGATGCAGTAAAGTAGCGTAAGTATTTCCCTCAGTTTTTGAGAACCAAGATATCAATCCAGTAGGAGACCATGCTCAAGTCCCACGCACCTACACAAACAAATAAGAACCTTGCAACCAACACGATAAAGGGGTTGTCAATCCCTTCACGACCACTTGCAAAAGTGAGATCTGATAGAGATGATAAGATAATATTTTTGGTATTTTTATGATAAAGACTAAAAGTAAAGAAAGCAAAATAAACCGTAATAGAAATAACGGTAGATTAATATGACAGCGAATAGACCCGGGGGCCATAGGTTTCACTAGTGGCTTCTCTCAAGATAGCATAAGTATTACGGTGGGTAAACGAATTACTATCGAGCAATTGATAGAATTGAGCATAGTTATGAGAATATCTAGGTATGATCATGTATATAGGCATCACATCCGTGACAAGTAGACCAACTCCTACGTGCATCTACTACTATTACTCCACACATCGACCGCTATCCAACATGCATCTAGAGTATTAAGTTCATAAGAACGGAGTAACGATTTAAGCAAGATGACATGATGTAGAGGGATAAACTCATCCAATATGATATAAACCCCATCTTTTTATCCTCGATGGAAACAATACAATACGTGTCGTTTCCCCTACTGTCACTGGGATCGAGCACCGCAAGATTGAACCCAAAGCTAAGCGCTTCTCCCATTGCAAGAAAGATCAATCTAGTAGGCCAAACCAAACTGATAATTTGAAGCGACTTGCAAAAATAACCAATCATACATAAAAGAATTCAGAGAAGATTCAAATATTGTTCATAGATAATCTTGATCATAAACCCACAATTCAACGGATCTCGACAAACACATGCAAAAGAAGATTACCTCGAATAGATCTCCAAGAGAATCGAGGAGAACTTTGTATTGATATCCAAAGAGAGAGAAGAAGCCATCTAGCTAATAACTATGGACCCGAAGGTCTGAGGTAAACTACTCACACATCATCGGAGAGGCTATGGTGTTGATGTAGAAGCCCTCCGTGATCAATGCCCCCTCTGGTGGAGCGCCGGAAAAGGCCCCAAGATGGGATCTCACGGGTACAGAAGGTTGCGGCGGTGGAAATAGGGTTTTTGCTCCTGTTCTGATGTTCTCGGGGTACGTAGGTATATATAGGAGGAAGAATTAGGTCGGTGGAGCTACGAGGGGCACACGAGGGTGGAGGGCGCGCCCCCCTGCCTCGTGGCCTCCTCGCTGATTGCTTGATGTCCACTCCAAGTCCTATGGATCACGTTTGTTCCGAAAATCACGTTCCCGAAGGTTTCATTCTGTTTGGACTCCGTTCGATATCCGTTTCCTTCGAAACACTGAAATAGGCAAAAAACAGCAATTTGGGCTGGGCCTCCGGTTAATAGGTTAGTCCCAAAAATAATATAAAAGTGTATAATAAAGCCCATTGAACGTCCAAAACAGAATATATAATAGCATGGAACAATCAAAAATTATAGACACGTTGGAGACGTATCAGTGAGCTTGCGTGGTGGTTGGTGAACTGGGTGATCGATCCTCCTCCTACGATGGTGGCTAGTTCTATTTATAGAGGACCTGGTCCTCCTCCCAAATATTGAGCGGGAAGGGATTCCACAATGGCCAGTTTGAAAGGGAAAAGCTAGTACAAGCTATCCTGACTAAAGGTGGTCTTCGCCTGCGAAAGGCTCTAGTGGTGACGTCGTCTTGGGCTCCACGGTGACCTCCGTCTTGCCATCCTTCTGGTCTTGGTCTCGTTGAACCGATATGGAAACCTTTGCCTGATGCCTCGGGATTCCTCGCCTGCGCTTGCCCCTTTTGCACCAAAGGGGAAACGAGGACACTGCGCGCGCTGGCCCCCGCCTGGCGCCCACCTGGCCTTGTCGTCATGGCTTACGTCATGGGAACCTCGCAAGGTTCCCCTTGCCTTGATCTCTCTGCCCCTCGCGAGCCAGCCTGGTGAGGCTGCCCCTGAGGAGGTCTTGCGTCGTCCTCCACGCGAGGCTTGGCCCCTCGCGAGGGTCTTGAGGGTTTGCTGGTGAAGATGGGTTGTACAGGGCCGCTAGTGGAGCCATGCCGTGGGCCGCAGGCAGGCAAGTCTGGGGACCCCTGTTCCCAGAACGCCGACAACCTCTACTACCATGGGGTCCTGTTCATCCAACCCCCCACCGGGAACTGTTCATCCAAACCCCCCAACAACGCTCATTGTCATCAAGGGAAGGAGGCAGCAGTGTTCGATCGGCTTCAGTTAGCAGCAGTAGCGAAGGAATCACTCGGGTTCAGTTAACACCAAGGGATCGGTCGGGGTTCAGTAACGTAGCTAGTGAAATCGCTCGGGTTCAGTTAGAGCCCAACGCCTTGCTTGGGTTTAGTTAGAGCGTAACGCCTACACACACGCAGCAGCGTGTGTGTATAGAGAAAGCAGCGCATCGCTCGACCCAGACCACCCACCGTAACCGGGAACTCCCCGATATTTTCCTCGCCCTCGCTTCTACCACAGTTTTCTCCGTCATGGACAGCCCAAAGAATGTCATGCAGCTGCGTCTCTGGCCCGCCCAGGACGAAAAGCCTATTTTCTGTCATGATTTTTTGTCATAGAAGTAGGAGCCCAGCACATCTATGATGATACCGGGTTTTGTCACAATTATCGTCATAGAAGTGTCATAAGCATGACAGAAAAAAAATTCGTTCGGCCCAAAATGTCACGGATGTGTCTTTTTTTGTAGTGCATGCATCTGCGTGTTCGCACATCAAGCGTCGGGAAAATTACAGGTGATACGAAGCTTTCCATGCTCCCATGATACGGGCTTCTGAGAGCCCTTGAATCTGAGATCGAATGGTTGCATGGCGTGATTCTAGACCTATGGGTGAATATCCTATCCTGGAGGGTTATTCTGCAAATTTTTAGCAACTTAGCATGCGATCATTCGATCTTAGATCCAAGGGCTGTTAGTAGACTATATCATGGTCGCGCCTGCCACGACCATCGCCTCGGTCACGCCCTTGGAGATTTCAGACGGCTATAAATGAGCATTTTTTGCCTACTTCGCATGCATGAAACAACTTCCTCCGTCCAGGTGTGTTAGGCTATCTGATGTTTGCATGTCATACATAGTCATCACTTAGTCACTCATACAACAAGGTTAGCTATAAGGTTGGCTATAAGAGTATTTTTTTTACTTCTCTCTATCTCTTTGTTCGTAGTATTTATTGCATTTGCCAAGGAGTAAGGAGTACAATACTTGGCACCTGTATACCATGGAGGTGGTCAGGAATCGGGAGACTCACCCCGGTTGTAGCGCCACAAATGATAATGGCAAGTCAAATCACAGGGCCCCACCTGTCCAGCAGTAACTCATCGTCAAATCACACAACCCTACGTTTGCAGCTGCCTACTCCCTCATCTTCTCGCCTCTCTGTTGAACCGACTAGGCAGAAGTGCCCCACCTACCATGCGGGAAAGGCCCCGCCCTCGACTTTTAAATATAATTTTGTATCCATGGATTGCGCCATGGAGCAAAGCCTCAAGAAAACAGCGGTACACATGTATACAGCACGCCCGTCGTGTTCGCGTCGCACCCCAGATGGTCGGTCGGTCTGGCACGCCGCTCTCTGAATGGAACGCGAATCATATTACGTTTGCACACACATGTGGGACCGTAATTGAGAACCGGCCATAGGCACACTCCCCGGCCCCGCAAGTCGGCTGAGTTAATAGAAGAGAGAGACGAGCGATAGTACTGGAGCAGTGTTGTACAGACATCAGTGCCTGCACGATCCCTACATGACACAGGAGATTAGTTCATCCATGCATGTGACCAGACTCCAGCAGATGGATGGATTGGCTATCGTCTACATATCATGCAGGCTGTGTTGTACAGGGTTGTAGTTCTGATGAGAAATCTAAAAAAATGTTTCTTGTCATATCGCAATATTAGGTGTCATGTGCTTCGGATCACTGCGAGGGTTAAACAACGACAACTGAGTTCCACCAAGGCGCTGGTCATTGGGGGAACATGCACGAAGACTACTTGGCTACCATCTAGGTCAAGCCGACTATGTTAATTAGGATATCTATCGATGGACCCTTTTCTACGAGTTTGTCTTTAATTTGAGCTTTGATCCTCGTCTAGTTTGTCCGTCGAGATTCATGTTGTCTCCTTGGGGCAGTGAGGTTATGGTTTCTTGTCATGTGGCATTTTTTCGTGTTATATGTTAATCCGGTGCTTCAGATCAAAATGATGACAATTGCACCTCTGGAGCACGTGCATGGAGACTTCTCGACAGTCATTGACAAGGTCAAGCCGGCTCCGGTAGAAAAAGAAAACTACTCCACTATATAAGCAGGAGCCTCCGTGCTTGCTTGCTAGTGTTTCTCTCTTCACACTCTCTCGTCCTCTCCAAATCTAAACACGACAGCGGTGGCCACTCTCTCCCTCTCTCTCTCTCTCTCTCTCTCTGCTCACCGCTGGTCATAGATCCAGCCAGATCCCCGCCGCGGGGGAAGGTGAGAAGGTGCATTATTCACGTGGTCGTCCTCGGCGATGGCTCTTACCCACTACCGGCGCGTCCTGATCAGCGTGCCTTGTCGTTCTCTCCCACGCAGCACCAGCTAGGGAGAGCCTCCGACCCCTTCTTCCTCGCTGCCATTGTGTGGGAAGATCCGGCCTCCCGCCGCCCACCTAGCGATATCCCGGTGACCCTCAGGTATAACTTCATTCGAAACCGGCCTTGCTCTACTTCCCCAGCTCCTGACTTAGCTGCATTTGTATCTTTTACTATTTCTTAGGACCCCTCGTAGATAGGATCGATCGGCTATTCGAAAGCCGCATAAATTTTTACTGTTAAGAGGTAAAACTACTTCATGCAATTGAATCTAGTACTACTTGGTTCAAACAGGGAAGAAAGGGGCTGGGGTTGGGGGAAGATTTGTTACCTGAATCTAGGACCTGGTCAAAAGAGGAAATAATGGGGGCAAAAAGTAGTAGAGACTGGCTATCCAACTGGTATCTTGGTCTAATAGGGAAATAAAGGGAAACGCAGTACAAACTCAATATAAACCGATCTATTGGTTGAAAAAGGAAAGAAAGTGGGGACTGGGGACAAGTCAATAGAGTATGTCCATCACTAGATTTGCTAGCCTCACACAGTATAAGGTGGCTATACCGAACAAAAATGGGACCAACCCAGATATCCTATTCTGATGTTTGTTGCCCCAAGCCCCTCTTATGTAATGCCACTGGTAAAAATGTAGTAGTCGCACTGTTAAAAGTAAGGACACGTTAAACCAATGTTGTTTTCAATGTAATGCCTCCAGTAATATGAATCAATGGCACTGTTTTTCATGTCCTACTAAATTTCCCATTAAGATAAGTTGCTTATTTTTGTTAGAAATGCAACTGTCCTAGTCCACCTACACTCCCGTGCCCAAATACCAACTCTTTAGCAGTTGTTAATGTAATGTTGCTGGTAAAATGAAGCAATGGCACCATTAAAGTAATGTCGTATTTAACGGTTGTCATAGTTAATCCTAATTCCCACACTAATATCTAGCAATGCTGCTGCTTTAGAAATTGCTACTGTCCTTGTAGGATCTCCATTCAGATAAGGAACATGCTTCTTTTCATTTGATGTATGTTTCATTACTTGTTAGTCACCCTCCTTTCCACCTTTTTGTGCAAACAGAGATATACATTTCACGCTTGATCTTAGTTGAACTGAAGAAATGATATCAAATTATAGTTGAACATTCCACGAGCTTCACAACCAACCTTGATGTTGCTCAATTTTATTGCAACTAATGAAGAAGTTGCTAGCTCATGGAACATTGCTTCATTTTAAGTGAACTGCACAAAAGGTCCCATGAATTGAATAATCCGTGTTGGTGACTGGTGTCATCCCTTCTACGATGGCGTTGACTGCAGATATGGTGTCAAAACCGGCGGATCTCGGGTAGGGGGTCCCGAACTGTGCGTCTAGGCGGATGGTAACAGGAGACAAGGGACACGATGTTTTACCCAGTTGGGCCCTCTCGATGGAGGTAAAACCCTACTCTGCTTGATTAATATTGATGATATGGGTAGTACAAGAGTAGATCTACCACGAGATCGTAGAGGCTAAACCCTAGAAGCTAGCCTATGGTATGATTGTTGTTCGTCCTACGGACTAAAACCCTCCAGTTTATATAGACACCGGAGAGGGCTAGGGTTACACAGAGTCGGTTACAATGGGAGGAGATCTACATATCCGTATCGCCAAGCTTGCCTTCCACGCTAAGGAAAGTCCCATCCGGACACGGGACGAAGTCTTCAATCTTGTATCTTCATAGTCCAGGAGTCCGGCCAAATGTTATAGTCCGGACATCCGGACACCCCCTAATCCAGGACTCCCTCAGTAGCCCACGAACCAGGCTTCAATGACGATGAGTCCGGCGCGCAGATTGTCTTCGGCATTGCAAGGCGGATTCTTCTCTAAATTCTGTGTACCCGTTGAATAGTGTCCGGCTTCTCGTGAATATTGCGCTCCTTGGCTTCCACGCCCAATAATGGTCGTCTTCCACGTGTCAAACGAATGCGAAAAGCCAGGGTGTTTTTACATTTACTCCCCTAGCTGCGCAAATGAGCTGCCTATAAAAGAGACAAGGATTTAGATCCGAATCACACCATCTTCCCTTCGCGAGCATTCATCGAGGCGCATCCGATGAGATCCATTCCATAATGGCGGTCGACACAGCTCCTCCTCTCGCCCTCCCAGCCCTCGGCACGGAGGTTGGGAGAGATGTTCAAATCCCTTACACAAGCTAGTGGCGCTCCAAACCAAGGGATTCCTTCCCCAGCCTTCATGGTCCCGGTTCGAGCGGACTTGCCACCTATAATGGCGGAGAGCAAGCGGAGGCGTCCCGATCCCTCAAAGGAGGCGGGTATGCCTTGTCCCTTATCGATAAGAGGCTCGGTTTCCAATTCATCTGTTTCTCCGGGGCTCACAGGTTCTCTGCTCAGTTGCACAACCTTACGCCTTCCTCCATATTGCATATTGTGGGCTTCGTAGCCCTTTGCGAGCTGTTTTTGGGCATCGAGGCTCATTTCGCGCTGTGGAAGAAGTTTTTCTGCCTTGTGCCCCGTTCTCAGGAAGGGTCGATATATCAAGTGGGCGGAGCCGAACTATGGCGCATCACCGGGACCGGGTATCTATCCGGAACCCCAAGGAAGGCATCCGAAGACTGGCCTTCAGAATGGTTTTATATAGAAGATGTCCCCCTGACGGACCCTGTTCGGATCGGCCTCCCCGAGTTCAATAATGCTCCTTTGAAGAAGCGCCTAAGCTGGCGTCCACGGAGCCCTCGGAGGAAAATGACAAGGGCGTCCTTTACGATGAGCGGATAAGGTTGTTAGCTCATTCGGATGACCATGATCGGGTCATGGCCACATGCATTCTGCGAAGTGCAGCAGCCCGATATAGAGGCCACCCCATGTGGGATTTCAACGGGAAGGATGATGCCACCCGCTGCGGCCGTAAGGGACCGGGATCGGTCGCCGCTCTGACGAAGATCTTGTCCGCATTGTACAAGGGAGAAGAGGAGGAGTTCCTCCGCGTCAATCCGCAGGGCGGATTTTCTATGAACAATCCTCCAAGCTGGGTAAGTGGACACTTCTTTTTGCCCATCTGTTCCATATTCCCATAGTTAAGTACCTTATCTTGTGATTTCGACGCAGGAATTGCGCCGGGCCGTAAAAGATATAAACAACCCTCCTCCACAACCCGAGGATCCGGAACGGTCCCTCGATCCGGCCTCCCAAGAGGATCCGGACATATCCATGGAGCTGATCGATGGGGTATTTCACCAACTGAGCATCGACAATGCCTTGGTGGCTATTACAGCCAATTATCCTGGACTGCTCCCTGCCTCACAAGTAATCGAGACCGAAGTCCTAATACTTCGAAGATGATCCATCCATGCTTATTTTTATCACCGTATACCAATGGTGTTTAGCGGGGAGGATCTCGGCGGAATGCCGAGCTGCGGCGACTAGCCAATAGGGGACCGCGAGGGGGTAGGCTAAAGAGACACGTAGTCGGGTCGAGGCACCGGCGCAGCATAAGTAGCTGCCTTATTCAAGGTATTATTCTTCGATGCATACTAACGCCTGTGCTCTCCTTTTTTTAGGAAAAGAGGGCTCGCCGGACTATATTCGGAGAGATTGCCAATCGAGCCTCCACCAGCCAGGCTCCAAAGCAAGGTCCAGAAGCAGAGGTAAACATGAGGCGTGCGTCGGACGCTCCTCCGACAGAGGATGCGGACAGACTATCCGCCACCAATTCCGAGGTGGAGAGTGCCATGAATCACAGGCGTCGCCGGACAGTTCTTCGTGACGCTTGTTTCTCCCAAGAGGCATTGGATGCCTTCAATTCGGGAGATCTGTACCTCCGTGCCACTCAAAATGGTCTAGCCAGAGCCACGGAGCAGTATGTGAAAGACATACGGGTGAGAAAATTTGATGGTTATATATGTCGATGGCCCCGAGACTTGAAGCAGTTAGAATAACTGATTTAAGGATCATTTGTTATGTGGGATCTTACAAAAAGAATACCCAACTGTCCCAGAGCTGGAAGAGTGCAAAGCCCAACTTGAGGCCGCACTAGCCGCGGCGAGGAGGCCAAGAGACCCCTACGGTAATATCGCTTGAAAGATAAGTATGTTGTGAAGAAGCGGCGTGTGTGCAAATCGACAATATCATTGCGAGATGGCGCCGAGTAGATCCGGACAAGCAACAACTCTTGCGCCCGATTAAAGGCTGGCGAGGCGTGCTTACGAGGTAAGGCGGAGAAAAATAATCTCAAGATGCCAACACCCAGGTGGGCGAGGAACTAAAGGATGTTCGTGCTCGGTGCCGGACTCCGTGAAGGAGAATTGGCGGCTTCGGCGGCATTTTAGGAAGTGCTTGAGCGAACTTTGAAAAAGAGTTCGACGAGGAAGTCGACTAACGAGTTATATCGTAGGTATGCTCACAGTCGTCTGCGGAGAAATGCACAGTTCTCTGGTGACCTTCTTCCCGAGCTCTTACAACCGCCTTTAGCGAGTTCGGCATGTGATAAAAGCGTTGCCGAGCCTTGTGGCCATCTGTCTCCATGCCCAAGGCCTTGGAGAGCTTGCGAGATGTAAGGGGCGGCGGTGCTTTCGATTATGGAAGATATCGGCCTGCCGTCAAGGTGCCGAGGAGGCATGGGCCATGGTGAAGGCAGCGGTACACGAAGGCTGACCCAAATCACATGACCGAGGTCGGACTGTGGGGGCGATGGGAAGGAGATCTGGTGAGCTTAGTGTGCGGCCAAGTAGAGTTGGCATAAATATTCCCAACAGGATCAGAAACTAGACAGCCTGCTGGATGGTATTGAAGAGGAATATGCTCGATTAAATTGACTATGTAATTTAAGATGACATGTAAAATGCCTTCTAGCGGATTGTAGATCGTTTGTCATGGCGGACCTTTTAAGCTTCAGCCTCGGGACCCGATAGTCCTGAGTGTGTCGAATACCTCTCGGTTATGTAGGAACCGGGCATGCACAGAGACCCGGCGTAGGGGTCGTTAGTGCTTGAGCAGACAAGTGCCCAACTAGTTATGTTATATTACATGGTTAGTAAGAAACATCTTCCGGGAGAATAGTTCCGTTAGGGGTTCCTTTCCACAGGAGGCATGCCCTAAAGTGCATGTCCGGACTGCAGCGAGAAAAGCATCCGGGGCAGATAAATAAACAAGTGAGAAATCATCTTTAGTTCACCGACCGAATATTCCCTTAAAACGCTAGCTTTCGGCTTCACCCAGTCTAAGGTACACATCCGGTGACCCGACAAGAACAATCGCAGAGGTGCTCCTTTACCGCCTAGCCGAACAATCGGGAGCGTGAGGGGTAAGCACGAGAGCGAGCAACCCAGCTTGGCCAAAACTTAAGTCATATTGATGCATATAATGGTGAATAAGAGGTACATGCGGAAGTGTGACACATGCGTTGGGCATGAAGCCCGTATAAATAAGCTTCATTAAAGAAGCCCCAGTATAATGGCGCGGATAAGCGCGTCGGTTAATGTCTTGAAGAAAGCGCGAACATACCCTTTAAGGCTGTAAGGGAAAGGGAGGAGAAGGAGAGAAATAAAAGACAGCTAATCGTAAAAATAGACGAGAGGAAGGAGGCGAACACGAGTCGGCGCTAGGCATAGAATCTTGGAGGCGGGCTGTGTTCCATGGGTTCGGCTCGAGTCGGTTATCCGATGCATCTCGCAGATGGTGCGCTCCACCGGTCGGGACTTGGTCAATAATAAAGGGACCTTCCCATTTGGGCTTGAGTTTGTCCTTTTCTTGTCCGGCGCGTAGAACTAACTTCGCCAACATTGTAAGTTTTGGCTCGTACTTCTGCTTTGATATCTTGAGCTGCTGTTGATAGAATGCGGAGCGGGCTTTTGCCACGTCACGCTCCTCCTCAAGGTGTCCAAACTGTCCTGCCGATAGAGTTCGACTTCTCTTTCTTCATACATGCACGCCTTGGTGAGTCATGAATTATGTCGCAGGCGAACTGCCTCTGCTGTTGTATACCATAAAGAATGGTGTGAATCCGGTGGTGCGATTGGCGTGATCCGCAGCCCCAGTCTGGTCGAGCTCCTCTACCCAAAGTGTGTTAGATTCCTTGAGGACCGCACTAATCTGGGTTTAGTGCCACTCATAATTAGACCATTTGTTAAGCTCGACTTGACCGTTAGTTTGTGGGTGATAGGCTGAAGCATAGTCGAGCTTGATGACCATGTTTTGCACGAGTTTGACCTCGTCGGCCGTAAAGTTCGTGCCGTTATTAGTGATGATCTTTGTGGGGGCGCCAGAGCGGTGTCGACCCACGATATGAAGTCTATCACGGTCAGTTTCGCCGTCTTAACGAGCTTGGCCTCTATCCATTTGGTGAATTTATCCACCATGACCAGCAGTATTTTTGCTTGTGGGTTCCTCCTTTAAGGGTCCAACCATGTCAAGCTCCCGGACCGCGAAGGGCGGTGATGGGTATAGTTTGGAGGCGGTGGGTGGCATGTGGCTTTGGTTAGCAAAGAGCGGCAGCCGACGCATCGTTGGACTAAGTCTGAGCATCTGCCGGGCCGTCGGCCAATAAAATCTGTCTGAAAGGCCTTGCTTACAAGGGCCGGGCTGCTGCGTGGTGCCCTTGAGTCAACATGAATTTCAGCTAGGAGATTCCGCCTTTCCTCTTCAGATACACCTTTGAAGGACTCGGTGGTGCTTTTCTTATAAAGCTCTCCCTCATGGACTTTATAGGCTTTAGATCGCGCACTATGCAGCGTGCCTTGTTTTGGTCCTCGGGAAGTTCTGCCTGATTAGGTAGGCTAGG
Source organism: Aegilops longissima (assembly GCA_021605205.1). NCBI lineage: Eukaryota > Viridiplantae > Streptophyta > Magnoliopsida > Poales > Poaceae > Aegilops > Aegilops longissima. Next base: position 289,964,491 of record CM038676.1, read on the forward strand.
AATGGTTACTGTCCACGGGCAATGACTGCCATTATTATGTGGGCTGAAGATGTTACTTGACGGCGAGCCTTCCGTTCGCGTCGAGAATGTTCGTGTCGGGCGGTCTTGGTTGGGTCCAGCTGTTATTTTCGGATTCCCCTTCCCATAGTATGGATGGCTTGAACAGCCTCTCTAGGAAGATGTTGGGGGGGACGGCATCGCGCTTTGCGCCAATGCGTGCCAACACGTCTGCTGCCTGATTGTTTTCCCGGGCTATATGGTGAAATTGAGCCCCTCAAACCGAAGCTGACATTTTTAGGGCGGCGTTGCGATAAGCTGCCATTTTCGGATCCTTGGCATCAAAGTCTCCATTTATTTGGGATATCGCGAGGTTGAATCGCGCACCTCTAGGCGTTGGATGCCCATGGAGACTGCCATCTGGAGACCATGTAGAAGGGCCTCGTATTCGGCTGCGTTGTTGGAGTCCGTATACATTATCAGGAGTACGTATTGAACTGTATCTCCTGTTGGGGACATCAGAACGACGCCATCCCCCAGACCGGCCAACATTTTGGAGCCGTCGAAGTGCATGATCCAGTTGGAATATGTGCCGTACTCTTTAGGGAGTTCGGCTTCAGTCCATTCGGCGACGAAGTCCGCTAAAACTTGCGACTTAATAGCTCGCTGTGGCTTATAGGTTATGTCGAACGGGAGGAGCTCAATGGCCCATTTGGCAATCCGACCCATCACGTCGCGGTTGTTTATAATATCGTTAAGAGGTACTTCGGAGGCTACTGTTATCGAACACTCTTGAAAGTAGTGTCGCAGCTTCGGGATGCCATAAACACGCGTCGCTATCTTTTGATAATCGGGTACCGTGACTTGCGGAGTGAGGACGATGTGGACACGTAGTAAACTGGTTTTGAAGGGGAATTTGTGTCCGTCCGTTTCTCGTTCAACGACGAGCACCGCGCTTACAACTTGATGAGTTGCGCGATGTATAATAGCATTGGTTACGCCGATGTTAGCGCGGCCAGACGGGTTTGTTGCCAATATGGCTTTTATTTCTTGAGTCGGCCGTGGCGTATCCGTCCACTCAAAGTGTTCGGTGCGCCGGAGGAGGTGATAAAGGGGTAATGCCTTTTCTCCCAAGCGGGAGATAAAGCGGCTTAGAGCCGCCACGCATCCTGTCAATTTTTGAATGTGTTTGAGGTCCTTTGGGACATCCAATTGTGACAGAGCTCGGATCTTGGCTGGGTTTTCTTCAATTCCTCTACCGGATACATTGAAGCCCAAGAGCTTTCCGGTTGGTACGCCGAAAACGCGTTTTTCCGGGTTAAGCTTGATTTCATATGTTCGGAGGTTATCGAATGTGAGCCTCAAGTCGTCTACTAGAGTTTCGACATGCTTGGTTTTGACGACCACATCATCTCGTATGCCTCCACTATTTTGCCGATCTGGTTTGCGGACATATACGAATCATGCGCTGATATGTTGCGCCAGCGTTTTTGAGCCGAAGAACCTTGTGTTAAGCGAGAATGGGCGTATGGGGTGATGAATGTCGTTGCGGTTTGGTCGAGCTCTGCCATCTTAATTTGATGGTAGCCGGAGTATCGTCGAGAAACACAATGAATCGTGTCCTGCGGTAGCGTCGATAATTTGATCGATCTTGGGAGGGGAAGGATCCTTTGGGCAAACCTTGTTGAGGTCCTTGAAATCGATGCATAGGCGCCAAGATTTGTCCTTCTTTGGTACCATCACCAGGTTTGCTAGCCAGTCCGGATGTTTTATATCTCTGATGAATCCGGCCTCCAATAGTTTAGCTAGCTCCTCTCCCATGGCTTGTCTCTTAGGTTCGGGCGCCAAGAGCCTGCTTGGTCTGGCTTGAATCCTTTTAGGATGTTTAGGCTGTGCTCGGCCAGCCGGCGTGGGATTCCTGGCATGTCTGAAGGGTGCCAGGAAAAAATGTCCCAATTTTCGCGTAGGAATTGTAACACTCCAAAAAATTTTGTTTTGGTTTTCAGCTAAAACTTTGTTGGTTTTTGAAGGAGGTCATTTAAACCCTTCCAAAAATCTCCTTCTCCCAAGAATTTTCCCTTTGACAAAAGATTTTATTTTGGCATCTTCTTCAACTCTGGTGTTGGTTATTAAAAATCTTCTCAAGATTTGTTTTTGGGACTTATTTTTCTTTTAGAAGAAAACCCTAGGAGTTTTGGGTCTTCTTTTATTTTGAAACCATCCATGGTTTTACCATGCCTCATGTGGAAAATCTTCCCAAAATCTCTCCTTCCACTTTGGGGCAATCCAAACATTCTGTCTCAACAAGTTCAATCCATTTCTGAATTTTATTTCATTTATTTCTCCTCCCAAATCTTTTCTGCCAATTATTTTGAGCCTAGGTGATTTGCAAAGCAAGTACCTAAATGCATTTGAGTTTTGACCTCAAACCAACTCCCCTGGATAGTCCTTGGTACCCACAACCTAGAACCATCATGATTCCTCCTCCTCTTTTCAAATATTTCAAATTACAGTCTCTGCAAGTTTGGACCAGATTTGTCAAATTTAGTGAAACTCATATCTTCTCTGCTCCAAAAATTCCACCAAAATTCAGGCAACCCCAGATGCAATGAGAAGCCACTCCACCAAAAATCAGCTCAAGGAGAAACTCCCACATGCCAAAATCATTACATCCGAACACCGCCGCCTTTGTTTTCTTGCAGTTTGAAATATTCGAAGTTTGAGTTCGTGATGTCGTTTCCCTCGTCGCTGTTCATCCGCGTCGACAGTCGCTTCAGCACGTTACACACGGCCTCCCCTGGCCGAGAACCCCTTGCGCCGCGCTTGGCGATTCACGGCGTCGGTGGCACCGTGGCCCAACCTCGTCGGCGTCTTCTGCGGCGTCGGGACCTCCGTGGCGGTCGACGAAGGCACCACCCGGCTGCGCCGTTCTGCGCTGCCCAGCTCTCCCTAGCGCTCCGCGTGGCTCATGCATGCCAGCGCACGCCCGCGGCACCGTCGTCGTGGCCCGGCAAGCACAGAACGTGCTCCCTGCCGCCGACGGGCCCGCGCCGCTCCGTTCCGTCGAGCATACCCAAAGCACCCAATCCCGGCTCGTTTAGCATCCAAATGGAGTCAGTGGACCTCCACAATGACGCTCAACCCTAACACCACCCCGACCAATGCCCTGCGCCGCCGTAACACTCGCCGGACTTATCCGTTCACGGCAACCGCCTCGGGCCGGCTATAAATAGCACCCCCGAGCACGCTCTCGCCCCCGCACACCTCCACCACCTCTCTAGTCCTCGCCCAGCCACTGGAAGGGCCTCGAGGGGCTCTTCTTCCTCGACTCCGGCCGCCCCGTTCCGCCGCGGCCTCCACCTCATTTCACTCCGGTGAGGCCGTCCCCGGCGTCTTACTCTCGTCAGCTATCCCCTCAAGCTACCAGGAGTCTAACCCCCTCCTCAATTTAACCTTCGCAGCACTCTCCGACGAGGCCCACGACCACCCGAACCGCCGTCCGCCGGAGCAAGAGCCACCGTCGATGTGGTGCTCACCGGCGACCACCACCACCACCAACCGACGCAGAATAACCCACTGAGCACGGAGGTACCTTCCGATCTCCCTGCCTCGCCGTGGATCGCCGCCGGCGACCACCGCGGCTCTCGGGCGCCGACGAGCTCGGCCACCTCGTTTGAATATTCAAACCTGACGGGTGGGACCCGCCCGTCAGCCTCTCTGTTGTTTTTTTTAAACCGTTTTATGAAAGTGTACTCTGGCAAATATGCTTTCTACTCTGAACCATTTTTCTGCACTTTTCTGCTAAAGCCCCTGAGAGTTTTCTGTTTCATTACAGATGGGTCCTTGGACCAAAACTCTTATAAATTTTTAACAGAAAGAGATTTTTGAATGATTCTTTTTATGTCCCCTTCAAAATTTTGTCTAGTTTTTTTATCATATTTATTTGAAAAATATTTGGATTACTTTTCTGTACCCCACGGTATTTATGTTAGCGCATGTGTTTTGTGTACCGTAGATACCGAAGGAGGTGACGGAACCACGAACTTCACCGAGCTAGACCCCGACTACTCCGAACCAGGCAAGCATGTTTGAACTTTTGATATGATGAGTGTTTGGGCATGTTTGCATTATTTTAGTATCATGGCATGTTCATGAGCATCTCGATGATAGTTTATCTCGTAAGAGTTGAGGCAGGTGAGTTTCGGGAAATCCATGAGTTGTTGGAAACATGTTGCATGGCCATGAGTTGGCATGAGAATGGGTAAGATGGCAGTGTTGTAGCATGCCGGTCTTATGCCGATCGTTGACCAGTGTCAACATAAATTAGTCAAATTCGTCCGTCTCCCCTTTCAGACTACCACTGTTTCCCGCAAGGAATACGACTTAGTTAGTTGCAAACCACTTCTGGTACACACCAAATCGAGAGGCGGGATGAGGGTTCCATGGCCCTGGATTAAAGCCTTTCATCCGGTCGGGGGGCATGGGTGTTTCGGTTGGGACCGAGAGGGGCACCCTTAGGGCGTAGCGTATATAAATTTGATCCCATGCTATTCGAGATTGTGATCTCCCGTCTCAAAGTTTTTCTTGAGCGCTGTCTAGGGTGATTCCTGGCAGCGTGAGGTAGGATGGGTGTGTACTGGTTAGCTGTGTTTCCTCCGAAATACCGTAAACGGAACTAGTCCTTCGTGACTACGGAAATCTATTGGCTGTGGATAATTTTAGTACAAACTCTGCAGAGTCAAAATTCTTGAATTTCATCTTATCCATGTCCAAGCTTCGTGTTCATCTTATCTTGTCAAGTGTCGGTCTCGGTGTGAAACTCTGAGAAACACATGAGTGTTAAATGTTTATTTCTGTGAATGGACTAACCCGCTTATTGTCTTGTGATGAATATTTTTCCGTGAGCACCATTTCTTGTCAGTTATGAATAATGAATTATAAGCTCTTTCTGCGATGTCGCTCAGACGTCCGACTGCGGCATTGTTATTATTTACTTTTTGTTATAAGCCCTTTCTGCGATGTCGCTCAGACGTCCGACCGCGACATTGTTATTATTTACTTTTGTTATAAGCCCTTTCTGCGATGTCGCTCGAGACGTCCGATCTATGCATTGTTATTATTTACTTTTGTTATAAGCCCTTTACGTGATGTCGCTCCGACGTCCATTGCCGCCAGACGCATGTCTTTTCTTTCAATATAAGCCCTTTATGAGGTGTCTCTTAGGCCTTGCGTTGTGGCATGTTTTACTTATTTTGCTCACCCTTGAGGCGCCGCCTGACACCGATCGGTTTTGAGTTTATCTTCTTTGGGTTTTCGGCGGACTACCGCCGATTCCCTTTTTACTTACCTTGCTATACTGATTTGATTGCGCATTGTTAAAATTAATCATGTCGTATTCATGCATACATTTGTTATATCTTTTGTCCAAACTGTCTTGCGAGTACTTTCAAAGTACTCACCTAGCTTGTTGATTTGGCCAGATGCTGACGAAGGCGATCTCATGGATGAAGAGTTCGATAGCGAGTCCGACACCTAGAGGAATCCCAGTCAGTCTCGTGCTATCCCTGGATTAGTCACTGTGATATATTCGCTTCCGCTACCCAAATAAATTCATCGAGCCTCACCTCGACGCTCGATGAGCCGCCAGTGTTGGAGTCATATCTCCCATTCCACTGTGTTATTCCACCACTTTACCACGAGTCAGTAGTATGCCACCACTCCACTGTGTCATATCCGCCACTATGTATAATTATTGGCGTGCTTGTAATAAATTGTTGAGCCACCTCAGCTCGACCCTATAATATATCTTATGCTACTGGCTTATCGTATCAAGATCTTGTCTACCGGTATGGAGGATTTTCCTCACACTGGATATCAAAAGATCGGTCTCTCAATAAATATTTTTATTGGAAAACCGGTCGTGACAGGAATTCTCGTAGTGCGGCATCTACATCAGGGTTTAATTGCGCCCTGATGGAAGCCGTTTTTGTAGGGTCAGCTGGATGGACTTGGAATTTGACTATTTCATCCGCCGGTTTAAAGGGGGTGGACTTGGATCTTTTATCGAGTATCACGTCGTCCCTGTTCACCGTGGGCCTGCGCAGATCAGTTCCTCGGCCGCTAGGGCCGGATAGTGCCTCAAGGGCGGTCTGGCTGTCTTATTTTCAGCGCAGTGCTATGTCCGGTCACTAGCAAGAGTGATGATTCCGTTGGGCCGGCATTTTGAGCTTCATGTACCCGTAATGGGGTATAGCTTGAAAAATGTGAATGCCTCTCGCCCTAATAGGCGTAGTATCCGCTGCTGAGCGGGCCACTTGGAACGTGACCTCCTCGGACCTGTAATTATCCGGCGTGCGAACACGACATCCAGGTGATTTTTCCTGACAAAGACGCTTCCGATGAGGATTATTCCTCTAAAGGTTGTGCTGCTTCGCTCAATGCGGCTCCGATCTATTTCCATTTTTCAAGGGTTTCCTCGGTAATGAGGTTCAATCCGCTACCACCATCCATGAGTACCTTGGTAAGCGGCCGTCCACTATTGGACCGAGGACCAATGCGGTGGTGCTCGGGCTGTTCGAATTTAGGTTCATCACGGCATTAAAGGTAATAGCCGTGTCCTCCATGGGTTTATCGTTGCTACTTGGTAGACTTCGCAAGGCTGCGGGTGTTAGTTTCGCATATTATTTGATGTGAAAGTCTTGAAGACTGTTAATACCGTCTTGGTATCCTGGGGCTGGTGCTCTGTGGATTACGGGGTTAGAAGCTCTTAGCCACTTTTGGCCACCGCCAAGTATCCAACATGCTCTAAGGCTATGAGTTGGCGTGGCGCCCTCATACTATGAATTTTACAGGGTCCATTGAGCCATCCCTCGATCACGGTTCCATGCCCTATAGGTTTTTTTTTTTTTTTGGTGTTTAACCCGGTGACCAGCGATAATGCACCCTTTTATTTCGGACTGGGTTTGTATTCGGGCGACGATTGTCCCAAAATCTTACTTGGTTTTCGGTGCTTTCCATCGCACAAGATTTTACGTACTATGGACGCCAAGTCAGCAAAGCGTGTAATTTCACGGCGACCTATGGCGTTGAGGATTCCTTGTCCGTGCAATTATTGCGAAAGAATGAAATTATGTCTTCCTCGCGGCGATCCTTTATCCTGTTCATAACCGGAGGAATCGGCCCGATAATGATGTCTTCGCTTCCTCGGGCTCTTGCCTAGTTTTGGATAGATCGCATATGTTGGGTGGGTGGGTGGAATTAAATCAAACCTCACCCAATCTGAGACTCAAGGGCCAAGGAGTTTCGAACTTCGGAAGTTTGGATTCTTGGATGTTGTCCAATGAATCTAGCCGTTGCTCGACTCTAAGTTCAGGTCTTGAGTGACGTCCTCCCCTCTGCGGGTATCCGGCTTGGAGGGATCGGGAATCCAGACATAGCTAGTCCTTAAGATAGATGAATGGTCGCCGCATTGTTCCTCCACCACAGCAACGTGATGGTTGACCTGGGGAGAGTTAATCTCTCTCAGATCGGGTTTAGGCCCAATCTGATCGTAGTCTATAGCGACTCCCAGGGCGGCGATGCGATCCAGGAGCTCATTTAAGGAAGAGAGCTCCGTCGGATCTAACTGCTCGGCGAGTTCCGAGTTGACGTGAAGATTGCTTTCGATGACCCGAGAAGTCATCGTCGGCGCGGCGGCCGAACAGGCGGTCATAAGAAAACCGCATAGCCGGAGAGTTTGGCCGATAGCCAAAGCTCCTCTAGCAACAGTGCCATCTTTAAAGACAGGATGAGGCATCCTTCACGATGGCGGCAACATGAGGAACTCTCAATGAAAGCACCAATGTCGGTGTCAAAACCGGCGGATCTCGGTAGGGGTCCCGACTGCGTCTAGGCGGATGGTAACAGGAGACAAGGGACATGATGTTTTTACCCAGGTTCGGGCCCTCTCGATGGAGGTAAAACCCTACTCCTGCTTGATTAATATTGATGATATGGGTAGTACAAGAGTAGATCTACCACGAGATCAGAGAGGCTAAACCCTAGAAGCTAGCCTATGGTATGATTGTTGTTCGTCCTATGCACTAAAACCCTCCGATTTATATAGACACCGGAGAGGGCTAGGGTTACACAGATTCGGTTACAATGGGAGGAGATCTACATATCCGTATCGCCAAGCTTGCCTTCCACGCCAAGGAAAGTCCCATCCGGACATGGGACGAAGTCTTGAATCTTGTATCTTCATAGTCCAGGAGTCCGGCCAAATGTTATAGTCCGGCCATCCGGACACCCCCTAATCCAGGACTCCCTCAGTTCCCATCATGATGTATGTTCCTTTTTGGTCCGACCGTTTGCCGATGATCCTGCATGTTGAGTCTGCTCTTGTGCTGCTGTTTTGGCACTGCCATGATAAAGCAGTAATGTTATTATTTTGCACCTTAATCTAGTGGCACTATTAATTTGAGGCAATGTTTTGGCACCGCTAGTGCAACTAATTTTTTTTATATATCGAAAGAGGGGTTTTCCTCCAATTTCATTAAAGAAACCCAACCATAGAGAACCATTATCCGACAACATCTCAGTGTAAACGGATAGTTATGCAACTACTACTAGAACGGACTGAGTACTAGCAGGAGACAAGTTCGCCACATAAGCTAGGCAGGTAGGGGGACGCAGCACCAGCTCGACCAAGTTTGGATTACAACCCAAATGCTACCACAGAAACATCAGGTGGGGAAGATAGGGACTGAAAGAGCCAGCTTCAGCATCCCAATCTAAGCACCCCCGGCCTCCATCCTTGCGACGCACGGTACACCTCGCTTGCCACCTGCTCGACCCTAGTGCCACTGATAAAATGAAGTAATAATACAGTTAAAATAGAGCGAGTGTCCTCTCTATCATTTCATTTCCAATGTAGATACAGAAAGTGCTTCTCTTTGTTAGTATATGTTTCATCAACTAGACCCATTGTTAATGTTTAAGTGTTTCTGCAAACTGGGGTGCTTAATTTTAGTTGATCTGCACAAAAATAGAGATTGGAATGTCTCAATGCCGCTCCTTGTACTACCGTTGTACACTAATTTTCATCACTGGCAGAAGGTGTATCGGGGAGAATTGGGTCGATTTCTAGTATGAGGCCTACTGTTGTCTACTATGCAACTTTATTCTTGTAGACTCGTGTTGGGCCTCCAAGCGCAGAGTTTTGTAGGACAATAGCAATTTTCCCTCAAGTGGATGACCTAAGGTTTATCAATCCGTGGAAGGTGTAGGATCAAGATGGTCTCTCTCAAGCAACTCTCCAACCAAATAACAAAAAGTCTCTTGTGTCCCCAACACACCAAATACAATGGCAAATTGTATAGGTGCACTAGTTCGGCGAAGAGATGGTGATAAAAGTGTAATATGGGTAGTAGATATTGGTTTTTGTAATAGGAACAATAAAAAACAGCAAGGTAACAAGTAACAAAAGTGAGCACAAACAGTATTGCAATGCTTGAAAACAAGGCCAAGGGTCCGTACTTTCACTAGTGCAATCTCTCAACAGTGCTAATATAAGCAGACTAAGGCATAGCCTAGTGGTGGGAAGGGGCTGATGCCTTCCCACCCACCCAGGTTCAAGGCATGGTACTTGCAATTTGGGTTTGTTGCACCAATTATACTGTAAGGGGTTCCCTTACAGTCTTTCTGTCAAAAAACAGTGCTAATATAATTGGATCATATAACCACCCCTCAAAGTGCAATGAAGAAATCACTTCAAAGTTCCTACCTAGCGGAGAACATAAGACGGAATTGTTTGTAGGGTACGAAACCACCTCAAAGCTATCCTTTCCGATCAATCTATCCTAGAGTTCGTACTAAAATAACACCAAGCTATTCTTTCCGATCGATCTAACCAAGAGTTCGTACTAAAATAACACCAAATCAAATTTAGATTTGTAATATTCAATCCAAAACAAAGAACTTCAAAGAGTGCCCCAAGATTTCTACCAAAGAAACAAAGACAAGAACGTGCATCGACACCTATGCATAGATTACCCCAATGTCACCTCGGGAATCCGCAAGTTGAATGCCAAAACATACATCAAGTGAATCAATATGATACCCCATTGTCACCACGAGTATTCATATGCAAGACATATATCAAGTGCTCTCAAATCCATAAAAGTATTCAATCCGATAACAACGAAATCTCAAAGGGAAAAACTCAGTTCATCACAGCAAGATAGAGAGGGGAAAACACCATATGATCTGACTATATTAACAAAGCCCGCGATACATCAAGATCGTAACATCTCAAGAACACGATAGAGAGATTAAACACATAGCTACTGGTACAAACCCTCAGCCCCGAGGGTGGACTACTCCCTCCTCATCGTGGTGGCCGCTGGGATGATGAAGATGGCCACGGGTGATGATTCCCCCCTCCGGAAGGGTGCCGGAAAGGGTCTAGATTGGTTTTCGGTGGCTACAGATGCTTGTGGTGGCGGAACTTCTGATCTAGGTTCACCCCGAGGGTTTTCGAAATATTTGTGAATTTATAGGGTAAAGAGGGGGTGCGGGAGGCCACAGAGGTGGGCACAACCCACTGCTGGCTTGGCCCCAGGGAGGCGGCCTAATGGGTTGTGCCCCCTCAGGCACACCCCCAGTGCTCCTCTCGCCCATTGGTGGTCTTCTGGTCCATAAAAATTTCACATAAAGTTTCGTTGTGTTTGGACTCCATTTGATATTGATTTCCTGCGATGTAAAAAACATGCAAAAACAGCAACTGGCACTTGGCACTATGTCAATAGGTTAGTACCAAAAAATGATATAAAATCACTATAAAATGATTATAAAACATCCAAGAATGATAATATAACAATATGGAACAATCAAAAATTATAGATACGTTGGAGACGTATCAGCACCTACCGTATGAGGCATCGCAGGGCCCATCTCGCCCTCGCAGCATGGCATACTAGGATACTATCGCAATATTTTCTTGTATTTATTAGTGTATGTTTCATAAACTAGTGCCACTATAATGTAATCACGCTTTTTCATTATCTATGCAAACAGGGTTATTCAGCTGCATTTTTGTGGAACTGCACAAATGTACGGATGGAGCCGGCATATATGTAGAGTGCGAGGTGCCAAGTAAAAATTACCGACACCAACCATGCTCCATCTAAGCATTTGCATCCACCATCACCATCGGGATGTGTGGCTCTCTCTGTGGATGGATCTTTCTCGGCAGCAAATCCTCTGATCAAATACTAGTAGCTTATATTGGCACTTTTCTAGGGAGTACTCTTTTCTGAAAGAAGCACCAATGTATTTTTATTTATTTCTACATAGTGTCACAACTTTGTTTTTGGTCCAGAGCTATTTTAGGATGATTGGCGTAGTACTCGGAGACTGATTGTAAGCATGATTTTCATTAGCCGTCAGACTGATTGTAAGCATGAGCAGATGGAAGATTAGGTTAGTGCAAAGCTTACCTTAAACCCTACCGCCGCCGTTGAAATGAGGCGAGCGGCGAGGGAACCGTGGAGAACGGTGGGAAGCGACATCGTGCCATCCAGCCTCCTCTTGCGGTGGGAGAACGAATACTCATGTGGCTCCGGCTGGCACTGCACCCTCACGAACGACACACTGTACTCGATCGATTCGTTATCCTCTGGATGCTCGACCTTTGACCTGTACGCCCACCACCTCCGCCTGACTTTCACCTCGGGCGAATTTGTCTGCTCCATCGCCCAGAGGAGATACTCGATGAACTCGAAGGACTGCGGCGTGACTGCCGCCGAGGAGTACATCACCGCCCTCATCATCGTCGTCTCGCTCTTCCGCATACATTGCCACATGGCCATCATCGTCCTCAAAATCTCCCACTCGTTGTCAAACGAAGGATCTCCTTCAACCTGGTTAACTTTGCCTGGTTGCTGCCGGTGATCTGCCCGATTCGCTGCTGCATCCTCTCCATAGATGTCCTTCTGAGAGGTCCGGTGCTAGCTTTGGAAGATGGGAGGAGAGACGGTGGTCTTGCAATGGAGAAGAGAGAGAGGCGAGATGGTGGTTTTGCAATGGAGAAGATGGAGAGGAGAGGGGGTGGTTTTGCAATGGAGAAGACGGAGAGGCGAGACGGTGGTTTTGGAATGGAGATGATGGAGAGGAGAGGAGGTGGTTTTGCAATGGAGAAGAGGGAGAGGAACGTGCGGCAGCGATTGAGAATTGGACGAGAGGGTCGGCGCGGTGTGAATGGATCAAAATCGAAACCAATTTACCCTTAAATTAAGAAAGCGACCCCACATTAACTAGTCTCCCTTGTATTCTGGGTCATATTTGACCATGATTTTCACAAATAAAATATATGTTATACGTTGCAAAAATAATATAATTTGAAAGTACATTCATATACAAACCAAACGATACAATTTTTGGTGACATGCATTTTGCTTGTCAAATAAAGTACGTGGTCAAACTTTGACCCAAAATACGCAAATCAAAAAAGTACTTCCAAGACCAGCTCCGCCTCTCTCCTCTTAAACCACTGCCGCTCCTCTCATGTTCCAATCCAAATCCAGTGTCGCTCCTCTCCTCTTCCATTTCAAAACCACCGCCCCTCCTCTCCTGTTCCAATCCAAAACCAGCGTCGCTCCTCTCCCGTTCTAATCCAAAACCAGCGCCGCTCGGAGTAGAACCAATACGTGAGGATCGCAGACGGTGACCCTGCGTAGCTAGCTAGGATGGTGGAGATACTGTCTTGGTTTGACAATAAGGACCAATTAGCGGCGACGGCAACATCCATGGCCAAATATCTGCAACACAGCAAAAACGCGGAGATACTCCCAAAGGGAGTCACGCGGGAGTACATAGAGCTGCTCCTCTGGGCCATGGAGCAAACAGATTCACCGAATCCGATCGTGAGGTAGTGGTGGTGGGAGTATCGATCCAAGATGGAGCATCCATCAGATATTGAAGGATCGAGCATCTACAGGGTGCCGTTTGTGAGGGTGTCATGCCAGAGCGAGCCGGTGGAGTCTTCGTCGACCGAACCCAACTGCAAGAGGAGAAAAGCAGCTGGCCCGACGACGCTTCCCCGCCATCCTCTCCCTCGTCGTTCACCTTGTCCCACAGGGCGGTTGTCTGCCGCCGAGGAATAGGAGGGGACTGCCCCCCAACCCAATAGCTGGGCAGGTTGTGAATTGTCAGGAGGGGCTTAGGGTTGTCAGTATTTGCAGGTTGTGAATTGTGTTTTATGTTGTGTATTTTGAGAGTACTTTCAGATATGAATGTCTTTTTAATTTCAGACTTTAAGTATTGAGCATATGAAGTATTTTATGAATTCTAGAGATCTATTTTTAGCACTTAAAAAATGTATTTTCATATAAAAGTGCAAACAATGTGATTCTCAGAGAAGAAATTGCAAGTTTCAGTTTCAGATAAGAAACTGCAAGTTTCAGAGGTAGAACATTTATATTAACACGCCCTTTTCAAATAGGGATAACATCATGCTGGAAGTTTTATTCATGGTCAAAAATGGAACTACCAGCCAGGTAACATCATGCTGATCAACATTCATGCGTAGCACATTTCATATGATGCACAGTCAAAAAGATATGCTATTTTCAAAATGCCCACACAATGTCGAGTGTGTGAAAAACAGAGAAAACGAGGGACAAAGTTTTGGAAAATGCTGGACGTGGTGTGCGTAGATGACAATGGGGACCCACGTGTCAATAATGGTAGTGGCAAAAAAGTTGGAGATATTTTCACTGCATCAGGTGGAATCGAACCCGGGCGGAACAACGATCGGGTAGTGTCACTTGGCCACTGGGCTAGTTTAGTAGTTTTGCTAGAAATAAGGCACATCATCTACCATTACTGTAGATGCCTTCTCCGGCTCCGGTTCATTCTCGTCCGGGGCCTATACGTCATCCTCTGCCTTTGTGCGCTCACCGCGGCACCGTTGTCTGCCGTTCTGAACATGCTGAACAAACGAGAGGAATCTGGAGAGGACTTTACATGGAGAGGCGGATAGTCGGGACCCACCAAGTCCATGGCCGTACGCAAGCAAGTGCCTCGTTGAAAAAAATACTTCCTCCTAATGCAATACTCACGTTGGGGCCCACAGGTTTGTCAACATAGTTACATTTTGTTGAGGTGCTTCAATGTAGTTACTAAAGGATATAAATTTACAACGAAGCCGGGGAGCTGGCAGGTATCATTTATTATTAGTGGGCCAGCACGTATCAGCTGGGTTGTGGGTTGCCCCGTCTAGGCTTTGTTTTTTAACATGTGCAGCCCACGACATGTCGGTTTGTATTTTCTTGAGGGTGGTCATGTATCGACCGACTCGACCGGCCTATGGACCTCCCATCCTAGGTTTTATTTTTCCTGAAACATCCATAGCCCAACTTATGTATTTTTTTGAAGAAAACGCAGAGGTTTGTTCTATTTTCCTATATAAGAATAAGAACGCCAGGTCCAACTTATGTTTCCCTTCTAACTATATTATATTATTCATATTATTTTATATGTTATTATATATTATTTTTATTGTCATCGTATATTTAACAGATACTTACATATATAAGAAAAAAATATCCCACGTCTTATTAACTTATAAAAATAATTTTTTAACAATAAAATCCTGGATTTTTTTACATTAAGGCAACGAAAACCCTGGTGATTGTGTACAAAAACTTCGTAAGATTTAAGGACCAATGTAACAATAACGCACTTATTATTTAAATATATTTATAACAAAATGCTCAACCCCTATTTATTTTTTGATAACATTGATGCGCCCAACCCAACATTATAATTAGAACTAGCCCAGCAAAATCGTGTATTTTGAGAAAGTGCAAATGGGCTGTAATTTTTTAGGAAAAAATAAATGGGCCGCATGGGCACTACATTATTTGTTTAGCCAACCCAGCAAATTCATTTATTTCGAGAAAGTGAAAATCGGATGTAGTTTTAAAAAAATGGGCCGCATGGACGCTACATTATTTGTTCACCCAGCCCAGCAAATGGACTGTAATTCTAAAAAAAATTGATCAAATGGACTGTAAATTCTGAAAAAATGGGTTGAATATGTGCCACATTTTTGGAGGCTGAAATGTGGGCCAATAGGTCGAAGCCAACGCAAGTCGTTGTCAACTTAGTCAACAAATGATTCTGACATTGATAGACGTTGGATTTACATCCAACGACTAGCATCCATCTTCAATCTCTCGTCTTCTTCCTCCAGCATCGCCGGGACCACCTGCTGCTAGCAGCTCTGCTTAGCACGCTTCTCTGTGAAGCGCTACCCCACCGTCGGCCATGCCATCCCTCCATACCTCCTGTTCTTCTCCACCGACTGCCGAACCATGCCGCACCAGAACCAGTTAACCCTCGTACACCCCTCCGTCCGTGACTCCACTCCCCCCGTCTTCCCATCTCCGGCTCGTTGCCGTCCAGGGCCTCGCCATCGTCCACCACCTTGGATGCGCTCGGCGCGACGTGGTTAACATGGTCAATAAACAAGACTCATCGGAAGAGGACCGTATGTCGAGAGGCTGACAGTGGGGACGCACCAGGTCCATGGACGCACGCATGCAACCGCCTCCTTATTACGCAAAAATAAAATTGTTTCCCCCTGAAAGCTGGGACCCACCACGTATATCTTTGCATGGAAGGAAGTGCCTCCTTATTACTGCCACTGACAGCTGGGACCCACCAGCTACCTCTTGGCATGCAAGGAAGTGTGTCCATGTTATGAAAAATGATTCTTCCCCCTGATAGTTGGGACCCACCAGCTATATCTTCGCACGCAAGGAAGTGCCTCCTTATCCTCCCTGATAGCTGAGACCCACCCGGTCGAACCGTACATAGGGTTATCTGTCTGGTCATAAACATGTACGTACATACTGACCGATCAGTCTCTCTACAACGATGAACCGTGACCGAGTAAGGAGCGGCACGTGTCGTAGTAGAGGCGCGGACGTAGCATGTCACATAGTCCCTTCTATATCGTGTACATGTACGTACAGCCATGCTGCAATAAAGTAAATACGGCTATGTACGTACATATGGGCAGGGTCTCGAACGCGTATAGCGATGACGTCCTGTTCATCGGCAGCCAACCGGATGGGTCAGAACGGAGAAACTGCATCGTGTTCATCGGGAGGCAACGGAATGTGTCCTGTTCATCGGGAGCCAACCGGCTTGGATGGAACAGCCGAAACGAGGCCTAGCGTACCGCAGAATGAAGGAAACGGCCTTCTGTTCGATCGCCTACAGTCGAAACGGGATCCTGTTCATCGGGAGGGGTCTGGCGTGCCGCAAAACGGAGGTAACGGACTTCTCTTCGACCTCCTACGGTCGAAACGGGGTCCTGTTCATTCGGAGGGGTGTGGCGTACCGCAAAATGGAGGAAACAGACTTCTCTTCGACCTCCTACGGTCGAAACGGGGTCCTGTTCGTCGGGAGGGGTGTCGTGTACCACAAAACCGGACTCCACGGGCTACTGTCCATGCACCGTCGACCTCCTCCAGCCTCCACGGGCTATTGTTCATCCACCGTCGACCTCCTCCAGCCTCCACCTACTATTGTTCATCCACGGCGTCTCCCTCGTGCTTCCACGGGCTCCTGTTCATCTAGCCTCCACCGGCTAGTATTCAACCAGCCCTCCATGGGGTCTTGTTCATCTAGCCTCCACCTGCTACTGTTCAACTAGCCCTGCATGGGGTCCTGTTCATCCATCCCCAACCGGCTCGATCTGGGTCCTATTCATCCAGCGACAACGGCCTCTACTACCACGGGGTCCTGTTCATCCAACCCCCACCAGGAACTGTTCATCCAACCCCCAACAACACTCATTGTTCATCAAGAGGCAGCAGGTTCGATCGGCTTCAGTTAGCAGAGTAGCGAAGGAATCACTCGATCAGGTTCAGTTAACAGCCAGGGATCGATCGATCGCTCGAATTCAGTAACACGTAGCCAGTGCAATCGGTCGGGTTCAGTAGGCGAACGCCTCGCTCGGGTTCATCTAGAGCCCAACACCTCGCACCCACGCGCATATGTGTACGAGAGAAATGCGCGATCCCTCCGTGCATCGCTCGGCCCCGACCACCCACCATAACCGGGAACTCCCCAAAATTTTCCTCGCCCTCGCTTCCATGATTTTTTCGGTCATGGATGGCCCAAAGAATGTCATGCAGGTGCGTCTTCGGCCCGTCCAGGATGAAAGGCCCATTTTCTGTCATGATTTTTTGTCATAGAAGTAGGAGCCCACCACGTCTATGATGATACCGGGTTTTGACACAATTATCGTCATAGAAGTGTCATAAGCATGACAGAAAAAAATTCATTCGGCCCAAAATGTCACGGATTTGTCTTTTTTTGTAGTGTTGGGGAGATCAACATGAGTAGCAAATGATTCACAGAAAGAAGCTACTATCTCAGAGTCAAGTCCATATTTAGTGCTAAATTCACGAAAAGCATTGGTATCCATGAAAGATTTAACAAAATCAAACTTAAGGTTTATACCTGACTCCTTACCTTCATGGAGTTCCCAATCTGAAGAGTTGCATTTAATTCTTTCCAATAAATCCCATTTGAATTCAATAGTCTTCCTCATGAAAGAACCAGTACAAGAAGCATCGAGCATGGATTGATCATTATGAGAAAGCCGAGCATAAAAATTCAAAATAATAATTTCTCTTGAGAGCTCATGATTGGGGCACGAATATAACATTGACTTAAGCCTCCCCCAAGCTTGAGCGATACTTTCTCCTTCACGAGGACAATTTTTTTAAATATAATTCCGATCACGATGAACCAGATGCATAGGATAAAACTTCTGATGAAATTCCAATTTCAATTGGTTGTAATTCCAAGTCCCGATATCATCGCATAGCCTATACCATGTCAATGCCTTCTCCTTCAAAGATAATGGGAAGACCTTCTTCTTAACTTCATCCTCGGTCAAACCTGCAAGCTTAAATAATCCACAAACTTCATCCACATAGATTACATGCATATCAGGATGTAATGTTCCATCTCCTGCATAAGGATTAGCTAGTGTGAAGATACCCCGAACAAGCCCCTCAAAGGATTATTTTCCATAGTGACAAGTGACAGTAAATTTCAGCATGCAATATAAATGTTTCCTTACCAAAGGCGCTTCACTCCCCGGCAATGGCGCCAGAAAAGAGTCTTGATAACCCACAAGTATAGGGGATCTATCTTAGTCCTTTCCATAAGTAAGAGTGTCAAACCCAACGAGGAGCAGAAGGAAATGACAAGCGGTTTTCAGTAAGGTATTCTCTGCAAGCAATGAAATTATCGGTAACAGATAGTTTGGTGATAAGATAATTCGTAACGGGTAACAAGTAACAAGTGTAACTAAGGTGCAGCAAGGTGGCCCAATCCTTTTTGTAGCAAAGGACAAGCCTAGACAAACTCTTATATAAAGCAAAGCGCTCCCGAGGACACATGGGAATTACTGTCAAGCTAATTTTCATCATGCTCATATGATTCGCGTTCGTTACTTTGATAATTTGATATGTTGGTGGACCTGCGCTTGGGTGCCATCCTTACTTGGACAAGCCTCCCACTTATGATTAACCACTCTCGCAAGCATCTGTAACTATGAAAGAAGAATTAAGATAAATCTAACCATAGCATGAAACATGTGGATTCAAATCAGCCCCTTACGAAGCAACGCATAAACTAGGGTTTAAGCTTCTGTCACTCTAGCAACCCATCATCTACTTATTACGTCCCAATGCCTTCCCCTAGGCCAAAATCATGGTGAAGTGTCATGTAGTCGATGTTCACATAACACCACTAGAGGAAATACAACATGCATCTCATCAAAATATCGAACGAATACCAAATTCACATGATTACTTATAACAAGACTTCTCCCATGTCCTCAGGAACAAACGTAACTACTCACAAAGCATATCAGAGGGGTATTGAATATCATTAAGAATCTGAACATATGATCTTCCACCGAATAAACCAACTAGCATCAACTACAAGGAGTAATCAACACTACTAGCAACCCACAGGTACCAATCTGAGGTTTTGAGACAAAGATCGGATACAAGAGATGAACTAGGGTTTGAGAGGAGATGTTGCTGCTGAAGATGTTGATGGAGATTGACCCCCTCTCGATGAGAGGATCGTTGGTAATGACGATGATGATGATTTACCCTTCCGAGAGGGAAGTTTCCCCAGGAGAATAGCTCCGCCAGAGCCCTAGATTGCTTCTGCCCAGGTTCCGCCTCGAGACGGCGGCGCTTTGTCCCGAAAGCTTCCTTCTGATTTTTTTTCCAGGTCAAAAGACATCATATAGCAGAAGATGGGCACCAGAGGCCTGCCAGGGGGCCCACAAGCCACAGGGGCGCGCCCAGGGCGGTAGGGCGCCCCCCAGGCTTCTGGCCTCCTGGTGGGTCCCCTCTAGTATTTTCTTCGCCCAATATTTTTTATATATTCCAAAATAATTCTCTGTAAATTTTCAGGACTTTTGGAGTTGTGCAAGATAGGTCTCTTAGATTTTCTCCTTTTTCACCCGAAATTCCAAATGCCAAGCATTCTCCCTCTTCATGTAAACCTTGTAAAATAAGAGAGAAAAGGCATAAGTATTGTACCAAAATAGGTAATAATAGCCCAGAATGCAATAAATATCAATATAAAAGCATGATGCAAAATGGACGTATTAGCTGCCCATGGTCTCCTATGAGAGAAGATAAAGCAATGCCCACGCTGACATATGCAGATCGGGTGATGCACGACCAATGGGGCACTCAGTGACGTATATAAACCGTCTATCTAGTACTGAGAGGGATTTCTTTACCTTTTGCATCCTTTCGTGCACGAGCTCCTCTTCTTCTACGCATGTCAACTCCATCACCTTACGCCCAATGGAGTTCTTCAAATGGCAAACTTCATTATGCTATGCGACTACTTTCTGGGGATGGAGCCACACTTGAGTCGTGGAGATATTGCTTTCGGGTTAAAGTCGAGAAGAATGGCAGGACTGTCTACAACTGTGGGGGCAAAAATATCCAGATGCGCCCCGACTTGGACTACCTGAAGCTCTAGCTTCCCAAATCAGTCCTGAGCTAGAATAGGGTTTGGTTCTATGCGCCCAATCTCATGATGATCACGCTCAACCAAGGTGGCCA
The DNA here is from genome assembly GCA_021605205.1 of Aegilops longissima. Taxonomy (NCBI): domain Eukaryota; kingdom Viridiplantae; phylum Streptophyta; class Magnoliopsida; order Poales; family Poaceae; genus Aegilops; species Aegilops longissima. Next base: position 289,984,653 of record CM038676.1, read on the forward strand.
TGCGTGCATCATCCAAAGTCTTCTCAGAAGGGGAATCACCCAAAATGGGTGCGCGTAGAATCTCGTTGGCTGCCCTGGCCTCCTGTGTGTGAGCCATCTCTTCAGCATCGACACGTGCACCACCGGTCTACCATCATGTGCGCCATGGCCGGGTGCAGCATTGTTGTCAGATGAACCGGCCATGAAAACGTCTGCCACGAAAGTGCGGTTGTTGGAACTCTCATCACGACCGAGCGAGAGTCTGAGACAGGATACAGATTGCCCTTCAATAACAAGAGATGCTCTGTTGCAACGCACATGTAATTATGTAGTTTTCTTTAAGAAAAACACAGACAGAAGAAACCGGACCGAGAAAAAAAAGGCCTATCGCGCATTCCATTCTACTTCCTCCTCATCTCGAGCCGCCACCTCTTCCTCTATCTCTCCTCTTCTCAGTGCATGCCGCCAGCTCTCTCCCCGAGCGCCGAACCGCCCACTACTTCTTTCTCCGGCCTGCACCCAAAGTTGCAGCTTGCTCCTTTCTCTGGCTGTGCCCCCATCCTCGCCACCACGGTCTAAGGGAGTTGCGTCGCCGGGGCCGTACGCCCGTACGTACCAGCCAAGGTGCCACCGGCCCACTGCCCATGTAGCATTTTTTATTCTTTTTTTGAGATGAGCGTAGCGTCTCTGTTTTTTTAGAAACACCTATAACTTTGTTCATACTCATAACAATTACAAGTACACTCATTTGGATCTAAGATCCGAAAAAATACAAAGTAACTCCTATGACTAAGAATTACAATTAAATCTCTTAAAAACACGTTCTTCGCGGTATCAACCTTTGCTTAAAGAAATACTCCAAAGACTTCGGTAAAGAGGCTGCAATTGCACTGGAGCAACGATGTTGTCACTCTTTCAACCACACGAACATTACCAATAATGATTTTTGAAAGCACCTTGAGTCGTCCATCCAGAAAGATGGGAAGTCTTGACCGACAAATGTACTTGGGCCAGTGTGACGCCTGGATAATCAAGCTACAGTAGTACTCTATTAAGGGTGTCATGTCATCATGTTGCTAATCCTTGGTTGATCCAATTCATATCCAAATTCAAATTTAAAATAAAATGTTCAAAGTGTTGCAAATATTCCATAGCTAATTATGGTGGTGACCCAACATTTTTATAAAGTGATTAATTTCCCTAAACAAAATAAAACATGGGCTAACAACAATTATTAAATGCTTTTAGTTAAAAAATTATGAAAATATTTTAGTTAGTTGCCAAATTATTTGTGGCAGTAGTCTGATTACTAATGCTAATTTAGGGGCTAATTATATATTTATAAAACTAAAAATAAAATGACACTAATAGAAAAACAGAAAAGGTTAAAGAGAAAAGAAAAATTAAAAATAAAATAAAAAGGAAACCCCCTGCCCCTCCCCGGCCTTGGCCCAGCTGGCAACGGCTCGGCCAGCCCACCTACCCCCCACCGGTCGCTTCCCCCTCCCATGTTCCCCCGACCCAGACGCCACAGGGGCGAGCCCCAGCCGGGCCATGTCACCGGCGATGCCCCGGAGCTGGTATAAGGCAGGCGCGCCCCCCTCGCCTCCTCGCCTCCCCTTCGCCTCACCCACTTCCCCAATTCACCTTCCCCATCGCTCCTCACTCCTCCTCTCTCCCCCTCCTCCAGATCCCCTCCTCCCGAGCTTGGCCGCCACCGTCCACCACGCGCCACCGCGGCCACCTGCCAGCCCTCACCTCGACGTCATGTCTCAAAGTTCCGTACGCGCCCGCTACACTGTCCCTGACCACGAGCCCAACCCGGGGATCACCGCAGCGCCCACCCTGTCATCTTCTTCTTCCTCGGCTCGCCGTCGTCTTCTTCAACGCCGGTGCCCGCTGCCGCTACACTAAGCCCCCCACCGGGCCATCGTGAGCCTCCCCGGTGAGCACCGCACGTCCTCCCCCTCTCTCCTGCTCCCTTCCGTCCCCGTAGCCCCGCTAGCCGCCATAGACATAGGTCGTCTCTGCCGCGCCGCTCGTCGCCGTCGATTCGGTCGATGCTGAGCTCGACCGGGTCCTCGGTCGTGCTCCTCGATGCCGTAGGAACCCCTAGCGCCCTCCCCCATAGCACCCTCCCCGACGGGCCAACACTTTGGTCGCCGCCGCGAGCTCGTCGCCTCCCGCCTGCTGTCGTCTGCGTCAAAGTACGCGCGCGAGCGCCAGCTTCCTGTAGAGCCGCTCCGCACGCTGAACCGTGCCCCGAAGCACCGTCTCCGTCGAGCGCATGAACGCCGCCGCCTCCTCCACTCATCACCGGCGACGCACCCAACCACCTCCGACGCCCCCACCAGTGTCGGTCGACGCTGCTTGCTCGGCTCATTCGAACGGGCCCCTCCACGCGCCAAATGGTCGCAGGAGGGCGAATCCCGCCGCTAGCCTGCGCCCGCCACCGCGCTTGAGGCTCGCCGGAGCCTCACCGCCGGCCACGCTGACGTGGCTGCCACCTGGGGCTCCATTGGTCACTAATAAGTGGGCCCACGGGCCCCAGTTGACAGCGCTGACCGGTCAATGCGCTGACGTGGCTGTGTCACTGACCTACGGGTCCCACCCACTTAAATAACATTTTATAATTAAAACTCAATTAGTTAATCTAATTAAACACTGACTCGTGGGCCCTACTACTTAATTAGTTAGTTTAATTAATTTTAACCCACTAGTTAGCTCCTCTGTCTATGATAGGTGGTCCCAGGTGTCAGTTTGACCCTGGTCAACTCAATTGACTGATGACGTCATGCTGACGCCATATTTCTGTTTTTCGGATTAATTTAAATAATAACAAATTTTTAAATTGTTTTAAGCTTCAAAAATCATAGAAAAATATACGTAAGTCAGATGAAAATACTTTGTACATAAAAGTTGCTCAGAAAAGCGAGACGAACCCAAGTACGCAGTCCGTTCGTCTGCCACACATCCCTAGCATAGCGAACATGCAACCTTCCCCCTCCGATTCATTTGTCAAAAAATGGCAAACTTTGGGAAAACTTTCCCGGATGTTATCCCCCTTTGCCGATATCGTGTAGCACTACGATAGGTGACCCCTAGCACCGCTTATCGTCATGTCATGCATCTGGTCCTTGTATTTACTATTTCTTCCTCCTCTTCTCTCCGGTAGACCCCGAGACCGATGCTGATGCCGCTGTGATCGATTACGTCATCGACGACTCTTCTTCCTTTTCAGCAGAGCTTCCAGGCAAGCAAACCCCCCTTGGTCATTACGATATCGCCCATTCCATTCTCTATTATGCTTGCATTAGATTTTGCTACTGTAATAGTTTGCTCATATATCTGATGCATAGCCTGCTTTTGTAACCTACTGTTCTACCTTACCTGCTTATCCTAAACCACTTAGAATAGGTTGGTTAGTGATCCACCAGTGACCCCTCACCTTGTCCAGTTACCTCGGCTTGATGACAGATGACTCGATCAACGTGATCGACGTCTAGAGCCTGACACATCACATCACACCCCCTTTGTTGCTCGACTCTACAGAGCTACTATCGAGTGCCGAGGGTGATACCTCGTAACACACTCCTGATGATAACTCTGTAGTGTAGCTATTCGGTCGTGGTCATCGAGGGTGATTCCTCTTTCACCACTCTTGATACAACTCTGTCGTGCAACACCTCAAGTGTGGACCTCGAGGGTGATTCCTCATACGTTCACCTTGACGATTACATCAAGTGGATTCCATCGAGGGTGATTCCTCGGATTCCCCCTTGATGTTATGGACACACGGTTACCTAAACTTTACTTGAGACCTTTGTTAAACTCGAGTCGGCCCTGAGGGGTACCCGCAAGTTGATGTGAAAGTCAGGCGGGCCCGGAGAGCACCCGCGAGATAATTACATGGCACGGCCGGATATTCTGGGCCCTTGCCGTAAGTCCACGAGACGGGGCGACGGGGTCACATCGATCGTGAGTCTCTGCTCATCTCCGCGAGCTCCTAATACAATAAAGGTTTGGGTATTTGTTCTGAGTTGGCCTTTGGCCTTTACGCACTAACCACCATGAGGGAACAGTTATGGGCACTCGGCGTCGTAGTATCAACCGAAGCTTTGTCAGACGTCCAGTTCAGCATTGTGGTCTGATAACCCACAAGTATAGGGGATCGCAACAGTTTTCGAGGGTAGAGTATTCAACCCAAATTTATTGATTCGACACAAGGGGGGCCAAAGAATATTCTTGAGTATTAGCAGCTGAGTTGTCAATTCAACCACACCTGAAAGACTTAATATCTGCAGCAAAATATTTAGTAGCAAAGTAGTATGGAAGTAACGGTAATAGTGACATAGTAGTTTCGTAGCAATTGTAACAGTGGCAATGGAAAAGTAACTTAGCAAAGATCAATATGAAACTAGCTCGTAGGCAATGGATCAGTGATGGATAATTATGTTGGATGGCATTCATCATGCAATGGTTATAACATAGGGTGACACAAAACTAGCTCCAGTTCATCAAAGTAATGTAGTCATGTATTCCGAATATAGTCATACGTGCTTATGGAAAAGAACTTGCATGACATCTTTTGTCCTACCCTCCCATGGCAGCGGGGTCCTATTGGAAACTAAGGGATATTAAGGCCTCCTTTTAATAGAGTACTGGACCAAAGCATTAGCACTTAGTGAATACATGAACTCCCCAAACTGCGGTCATCACCGGGAGTAGTCCCGACTATTGTCACTCCGGGGTTGCCGGATCATAACACGTAGTAGGTAACTATAACTTGCAATATCGGATCAAGAACACAAATATATTCATGAAAACATAATAGGTTCAGATCTGAAATCATGGCACTTGGGCCCTAGTGACAAGCATTAAGCATAGCAAAGTCATAGCAACATCAATCTCAGAACATAGTGGATACTAGGGATCAAACCCTAACAAAACTAACTCGATTACATGGTAAATCTCATCGAACCCATCACGGTCCAGCAAGCCTACGATGGAATTACTCACGCACGGCGGTGAGCATCATAAAATTGGTGATGGAGGATGGTTGATGATGACGATGGCGATGGATTCCCCTGTCCGGAGCCCCGAACAGACTCCAGATTCGCCCTCCCGAGGAAGAACAGGGCTTGGTGGCGGCTCCGTATCATAAAACGCGATGAAACTTTCTCTCTTATTTTTTTCTTCCTGAAAGTGAATATATCGAGTTGGAGTTGAGGTCGGTGGAGGTCTAGGGGGCCCACAAGGTCACAGGGCGCGCCCCCCACCCTTGTGGCTAGGGTGTGGGCCCCGTGACATTGATTCTTTCTCCAATATTATTTATTAATTCCAAAAATAATCTCCGTTGAATTTCAGGTCAATCTGAGAACTTTTTATTCTGCACAAAAATAACATCATGGCAATTCTACTGAAAACAGTGTTAGTCTCGGTTAGTTCCATTCAAATCATGCAAGTTAGAGTCCAAAACAAGGGCAAGAGAGTTTGGAAAAGTAGATACGATGGAGACGTATCAAATCCCCCAAGCTTAAACCTTTGCTTGTCCTCAAGCAATTCAGTCGACAAATTGAAAGTGATAAAGAAAAACTTTTACAAACTCTGTTTGATCTTGTTGTTGCAAATATGTAAAGCCAGCATTTAGGTTTTCAGCGAAGATTATGAACTAACCATATTCACAATAACATTTAGGTCTCACATTTACTCATATCAATGGCATAATCAACTAGCGAGCAATAATAATAAATCTCAGATGACAACACTTCTTCAAAACAATCATGATATGATATAACAAGATGGTATCTTGCTAGCCCTTTCTAAGACCGCAAAACATAAATGCAGAGCACCTCTAAAGATCGAGGACTGACTGGGCATTGTAATTCATGGCAAAAGATATCCAGTCATACTCAATATAAATTAATAACAATGCATACAAATGACAATGGTGCTCTCTAACTGGTGCTTTTAATAAGAGGATGATGACTCGGCAATAAAAGTAAATAGATAGGCCCTTCGTAGAGGGAAGCAGGGATTTGCAGAGGTGCCAGAGCTCAAGTTTTGAAATAGAGATTGAATAATATTTTGAGCGGTATGCTTTCATTGTCAACGCAACAACTAAGAGATCTCGGTATCTTCCATGCTACATACATTATAGGTGGTTCCCAAACAGAATGGTAAAGTTTATACTTCCCCACCACAAACAAGCACACTCCACAACTGGTCTGAAACAACGAGTACCGTCCAACTAACAACAATCCTGGGGGAGTTTTGTTTGCAATTATTTTGATTTGGTTTGCTTTAAGCATGGGACTGGGCATTCCGGTTACCAGCCATTTTCTCGTGAATGATGAGCGGAGTCCACTCATCATGAGAATAACCCACCTAGCATGGAAGATATTGACAGCCCCAGTTGGTACATGAGCTATTCGAGCATACAAAACAGATTATTATTTGAAGGTTTAGAGGTTGGCAGTTGCAAATTTACTTGGAACGGCGGGGAAATACCGCATATAGGAAGGTATCACTACAAAAAAATACACTTCCGTGATGATACGTGTTTGTCATAGTAGATCGCATTTTTTGTCATGCATGTACATCCATGACAAATTTATGACAGAATCAAGATAGTCATACCTGTGCTGTCGTAGAAGTGTTCCATGACATTACCAAAATTATCATCACGGAAGTGTCCACTTCCATGACAATAAATCACGCGTCACAGAAGTGCTTTCGTCAACGGTGACCGACACATGGCATCCACCGTAACGGAACACCGTTAAGCTATCGGGTCGGGTTTTGGATCCGATAACCCGTTAACAACCCCGACCAATGGGGATTTTCCACGTGTAAAATCATCATTGGCTGGAGGAGACACATGTCAACTCATCCAATGGGCGAGACGCGCCTATGATATGTTGACACGTGGACCGGCCCATCAAGTTTAAATGGGCCGGCCCAACTGAAGGCCCACAAGATTTTGCGGACCATAATGGGCCGGCCCAGCTAAAGGCCCACGAGATTTTGCGGACCATAATGGGTTGGCCCAGCTAAAGGCCCACAAGATTTTGCGTGCCATAATGGGTCGGCCCAGGTAAAGGCCCACAAGATTTTTTTGTGCCATAATGGGCCGGCCCAGGTAAAGCCCACAAGATTCTTGCGGGTCATAATGGGCCGGCCCAGCTAAAGGCCCATGAGATTTCGCCGACATAATGGGCCGGCCCAGCTGTAGGCCCACAAGATTTTGAGGACCCTAGTAGGTCGGCCCATTAACTAGCTGCCATGTTTTGGGCCAAATGCCGGCCCATATTCGATCCGGTCCATTAATGGCCTGCCACGCTCCGGGCCTAATAGTGGCCCATATGAGATCCGACCCGTTAAAAGCCTACCACGTTCTGGGCCAAATTACGGCCCAGATCAGGTCCGGCCCTTTAAGAGGCTCTGGACTCAATTATGGCCCATATCAGATTCGACCCGTCAACTGGACACTATGCTTTTGGGCCCACTTGCTAAAGGCCCACTTAGTAATTCGGCCTGATATTAGTTTTGGCCTGTTAAGGGCCCGTTTAACATTTCGGCCCTATATTAATTTCGGCCTGTTAAAGCCCGTCATATAGTTGGGCCTAAACGGCCCTGTTTGCATCTGGCCTGCTCGCAGCCGATATCTGATTGGGCCAAACAAGGACCGAGACAATTTTTCGGCCTGTTAAAAGCCCGTGATTTGATTCGAACAATCATGGGCCGGGGTTCATTTCGGGCTGCTGCATAACTAGTATGAATTAAGAACAAACCTACTCTATACAATAAAGAAATTATGAGCTTAGTAACTTAGAATAAACCTACACTATACAATAAAGGGTTTAAGGTATCTTACATCCACTGGGCATCAAAGTTCGCCACCAGTGATCATAAAGCGCAACGAAGAAGCAGATTACAAAAACTGGGCACCATTGCAGTGTAACAAAATAATACAGAACCGATACCACTTCCAAGACAGTTCAAGAAAGGTTAGCCTTCGGGGGAACTACTACGCAAGCTGCTGAACAAGGCTGTGAGACCGGCCTAGCATGTCGGTCATAGCTTCCAGGTGTAGCTGTTTAGCGATGAGGTTCTCATTGGTGTTCTCCGCAATCTTTCTTAGAGATAGGACTTCAAGTCGAAGTTGAGTTGCGTAATGCCTTTACGCTAGAACTTGGGACTGAAGAAGTCGAACCGATTCGCATAACGAATTCTATGAGCTTGTCATTTCGTTAGTCTCAAGTAACTTGAACACTGCATCAAGACAAGACTTTGGGGTTGTCTCGCTATCTTCAAGATGTTTTGCTTCTTTGCTGCAATATATGTTGGGTTTGTCTCACAGCCTTGACAGAGACTTGTGCATGCCATCGTGCATATCACCTGAAACAAAGCGTAGAGATGACAGGTTTTCCACGTGTATAAACAAAGATGATAACTGTTCATCAATTCTATCCAATTTCAAATTAGAAAATAAAGAGTATGTTCAAAATATCAATAGCATAATTTGGCATTGTTCATAATGCGGGAGCTTCACCACACTCTTTGGATTACCATGTCAACATAACAAGCATAGATGAAGGGCAAAGAAAATCATTGTATCTATTTTGGATAATGTGCATGGCATGTTGTTCATATCATCACCACATCAAGAAGATAAAACATGAGATGACAAGGTGCAAACATGGGCTGCTTCACCACACCTTCGGATTATAGATCCACAAAACAAGCATACATATAGGGAGTATTAAGTAATGTGCATGGTATGAATAAGAATTTGGTTTTACAAGTAAAACTTAGAACTTACGGTTCTTACTTAACATGCATTTTGGTAGAAACAACAAACTAAACAACGATAAACGATAGGGAGTATGAGCAAATTAAACAGCAGTTGAGGATAAAGGCTTTAGAAGGACTGACTTACATTAACAGCTTAACACCGGCTTTATAATGCCCTTCTCCATGTCAAGGGAAGGATAACTCAAGAATTTCAGCACATAATCTTCTTCATAAGCATTGCACTGTACTCTACATTTTGTAGAGAGTAATTATAGATATGATAATACCGGAAGGGATAGAGGATAATGAAGATAAGATGCATATTGATGCTACATAATCAACTACCAATCCTCGAAGTACAAGCGTTACTGAGACAAAATGTCTTGACAAGAGCAATGGGCTACACTTCTCCTTTGTCATTGTCTCATGTATTCTACTTGTTGGTAAGATTAAATATAGATCTGATCTTTTTAGTAAATGGTGGGCGAGGAGATAAGATGCGAGAATGCTACAAAATGAACCAATCCCTCTTCCCATAATACAAGAGCGTTTTGAACACTGGTGTACTGTACAAAACGTTCTTATATTATGGGACGGATGGAGTAGCTGTTAATGTAAGTACAGTGATAGACCATGTTCTGTCCTTACAAGAGGACTGGAGAGCTAAACCTCTTCAAAAGCATTTGGTTGATTCTAAATTTATGTAAGAGTCCATACGGATCTTATAATGTCCACCAAATGGACGATTACGAGGCTAACATGTGAAGTGATGCTACATAATCAAACAGCTATGAACGTAAGTATGGTCATACAGGGCAAGAGGTACTCACAAGAGCAATGCAGTGTGCAGTATAGTTGCGAGATTTTGTGGTCCCTTGAGAACAAATGTTCTTCTCGCTAACAGCCGTACAAGTGAGACATTAAGGCAAATGCAGAAATGTAGTTCAAATTGTGATGTGATATCATAGACAGTACCTTACGCTGCAGCGAGACCAATGTGTAACAAGATTATTCTAGTCACCGTCGGATAAATGTAGCACCGGAGACTTTACAGAAATTTCGTTCAGAGCCTTGCCATCGAAGTGCGCTTGCCTCAGGTAGGAACGATACTTCATCAACGAGTGCTTGAAAAGCGCAACCAACCCTTGCTCGTCATCACAATCCAGTTTGCGCCTCGCCTATTTAAAAGAATGAAATCTTGTGTCTTCATCGTCAAAAAAACATATGCGATAATGACCATGAATAACATTAGTACATTACTTACGCGTAAGTTGCGGAGGAAGACTGAAATTGTTTGTGTTCATGGTATAATCTTTCCATGAAGGAAAGATCGCACAAAGTTCCTGACAACAACATAAGCTTCGTCTTCTAAACTGGGAAGAAATGGAACAGGGGTCCTATTTGCTGCAATTGGGGCTCTCTCTGGTTCAAAAAGGGATTTGGCAACTGGATTTGGTGTACTCTTTCTTTGGAATGGGGTTTTGCGTCGTCTGGTTGGTGCTATGTCAACTGGCATAATCATACTGCTTTCTGCAGCTTGGGGTCTCTGCTGAGTTGGGGCATCGAAAATGACCAGTGTAGTAGGGCTAGAGTCTGCTAGAGTTGGGGTATTTTGTGGGTCGTTGATATTGCAACTACACCTAATGGGCTATTTGATTTATCGAAGTGCCACTACCTTTTCCAAATACTTTGCTTGTGCTCCTCCACGATCAGAATCGCCTCTTCCTTTTGAGCGTCGATACACAAGAACAGCATTTGAATGGATAAATATGGTATGATGACAGATGGAATATGTCTTGAAAATGGATAGGCAGGCGTATTCACATACGATGTGTAAACTAAGCTAATGGCAGTTCAACAAAGTAGAAGCAATGCAAAGCATCGGTTGCAAGATATGTGCGAGCAATGTAACCTTGGAAAGTTAGAGCAAGTACCTTGATGGGTGAATAAGATAGGGCATCTTCCTCGACTCCTCCACTAGGGAGCTACATTGACTTAGGTCTCCCTCTAGCTCGTAATCACTGTTAGGATCATATTACGAGCATGAATCAGTAGGTGGAGAGTGTTTGCATTGCATTGCATCCAGACTTGATTTTAGTCCCTTAATGCCAAGTTTGACAGCCATGGCATTGTTCTCGCTTTATTCTTTTCATGCGCAAGCTCATAATCATTATGATGCTGTTCAGAATCTGAGATTCATGAAAACATAAAAAGTAGTCAGATTATCTATGGAATGCATTGCGGTTTCAACTCGGAGAGTGTCTCCTATAAACCCTGCATATGCAAAGTTCACCTCCCCAACCGTCTTGACGGACCACACACGAGATACACACCCGAGCAGCGAACATGCATTTTTGAAACTAATTTAGGAACATTTAGCTGACCAATTAAACAACTCTGTTTTAATAATATCAGATTCGTATTTGAACAAGTAAGCATGATGGGTGGAGCAGTGTTATTATGACACGAAGCACGTATTCTGATCGTATAGTGATCATAAAAGGGGAAACTCTAAGCATATATTTTTTTAGCAAAAGAGGGTTTCCCCTCTGATTTCTATTAAAGAAACCACCACGGAACCAACATGATCAATTAAACCCTAAGCATGATCAATTAAACCGTATTATGGCTGTGCCATGGCAGATTTGAAGCTGCAAACCGGAGAAATGATATTTAGCATCCATTGTTTGCTTCGAACTAAGAACTAAATTCTAAGAGCTGAAAAGAAAGTAGAGTAACCAAGTTAAGATCTATTTTCTGTTTGAGATCAAAAAGTTGAGGAGATATGAAGTACCACCTCTCTTGCAGCGACGTGTAGGCATCGGGGGTGTGATGGCTATCGGTGGCGTTGAAGCAGATCTGTGACGGTAGACGGGTGCATCGGGGGATAAGTACCGTTGCGGTGGAAGAGAAGGTCGTGTCAGCGGCCCCGACAAAGAGGACGACGACGCCGATGAAGCGAGAGGACATGATGCAAGGCTATTGGTCCGTCACCGTGGATGGGAAACGTCCATATCTAGCAGTGGACGATGCGGTCTTGGTAGGCGCTCCGGCATGGTGGAGGATGGTGGTGATGGATGTGGTGGAGGACGGTGGCGATGGATGGGGTGGCGGATGGAGGCTGGTGTGGGAATGGGGTGTTCTAGCGCGGACGGTGTATGAATGGGAAAATGGAGGGAGAGGTACGGGAACCATGTTTTGGGACGCTTATCTCAAATATGGGAAAGTTATGAACTTATCCCCGCTTCAAATTTGGACGCCTCGTCGGTTGGGGATAGGACGGTAATCTCAAGATCTCCCAAATATTTGCCAAGAACTATTTCAGGCGAGGAGAGGTGTTTTGTCATACGGTTGGCGCCCATGGTGTATGAACGGGCTGACAGGTAGGGCGGTTGTGTCACGTCTGATGGAAGTTACATATCTGCCCCTATTTAAAATATTAGCCTACATCTATTTCGGACGAGGAGAGTTTGTTTTGCCGCCCACCGTGTATGAATGGGGAATGGAGGGAGAAACAGAGGTCTTTCGGACGAGCTTGAATCAAATGAGTTTTGCCGCCCACGTTTGGCGCCCACCGTGTCTGAATGGGCTCAGAGGCCGTCGTGTCACGTCTGATTGAAGTTACTAGTCTACCCCTATTTAGAGAAGTGGAAATCGGGCCGATGGATTGTCCGTGTAATGGGTAGATAGTAATTTCCATCTCCCAAACACTTGGCTTCGGGCAGCCGATGTGGGAGTGGACATTTTGCTATTTCTTTCGAATTTTGGGACAATAAGCATCCACGCTACCACAGCAACTAAATTTGAATCCATTTTGTATTCCTATATGAATCTTTATAAATCATTCTATGTGTTTTATATATCTTCAAAAGGACGACAAAGATGTATTCCATCATATATGAATATGGTTTACAAATGCCGATACTCAAATTCAGAAACTAGAATCCAGTTTAAGGTGAATTGAATATTTGGAACACTTCATGTCCAACTCAAATGTCACATGCAGCATATTGTGTACTCCCATTTAGATATGTACACAAGCGATGTATCAAGATTCAAATACCGAGTCAATCAACCAAGAATGTACGGAACTAATGTATATATAAACACTTATAGAGTATATGGATCAATAATATCAACTAACATACATAAGCCAGGCTGTTGTACTTTTTTTGGCTACAACAAGATCCTTTTTTAGCCAACATCTTGGCCCTTTCCGATGCGTGCCACTTATGGTCCATCTATACTACTATTGCTGAATGCACATTCAGCCCGATTAACATATTTGTAGGTCCAGCACAGCAATCCAAATGAAATGTCTCCGAGTCTTATCAATTAATACAGACTTGTGCTCAAATAAAATTACAAACAAAAAACAATTATTACATGATCTCTAAAACAAATGGTTTGATTGATTACATGAATGTAGACAACACAAAGGTTATTCAACTATGGAAAGAACATTTCACCTATGATTTACCAAGTAGGAATTTAATTTCCTTTTTCCTTCAGACCTTAACAATCTGGTCGGTCTCAGCTTGCTTCGCTTTTGAAATCCACCAAATATTTAATGGTTGTCTTGAGTACTCGCTTGTGATTGTGCTGTTTGCTTCCTCAACATGTCAACTTCATCTCTAAGTGCGTAAGGAAATCTCTTTCTACCACTAGTTTAGCCTCTAGAGCATCAGCAGTTGGCAATTCATAATGCACGATTGGGCGATGCCATCGCTGTGGGATGATGCAACGTCCATGGGGACCTTGCTCTTTGATCTTGGGCTAACCTGTTTTGCCATTAAAGTTCGATTGATTCAGAAAAGTTGAAGTTAGCAAAACATCTCAACTAGGAGTTATAACAGCAAACCAGTTAAACAAACAAGGAATTAAAGAGTTTCAATTGGATGCTGAAAAGTAGTTATTAACATCATTGTAACCCGCTGTTGCAGCAGCAAAGCAGTTAAACAAACAAGTAGATATTTAAGTTAAGGCAAACAGTAATTCTTAACGAAGAAGTATCAAACACATAGATAGGCGCAGTCTACAATATGATTAACAGGCTGTGCCATTATGTAATCAGTAGCAAACTAAATTAAGCCAAGCAACGTAATTGAACAATTTTGCAATAAGTGGCTAACTAAAATTCCGAGAAGTAGGTAACTGAACTTACGCTAGTTCTTTGTACAGGCACACTGCAACTTCTTTTTTGCTTACAAGGTTGTATGAAGGAGTCCATGGCATCAATTGCTTGGATACGCAGTCCCAATACTTATTTCTTCCCACACTGCATGGGTAAGTCGAATGGTTAATTTGGTAAGATGGTGCGTCCTTGATATGTTATATGAGGACGTGTAGTCAGACTAGTTGTAGCCAAACACATCACACTAGCTTTTACTGTATATTTCATGCGATTTATTTTGGCATATCGAGATCTAAGCAATCTACAAAGGATGAAAAGACTGGCATCCTTCACATTATTGGCAAACTCAGTTCATAGAAACAAGCAATTCAACCATTCTGTTGGTAAATCAAAAGCGCCACTGGAATATTTTTCACTATCCAATCATACACGCAAAAAGGGGCGACACCGCCATAGGGGCTTGGTATGGGCGGCCGCCTCAGGTAGCTGGAAAGTGTGCACCTAGTTTGAGTTGTCCAGGTTGGCCCATGCTAGTTTTGTTCGTCCCAACGCACGAGCAGGCAATGTAAAAAATGAAGAAAATTGTTTCAATTTGGATGGGCCAATAACATAAGTGCAAGGCAGGCCCTATAGCAGGCTCACGGCCCAAACGAGCGCCTCCCATATCGATCGACAGCAGGAAAAATCCCAATTCATTCGCTCCAGCCTCCAGTCTGGTTCGCTCCTAACCTAGCCGCCGCTGGACAAACCGACACAGCACTTCCTCGCGCCCTCGTTGGAGGGCGGTCGCTAGGCTTCATGCGAACGGAAGGACAAGAAGATGAAGATCCAACCCTGGGTGTAGCCTGTGTGGGAGGCAACGGCGGCAGCACGAGCATGGCATCGAGCTTGCGCAAACGGACAGTCGCTAATTGCAAGAGTAGCATGCGCAACAAGCAGGTACATCACATCCCTGATTATATCTAATTCAACTCTTCAATTTCTGGCCAATAGTTAAACCTGACGGTGTTGTAAAACTGCTTGTATGTAGGGAATCTATGAGAAAATGAAACCAATTTCTACTTATTTTATAACTCCCCAATCAATACTGAATCGACTGAATCTGATGTATCTAATCAAGTTTCGGTGCAAACATACAAGCTCATGTTGTTCTTGAGCTCAAGTGTCTAATGAATGATCGCTAATGAAGGATTTGATGCAAACATTTTACATGCTCCTCGGTGATGAACATATAGTGTCTAATGAGGGATCTAATGCAAGCATTTTGCAAGCTCATTGAAGGATTTAGTGTCTAATGATGATCTACTATGTTGAGAGAGACAGAGATTTGGAGGCATTGATGACAAGCAAATTATAGTGCATTTTCATAGCTTGAGGAAACGTCGAGGCCATCTACCGAAAGTCCCGTATCATGACAACATAGCATAAATACTTTTCTAATCTGTTGTTTGAAACTATTGGCATACTTGTGCATGATAGATATATTGATATGCAGTTTATGACCGGTTATACGTGCAATTACACTTCGATATTTTCAGCCGGAGAACTAATAATTCAAGCAGTACAGACCATGTTTGTAGTCCTTGTACACCATGTTGCATTTTGTGTTTTTGGTGCTTGCATCATTTAGTGTTTATAATCTGAACTACTTTGGATCATTAGCTGGTTTTCAAAGTGCATGTAGCTTCACATTTCTCAAGTTATGTTGATTTCCGAGTGCAAGTGCCTTCAGTATTTTTAAGTTAAATGTTCGCCTGGTAACTTGAATTCGTGGATCAGCCACGCACACAAATCATACACGAATGCCAAGATTAATTAAATGAAATGCAGGGACTTACGCTAGCTCCTTGTACAGTGCTCATCGCAGCTCTGCTTGCGCTTGGGATGTTCCATGTACAAGTCCATGTTACCACTTGCTTGGATGTGCAGGCCTTGTGCTCCTTGCATCCCCCTCTGCATTTTTAACACGGCGAATGGTTGATCAAATAAGAGGAATCGACCTTGATGTTGTACCGGAGGACAGATACTTACAAGGTTATACGGGTGTGCGGGATGTGTACCAGATCCCATAGCGCCGTCATGCTTCGCTAAAATATGGATTTGCTTGTTTCATATGATATCTCCGGAAGAAATAAGAGTTAAGGTCAGAGTTGCATAGGCGTGTAAGCTAAGAGAGCAGTGAAAGGATATCCAAACATCGTCGGAACAATGCACAAGGGAGTGATGTGTGGATACCTAGTTCGGGCCAGCGTTTGGGCATGCTCGCCTAGCTAGAGTGCGGGTCACTTCAGAGCCGTTGAGGGTGATGCGCTGGTGTTGGCTGGCCGCGCACGGATGCAGATCTTGAGTGGCAGCGGAGCGCTACGATGCGGTGGACGAGACCGTTGGTGAAGCCCCAACGGCCTCGGGGGGCGGAGGTGCGACGATGTGCTCGGTGAAGTAGCCCCGGTGAGCTGGGAGACGGCGTCGGTGAAGCGCACCTGATGCGGTGGAACTCGGTGTCTGTGAGGCACGTCGGTTGCGGCGGCCGACGTTGTCGGTGGACCACCCGGTGCGGTGGACGAGGGCGTAGATGAGGTAGCTCCGGTGCGGTGGTGAAGCGCGACCGTCGTCGTCGTCCGGCACAGAGGTGGGGAACGGTGGGGAAAGAGATGAGACGAGGGGCGATTCGAGGGTTGGCGGCGAATTAGGGATTTGAGCAATCTGGGCGCGGAAGGGGACGGTGGAGAAGAGAGATTTTGCAGGGCTGGAATTGGGGCCGCCAGATATTTCAATCCGAAACATGGAAGCGCAAACTTATATTGTCGTCGTCCTTTTTTGGGGGGGGAGGGGGTGGGTGGCTGGGTGCTACGCGTCCGTCCGACACACGCGACCACCCCGACAGGACTATGCTTCGGTGCCTTAAGGCACCTGCCTTTCTATCCATGACATATGGGCCCAACAGGTGGCTGGCCCACATGTCAGTGACCCAAAGGCAGTTGCCTTTAAGGCACCGAAGCAGCGTTCACCCCGACACAACTCTGGTTTGCCTGGTGCGCCTACATTTGAGAATGCAAACGAATCTTCTTTCATTTGCAAACGAATCTGTATGTATTACCATGCCCGTGTTTTCCTTGCAATAATTAGTCATTCAAAACGAGATACTCCATCCGTTCACTTTTGTAAGTCGTTTCAAACAACTTAAAATGAACTGTTTTGCACATTGTCTGAAATGTCTTCAAGGTCTTATAAAAGTGAACATAGGGAGTACTATAAATTAATTAATGAGGAGTTATTTGAAAAAAAATCAAAACGGTACCCATGCTAACGTGGATTAGAGTGTGTCTCACATAATTAGTTATTTGAATTAGAGTGTGTGTCACATAGTTAGTTATTTCAATTAGAGTGTGTGTCACGTAGCGATCTCCAATTCTAACGTGGATTTTGCATTTCACTGTATCCACGCTACTTTTTTAATACAAATTCATATGTATATGATGAACACCATGGTAGTGATAAAACTTTTGGATGGATTCAAACATATGACCTACAAAATAGCACAACAAATTGAGTCAATGTCAACTTTTCAAACTTAGTATGGCACGAATTGAAATAATTACCCGTATGCCGGTCCTCGGTTCAAATCTTACAATGTACACGAATTGAAACATCGATATTAAGTCTCGTACTATGTACATTCAAATGTTGTTTTAGCCCCCCGCACAAACGCTACATACTTCTGTATCGGTCAATCTTCCTCTCCTAACCACCTTAGGAAGCTATCGGTTTCCAACACACGTTCATTCTTTCTCTCCATGTTTCAATCTCTAAGTCTCTCAACTACACAACCCCTTTTTCCACTCTGTTACCAAATGTATTTACCTCACACACCCGCCATTGCACCCCATGTCGAGCTCTCCCCCCCCTCTCGCTTAAATACATGCATTGCCTATCTAGCCCCCAACCTCTCGTGCATGCGCACGCACGTTGTATATCTAGGTCACTCCCTCGAGACTGTCTCACTCTTTCTTCCGCACGGCGGGCCACACTCGCTCAATCTCGCTCTCTTTATCCGAGTCTCGTTTAACCTTGTTTTCTTTCACACACAAATGATATATCTCCCTGTTCGGGCCTCGATCGACACACTCTATACTCTCTCACGCAGATTGTCTATCTAGGTCAGTCCATCCAAGCCGCCACCACTCTTTCGACCTCATGGTGGGCCACGCTCACTCAATCTCTCTCTCTCTCTCTCTCTCTCTCTCTCTCCGTATGTCTCGATTGACCTCGCTCTTTCTCGGACAAAAACGATATATCACCATGTTTGAGCCCAATTCGACCTATTCAAATTGTATATCTCACGCACATCGTCTATCTAGGTCACTCTCTCCAACCCGTCTCACTCTTTCGATCGCACGGCGACCCTATGTGATCGGTTGACCTTGCTTCCTCCCACGCACAAAATATATCTACACGTCAGTGACCGGATCATCTCTTAAGCTCTATCTTACAGCCCTCACCCTTGCTAAAAAGCTCAATCGGACAATATCTATCCAGAGCATATATATTTGTTCAACGAATGCCGGACCACACTCACTTTGTCTATCTATCTATATGTCTCTCGATTGACCTCGCTTTCTCACACCGTATATTCCACGCGTTGAAGCTACTACCTCTCCATCCCTCGCAAAGCCGGAGCTATTTACATTGCGAGGGGCACTCCAACCTTGGATTAATTTGTGTAGGCATTTATTCCGGTCGGTTTAGATTATATTTTCGTAGCATTCGGCCCACAACTACTCCAAACACCGTTGCAACCCACGCAACTCCCCTAGTTGATTTCCCTCTGGCTCGGTCATCGCTCTCTCACACGTCCTTTCTCGCCTTCAACGTCGCACCATGGTATTATTGAAAAAACTATGTTGTTCTCTTTAATTATTATAAATAAGCTACAAAACTACACACCGATAGTCCACTTGGAATGGAACAAATTTTGACCCACAAATTAAAGTGGTACAAACTACACACCGAGGGGCCCACATGTCATGAAACAAATTTGGACCCATATACAAATTAAAAAATAAAATACGAGGATCGAACATGCGACCGGGCCTTCAAGCCGCACGTCAAGAGTAGGCAACATACGTAGAATAGCAATGTTTGTTGTACCCCCTTTGTTCACATAATGTTTTTATATTACCACAGCCTAATTAATGGATAACATGTAATATTATTTTTAGTACTATTCGCCTTCACTTACTGGTGGGTTCCATGTGTGCTCTCTCTCTCTCCTCCCCTTTTGCGTTTAGACGCACGGGCAAACAGGAAGAACCCGCGGGCGATGTTGCCGTTGACCATATCTGGACGCGTTCACAAGTCACGGCACCAGTTTCACGCACTAGCAGCACTAGTCAGTGTGTACGTGCAATGCACGTTAATTTGGATGTATATTAAGTGCATGCGGATATTAACTACTAGGATATTATTTGCGTGTTGTCATGTGATTAGCACTATTTTTGGCACGAAATTAACTGCACGCTAAACGTGTTGAGCGCTCGACATTGAAGCAGTCTAGGTCGTTGGATGACAAGGAATACATGTGGCTTGATGACGTTTTATATTTAATTTGATACGGCTCTAGCAGAAGATTCAATCGATCAAACCATACATTTCGTTCAGTCTGACTCCGACTTTAAATTATACGACGATCGACATAAAATAAACGGAAATGATAAACGTTCAAATTTTAAGCATGGCAATCCGAACGTTTTTCATGGCAAATTTAGATTACGCGGCGGCGGCGGGGGAGTCTCGCGGTGGGAAGCGGCTCCTCTGCCGTGCTCTGTGTGTCATTGGGCCACTGACCGACGGCGACGGCGGCGTCTTGCGTCGTTGTTGGCGTACTCCTGGACGTTGGCCTAGCTTCAAGGAAGGCGAAAATGTCCTGGACTTCGGAGCGAGTCGACTGGCGGGAGGAGGCGACTGGCGTTGGTACAAGGAAGCGGTCGACGGCGGCCATCCATGCCGCTGAGGGGGGCACTGGCACCCGCGCGGGGACAGGCGCTGTCAACGGCGCGGCGGAGACATTCGTGTGCACGGCACCGCACGGGCGCGCGACGCGTCAGCACGCCAGCGATATGTCTGTTGGCAGTGCACGGCACCGGCAGGGGCGTGCGTGTCGGTGCATGCGCAGGCGCATGCACTGGCAGGTGCACGGGCGCGTGAAAGTCGGCGGGCACCTCGTGGAACCCCGTGGGATCAAGCTCGGCGACAATGTGCGGCTCCCAGCCCATCAATGCCACGGGGATGGGCGCTGGCGCAGTCGGGACGACAGGAGCCGGAAAGCGAGCGGGGATAGGCGCGGCGTCTTCCCGCAAGGCCAGTTCAAGCTCGTCCCAAAGCGCCTTATGTTCTTGAGACTCCGGCTGGGTGTCTTCCTCAAGAAACTGTAACACTAAGGGCAGACCATCGTGATGCGGCATTTCGTACGTTTAGGTCAGGCTAGTTGGAGGTAGACGACAGGAGAATCGAAGAGGAAGAGAGAGGATTGTAGCGATACTCCCTCCTTTCCGGTTTATAAGGCTCAATTCAAAAATCTCACCAACCAAGGTAGATGGTGAGTGGTGGAATACTTTTTGTAGTTTGCAAAAGCACCCAATTAATGCTCTTGTTTTTCTCAAAAAAATATGTTTACCAATGCATTAATTGCAATGCATGCATGCATAAATTACATGCATTGGTCAATTTTCTCTTAATACTTGCATGCAATGATTTAATTTACCTTGGAATCGGAACATGTGATGGGAAACAACAAAATTGAGCCTTGTAAAATGGAAAAACTAATATTTTGAGATAAGCCCTATAAACCGGAAAGGAGGGAGTACCGGGTAGTGCGGGGTTGATTTTAAACTGCGCGCCGGCGACATTAAAAGTGGGAGCAGTTGGGATGACGGTGGGCAGCGGAGCCTGGTCAAAGGGCTCGCCTCCCAGTGAGCTCAAGACAGTGTCTCGCCAACGCCGCCCACAGCAGGCCAGCGCGCGGTCTGCTCAAGACGCCTCCCGTCGACTCACACGCTTGCTCGGACGGCACCTGCCGATTGCCGATGAGAAGCGGGGACTCGTGGCGGCACGTAAACGCCCACGGTTTCAATAGTGAAAGTGTTCGCCTTAACGTGATAGGTATTTCTTCCAAAATACCTTGGCTCTTCATTTGTGCAACTTGTCATAAGCAGCTTGTCTCAAATTGAAGAAAAAACTTACGAAGTAATATTTGTGCCATATCACGTGACCATGCTTAGTTTCAAGAATTTATGCTCACTTTTGGATTTTCTGAAATTTAAGATTTAGGATTCAAAACAATATCATAACCTGCATCATGCAATAAATTTTCAAGTCTTACATCTGTCCTGTTGTATTTCTTAAGAAAGGATTTGGTCAAACATTTTGCTTAGTTAGACTTAAGACAAGTTATATATGCAGAGTAAAAGGATAATCCCTCAAGTACTAGGCACGAACAAACGAGCTCAATTATGTGCTATCCTGGTGTAGTAGTAGTAGTAGTACTAGGCAATGCAGTTGACGGGTGACCTTGACGAGCAGCGACCGAGGGAATTGAACCGTGCTCGGCACGGTAGGTAATGTTGTCTAGTTACTAAAGCATCCCTCCGTTGTTCATCGGTAGTCATTATGGACCGGGGACATGAGGGGAATTTCCTAGGGCTGGAATTTTGGCCGCCAGATATTTTGACTTGAAATGCTGAGGCTCGACTGGTTGGGGTAATGGGGTTGCCTAATGTGCGTACCACGCACGCCACCGAAGGACACGAGCCCGGTTTTTTTTAGGATCAACACGAGCCAAGGTCTGGCTGGTACGCCGTTGGGTCCTACCATTCGAGAATACGAAAGGAACCTTTTAAATTGCCGAATGAATCTATGTGTATTATAATACCCGTATTTTCCTTGCAAATACTAATCTCAACGTGGTAATTGATTTATGACAAGTTGTTGAATTAGAGTGAGTTTGTGATATAGTGATCTCGACGTGGATTTCACATTTCATGGTATCCCTAGTAAGTTTTCCAATGCAAATTCAAATTTAAAAGATGAACAATATGGAGGTGAGAAAACTTTGTATGTATCAAGCATATGACCACACACACACACACAAACACACATGCACGAACACAACAACAATCCAATAAGTATAGTGCATCTATTTTTCCAAACGATGCATGTATGACACGAATTCAAAAATACTCCTTCTATTCCTAAATATTAGTCTTTTATAGAGTTCAACAAGTGACTACATACGGAGCAAAATGAGTGAATCTAGACTCTAAAATATGTCTATATACATCCGTATGTGCCAAACCATTTGAAGCCTCTAAAAATACTAATATTTAGGAACGAAGGGAGTAAAATGTAAGACATCCATGGTCCTCAGTTCAATATTTAAAATGAACATGAAACTGAAACATGAATATTAAGTCTATTACTATAGTACATGCAAATGTTCTGTTTAGGCGGAGCTATGATTGTCGGGGGTCAACCCCTCGACCTTAGATAAAATTGTGGAGCTCTGTTTAGGGTTGTTTAGATTATATTTGTCCCCACCCTCCCAGCCACCGATTGGTTGTGCACTCCCCACCCCTCCTCCCCGGGAGAATATCATGTGCCCCCATACCTTAGATGCTATATGCCGATACGAGTTGCTTGGAGCTTGTAGATCTGGATATAGCAGCTCACATGATGTGTCTTAATATTTCTGCAGGAAACCTTGATGAGTTTGAGAATTGCACACAATTTGTACAAAAACTACTTAGATGCCCTTTGATCCCATATCCAACGACCTCGAAGCTCGTATCACCGTAGCATCTAAGATGAAGGAGGACATCATATTCTCCTGTATGTAAGAATATCATGTGCTACCACACCTTAGATGCTTTGGTGATACAAGCTCTTTGGAGGCGTTGGATTTGTGACCCAACACCTCTCGGTGGTTCAATGGTTTTTGCGTAAAAGCCCCAAAAGAGTTCGCCATCGCTTACATAAGCACAAAGACTGCTCAGATGCCATTGGATCTCAGATCAAACGACCTCCAAGCTCGTATCACCGTAGCATCCAAGCTGCGATAGCACCTTATGTTTTCTCGCACGGGAGAGTATGATGTGCTCCCGCACCGTAGATTCTATGGTGATACGAGTTCACTGAGATCTAACGGCCCTCAATAGGAGGTTTGAATGTTTTGCAATATATGGCTGATAGAGTTTGGGAAATGCGCATAAAGTACAAGTACTACGCATGTGCCATCTGATCACTGATCATACGACCTAGATGCTCATATCACCGTAGCGGGTAATTAAGCTACGGGGAGCACCTAATATGAGCACCGGGGAGCCGTTGGATCGAAGATGCAGCGGCACACACGAGGCCTGAATGTTTTATTTTCAAAAAAAACCTTTAGAGAGTTTGGAAATTGCGCATAATTACAAAGACTACTCCCAAGCCATCAGATCCCACTTCCAACGGTGTAAAAACTCGTATGCCGCTGTCATTTTTGTTCGTAAACTTGCAAAATACGTGTAACTCGTGCCTTTACTTTTCTAACCGCGCAAAGTGTTTGTTCAAAAAAAAACCATCCTACACTGAAATATCAAAACAACACACGGGGGTCCCACTTGTCATTAATCAAATTTGGACCTAAAACTAACAAATTTGAAAGACGAGATTCGAACTGGCAACCTGGACTACAAAGCGTAAGTCGATAGCCTGAAAAAATGAACGGTTGTTGGCTTTGTCCCATAACTTGATTTTATTTATACAGTACTTTCATTGAGTAGAGTAGAGGGAGTGCCTCGTCAACACGTGCATGACCGTTGTCTCACTTACTGGTGGGTCCCAGGTCTGTGATCTCAATCTCTCTTCTCTCCATCGTCTAACCTTTGCACGGGCACACACGAAGAGCGGCGCTAGCTTGCCGTGGTGTTATTGCAACTAAAAAGAGCTTGGAAAATAGAAGAATCGCCTAGAACAAGAGATGTTGTGGCTGGTCGAGACGGAGCTAACCACATCTATCCTCCGTGCCACGTTTGCATGATGAAGCTGTGTGGCTAGTGGGGTGTTTTCGAGCGACTAGCTGGGTCCCGAGGTCGAACCATAGGTACTACGTCTGATACAGTATATTTTACACGCACATTTTTCCTCCGTGCCGAGACGTGGCACACCCTACCGCGCGGTTTCGGGGTCCTCCCGGGTGGTGCACGCATATATTCTTCCTAACGTTGGACGCCCTACCGCACGTTTTCTAGGTCCTCGGTCGTAGCGCCGAAGCAAGTAAATGGGTCGTCAAATCACGAAAGACCACCTTTCCCGCCGAGTACATCAATGAAGCACGGTGGCTAGCTAGTTGGGCTAGTTCGACCGATTAGCTAGGACGCCGCCACATTTGCTTTTTCACCCCTTTTTTTATCTACTTGCCGGCAGGTAAATTTAAATATCCACCGCGGCGTTGCTCTGGTGTTTGGGTGCGGCATGATTTTTATTTTTTTGATTGACGGGAGCAGGCGTGGCAGGATTTTTAATTTTTTGATTAATGGAGAGCAGGCGCGGCAGCAATTAGTCACGATGACTCCGCCTGTAAAAACCCACCGCTCCCTGGTGACTGGTGTTTTACCGTGGTGAAAACCAAAAGATTCCCCGCTCCCTCCGCCTTCCCGTAGATTGCATTGCCTTTCAGCCGTTTCGCCCCCTTTGCTTCCTCTCCCCATTGCTTCTACTTGGTGCCATGGCGGCGCAGCAGATCACGGAGTCCGAGGTGAGGCTCCTGACACAGGAGCTCCATGCCAAGGATGTGGAGCTCAGGGCCAAGGACGTGGAGCTCCGTGAGCTCAAGGAGGAGAGGAGTGCCATGCTCCTCCGTTATGTGCGGGAGTTCACGGAGCTTGAAAAGTGGCAGGCGTCCACCACAAAGATGCTTGAGGTGTCGGCGGCGTTGCTGCAGAAAGAGGGAGATACGATAGGTCGTCAGGGGAGCCGGCTGGAGCGTGAGCGGGCCGATCGTGACGAGGTCCAGGATCGCCTCAGCCACTTGGTGAACCAAGTTGCCGCGCACGTGTTGCGGCTGCGCGATGCCTACCGTCGTGCCAGCGTGACGATGCCGGCCGTCGGGCTAAACCCGTTCGACCACCCGGTCGACTTCAACGAGCTGCGGCTTCCTGACCTGGTCTCCTTCTTCACCTATATCTCTAAGGAGTTGAGCCGTCTTCGCGCGATGGTGGGGGCTGAGCTGGACAAGGAGGGGTTGCGAGCTGCCGCCGCCGTTGTCGGGCGAATCCTTTAAGGGCTCCGTCACCGGAATCCATTCGTGCCATTGGACGCCGTCTTTGACGAGCTGGCTCCCGTCGACCGGGAGCGGGCTCTGCGGGCGGTTGCACCCTGCATCACCAACGTCGTGCGCCTCGAGAAGCAGAGGGGCTTGGGTGGTGTTTAGGCGCCCTCTGCATGGGCATGTCCATGTCTCGGCGCAACATGACCGTTGGATCAAACTCAGACGGTGCAGATCACCATCCTTTGTAGCACAAAGCGTGTGGGTGTGTTTGGTTGCATTCTCATCTCAATATAGTTGTTTCCGCTTCGTGTATTTTTGTCAACCTACTAGTGTGGACTCATGCACCCTTCATGCACTCTACCAAACACCCAAAAGTGGGTCGAGAAGGGAACTTTTGCTCCCATCCCGTTCACCCTTCATACACCCTGCCTAACACTATTCGTGCTTCATATGGTTCATGTTTTGTGGAGTAGTGTAGCACCGTACTCTCCGTGTGCTGTGGACCTAGTTCTGTTAACATTGATCTCACTGTTCATTCTTGACCGAACAGTCGAAAAAGCGGTACTATGTTACATATAGGAGTAGTTGACATGCGCACAACATCATTTGTTTATCGTCATATCTTACTACACTAGCAACAAGATTGTGTAGTACTGACATATGAACCACTGCACATGCCTAATAGTAGGAGCACTGTGTATGTTCAAGTGGCTACCGTATTTCGCACTCCTCCGTCGTAAGAGTGGAAACGCTTGATGTAATCATTTTTTCTTCTGAAAAACAGTGGACGCGCTCTACCGTGCGGATCCTCCTCCACCATGCACTAAATTACTCACTTTCGCCGACGTGTGGGACAGCCAAGATCGGGTCCACCAGCCATGCACTAAATTACTCCGTAGTAGAGTGACGGTAGACTACCCCGATCGAGCGCCCGAGAATGCCCAATGAGCCGTCAAATCACAAAACCCCTCCTTTCCAAAGAAGAAGTTGGACAATCAAGCAACCATCATTTCACTCTTCTCTCTCGGCTTCCTCTCTACCCAACCTCGCTTCGCCTCATCTTGTTCCTCATTTCTTCAAGAAAACTCCGACCTGCTTACGCCATTGTTCTTCTCTCCCAAAGAAGGAAAGGTGAGCGATCAATGGTGTTGATTCGCCAAGGCCCGCCTTGCAACCCCAGACTGATCCTATAACTCCCTCTCTTTTCTTATTTTGGGTTTGTGATTATGGTTTCTTTTCTTTTATTTCTATTTGACAGTTTCTTGATGGACGCCTGGAGCACCGCCAAGTGATGTCTATGGCTCGCCAAAACCGTCGAGGCTCATGGTACGAAGAAGCAAGCACCCCGCCGAGACTACGCAGACAAGCTCAAAGCCATCGCCTGTCCAAGCCCCCTCTCCGGATCCCTCATTAAGCAAGTCTAGGTAATATCTCTTCTTGACGATCTTTTCTCGATCTTGATCGTGTTTTTCATCTAACACGCAGTACTAGTACTAGTAGTACAACTTTCGGGTGATCTTGCATGTGATTTTGTGTGCCAAATGACGGTTCTAAATTCCTCTTTTGACCAAAACATGTGAGAGGTTGACACTGATTTCTTATAGATTACTTTCAACTACTACCTCTGTCCCAAATTTCTTGTCTTGGATTTGTCTAGATACGGATGTATCTAATACTAAAATGTGACTTGATACATCCGTATCTAGACAAATCTAAGACAAGAATTTTGGGACGGAGGGAGTACTTTATGAACATCAATGCTACCTTTTAAGAGGGTATATTTGCCTCAGTAACTTGTGTTATGGATTTTGCATGTAATCCCTCTGCTCTCATGCCTTTGACATGTTCTAGTGTCTTTGTTCACTCATTTCTGTGTGTATATGTAGTCATATATGGAGTATAATACCGAAAATCATCTTATATTTCTGAACGGAGGTAGTAGTAAAATATGGTTTCTGCTTGAATTAGAACCAGGTCCGCTGGTGGAGATGAAGTTCTCAAAGTCATGCCGTGTGAACTGGAAGACCGATGATGAGTTCTATCTTTGAACTATCCAAATTGTTGTGTCCTTGTCGCCACGTGTCCCGAACTAGTGTTTTCCCAGTAGCATTGTTGTCGCGTGTTCTCGAGGCTGTACTTGACCACAACAATTTCTGGTTGTGCCTTCGACACGAAGGGTGTGGTTCTTGTAAAGCTTCCCAACAAATATGATGCAGCCTGTCTTCATCATCATGTTTATGAGTGGAAAGACCACTCTGTTAGGTTCTCCAAGGTTGACAAGATGGTGATGGTGCGTGTAGACATCTCACACAAAGTCCATGGCCTAGTCAGTTATGCGGGGTTCATCCCGTAGGTCGGTGGCAAGAAATAATCTGCAGAGTTTAGTTAGTGCAACTTTGCTTGTCTGTAGTAAGTACTATTGTTCAGTACTTGATTTGTGTTTGTGAACCATGTATTGTTTATTAGTACTGCCGCTTTTGGTGTGTGGTCAGTCCCGAGAACGGTCTATGTTAATGTCTCATCCACTCAATTCATCAGATATTTTGAAGTATCCAGATCATATTTTTTGTGAGGACGGTTTATCAATTATGGTTACACTCCAATATCTATATGCATTGTAGGTTTTATCGCACCCACTAGGATTTCCAGTCCCATGGATGTTCGGTCCATACGATTTGTCACGACCTTTGGACTGTCCTGCTTGTGGGAGTAGGCAGGGCCCCTGCATGCCACGTGTAGCTAGACGATCAATCTTCTGTTTAGTACTTCAACATAGTGATTTACTGGTAAGGATTCACTCGTGTCACATCAAGTAAATCTTATTGATTTACTGTCTAAATCTTATTGATTTAATGTCATGTTTTCTTTCTTTTCCTGCAATTTTACGATGCAGGTTTTGCCATGTGACATTCATCACGAATAAACCGCTTGGTTTGCTCTCGATGGCTATTTTTGCAGGTTTCACTTCTTATGTCGTGTCAAGAACGAAGGCACTTGCCCATCACTTATATTATCGGAAAAATTGGATCGATCCGTTGTCCGAGTACAAGCTGAATCCCTATGATGAACTGCAGTTTGGTTTAACAAAAACGCCACAATTAGTCCTTCTCGCGTTTAAAAGAAATGAAGAAAAAAACTGGATCACGGTCACGGATCCTAGTCAAGTTAGAAAGCTGATCATAGCAGACCAGACACGATCGCCGCTGTCTCACAGAGATCAAGCACCGGCAGTTGCTCTAGCACTAACAGCGGTAGCAGCTCAGTCTGATCCAGCTGAGGATTCGGCACCGATCGCGACAGCGGATCAGTCTGATCTACCGGAGGATCGGGCATCGACACCGACACCATCTCCGGCAGCAACGGCGGCTTCGGCACCTGCACCAACACTTGCACTTGCATCTGCTCCGGCCCGTGCAGTTGCACCGGCAACAGACTGGGCTGCAGTTCGCACTTCATATACCAAAGTCCTTACAAAAACCGACATGTCCACCTTCTTGGTAAGCATTGGCCGCCCAAATGCTTCGTTCTTTTTTCTTTCCATGTTGTTTCACATGATTCACTGTGTTGATCTAACTGTTTGGGCATGTCTTTTTGTTTGCAAACAGAGAATTCCTAGAGCAACGAGGGACTCGTTCAACAATTCGGGCGACCGCGGCCAAGTTTCTCTTACCATGCGCAACCTTGGTGTGAATGAACCTGCTCAATATACCGTAAGTACAAAGGATGGTCGCATGATGATTGATGCTAAAGGATGGTCAAGGTTCAAATCTAAATCATATCTTGCGGTAGGGGATGATGTCAAAATCGAACTTTCTCGGCAAGGAGAGCTGGTCCAAATCAACTTTGAAATTAGCAGCACGCAACTGCCGAACTGATCTATCCTCCGAGAGATTTTGATGTAATAATCTGCATGTGAAACAAGTGTCCTGTGTGTATAAGTAGTACGACAAGATTATTTATCACATGGTATATCGTTGATAGAATTGCAACTCGATTGCTGGTTAGGAACTGTCGCTTGATTTCATTCCAACAGCTGCCGTGCTTTATTCAATTTTGTGTATTCGCCTTGCGACAAAGATCTAAAACCAGCGCCAGCATCGATCGCTTGCAATATGAAAAGAGCTGAGGTAGAACACATGGGCCCCCAAACATGCGGGTCGGCTCATGCCCAAAGTCCGTAACCGTGAGCCTATCTGAGTATTATATTCTCGCTGAACCCCCATAAAAAGCTGAACCCCATAATGCCCGTGCGCTGCGTAGGGAGTATATTTCTCGGCAAGGTGAGCTGTGATATAAAATATTTGTATATTTCTTTACGAGGGAGTATCTCTCGTCAAAAATATATTTATGTGTAACTAGTTACTCCTGTCTTTCAACTTCCTTTCGCTGATATGTGGGGCAACCGCAATGGGGTCCACGTGCCATATGCACAAATTAGAGTGCACAACTTCACGGTAGACACACCCGGTCAGAAGGCGCGCATGATAATGCCCAATGAGCCATCAAATCACAACCCCCCTTCCAAATTTTTAGCGAGAAGTTGGACGGACGAGCGACAATATTTCACTGGCCTGAATCCCTTCTCCTCGTCGCTTGTTCAGAGAAAACTCCCTCTCGGCGATTGCATAGGGTTTTCTCATGGAGAACCAGTACTAATTCTTCATCCATCCCGATAAACCCAAGTCCCTTGGTCGCAGTAATCCTAGGATGACAGCCGCCGCCGTTGATGCATTTTTCTTCCCATCAATCTAGTGTGTTTCATTTGCAAAGGCCCAAAGTGCGAGTACCCTACAGGTTTCTGCGCCCTCGGCGAGACGCCACACTTGTTCCTTCTCATCCTAACACAGCATTTTGAAACGCCGCATGAGATGTTCCTAGAATCCTCTTTTCTATCCGGGAGGGTGGGTTTTTTTTAACATGCTGTGTTCTCATATTATTTTTCCTGCAGTGTATTATTTGCTCTGCCAGAACACATGTACTCAAGATGCTCGGCCTTGCCATAACTGAATACACTAGTTTAATGGTCACAGTGAAGACAAGCCATGGATATAAGTTCCGAGTTGGGTTCATGAACCAACAAGATCGTTGCTTTTTTTATGGCCGAACTTGGATAAGCTTTCTCAAGTGTTACGGACTGAAAGTTGGCGCACGAATGTTGATGGAAATAGCAGAACCTGGTCTCATCTTCACTGCGATCTTCCACCCCGACGCCGTTCCAATTGTTCATCCATGTTAGTTTTGTATCTGGTTCTTGCTTGTTGCCTCGATTACTTCTTAATCCACCTATTCTGTCTAACTAATCATAATTTAACTTTAGAAGTAGCAACGAATCTCTCACGAAGATGCTACTTCTAACTAATATTTTCTTATAATTGGTGGCACGTGTAGGTTTTTTCAGAGTTAAGCAGTCTGCTCGTTTGTTACTCTGTAATAACTCGGCTGTTACTAATGGCACCGAAGTTGATCGATCGACATCCACAAGTTCCTACACTTTATTGATCGCCTTGAGGTCCTTGTGGGCGTTTCAATGGTGGAAGGCCACGTGGGATATGTGTGCCATCGCTGCACTCATTGAACAGGTCCAAGCGTGTCGAGAAACTTATGGTACGAGCTGTTTTCTGTTATATATGTTGTTCATAAACTATTGCTTATACACAGTTTTGATTGTGATCTTCTTGAAACAGAACTGCCGAAGTTCTATTGTTCCTATACGATGCCTCGACCATGGTCGGGTCGACTTGTGCTTGGTCACAACATGATGTTTATGTCGACCTACTCAATTCCCTTGGAGGTGAAAAGATACTTATTCATGGGTGGTCTCAAATAATGAAGGCCCGCCCATCTTGGAGAATAGGATGAAGATTATGTTCATGCTTTTTCATGGCTCTAAAGCGAATATCCTGTTTATTGACCACGCTGCGAGATGAAGCCGCCAGGAGGTTGTGGATGCGCTGGGTGGCGCCTGGGCTTGGCGGCCTCACCCTTGGTTAATCAGAGGCAAAGTAGCACTTTGTCGAGGCGTGCTTTGTATGGTTGAACTGTATAAGTACTCATACTGCTTTCAGCTTTGTTTGTTAAGTGCCCTGCTGGTTTCATTAAGGTTGTTAAGTACTCCTGCTGCTTTTACAATCTGTCGTGTTTCTTCATCTGTCTTCATCCACCCGCCAAAACCAAACCAGCCGGCGGGGCCGCTTCCGCCTCCACGGTGGCTGCGCCTCGGCACACATCACCGCCCCACCGTCTCCTAAATCGTTAACGCCGACGTCCTCCACGCTTTAGTGCGCTTCGCCCAAGGCGCCGCCCTCTCGCGTTGTCAACATGGTCAACAAACAACATGAATCGGCGTAAATGCGTGGAGAGGATGGCGGTAGGGGCCCACCACGTCGGCAGATGGAAAAATAAAATGCTTCCTCCTAGTGTTTTCACGACATCCGGGACCCACGACATTGTGAGCGATATAGTCAATAGACAAGAGAACAGCACAAGATCGGCCGACACCGGGACGTAGCTACTCGAAAGCGATATTTTTTTGTTTGGTATTGTTGAGACGAGCGGGGTTTGAACGGGATGTGGCCTGCCTAGCCCAGCTTATATTTTATGTTCACCATGTGACCAGCCCAGCTATTTTTCTTGTGAAAATGAGCCCAGTTTACTTTTTTCTCAAGAATACCCAATCCAGCCTACTTATTTTTCTACGATGATGGTGAAACTCTTTCAAGACGCTCGCAAATCTTGAAAGTAATATGAAATGGGTTGTAAATATAAAACAGATGACAAATTGGCAATTACTTTATAATTTCTGAATTTTATCACATTTTCATATTCCTATTTCACTGGGCATTAACCTAATTTAAATATATCTTCAAAGTACTTTAAATCTGGCTGGACATTTCGGTATTTAAAATAGTTTGGAACCCACAGAAATATGCGAAATTGGCCCTGGCCAACCAAAAAAGCGACTGCAATAAATTGCATAACAAGTTGCCATGAGCTATAATAAATTATTAAAAAAAGCGGGAGTGGTCTGACTTGTGGGCCTGTTTAGTTGACGCGTATGCAAGATTTTTTTAGATATTATATACGTCAACAAACGATTCTAGTAGACGAACTGCTGGATGTCAATCCAACAACCGTCCGTGTTTCTTCAATCTCGATCTTCTTGCTCCACCGCCAAAGCCACAAGGGACCGCTTACTCCTGCCTCCGTGGCGGTCGGGTCTGGCTGCCAAGCAGCCTCAGCGCCCCTACTACTCCCACCGCTGCCGGTCATCCTCTACTCACCCACACCCCCGTTATTCTGCGGCGGCGACAGCAGCTCACACCGCAATCGAACCGGTGAACGCCAGACTCCTCTCTCTGCGTGGCATCCACCGCTGTCTTCCCGGCTCCACGCCGTCCCTTCCTATGCTCGCCATCGCCCACCGCCGTGGTGCTCTCGCCACAAGGCGTGGTCAAAGTGGTCAACGACCGACTTCCATCTAAGAGTATTGTACGTGGAGAGGTGACACCGGGTCCACGGCAGCCGCAAGGAAGTGCCTCCTTATTACACGGAAAATAATTATTCCTCCACCTGACAGCGGGGACCCACCGGACGGGCCACCAGTATTTTGCGAAAAATCGCTTCCCGACTTCGACCCACAGGACGGGCCACCGATTTCGTGAAAAACGCCCCCATTGTCACCTCGACCCACCGGAAGTGCCTCCATATTACGCACAAAAAAATGAATACTCCCCCGGTTAGCTGGGACCCACCTTGGTGGCAGGCTGACTTGTGGGCCTACTAAGTTGACGGGGACGAAGGCTTTGTCAACTTAGTCAATATGAACGATTCTAGCTCCAGTGACCGTACGATGTCCATCCAACGGTCGTAGTGCTTCTTCAACCTCTGGTCTTCTTGCTCCAGCCGCCCAAAGCAGCGCTGGTCGTTGCAGCATGCTCCTGCCTCGTGGCGGGTTGTCTTGCCGCGGAGGCCTCACCGCCCCTACTATTCCCACCATCGCCAGCCCTGCGCAACGGCAGCCTCACACCGCAGCTGAACACAGAACCTCGTACTCCTCTCCGCTGGCTTCCATTGCCGCGTCTTCCCGGCTCCCGTCGTCCCCTTCCTAGGCCTCGCCGTTGTCCACCGCCTGCGTGCTCTCGGCGCGTGTGGTCAATGTGGTCAAGGAACGACTTCCATCGGACGTGGATCAGACGTGGAGAGGTGACACCGGATCCATGGCCGCAGCAAGGAAGTGCCTCCTTATTACGTGCAAAATAATTATTCCTCCACCGACAGCGGGACCCACCGACGGGCCACCGTATTTCACGAAAAAACGCTTGCCCTCGATCGCTGGGACCCACCAGCTACATCTTCGCACGCAAGGAAGTGCCTGACAGTCGGGACCCACCTGGTCGAAGCGTACGTAGCGTTGTCATTCTGGTCGCGAACGTGTAGCTCGATGTAGAGGCGCGCACGTGTCGTAGTAGAGGCACGCAGGTGTCGTAGTAGAGGCGCGCACGTGTCATAGTAGAGGCGCGCATGTAGCATGTACACGTACGTACAGCGGCCAGGGTGCAAGAAAGAAAATATGGCCACGTATGTGTACATACGGGCGGGTCTCGAACGCCTACTCGCGCATACGTACGGCGAGGGCTCGTGTACATGGCTGGGTCGGAACGGAGAAACAGCGTCGTCGTCGTGTTCATGGGGAGGCAACGGAATGCGTCGTGTTCATCGGGAGGCAACGTGGCTGGGTCGGAACAGAATGCGTGGTCGTGTTCATTGGGAGGGCTTGGACGGAAGAGGCGATGGAAACGAGGCCTGGTGTACCGCACAACGGAGGAAACGGACCTCCTACGGTCGAAACGGGGGTCCTGTTGATCGGGAGGGGTGTGGCGTACCGCAAAACGGAGGAAACGGACCTCCTACGGTCGAAACGGGGGTCCTGTTCATCGGGAGGGGTGTGGCGTACCGCAAAACGGAGGAAACGGACTTGTGTTGGAGCACTACGGTCAAAACGGGGGTCCTGTTCATCGGGAAGGGTGTGGCGTACCGCAAAACGGGACTCCACGGGATACTATTCATCTCCACCGTCGACCCCCTCCAGCCTCCACGAGCTACTGTTCATCCACCGTCGACCTCCTCCAGCCTCCATGGGCTCCTGTTCATCCAACCTCCACCACGCTTCTCCACCGCTATTGCTCAACCACCCTCCACCGCTCATCGCTCATCTAGCCCTCCACACCACGGGTCCTGTTCAACCACCCTCCACGGGCACCCTCCACCGCTCACTGCTCATCCTGCCTCCACACCACGGGTCCTGTTCATCCACCCTCCACGGGCACCCTCCACCGCTCATCGCTCATCCAGCCCTCCACCACACCACGGGTCCTGTTCATCCAGAGGCAACGCCACCGCCACCTTGTCATCCAACCCCCCTCGCAACACTCACTGCTCATCCCATCGATCGGCTTCGCTTAGCAGCAGTAGCTGGCGAATCGCACGATCGGGTTCATTAACGACCATCGATCGATCGCCGGGTTCGATGTAGCGTAGCTGCGGTCAATCGCCGGGTTCGATTAGAGCCAACGCCGCACACACGCCAGATGTGTACGAGAAAGCGCGATCGCTTCGCCCCGACCTCCCACCGTAACGGAAATTCCCAAAATTTTCCTCCCTCGCTTCTACCATGGTTTTTTCCGTCATGGACGGCCCAAAGAATGTCATGCAGCTGCGTCTCCGGCCCGCCCAGGACGAAAAGCCCATTTTCTGTCATGATTTTTTGTCATAGAAGTAGGAGCCCACCACATCTATGATGATACCAGGTTTTGTCACAATTATCATCATAGAAGTGTCATATGTATGACAGGAAAAAAATTCGTTCGGCCCAAAATGTCATGGATGTGTCTTTTTTTTGTAGTGTATGATGGACTCATATGGAACAACTTTGGGGTTTATGGAAGTGGATGCACAAGCAGTATTCCCGCTTAGTACAAGTGAAGGCTAGAAAAAGACTGGGAAGTGACCAACTAGAGAGACACAACAGTCATGAACATGCATTGAGATTAACCAACATTGAGTGCAAGCATGAGTAGGATATAAATCACCAGGAACATAAATATCGTAGAGGCTATGTTGATTTTGTTTCAACTACATGCGTGAACATGTGCCAAGTCAAGCCACTCGAATCATTCAAAGGAGGATACCATCCTATCATACTACATCACAACCATTTTATCCATGTTGGCACGCAAGGTAAACCATTATAAGCTCCTAGCTAATTAAGCCTGGCATTAGTAACTATAATCTCTAATTGTCATTGCAAACATGTTTCATTCATAATAGGCTGAATCAGGAATGATGAACTAATCATATTTACAAAAACAAGATAGGTTGAGTTCATACCAGCTTTTCCTCATCTCAATCATTTCATCATATATCGTCATTATTACCTTTCACTTGCACAACCAAACGGTGTGGATAATAATAATAGTACACGTGCATTGGACTAAGCTGGAATCTGCAAACATTTATTCAAAGGAGAAGACAAGGTAATATGGGCTCTTTGTTAGATCAACAATAATGCATATGAGCCACTCAACATTTTCATCGTGGTCTTCCCCTCTCGACCCCCAAAGAAAAGAAAAGAATTTCAAAGAAACACACTGAAATATTTTTGGAGTTTTTGTTTTTCTAAGGAAGAAGAACAAGAACGAGAAAAACTATTTACACGGGAAAGCTCCCAACAAGCAAGAGAAATCTTTTTGGGTTTTCTATTAATATTACTACTAAGCATGCAAAGAAAGTAAATTAACTACAACTAAATTTTTTTATTTTTTTTCTTACGGTTTTTCAAACACACAAGAAGAAAGCGGAAAAAGAAATAAACTAGCATGGATAGTACAATGAAAGAGTATAAACACCGACAACTGAAATGAGTGTGTGAACATGAATGAATGTCGGTGAGAAATACGTACTCGCCCAAGCTTAGGTTTTTGGCCTAAGTTGTTCTACTTTCACGGATCAAAGTAGTTCTCTCTGGTGTACTGAGGAGGATCCTGGGGTTCCACTGGTTAGCGAGCTCCTGTGGATCCCACTGATAAATAGACTCTTGGTATGGATCAGGTGATGGCACTGGCTCAGGAGGTGGGGATCGTGTCCCCTCCCAGTAAGCATAAACGTCCGCGAGCAAAACAATGTACCAGCCTAAATGCATATCGAACAAAACAGGTGCAGGCAACGTAATAATCTGAATAGTATTTTCACTAAATACCAGGTTATAAATAATTCTCTTTTCCTCATCACGTCGAATAAACTTATGTGCTACCATGTTGTCATAATCTAAATATATAGTGAGTAGTAGTTTCTCCTCTTTCTCATAATGCCTAATAGGTATCTCAAAATGTTTAGCAAGGCGGGTAGCAAAGATACCTCCGAAAATAGGACCCTTTGTACGGTTCATACTCAACCGTTTAGCAACCACAGTGCCCAAACTATAAATTCTATCTCTACATAAAGCATGGCGCAAAATAGCGAGGTCAGGGGCACTAAGGCCTCCACTATCTCCACGACCAATTAAACATCTCCCAGCAAATAATGAGTAATAGCGTATAGCAGGATGATGAATACTATAGACACTCTCGCTCCCGACACTCCTCTACCTTCCCCTATGGTGATTTCATGAATAAGGACTTCCACATCACTAGGAAGTGGTTCTTCGACGCCACCTTCATAAGGTAATTTACAAACCACACAAAAGTCATAAAGCGTCATTTCTCTGTACTCATCATATAAATGAAAGTCTACCGTGGGTGGTGATTTTCTAGCATGAAAGTGAAAGTTTTGCATGAAAGTATTGGTGAGTAAGAGATACTGATTACACTGGTCGAGGAGGAAGTCAGTGATGCCTGCATTCCCAGCCAAATAATAGAAATCATCATAAATCCCGGCCTCTTGTAAGAATGCATCACATGGCCATTCGCTAGAACAAATTCCCGTAGCGCGAGGAAGATTATACTTGGGCTTTTCCTTCTCCTCATTTCCCTTTTCCTTCGAACCCCGGCTCGAGGAGACTCTCAATAATCTCTTCAACATTTTCTTCCTCTGAAAATTTCTGAATATTTTAGTAACTCAAAATAAAAGTGAACCAAACTCAACAAAATTGATAGCAACTACTCCTACAAGTGTCTAGAGGCTATATCATGCATCAAAACAACTTTGGACCATATAAATTTGACATGCAAGCTCAAGAACATGGTCACCACAGCAACAAAAATTTGCAATGAATAAAGCACTAGAGAAAAAAGTAATTGGACCTTTGGAGGAGTCACATACCGAAAAACAATCCCCCAAAGCAGTTTTGTGAATGGGGCTTTGAGCAAGGAGATCAAAAATGGCAGCAAGATGAGTAAGAACATGAGTTTGAGCTATGGAGTGATTTTTCCTGGAGGAAGAAGGAGAGGATGGGTGCTGGAATAAGTGGAGGAGGGCCATATGGGCCCCACAAGGTCAGGGGGCACGCCTTAGGGGGGTGGGCACGCCCTCCACCCTTGTGGCCAGCTGGTGAGGCCCCCTGGTGTGTTCTTTGCACCAGAAATTCTAAAATATTCTAGAAAGAATCATATCCAATTTTCAGGGCATTTGGAGAACTTCTATTTTCGAGACATTTTCTTATTGCATGGATAATTCAGAAAACAGGCAGAAAATACTATTTTTACTTTATTTAAACTAATTAATAGAAAGTAAAAGATGGGTACAAAGAGTTATGCTATCTAAATTCATCCATCTCATGCTCATCAAAAGGAATCCATTAACAAGGTTGATCAAGTCTCATTAACAAACTTCTTCCGAGTGACATGAAACCGGAGAACTTTTGAATAACACTAGGTTACCTCAACGGGGATATGCATGTCCCCAATAATAAGAATATCATATTTGTTTTTGACAGTAGGAAGTGGAAATTCAAAACCTCCGATAGCAATAGTTGAAATTTTTCCAATAGAATTGATACTATGAACTTGAGATTGTTTCTTCGGAAAGTGTATCGTATGCTCATTACCATTAACATGAAAAGTGACATTGCCTTTGTTGCAAACAATAACAGCCCCTGCAGTATTCAAAAAGGGTCTACCAAGGATAATCGACATACTATCGTCCTCAGGAATATCAAGAATAACAAAGTCTGTTAAGATAGTAATGTTTGCAACTGCAACAGGCACATCCTCACAAATACCGATGGGTATAGCAGTTGATTTATCAGCCATTTGCAAAGAAATTTCAGTAGGTGTCAACTTACTCAATTCAAGTCTACGATACAAAGAGAAAGGCATAACGTCAACACTAGCTCCAAGATCACATAAAGCAGTTTTAACATAGTTTCTTTTAATGGATCATGGTATAGTTGGTACTCCGGGATCTCCAAGTTTCTTTGGTATACTACCCTTAAAAGAATAATTAGCAAGCATGGTGGAAATTTCAGCTTCCGGTATTTTTCTTTTATTTGTAAAAATATCTTTCATATACTTAGCATAAGGAGGCATTTTAAGCATATCAGTCAAACGTACACAAAAAGATAGGTCTAATCATTTCAGCAAAGCGCTCAAAATCCTCATCATCCTTTTTCTTGGATGGCTTAGGAGGAAAGGGCATGGGTTTCTAAACCCATGGTTCTCTTTCCTTACCATGTTTCCTAGCAACAAAGTCTCTCTTATCATAACGTTGATTCTTTGATTGTGGGTTATCAAGATCAACAGCAAGTTCAATCTCTACATCATTATCATTACTAGGTTTAGCATCAACATGAACATCATTATTAACATTATGACTAGGTTCATGTTCATCACCAGATTGTGTCTCAGCATCAGAAATAGAAATATCATTGGGATTCTCAGATGTGTCTACAGCAGGTTCACTATCATGCAAAGTCCTATCAGTTTTCTTTTTATTACTAGGACTGGGTACATCAATATTAATTCTCTGAGAATCTTGCTCAACTCTCTTAGGATGGCCCTCGGGATACAAAGGTTCCTGGGTCATTTTACCACCTCTAGTCATAACCCTGACAGCATTATCATTATTCTTACTATTCAACTCACTAAGCAATTCATCTTGAGCTTTAAGTACTTGTTCTACTTGGGTTGTAACCATGGAAGCATGTTTACTAATAAGCTTAAGATCATTAACAGTTCTACTCATATAATTACCCAAGTGATCAAGCATGTAAGCATTTCGTTCCAATTGTCTACTAACATAAGCATTGAAATTCTCTTGTTTAACAATAAAATTATCAAACTCATCCAAGCATTGACTAGCAGACTTATTATGAGGAGTATCGCCTTCATCAAATCTACGAAGAGAGTTTACCTCTACTACCTATGTCGGGTTATCAAGACCATGTATCTCTTCAATAGGCGGTAAATTTTTAACATCTTCAGCTTTAATACCTTTTTCTTTCATTGATTTATTTGCCTCTTGCATATCTTCAGGACTGAGAAATAGAATACCCCTCTTCTTCAGAGTTGGTTCAGGAAGTGTCCAATCATTTCCATTACTCAATATATTATTCAATAGCAATTTAGCTTGCTCCACAGTTCTTTCCCTTAAAACACAACCAACACAACTCCAAGTGGTCTCTGGAAGCATCGGTTAGTCCATTATAAAAGATATCAAATATTTCATTTTTCTTGAGAGGATGATAAAGCATTAAGTAATTGGAGAAGCCTCCCCCAAGCTTGTGGGAGACTCTCTTCTTAAATTTGCACAAAATTATATATTTATCTTAAAGCAGCTTGTTTCTTATGAGCGGGGAAATATTTTGCAGAGAAGCAATATATCATATCCTGGGGACTACGCACACAACCAGGAGCAAGAGAATTAAACCATAACTTAGCATCACCCTTTAATGAGAAAGGAAATAATTTAAGAATATAGTAATAGCGGATTTTTTCCTCGTGAGCAAATAGGGTGGCTATATCATTCAATTTAGTAAGATGTGCCACAACAATTTCAGATTCATAACCATGGAAAGGATCAGATTCAACCAAAGTAATTAACTCGGGATTAACAGAGAATTCATAATCCTTATCAATAACAAAGATAGGTGAAGTAGCAAAAGCGGGATCATATTTCATTCTAGCATTCAAGGATTTTTCTTTCAGCTTAACTAACAATTTCTTAAGATCCTCTTTATCATTGCAAGCAAAGAAGTCTCTAGCAGTTTCTTCATCCATAACATAACCCTCAAGAACAATAGGCAATTCATATCTAGGGGGAGAATCATAATCATAATCTTCAATAATATCATCAGTTTCAGTAATTTCATTATCTCTAGCCCTACCAAGTTGTTCATCAAGAAATTCACCTAGTGGCACAGTATTATCAAGCACAGAAGTAGTATCATAAGCATCATTTATAGTAGAAGTGGCATCATAAATAACGTGCGACATACTGGAATCAATAGCAGGTGTAGGTGTCGCAAGTTTACTCAAAACAGAAGGAGAATCAAGTGCATAGCTAGATGGTAGTTCCTTACCTCCCCTCATAGTTGAGGGAAAAATCTTTGTTCTTTGATCTTTCAAATTCCTCATAGTGATCAACAGATATAAATCCCACGTGACTTAGAGAATAGAGCTATGCTCCCCGGCAACGGCGCCAGAAAAAGTTCTTGATAACCCACAAGTATAGGGATCACAATAGTTTTCGAGGGTAGAGAATTCAACCCAAATTTATTGATTCGACATAAGGGGAGCCAAAGAATATTCTTGAGTATTAGCAGTTGAGTTGTCAATTCAACCACACCTGAAAGACTTAATATCTGCAGCAAAATATTTAGTAGCAAAGTAGTATGGAAGTAACGGTAACAGTGGCAAAATTGACAGTAGTAGTTTCGTAGAAATTGTAACAGTGACAACGGAAAAGTAACTTAGCAAAGATCAATAAGAAACTAGCTCGTAGGCAATGGATCAGTGATGGATAATTATGGCGGATGGCGTTCATCATGCAACGGTTATAACATAGGGTGACACAAAACTAGCTCCAGTTCATCAATGTAATGTAGGCATGTATTCCGAATATAGTCATACGTGCTTATGGAAAAGAACTTGCATGACATCTTTTGTCCTACCCTCCCGTGGCAGCGGGGTCCTATTGGAAACTAAGGGATATTTAGGCCTCCTTTTAATAGAGTACCGGACCAAAGCATTAGCACTTGGTGAATACATGAACTCCTCAAACTGCGATCATCACCGGGAGTGGTCCCGACTATTGTCACTCCGGGGTTGCCAGATCATAACACGTAGTAGGTAACTATAACTTGCAATATCGGATCAAGAACACAAATATATTCATGAAAACATAATAGGTTCAGATCTGAAATCATGGCACTTGGGCCCTAGTGACAAGCATTAAGCATAGCAAAGTCATAGCAACATCAATCTCAGAACATAGTGGATACTAGGGATAAAACCCTAACAAAACTAACTCGATTACATGGTAAATCTCATCCAACCCATCACGGTCCAGCAAGCCTACGATGGAATTACTCATGCACGGCGGTGATCATCATGGAATTGGTGATGGAGGATGGTTGATGATGACGATGGCGATGGATTCCCCTCTCCGGAGCCCCGAACAGACTCTGGATCTACCCTCCCGAGGAAGAACAGGGCTTTGCGGCGGCTCCGTATCATAAAACACGATGAAACTTTCTCTCTGATTTTTTTCTCCCCGAAAGTGAATATATGGAGTTGGAGTTGAGGTCGGTGGAGGTCCAGGGGGCCCACAAGGTCACAGGGCACGCCCTAGGGGGGTGGGTGCACCCCCCACCCTTGTGGCTAGGGTGTGAGCCCCCTGACGCTGATTCTTTCGCTAATATTTTTTATTAATTCCAAAAATAATCTCCATTGATTTTTAGGTCAATCCGATAACTTTTTACTCTGCACAAAAATAATACCATGGCAATTCTGCTGAAAACAGCATCAGTCCGGGTTAGTCCCATTCAAATCATTTAAGTTAGAGTCCAAAACAAGGGCAAAAGAGTTTGGAAAAGTAGATACGATGGAGACGTATCATGGTCCGGCTGGATCGCGCCATCCAGGCAGAGGTGGTGCTAGTATCCCCTTGCGCACAACGACCCGGAGTGCAAAGGGCGATGGGCCCAAGACCCCTGAGCGGTTAGGATGTAGACCGACGGGGATCTCTCTGCTGAGCCTAGGTAGGGCTGCGACGTGTTGATCTTCCGAGGCCAGGCATTGACTCAGAAAAGTGTGTCCGACCAGAGTAATCAAGCGTGTAATATGGTGCACCCCTGCAGGGAAGTTATCTATTCGAATACCGTGTCCACAATAATGGACGTTCAAACTTGTATCCGATCTATTATAACTAGAACTGGTTAGTTGGTACATGTGATGGATATGTTGGCTCCGGGATTGCTTTCTCGCAGGGAGTCGAGGAAGGATCTCTGGGCGTTAATGCTACAACATGCTTGTTAATTATAAACTGCTATTCTATACTCTTCTGAATGCTGCAAGATGCTTGGAGCTGTTTGAAGATGCTAGTCTTCGATAGGCTAGGCCTTCCCCTCTATTCTGGCATTCTACAGTTCAGTCCACAGATATATACCTTCCTTTGATACCACTGCATACTTAGTATAGGTCTGATGCTTGCGAGTACGTTGGATGAGTACTCACGGTTGCTTTGCTACCCCTTTTGAAGGAAATATGCCCTAGAGGCAATAATAAAGTTATTATTTATTTCCTTATTTCATGACAAATGTTTATTATTCATGCCAGGATTGTATTAACCGGAAACTTAGTACATGTGTGAATACATAGACAAAACAAAAGGTCCCTAGTATGCCTCTACTTGACTAGCTCGTTTATCAAAGATGGTTATGTTTCCTAACCATAGACATGTGTTGTCATTTGATGAACGGGATCACATCATTAGGAGAATGATGTGATGGACAAGACCCATTCCGTTAGCTTAGCACTTGATCGTTTAGTATGTTGCTATTGCTTTCTTCATGACTTATACATGTTCCTATGACTATGAGATTATGCAACTCCCGAATACCGGAGGAACACTTTGTGTGCTACCAAACGTCACAACGTAACTGGGTGATTATAAAGGTGCTCTGCAGGTGTCTCCGGTGGTGTTTGTTGAGTTGGCATAGATCAAGATTAGGATTTGTCACTCCGATTGTCGGAGAGCTATCTCTGGGCCCTCTCGATAATGCACATTACTATAAGCGTTGCAAGCAATGTGACTAATGAGTTAGTTGCGGGATGATGCATTATAGAACGAGTAAAGAGACTTGCCGGTAACGAGATTGAACTAGGTATTGAGATACCGACGATCGAATCTCAGGCAAGTAACATACCGATGACAAAGGGAACAACGTACATTGTTATGCAGTTTGACTGATAAAGATCTTCGTAGAATATGTGAGAGCCAATATGAGCATCTAGGTTCCGCTATTGGTTATTGACCGGAGATGAGTCTCGGTCATGTCTACATAGTTCTAGAACCCGTAGGGTCCGCACGCTTAACGTTCGGTGACGATCGACATTATGAGTTTATGTGTTTTGATGTATCGAAGGTAGTTCGGAGTTCTGGGTATGATCATGGACATGACGAGGAGTCTCGAAATGGTCGAGACATAAAGATCGATATATTGGATGACTATGTTTGGACATCGGAAAGGTTTCGAGAGAGTTCGGGCATATACCGGAGTACTGGGGGTTACTGGAAGCCCACGGGGAGTATATGGGCCCTAATGGGCTTTAGTGGAGAGAGAGAGAGGCAGCCAGGGCAGGCCACGCGCCCCCTCCCCCTCTGGTCCGAATTGGACTAGGAGGGGGGCGGCCTCCCCCTTTCCTTCCTCCCTCTCTCCCCCTTCCTTCTCTCCTAGTCCAACTAGGGAAGGGGGGAATCCTACTCCCGGTGGGAGTAGGACTCCTCCAGGGCGCGCCATAGAGGGCCGGCC
Source organism: Aegilops longissima (assembly GCA_021605205.1). Classification (NCBI taxonomy): domain Eukaryota; kingdom Viridiplantae; phylum Streptophyta; class Magnoliopsida; order Poales; family Poaceae; genus Aegilops; species Aegilops longissima. The sequence goes on from CM038676.1 coordinate 290,028,831, forward strand.
CTCCCCCTCCTCCACTCCTTTATATACGGGGGAGGGGGCACCCCATAGACACACAATTTGATCATTGATCTCTTAGCCGTGTGCGGTGCCCCCCTCCACCATAATCCACCTCGGTCATATCGTTGCAGTGCTTAGGCAAAGCCCTGCGCCGGTAGCTTCATCATCACCGTCATCACGCCGTCATGCTGACGAAGCTCTCCCTCGACACTCAGCTGGATCGAGAGTTCGCGGGACGTCACAGAGCCGAACATGTGCAGATCGCGGAGGTGTCGTACTTTCGGTACTAGGATCGGTCGGATTGTGAAGACGTACGACTACGTCAACCGTGTTGTCATAACACTTACGCTTACGGTCTACGAGGGTACGTGGACTACACTCTCCCCTCTCGTTGCTATGCATCACCATGATCTTGCGTGTGTGTAGGAATTTTTTTGAAATTACTACGTTACCCAACAGTGGCATCCGAGCCAGGTCTATGCGTAGATGTTATATGCACGAGTAGAACACAAAGAGTTGTGGGCGATAATAGTCATACTGCTTACCAGCATGTCATACTTTGATTCGGCGGTATTGTTGGATGAAGAGGCTCAGACCGACATTACATGTCCGCCTTCATGAGACTGGTTCTACCGCCGTGCTTCGCACACAGGTGGCTAGTGGGTGTCTGTTTCTCCAACTTTAGTTGAATCGAGTGTGATTACGCCCGGTCCTTGTTGAAGGTTAAAACAACACACTTGACGAAAAATCATTGTGGTTTTGATGCGTAGGTAAGAACGGTTCTTGCTAAGCCCGTAGCAGCCACGTAAAACTTGCAACAACAAAGTAGAGGACGTCTAACTTATTTTTGCAGGGCATGTTGTGATATGATATGGTTAAGACGTGATGAGATATAAATTTTTGTATGAGTGATCATGTTTTTGAAATTATCGGCAACTGGCAGGAGCCTTATGGTTGTCTCTTTATTGCATAAGATGCAAGTGCCATGTAATTGCTTTACTTTATCGCTATGCGATAGCAATAGTTGCAAAAGTAATAGTTGGCGAGACGACCATATGACGACACATCGATAGAGATCAAGATGATAGAGATCATGGTGTCATGCCGGTGACGATAGAAATCATGATGGTACTTTGGAGATGGAGATCGAAGGCACAAGATGATGATGGCCATATCATGTCACATATTTTGATTGCATGTGATGTTTATCTTTTATACATCTTACTTTGCTTGGTTTAGTGGTAGCTTTATAAGATGATCCCTTACTAAAATTTCAAGGTATAAGTGTTCTCCCTGAGTATGCACCGTTGCGACAGTTCTTCGTGCTGAGACACCACATGATGATCGGGTGTGATAAGCTCTACGTTCACATACAACAGGTGCAAGCCAGTTTTGCACATGCAGAATACTCGGGTTAAACTTGACGAGACTAGCATATGCAGATGGCCTCGGAACACTGGAGACCGAAAAGTCAAACATGAAACATATAGTAGATATGATCAACATAGTGATGTTCATCATTGAAACTACTCCATCTCACGTGATGATTGTACATGGTTTAGTTGATATGGATCACGTGATCATTTAGATGACTCGAGGTATATCTATCTAAGTGGGAGTTCTTAAGTAATATGATTAATTGAACTTAAATTTATCATGAACTTAGTCCTGATAGTATTTGCATATCTATGTTGTAGATCAATAGCTCGCAAATAGCTTCCCCGTTTTATTTATGATATGTTCCTAGAGAGAACTAAGTTGAAAGATGATAGTAGCAATGATGCGGACTTGGTCCGTGATCTGAGGATTATCCTCATTGCTGCACAGAAGAGTTATGTCCTTGATGCACCGCTAGATGACAGACCTATTGCAGGAGCAGATACAGACATTATGAACGTTTGACAAAGCTCGGTATGATGACTACTTGATAGTTTAGTGCACCATGCTTTACGGTTAGAATCGGGACTTCAAAAATGTTTTGAACGCCATGGAGCATATAAGATGTTCCAAGAGTTGAAATTGGTATTTCATACTCATGCCCGTGTCGAGGGGTATGAGACCTCTGACAGTACTTTTCCTACAAAATGGAGGAGAATGGCTCAACCAGTGAGCATGTGCTCAGATTGTCTGGGTACTACAATTGCTTGAATCAAGTGGGAGTTAATCTTCCAGATAAGATAGTAATTGACAAAGTTCTCTAGTCACTATCATCAAGTTACTAGAACTTCGTGATGAACTATAATATGCAAGGGATGACGAAAGTAATTCCCGAGCTCTTCGCGATGTTGAAATTGGCGAAGGTAGAAATCAAGAAAGAGCATCAAGTGTTGATGGTTTACAAGACCACTAGTTTCAATAAAATGGGAAAGAGAATAGAAATGGAACTTCAAGAAGAATGACAAACAAGTTATCACTCCCATGAAGAAACCCAAAGCTAGACACAAGACTGAAACTGAGTGCTTCTACTGCAAAGGAAATGGTCACTGGAAGTGGAACTGCCCCTAGATACTTGGCTGATAAGAAGGATGGAAAAATGAACAAAGGTATATTTGATATACATGTTATTGATGTGTACTTTACTAGTGTTTATAGCAACCCCTCGGTATTTGATACTAGTTCAGTTGCTAAGAGTAGTAATTTGAAACGGGAGTTGCAAAATAAACAGAGACTAGTTAAGGGCGAAGTGACGATGTGTGTTGGAAATGATTCCAAGGTTGATAAGATCACCATCACACGCTCCCTCTACCTTCGAGATTAGTGTTGGACCAAAATAAATGTTATTTGGTGTTTGCGTTGAGCATGAATATGATTGGATCATGTTTATTGCAATACGGTTATTCATTTAAGTCAAAGAATAATTGTTGTTCTGTTTATATGAATAAAACCTTCTATGGTCATACACTCAATATAAATGGTTTATTGAATCTCGATTGTAGTGATACACATATTCATAATATTTAAGCCAAAAGATTCAAAGTTAATAATGATAGTGCAACTTATTTGCGGCACTGCCGTTTAGGTCATATTGGTGTAAAGCACATGAAGAAACTCCATTCTGATGGACTTTTGGAATCACTTGATTATGAATCACTTGGTACTTGCGAACCATGCCTCATGGGCAAGATTACTAAAACGCCGTTCTCCGGAACAATGGAGCGAGCAACAGATTTGTTGGAAATCATACATACTGATGTATGTGGTCTGATGAATGTTGAGGCTCGCGGCGGGTATCGTTATTTTCTCACCTTCACAGATGATTTGAGCAGATATGGGTATATCTACTTGATGAAGCATAAGTTTGAAACATTTGAAAAGTTTAAAGAATTTCAGAGTGAAGTGGAAAATCATCGTAACAAGAAAATAAAGTTTCTACGATCTGATCGTGGAGGAGAATATTTGAGTTATGAGTTTGGTCTTCATTTGAAACAATGTGGAATATTATCGCAACTCACGCCACCCGGAACACCACAGCGCAATGGTGTGTCCCAACGTCGTAATCGTACTTTACTAGATATGGTGCGATCTATGATGCCTCTTACTGATTTACCGCTATCGTTTTGGGGTTATGCTTTAGAGACGGCTGCATTCACCTTAAATAGGGCACCATCTAAATCCGTTGAGACGACACCTTATGAACTGTGGATTGGCAAGAAACGCAAGTTGTAGTTTGGGGTTGCGATGCTTATGTGAAAAAGCTTCAACCTGATAAGCTCGAACCCAAATCGGAGAAATGTATCTTCATAGGATACCAAAAGGAGGCTGTTGGGTACACCTTCTATCACATATCCGAAGGCAAGACATTCGTTGCTAAGAATGGATCTTTTCTAGAGAAGGAGTTTCTCTCGAAAGAAGTGAGTGGGAGGAAGGTAGAACTTGATGAGGTAATTGTACCTTCTCCCGAATTGGAAAGTATTTCTTCACTGGAATTAGTTCAAGTGATGCTTACACCAATTAGTGAGGAAGTTAATGATGATGATCATGAAGCTTCGGATCAAGTTACTACCGAACCTCGTAGGTCAACCAGAGTATGTTCTGCACCAGAATGGTACGGTAATCCTATTCTGGAGTTCATGTTACTTGACCATGACGAACCTACGAACTATGAGGAAGCGATGATGAGCCCAGATTCCGCGAAATGGCTTGAGGCCATGAAATCCGAGATGGGATCCATGTATGAGAACAAAGTGTGGACTTTGGTTGACTTGCCCCATGATCACCATGGAAAATAAATGGATCTTCAAGAGGAAGACGAACACTGATAGTAGTGTTACTATCTACAAAGCTAGACTTGTCGAAAAAGGTTTTTGACAAAGTTCAAGGTGTTGACTATGATGAGATTTTCTCACTCGTAGCGATGCTTAAGTCTGTCTGAATCATGTTAGCAAATTGCCACATTTTATGAAATCTGGCAAATGGATGTCAAAACTACATTCCTTAATGGATTTCTTAATGAAGAGTTGTATATGATGCAACCATAAGGTTTTGTCGATCCTAAAGGTGCTAAAAAAAGTGCAAGCTCCAGCGATCCATCCATGGACTGGTACAAAGCATCTCAGAGTTGGAATACGCTTTGATGAGTGATGACCCACAAGTGTAAGGTATCTATCATAGTCCTTTAGATAAGTAAGAGTGTCGAACCCAACAAGGAGCAGAAGGAAATGACAAGCGGTTTTCAGTAAGGTATTCTCTGCAAGCACTGAAATTATCGGTAATAGATAGTTTTGTGATAAGGTAATTTGTAACGGGTAACAAGTAATGAAAGTAAATAAGGTGCAGCAATATGGCCCAATCCTTTTTTTAGCAAAGGACAAGCCTAGACAAACTCTTATATGAAGGAAAACGCTCCCGAGGACACATGGGAATTATCGTCAAGCTAGTCTTCATCACGCTCATATGATTCGCGTTCGTTACTTTGATAATTTGATATGTTGGTGGATAGGTGCTTGGGTACTGCCCTTCCTTGGACAAGCATCCCACTTATGATTAACCCCTCTCGCAAGCATCCGCAACTACGAAAGAAGAATTAAGGTAAACCTAACCATAACATGAAACTTATGGATCCAAATCAGCCCCTTACGAAGCAACGCATAAACTAGGGTTTAAGCTTCTGTCACTCTAGCAACCATCGTCTACTTATTACTTCCCAATGTCTTCCTCTAGGCCCAAATAATGGTGAAGTGTCATGTAGTCGACGTTCACATAACACCACTAGAGGAAAGACAACATACATCTCATCAAAATATCGAACGAATACCAAATTCACATGACTATTTATAGCAAGACTTCTCCCATGTCCTCAGGAACAAACGTAACTACTCACAAATCATATTCATGTTCATAATCAGAGGGGTATTAATATGCATAAAGGATCTGAACATATGATCTTTCACCAAATAAACCAACTAGCATCAACTACAAGGAGTAATTAACACTACTAGCAACCCACATGTACCAATCTGAGGTTTTGGGACAAAGATTGGATACACGAGATGAACTAGGGTTTGAGAGGAGATGGTGCTGGTGAAAATGTTGATGGAGATTGACCCCCTCCCAATGAGAGGATCGATGGTGATGATTTTCCCTCCTGGAGGGATGTTTCCCCGGCAGAACAGCTCCGTCGGAGCCCTAGATTGCTTCCGCCAAAGTTCCGCCTCGTGGCGGCGGTGTTTCGCCCCGAAAGCTTCCTCTGATTTTTTCAGGGTGAAAGACTTCATATAGCAGAAGATGGGCACCGGAGGCCTGCCAGGGGGCCCACGAGACAGGGGGCGCGCCCAGGGGGGTAGGGCGCGCCCCCACCCTCGTGGCCAGGGTGTGGGTCCCCTCTGGTTGATTCTTTCGCCAGTATTTTTTATTAATTCCAAAACATCCTCCGTGAAGTTTCAGGACTTTTGGAGTTGTGCAGAATAGGTCTCTAATATTTGCTCTTTTTCCAGCCCAGAATTCCAGCTATCGACATTCCCCTTCTACATGCAAGCCTTGTAAAATAAGAGAGAATAGGCATAAGTATTGTGACATAACGTGTAATAACAGCCCATAATGCAATAAATATCGATATAAAAGCATGATGCAAAATGGACGTATCAATGAGTTGATCAAAGCATATAGTTTTATACAGACTTGCGATGAAGCCTGTTTTTACAAGAAAGTGAGTGGGAGCGCTACAACCTTTCTGATAAGTATATGTGAATGACATATTGTTGATTGGAAATGATGTAGAATTTTTTGGAAAGCATAAAAGGAGTGTTTGAAAGGAGTTTTTCAAATAAATACCTCGATGAAGCTGCTTACATATTGAGCATCAAGATCTATAGAGATAGATCAAGACGCTTGATAAGTTTTTTCAGTGAGTACATACCTTGACAAATTTTTGAAGTAGTTCAAAATGGAACAGTCAAAGAAGGAGTTCTTGCCTGTATTGCAAGGAGTGAAATTGAGTAAGACTCAAAGCCCGACCACAGCAGAAAATAGAAAGAGAATGAAATTCATTCCCTATGCCTCAGCCATAGGTTCTATAAAGTATGCCGGTGTGTACGGATCTATTATATACCCTACAATCGAGTTTGGCAAGGGGTACAATAGTGATCTAGGAGTAGATCATTTGGACGATGGTCAAAATTATCCTTAGTGGAATAAGGATATGTTTCTCGATTATGGAGGTGACAAAGGTTCGCCGTAAAGGGTTACATCGAAGCAAGTTTTGACACCGATCCAAGATGACTCTAAGTCTTAATCTGGATACATATTGAAAGTGGGAGCAATTAGCTAGAGTAGCTCCGTGCAGAGCATTGTTGACATAGAAATTTGCAAAATACATACGGATCTGAATATGGCAGACCCGTTGACTAAACTTCTCTCACAAGCAAAACATGATCACACCTTAGTACTCTTTGCGTGTTAATCAGATGGTGATGTGAACTAAGATTATTGACTCTAGTAAACCCTTTGAGTGTTGGTCACATGGCGATGTGAACTATGGGTGTTAATCACATGGTGATGTGAACTATTGGTGTTAAATCACATGGCGATGTGAACTAGATTATTGACTCTAGTGCAAGTGGAAGACTAAAGGAAATATGCCCTAGAGGCAATAATAAAGTTATTATTTATTTCCTTATCTCCTGATAAATGTTTATTATTCAAGCCAGAATTGTATTAATTGGAAACTTAGTACATGTGTGAATACATAGACAAAACAAAGTGTCCCTAGTATGCCTCTACTTGACTAGCTCGTTTATTAAAGATGGTTATGTTTCCTAACCATAGACATGTGTTGTCATTTGATGAACGGGATCACATCATTAGGAGAATGATGTGATGGACAAGACCCATTCCGTTAGCTTAGCACTTGATCATTTAGTATGTTGCTATTGCTTTCTTCATGACTTATACATGTTCCTATGACTATGAGATTATGCAACTCCCGAATACGGAGGAACACTTTGTGTGCTACCAAAGCGTCTGGCGTAACGGGTGATTATAAAGGTGCTCTGGGTGTCTCCGATGGTGTTTGTTGAGTTGGCATAGATCGAGATTAGGATTTGTCCTCCGATTGTCGGAGAGGTATCTTTAGGCCCTCTCGGTAATGCACATCACTATAAGCCTTGGAAGCAATGTGACTAATGAGTTAGTTGCGGGATGATGCATTATGGAGCAGTAAAGAGACTTGCGATAGCAGATTGAACTAGGTATTGAGATACAAGCGATCGAATCTCGGGCAAGTAACATCTGATGACAAAGGAACAACGTATGTTGTTATGCAGTTTGACCGATAAAGATCTTCATAGAATATGTAGGAGCCAATATGAGCATCTAGGTTCCGCTATTAGTTATTGACGGAGATGAGTCTCGGTCATGTCTACATAGTTCTCGAACCCGTAGGGTCCTTGCGCAAAGTTCGGTGACGATCGGTATTATGAGTTTATGTGTTTTGATGTACCGAAGGTAGTTCGGAGTCCCGGATATGATCACGGACATGACTAGGAGTCTCGAAATGGTCGAGACATAAAGGTCGATATATTGGATGACTATATTTGGACATCGGAAAGGTTTCGAGAGAGTTCGGGCATATACCGGAGTACCGGGGGGTTACCGAAACCCCACGGGGAGTATATGGGCCCTAATGGGCTTTAATGGAGAGAAAGAGAGAGGCAGCCAGGGCAGGCCGCGCGCCCCCTCCCCCTCTGGTCCGAATTGGACTAGGAAGGGGGGGCGGTGCCCCCCTTTCCTTCCTCCCTCTCCCCCCTTCCTTCTCTCCTAGTCCAACTAGGGAAGGGGGGATCCTACTCCCGATGGGAGTAGGACTCCTCGAGGGTGCGCCATAGAGGGTCGGCCCTCCCTCCTTCTCCATTCCTTTATATAGGGGGGAGGGGGGGCACCCCATAGACACACAAGTTGATCATTGATCTCTTAGCCGTGTGCGGTGCCCCCCTCCACCATAATCCACCTCGGTCATATCGTTGCGATGCTTGGCGAAGCCTGCTGCACGTAGCTTCATCATCACCATCATCACGCCGTCGTCTTGTGAAGCTCTCCTCGATACTCAGCTAGATCGAGTTCGTGGGGCGTCACCGAGCGAACATGTGCGGATCGCGGAGGTGCCGTACTTTCGGTACTAGGATCGGTCGGATCGTGAAGGCGTCGACTACATCAACAGCGTTGTCATAACGCTTCCGCTTATGGTCTACGAGGGTGCGTGGATGTTGGGGAGCGTAGTAATTTCAAAAATTTCCTCACGATCACGCAAGACCATGGTGATGGCATAGCAACGAGAGGGAGAGTGTCCGTCCACGTACCCTCGTGAGACCGAAAGCGAAGCGTTATAACAATGCGGTTGATGTAGTCGTGCGTCTCCACGATCCGACCGATCCAAGCACCGAGCGTCGGCACCTCCGAGTTACGCACACGTTCAGCTCGATGGCGATCCCGGACTCCGATCCAGCAAAGTGTCGGGGATGAGTTCCGTCGACCTGACGGCGTGGTGGCGATGTTGATGCTCCACCGGCGCGGGGCTTCGCCTAAGCTCATGACGATATGACTTCTCCGGCGCAGGCTTCGCCTAAGCTCCGTGACGATATGACCGAAGTGGAATATGGTGGAAGGGGCACCGCACACGGCTAAGGAAAGATCCGTGAGATCAACTTGTGTGTATTGGGGTGCCCCTGCCCCAGATATAAAGGAGACAAGGGAAGGTGGCGGCCCAAGGGGGCGCGACAGGAGGAGTCCTACTCCCACCGAGTAGGACTCCCCTCTCCTAGTTGGAGTAGGATTGGGGAGGGGAAGAGGAAGGGCGCCGCCCCTCTCCTTGTCCTATTCGGACTGGAAGGGGAGGGGGTGCAGCCCACCTGGCCGCCCTTCTCCTTCTCCCTTGAGGCCCATGAAGGCCCATATACCCCCGGGGTTCCGTAACCCCGGTGTTCCAGAACATCCTGCTTTCACTGGAACCATTCCGAAGTCCAAACATAGGCTTCAATATATCAATCTTTATGTCTCGACCATTTCGAGACTCCTCGTCATGTCCGTGATCACATCCGGACTCAACAACCTTCGTGCATCAATACTTATAAACTCATTATGAACTGTCATCGAAGCGTTAGCGTGCGGACCCTACGGGTTCGAGAACTATGTAGACATGACCTAGAACCATTCTCGGTCAATAACCAATAGCGGAACCTGGATGCCCATATTGGTTCCTACATATTCTACGAAGATCTTTATCGGTCAAACCGCATAACGACATACGTTGTTCCTTTGTCATCGGTATGTTACTTACCCGAGATTCGATCGTCGGCATCCAATACCTAGTTCAATCTCGTTACGTAAGTCTCTTTACTCGTTCGTAATACATCATCTCACAACTAACTCATTAGTTGTAATGCTTGCAAGGCTTAAGTGATGTGCATTACCGAGAAGGCTGGAGATACCTCTCCGACAATCGGAGTGACAAAACCTAATCTCAAATACGCCAACCCAACAAGTACCTTTGGAGACACTGTAGTACTCCTTTATAATCACCCATTCGCCAGACGCTTGGTAGTACCAAAGCGTTCCTCCGTAAACGGAGTTGCATAATCTCATAGTTACAGGAACATGTATGGGTCATGAAGAAAGCATTAACATACTAAACGATCAAGTGTTAAGCTAACGGAATGGGTCATGTCAATCAGATCATTCAACTAATGATGTGACCTTGTTAATCAAATAACAACTCCTTGTTCATGGTTAGGAAACATAACCATCTTTGATTAACAAGCTAGTCAAGTAGAGGCATACTAGTGACATACTGTCTGTCTATATATTCACACATGTATTATGTTTCCGGTTAATACAATTCTAGCATGAATAATAAACATTTATCATGATATAAGGAAATAAATAATAACTTTATTATTGCCTCTAGGGCATATTTCCTTCAGCCTCCCACTTGCACTAGAGTCAATAATCTAGATTACAAAGTAATGATCCTTACACCCATGGAGTCTTGGTGCTGATCATGTTTTGCTCGTGGAAGAGGCTTAGTCAGCGGTCTGCAACATTCAGATCCGTATGTATTTTGCAAATCTCTATGTCTCCCACTTGGACTTGGTCCCGAATGGAATTGAAGCGTCTCTTGATGTGCTTGGTCCTCTTGTGAAATCTGGATTCCTTTGCCAAGGCAATTGCACCAAGATTGTCACGAGAAGATCTTCATCGGTCCCGATGCACTAGGTATGACACCTAGATCGGAAATGAACTCTTTCATCCAGACTCCTTCATTCGCTGCTTCAAGCAGCTATGTACTCCGCTTCACATGTAGATCCCGCCACGGCGCTTTGTTTAGAACTGCACCAACCGACAGCTCCACCGTTTAATAAAAACACGTATCCGGTTTGCGATTTAGAATCGTCCGGATCGATGTCAAAGCTTACATCGGCGTAACCATTTACGACTAGCTCTTTGTCACCTCCATATCGAAAACATATCCTTAGTCCTTTTCGGTATTTCAGGATGTTCTTGACCACTGTCCAGATGATCCACTCTGGATTACTTTGGTACCTTCTGCCAAGCTTACAGCTAAGCATACGTCAGTCTGGTACACAGCATTGCATACATGATAGAGCCTATGGTGAAGCATAGGGAACATCTTTCATTTCCTCTCTATCTTCTGCTGTGGTCGGGCATTGAGTCGACTCAATCTTACACCTTGTAACACGGGTAAAAACCTTTCTTTGCTGATCCATTTTGAACTTTTCAAAACTTTATCAAGGTATGTGCTTTGTGAAAGTCCAATCAAGCGTCTTGATCTATCTCTATAGATCTTGATGCCCAATATGTAAGCAGCTTCACCGAGGTCTTTCATTGAAAACTTTTATTCAAGTATCCTTTTATGCTATCCAGAAATTCTATATCATTTCCAATCAATAATATGTCGTCCACATATAATATTAGAAATGCTACAGGCTCCCACTCACTTTCTTGTAAATCTGAGCTTCTCAAAAGTCTGACAAACCCATATGCTTTGATCACATTATCAAAGCGTTTATTCCAACTCCGAGAGGCTTGCACTGGACCATAAATTGATCGCTGGAGCTTGCACACTTTGTTAGCACCTTTTGGATCGACAAAACCTTCTGGTTGCATCATATACAACTCTTCTTCTAGAAATCCATTCAAGAATGCAGTTTTACATCCATTTGCCAAATTTCATAATCATAAAATCGTGCAATCGCTAACATGATTCGGACAGACTTAAGCATCGCTCTTGGTGAGAAAGTCTCATCGTAGTCAACTCCTTGAACTTGTCGAAAACCTTTTGCAACAAGTCGAGCTTTGTAGACAGTTATATTACCATCGGCGTCGGTCTTCTTCTTAAAGATCCATTTATTTTCAATGGCTTGCCGATCATCGAACAAGTCAACCAAAGTCCATACTTTGTTCTCATACATGGATCCCATCTCAGATTTCATGGCTTCCAGCCATTTTGTGGAATCTGGGCTCACCATCGCTTCTTCATAGTTTGTAGGTTCGCCATGGTCAAGTAACATGACTTCGAAATAAGATTACCGTACCACTCAGTGCGTATTTTACTCTGGTTGACCTCGAGGTTCAATAGCAACTTGATCTCAAGCTTCATGATCATCATCATTAGTTTCCTCACTAATTGGTGTAGTTGTCACAGAACCATTTCTTGTGATGAACTACTTTCCAATAAGGGAGTAGATCTGATTATCTCATCAAGTTCTACTTTCCTCCCACTCACTTCTTTCGAGAGAAACTCCTTCTCTAGAAAGGACCCGAATTAAGCAACGAAAATCTTGCCTTCAGATCTGTGATAGAAGGTGTACCCAACAGTCTCCTTTGGGTATCCTATGAAGACACATTTTTCGATTTGGGTTCGAGCTTATCTGGTTGAAGTTTCTTTACATAAGCATCGCAGCCCAAACTTTAAGAAACGACAACTTTGGTTTCTTGCCAAACCACAGTTCATAAGGCGTCGTCTCAGCGGATTTTGACGGTGTCCTATTCAACGTGAATGCGGCCGTCTCTAAAGCATAACCCCAAAGCGATAGCGGTAAATCGGAAATAGACATCATAGATCGCACCATATCTAGTAAAGTACGATTCGACGTTCGGACACACCATTTCTCTGTGGTGTTCGGGTGGCGTGAGTTGCTAAACTATTCCACATTGTTTCAAATGTAAACCAAACTCGTAACTCAAATATTCTCCTCCACGATCAGATCGTAGAAACTTTATTTTCTTGTTACGATGATTTTCCACTTCACTCTGAAATTCTTTGAACTTTTCAAACGTTTCAGATTTGTGTTTCATTAAGTAGATATACCCATATCTGCTTAAATCATCTGTGAAGGTGAGAAAATAACGATACCATGCCGTGCCTCAACATTCATTGGACCACAAACATCGGTATGTATGATTTCCAACAAATCAGTTGCTCGCTCCATAGTTCGGAGAACGGCGTTTTGGTCATCTTGCCCATGAGGCACGGTTACAAAGTACCAAGTGATTCATAATCAAGTGATTCCGAAGCCCATCGGTATGGAGTTTCTTCATGCGTTTTACAATCGATATGACCTAAGCGGCGATTACCACAAATAAGTTGCACTATCATTATCAACTCTGCATCTTTTGGCTTCAACATTATGAATATGTGTATCACTCTTCGAGATTCAACAAGAATAGACCATTCTTCAAGGGTGCATGACCATAAAAGATATTACTCATATAAATAGAACAACCATTATTCTCTGATTTAAATGAATAACCGTCTCGCATTAAACAAGATCCAGATATAATGTTCATGCTCAACGCGGCACCAAATAACAATTATTTAGGTCTAAAACTAATCCGAAGGTAGATGTAGAGGTAGCGTGCCGACCGCGATCACATTGACTTTGGAACCATTTCCCACGCGCATCGTCACCTCGTCCTTTGCGATGCTCGTCTATTCCGTAGTCCTGTTTGAGTTGCAAATATTAGCAATGTAACCGATATCAAATACCAGTGCTACTACGAGCTCTAGTAAGGTACACATCAATAACATGTATATCACATATACCTTTGTTCACCTTGCCATCCTTTTATCCGCCAAATACTTGGGGCAGTTCCGCTTCGATGTCCGGTCTGCTTGCGGTAAAACACTCGATTTAGGGCTTAGGTCCAGACTTGGGTTTCTTCTCTTGATCAGCAACTTTCTTGCTGTTCTTTTGAAGTTTCCTTCTTCTTCCCTTTGCCCTTTTCTTGAAACTAGTGGTCTTGTTGACCATCAACACTTGATGCTCTTTCTTGATTTCTACCTCCATGCTTTTAGCATCGCGAAGAGCTCGAGAATTGTCTTAGTCATCCCTTGCATATTATAGTTCATCACGAAGCTCTTGTAGCTTGGTGGCGATGATTGGAGAATTACATCAATGACACTATCATCCGGAAGATTAACTCCCAGGCTGAATTAAGTGATTGTTATACCTGGACACTTTGAGTATGTGCTCACCGATGTAACTATTCTCCTCCATCTTGCAGCTATAGAACTTATTGGAGACTTCATATCTCTCAATCCGGGCATTTGCTTGAAATATTAACTTCAACTCTGGAACATCTCATATGCTCCATGACGTTCAAAACGTCGTTGAAGACCCGGTTCTAAGCCGTAAAGCATGGCACATCGAACTATAGAGTAGTCATCAGCTCTGCTTTGCCAAGCGTTCATAACCACGGCTCGGCATCTGCAGGCGAGCTGTCACCCAAATGGTGCTTCCGGGGCGTAATTTTTACGTGCAGCAATGAGGATAATCCTCAAATTCGGACCCGATCCGTGTAATTGCTACCATCATCTTTCAACTTTGCTTTCTCAAGGAGCGCATTAAAATTCAACGGAACAACAAAGACGAGCCATCTATCTACATTAAACATAGACAAGCAAAATACTATCGGTACTAAGTTCATGATAATTTTAAGTTCAATTAATCATATTAAAAACTCCCACTTAGGCAGACATCTCTCTAGTCATCTAAGTGATCACGTGATCAAATCAACTAAACCATGTCCGATCATCACGTGAGGCGGAGTAGTTTCAATGGTGAACATCACTATGTTGATCATATCTACTATATGATTCACGTTCGACCTTTCGGTCTCCGTGTTCGAGGCCATATCTGTTATATGCTAGGCTCGTCAAGTTTAACTTTGAGTATTCGCGTGTGCAACTGTTTTGCACCGTTGTAGATGGACGTAGAACTTATCACACCCGATCATCACGTGGTGTCCGGGTACTACTGAACTTTGGCAGCGGTGCATACTCGAGAGAACACTTCTTGATAATTTTAGTGAGAGATCATCTTATAATGCTACCGTCAAACAAAGCAAGATAAGATGCATAAAGGATAAACATCACATGCAATCAATATAAGTGATATGATATGGTCATCATCATCTTGTGCTTGTGATCTCCATCGCCAAGCTTACCGTCATGATCACCATCGTCACCGGTAGCGACACCTTGATCTCCATCGTAGCATCGTTGTCGTCTCGCCAACTATTGCTTCTCGACTATCGCTACTCCTTAGTGATAAAGTAAAGCAATTACATGGCGTTGCATTTCATACAATAAGCGACAACCATATGGCTCACGCCATTGCCGATAACTTCGGTTACAAAACATGATCATCTCATACAATAAAGTATAGCATCACGTCTTGACCATATCACATCACAACATGCCTGCAAAAACAAGTTAGGCGTCTTCTACTTTGTTGTTGCAAGTTTTACGTGGCTGCTACGGGCTGAGCAAGAACCGTTCTTACCTACGCATCAAAACCACAGCGATATTTAGTCAAATAGACTCCGTTTAACCTTCTCAAGGACCGGGCGTAGCCACACTCGATTCAACTAAAGTGAGAGAGACGACACCCGCCGGTCACCTTTAAGCAACGAGTGCTCGGGCGGTGAAACCAGTCTCGCGTAAGCGTCTGGCGTAATGTCGGTCCGGGCCGCTTCATCTCACAATACCACTGAACCAAAGTATAACATGCTGGTAGGCGGTATGACTTGTATCGTCCACAACTCACTTGTGTTCTACTCGTGCACATGACATCAACGCATAAAACCAGGCTCGGATGCCCTTTGTTGGGGAACGTAGTAATTTCAAAAATTTCCTACGATCACGCAAGACCATGGTCATGGCATAGCGACGAGAGGAGAGTGTCCGTCCACGTACCCTCGTGAACCGAAAGCGAAGCGTTATAACAACGCGGTTGATGTAGTCGTGCGTCTCCACGATCCGACCGATCCAAGCACCGAGCGTCGGCACCTCCGAGTTACGCACACGTTCAGCTCGATGGCGATCCCGGACTCGATCCAGCAAAGTGTCGGGGATGAGTTCCGTCGACCGACGGCGTGGTGGCGATGTTGATGCTCCACCGACGCGGGGCTTCGCCTAAGCTCATGACGATATGACTTCTCCGGCGCGAGGCTTCGCCTAAGCTCCGTGACGATATGACCGAAGTGGAATATGGTGGAAGGGGCACCGCTGCAGCTAAGGAAAGATCCGTAGATCAACTTGTGTGTATTGGGGTGCCCCCCCCCGTATATAAAGGAGACAAGGGAAGGTGGCGGCCCAGGGGAGCGCGCAAGGAGGAGTCCTACTCCCAGGAGTAGGACTCCCCTCTCTCCTAGTTGGAGTAGGATTGGGGAGGGAAAGAGGGAAGGCGCGCCCCTCTCCTTGTCCTATTCGGACTGGAAGGGGAGGGGGTGCAGCCCACCTGGCCGGCCCTTCTCCTTCTCCTTGAGGCCCATGAAGGCCCATATACCCCGGGGTTCCGTAACCCCGGTGTTCGATAACATCTGTTTTCACTCGGAACCATTCGAAGTCAAACATAGGCTTCCAATATATCAATCTTTATGTCTCGACCATTTGAGACTCCTCGTCATGTCCGTGATCACATCCGGGACTCGAACAACCTTGGTGCATCAATACTTATAAACTCATTATGAGCTGTCATCAAAGCGTTAGCGTGCGGACCCTACGGGTTCGAGAACTATGTAGACATGACCTAGAACCATTCTCGGTCAATAACCAATAGCGGAACCTGGATGCCCATATTGGTTCCTACATATTCTCTGAAGATCTTTATCGGTCAAACCGCATAACGACATCGTTGTTCCCTTTGTCATCGGTATGTTACTTACCCGAGATTCGATCGTCGGCATCCAATACCTAGTTCAATCTCGTTACGGTAAGTCTCTTTACTCGTTCCGTAATACATCATCTCACAACTAACTCATTAGTTGTAATGCTTGCAAGGCTTAAGTGATGTGCATTACCGAGAAGGCTCGAGATACCTCTCCGACAATCGGAGTGACAAAACCTAATCTCGAAATCGCCAACCCAACAAGTACCTTTGGAGACACCTGTAGTACTCCTTTATAATCACCCGATTCGTTGTGACGTTTGGTAGTACCAAAGCGTTCCTCCGTAAACGGAGTTGCATAATCTCATAGTTACAGGAACATGTATGGGTCATGAAGAAAGCATTAACATACTAAGCGATCAAGTGTTAAGCTAACGGAATGGGTCATGTCAATCAGATCATTCAACTAATGATGTGACCTTGTTAATCAAATAACAACTCCTTGTTCATGGTTAGGAAACATAACCATCTTTGATTAACAAGCTAGTCAAGTAGAGGCATACTAGTGACATCTTTATGCATCTATATATTCACACATGTATTATGTTTCGGTTAATACAATTCTAGCATGAATAATAAACATTTATCATGATATAAGGAAATAAATAATAACTTTATTATTGCCTCTAGGGCATATTTCCTTCAGTGGACTACACTCTTCCCTCTCGTTGCTATGCATCACCATGATCTTGCGTGTGCGTAGGATTTTTTTTTAAATTACTACGTTACCCAACACCTTTTCCCCCTTCTTTCTTCTTCCCGGTTATTGCAACCAAATGGTGGATCCCAGGAGCCAGATGCCACCCCAGTCGACTACTACTACTACCCGGAGGGTGCCTACTGCTACGTGGAAACCGCCGACAACCATGAGTAGTTAGGAGGTCCAGGCAGGAGGCATTGCCTCTTCGATCATTGTTGCTTTTGTGGTAGCCTTCTTAAGATAGTCTTGTTTAACTTATGTCTGTACTCAGATATTGTTGCTTCCGCTGACTCTTGTGTATTTGAGCTTCTGTATTCGAGCCCTCGAAGCCCTGGCTTGTAATATGAAGCTTGTATTATTTTATTGGTGTCTAGAGTTGTGTTGTGATATCTACCCGTGAGTCCCTGATCTTGATCGTACACATTTGCGTGTATGATTAGTATACGGTTTCGAGCCCTCGAAGCCCTGGCTTGTAATATGAAGCTTGTATTATTTTATTAGTGTCTAGAGTTGTGTTGTGATATCTACCCGTGAGTCCCTGATCTTGATCGTACACATTTGCGTGTATGATTAGTGTCCGGTCGAATCGGGGGCGTCACAGCCAGGGATGATCCCCTAGAAGTGCAGGTCGTCGAATCACTGTATCTTCAATATGGTGTCGTTGAAAGATTTCACCTCCACAAAGAATCAAATCAACAAAAAAAAGCTTGACACAACAACATAAACTCATCAGATCTGAATAAACCGGATCTGCCCAAAAACTCTCTAATCTCATGGCACCGCCAAAAAAAACGAAAGGAAATTTAGACAATACTTTGATGATCACTAGACGTTGACGAAAAATGTAGAGGTCTCTAGTGGGAAGCCCTGCTCACCCCGACACAACCTCTTTTTAGACGCCCCGGCGCGACCTAGGCCTTTGCGCACTCGAGTTGGGCTTTTCTCTCCACCCGGACGGGCTACATCTTCGTTGTATGGGCTGATAGATTAGCCTTTCCGAACAGTCGGTTTTCTTCGGGTCGGAGCGGGAGCGGGGAGTTCCTATGCGCCGCTCGCTGCGGCGAATTGCCGAGCGGACGCACAGGCACGACTCCATCTGGGCCGGCCCATTAGCATAATACAATGAAAAATCCAAAAAAATACTGGGGGGAGGGATCGAACTAGGGCTCTCGCGTGTGCCTAGCCAGCAGGATAGTGAAGTTTTCTTGGTTTCGTATGGTGCGCGAAGCTACAGGTAATGTAGATCCGAACATTGAACATTTTGTAAAATTCCGAACGCGATCATTATTTTGAAAAGGTGTTTTTGTAAAAAAAAAGCAAACACTTTTCAATTTTGGGAAGTTAAATAAAAAGGTCGAACATTTTTTGAATATGTGAACAATTTGTTGATAAACTGAACACTTTTTTTTAAATCACGAACATTTTTTAATATATGAACAATTTTTTGTTAAAGGGAGCACTTTTTGAAACTCTGAACAAAAATTTGGAAACGCAAATAGAATCCGTGAACAATTTTTGAACCAAGAACATTTTTTCAAACTCAGAACAAAATATGGAAATGAAAACATTTTTTATTTTTTGAACCTTTATTGAAAAACATGAACATTTTTTATGAAATCAAAACATTTTTAAAAACTGTGAAATATTCTTAAATAACGAAAAAGGAACAGGAGAAAATAGGCAGAAAAACGAAAAAAAGAAGATGGACATTTTTTGAATTCCAAAACAAAGTTTGGATACGTGAACATTTTTTAAAAATTGGAAAAAATGGAAACTCCTGAACAAAATTGGAAAATATAAAAAATTTGAAAAATTTGCGAACATTTTCTGAAACTCCCAAACAAAATTAGAAACAGACACTTTTTTTAAGTTTGCAAACAAATTTTGAAACTAGCAAACAAAATTGGAAAACACGAACATATTTGAAAGGTGAACTTTTTTTCTAAATATGCGAACATTTTTATAAAAAATGGAGAATTGCTTTTTGAATTTGTGAACAAAAGATAATAACAGGAAAAAAAATTAACTTCTGAACATCTTTTGAATTTTTGAAAGAAAATTTAAAATTCTCAAGAAAAAGAAAGAGAAGAAAAAGGAATTACAACAAAAAGAAAACATGAAGTAAAGAAACAGAAATATGGGAAAAGAAAATGTTTTTTTTTAAACCCAAACATTTTGTGAAACTACGGAAGAAATTTGAAAACGTGAACAATTTTTGGAAAGACAAACATTTTCTGAAAAATGAGAATTTTTAAACTCCCAATTTTTGTAGATGCAAACTTTTTAATAATATGTGAAGAATTTTCAAGAAACACGAATATTTTTTGAAATAAAAACGAAAAAAAGAAGAAACAGAAAAAGGAGAGAAAATAAAAAAAGAAACAGGAAAAAAAGAAATTGAAACAGTAAAAAACGGTTTGGGAACCTTCTAGGAAGTTCGCAAAACCAAAGAAAACCGGTTCAGGAACTTCCTGGAAGATTCCCAAAACCGGATGGCAGAAGTGGTGGGCGGGCCGGCCCAAATCCTCCCTCCCTGGCAAACGTCTGTGCGAAAGCCCGACAACTTGACGCAACGTGCGTCAAGTAGGATTTTCCGCGGGAGCGTGGAGTGGGGAACTGAAAACTGGTGGAGCGAGGCTGTTGCCCACGGGCCCTGAGCTCGGCCTGCTTCCCCTCTGACTCTCTCCTCCTCAGTTGAAAGGGTAACCCCTTCGCTTAAACCCCGACCACACGCAGCCGCCGCCGGCGATCCTCCTCCCTCCTCCCATGTTGTACGCCGCCGTGGCAGCTCCGCGGAGGCACACGGAAGCTCAACGCGAGGAAAGCCCGAGCTCGACGCCCTCCACACAGTAGCCCGCGGAGCGCGCCCCCGCCATGAGACCCTGCCCCTTCGGATGCGCTTCCGACCGCCCATTCCCCTGCGCCTCCTCCTGCCTCAACTGTGGCGCCGCCCTTCGCTTCCTCCCGCGCATCTGCCTAGGCCCATATCCTCATATCCCTCCGCGGCAGCCGTGGCGGCGGCAACGGATTCCGAGGAGGATGCCGTGGTTGCTAGGGATCCACGGCTAGCGCCTCATTTTGTGGGCGGGGCAGGAGGGTCGCCTAGGTTTGGGGAGAACAAGACGGAGTTCGAGAGAAAGGCCTCGATTGCCGTGCGGTTCAAGCTCTGCTATAAACTGCTGCGGCAGAGGAGGTGGCGGGAGATGCGGGGCGGCTTGGCGCAGATGGTCAGCGAACAAGGTGAGCTCCCTACGGATTTGTATTATAATTGGCACTTTCTCTCTGGGTAGTATGAGAACACGCTTATTTATCTTTTGAATTTGGATTGATATGGCAAGGGAGTTTGTGTTATTCCAGGGTCATGACCATTTTATCATGTACACCAGAGAAAAAACTGAAATATTAGTGAAAGCACAAGTGTGTAAAATTCCTCTGTTCGTGAATAAATGGATACTGTCGTCATGCACACACAGATATTCTTCTATATGCCTTTAACAGTATAATTGCCAGCTGTAATCTTGGTCATACTATTTTTAGTACCTGTTGCCTTGAATGTGCAGCAACATAGAACAGATAAAGCTCACAATTCTCACATTTCATTGTATTGCCCTTTCTTCTCTAGGATCCGGGTCTGCAGCCACTCTCTGTGATATCTTGTGGAGTGAGTTCAGAGAGTATGATTCCAGCGGTGTTGTATGGGATGCTCTAGCAAATAGTTATGCAAGAACTAAGATGGTTCATGATGCTCTTTACGTTCTCAGTAAAATGAACAGCCTGAGTATGCAAATATCAGTTTCCACCTATGATAGTTTATTGTATGGTCTACGGAAGACAGATGTGGCATTGGAGCTTTTTGATGAAATGGAGGCATATGGTATCTCTCACAGCGAATATTCACATAGCATTCTCATCGATGGCCTCTGTAAGCAAAATAAAGTTGGAGAGGCTTTATCTTTCCTTCAAGAGGCAAGGGAAGGGGGGACGTTTAGACCATTGGGAATGTCCTTTAACACTCTGATGTCTGCATTGTGTAATTGGGGATTTATTCAGCCTGCAAAATCGTTTTTATGTCTGATGCTGAAGTATGGATTAAACCCTAACAGGTATACCTATTCTACTCTTATACATGGTCTGTGTAAAGTAGGTTCCCTAGATGAAGCAGTGGATCTTCTTGAGAGAGTGACAAAAGAAGGAATGAAACTCGAGACTGTCACCTACAACAGCCTTATTAATGGTTATCGATTGCTTGGTTTGACAAGAGAAATTCCTAAAATAATTCAGTTTATGAGATACCAAGGGATTGAACCTGATCTTGTTACTTATACCATACTTATTGCTGGTCATTGTGAAGGTGGTGATGTTGAAGAAGGGATGAAGATAAGAAAGGACATCCTAGACAAAGGGCTGCAGTTGAATATTGTCACATACAGTGTCCTTCTCAATGCTCTCTTCAAAAAGGGTTTGGTCTATGAGGTTGAGAACTTACTTGGTGAGATATATAGTATTGGTCTAGATATGGATGTTATTGCATATTCCATCCTCATCCACGGGTACTGCAAGCTAGGGGAAATTGAAAGGGCACTAGAAGTTTGTGATGTCATGTGCTGTTCTCAGAAGGTAGTGCCAACCTCACTGAACCATTTATCAATTCTTCTTGGACTTTGCAAGAAAGGACTTCTAGTTGAAGCAAGGTGGTATTTGGAAAATGTAGCTAGCAGATATCAGCCAGGTGATGTAATACTTTATAATGTAGTTATCGATGGTTATGCAAAGGTTGGTGATATTGGTAATGCTGTCCGTCTGTATGATCAGATTGTTGTGGCTGGTATGAATCCAACCATTATCACATGTAATTCTCTTCTGTATGGCTATTGCAAATTTGGGGATTTACACGCTGCAGAGAGCTATTTCAGGGCTATTGAGATAAGTAATCTGCTGCCAACAACAGTAACATACACAACCTTTATGGATGCACTCTCTGAAGCTGGAAAAGTTGACACTATGCTCAGTTTTTTTTATGAAATGGTGGAAAAAGGGATCAAGCCAAATGCTGTAACTTACAGTGTTGTTATTAAAGGACTATGTAAGCAGCTCAGATTCCGTGATGCTATCCATTTTCTGGACAATATGGATGGAGCTGACCCAATAACTTACAATACGCTTATACAAGGATTTTGCGAAGCACAGGACATCCAGATGGCTTTCTGCATACATGACCGTATGTTATGCTGTGGTCTAGTGCCCACACCTGTTACTTATAACTTGCTTATCAATGTGCTGTGCTTGAAGGGTAAAGTTTTTCAAGCAGAAATGCTATTGGAATCCCTCAGAGAAAAGGGCATTGAATTGAGAAAATTTGCATACACAACAGTAATCAAAGCTCAGTGTGCAAAAGGAATGCCTTACGATGCCATTTCATTAGTTGGTAAGCTTATTGATGATGGCTTTGAAGCTTCTATTGAAGACTTCAGCGCTGCAATCAATCGACTTTGCAAAAGGAAATTTCCTAAAGAAGCCGTCATGTTCATTCCGATTATGTTATCTGTTGGTGTTTTCCCAGACATGCAAGTTTATTTTGTGCTTGCTAGAGCTCTGCGAAAAAGTAACATGCTTTGCTATATACCCATATTGCATGCACTTTCTGTCAAAACTGGTATATAGTACCCTGATCATGTAAGTGAGATTGCTTCTTTTTTCTTCGTGTGGATAACATTGCACTGCATGGCTAATTCTTACTATAATCTCTAATACCCGTTGGTGATGTACAGGTATTGAGAGTTGAAGACTTGGAGGTTCTGTGTCCTCAAATGTTTGTATAGATGAGGATTGAGGACAACATGGGCTGCATGTAACCACAGGACAGTGCAGTTGTGCCAAGGCGTAAGGTTAGATAAATTCTCTCACATCCAGACTCCTGTTGCGCCACATGACCAGTACAATTTAATCAAGAATTCTTAGAGACTGATGTCATAATTAGTGTTTGGTTTGCCCTCTAACAAAGCAGCTGCACTTACATAAAAGCACCGAAATATATGGCACATTATTATTCATGCAGTCAGCGTTTGAAAACTTTGTCCATTAGTACGTGCAAAAGGATATTAAGCATGAAAGAACAAATCATAGTACTCACTCCGTTTCTTTTTACTCTGCATATTAGGTTTGTCGTAAATCAAACTTTTTAAAGTTTGACCAGGTTTATAGAAAAAAATGCCAACATTCACTGTAGATATTGATATTTTTCAATATAAGTTTGATCAAACTTTCCAAAGTCGTGCATTGGAGACTTCGAAAAGTGAAATGAAACAGAGGGAGTATTTGTCTTGCAAAATTCTCTTATGTTGTACTCTCTCTGTTTCTAAATACAAGTCTTTTTAGAGAATTCAATGTGGACTAGATACGGATGTATATAGACGGATTTTAGAGTGAGATTCACCCATTTTGCTCCGTATGTAATCCATATTGAAATCTCTAAAAAGACTTATATTTAGGAACGGAGGGAGTATATCTTTTTACTATTCTGTAGGCATATTACAAGTGAAACTGTGAATGTCCATAAGTCATAGTAAAAGTCTTGCATTGGAGACTTTGAAAAGTGAAATACGCCTCATATTCCTCTACAGAGGGAGTAATCAGTTTTGCTGTCTCAAGTCCCAACAATTAAACCAATGCAACGACCTTTCATCAGGCATGATGTGCAATCATGAAACCGATTGTTCAGTACTCCATCCATTTAAAAATATAGGACCTTTAGCCCTAATTTTTTTATACAGTATTTTGTTTGTGGTTATAAAATCATAAGTATAAGAAAGTCTTTTTGAACACAAATCCAATGGTTTCTATTTTGTGTAACAGAAATCATATATAAGTGGACTAACTGTCGGTCAAAGCATGGCTTTAGAGTTTGAGTCAAGATGTGTCTTTTGTTGTGAAATAGAGGTAGTACAATTCTGATTGAGATGGCAAAAACACTAATAAGGAGGTGAATCAATGGGGGATTTCTCAATGTCCGTTTGCGGAGAAGGGAGTGGTGGTGGTGGTGGGGGGGGGGGGGGGGGATTTGGATTGTTTGGACAAGAAACAGGCAATCTGTTCTTATTCAAGTTCAGCGCTACAAGTTGACTGAACTTTGTGGTTGTGTTGGCTTTACACTGAATTACTATTTTAGTATAGGCCCACCTTAATAATCTTCCTGGAAATGATTTTATACATAATAGTGTGTATCTATGTGTTTTCTGATGTCTATTGATTTGATTTGATGTGTTTTCCTGCATGTTCAGCTTTTCCATTGGGATACATAATTCAACTGGAAACATTTATCTGGTAGCTCATTTCAGATGCAGTGAGAGTACACTGGGAATATTTTCACTGACCATGAGCTTTAATCCACAAAAATGATTTCCCCTCTTTTCTTGTGATATGCAGGACCATCGATGTTTAGTAGTATACAACAGTTGAAATACATCTGGTTCACTCAAGGTGGTCGTCTTCAGATAATATCAGAATAGCTATATCATTCCTCTGTCTTGGTTTTCTGATATTGATCATCTTGCTCACATGTTTTTGGGTGTTCCTTTGGTTTGAATAAAACGCCATATCATTATGCAATTAACATGTAAATTAACACGTCTTTGATCAAGCGGGCAGTTTATTGAGTCACAACATTGGTTGCTGCATGCATTGCCTTCTACTCCCTCCATTCCTAAATATTTTTCTTTCTAGAGATTTCAACAAGTGACTACATACGGAGCAAAATGAGTGAATCTACACTCTAAAATGTCTATATACATCCGTATGTGGTAGTCCATTTGAAATCTCTAGAAAGACAAATATTTAGGAATGGAGGGAGTAATAGAGAACGTGAAACTTAGTTTTCAAACAGGTTAAAGATCTGATGGTGTAAATCTTCCTCCATCTGAAGATGTAAAGAAACCTTAGAAGAAAGGCATATTGCTCGATGTGAACATGGACCTCAAGACCTCAGATTTTTGAATTTTTTTTACCGTAGCAATGCACGGGCATTTAGCTAGTGTTTTTCTAAATATGCAGTAAGAGATCCATTTCCCTCGAGGCTTTACTTAGCTTCATATTTTTCCTTGTAGATTTGCTTTTCCTTTATTGGCTATGCATATTTGCTTAGATTTAATCCTGTACATTGTTACGGAAGACATTAGTTTGTTCATCTTTATGGATGTAAACACATTAGTTTTTTTTGGAGATAAACACGGTACTCCCTCCGGTCCATGTTAATTGACGCACGCTTAGTACAACTTTAGTACAAAATTGTACTAAGTGTGCGTCAATTAATACGGATCGGAGGGAGTAGTTGATTCTGCTCTTCATAAATCAAGTTCCATATGCCTTGTTCACAATTTGTTGTGTATGCAAACAGTATGTAGCGCCATACTAAAATAAGCAGGAAAAAATGATACATCTGTTGTAACTTGCTGGGGGGGTGGGGGTGGAAATTCGGAATATTTGTCCGCTTTTAATAGATTCACCGTAGGAATTATGCCATACTTTTCTGAAGAAAGATTATTCCCTTATTCTTAGATTGAACTGCATTAAGGTGAGCCGTCACCATCGCCCAGCCCTACCTCGTCGCTGGCTGGAGTAACAAGTTAGGAAACAATCTGAATGTGAATCTACCAGTTGCGGTGGTGGTCATGGAGCCAGCCAATTAAGCGTAATCGGGGGATGACAGAGGTGCAAATGTTTTTGCTGTTTCAGTCTACCCTTATAATGCTGGTACAACATTGAGAAATGACTTACAGATGCTGCAGGTGCGGGGATATGTACTTCCAACGGCACAGAAAAGATGCCACCGAACCAGTGGAACATCAGCACTGTAACAACAATTTTACTTTGCTATTCAATGGTCACTGTGCGAGCATCCTCACGGAAAACCAAGTCGATCCCAGGAAATCCATGAAGCATGAGCGCACTTGTCGGATGTAAGAGGACATTGCCTGAGGCTAGGCATCTTATCTGGGCAGATTGGTCCATAATCTTGTGTAAGATTTCTTCCTTGGAGCTAGCATCTCCTGAGATCTAAATGAGCAATCTGGTGCATCACCGAAAGCCAAAACTTGAGGGATCGGTACATGGGTGCTGGCCTGTTGTTAACACTCCTCAGCGCACGTTCCTGTCAGTTTTCGTCCTTGATGTGCTCTAGTCGTTTTCGATCCTTTACTGAGTGAGGCTCCGCGTTTTATGCAGTTTTTCGCGATTGCATGTGTGGCTGTTGATCAGGTACAGTTTTCTGTTGTTGATGTATGTTGTAATCAGATCATGCTTACTGGTCAGAGACAACAGTTGTTTGTATTAAGAAGAGGTATGAAATCAGTGATGTGCATTGTTGAACTGTATGTATGTATCCGCTGAACAGACGACACAGCTAAGGCTTGTACCCGAGAACTCTGTTTTTTCTCGTGCCATGAGAAGTGATATACGCCATCTTCTTGACGTGAGAACAGTAGAAAGACTTGCTGGTGTGGATCTTGTCCCGACGTGTAAGATGAGAATAAGTTTTTCTTCTTTTGTTGCAAACAGTATGTAAATAGCAAAAGATTGTACACGCAAAAAACAGTGAAGATCCAGGATTGGAAATCTATGTTTATGCAAAGCAAGCCATGGCGCCAAACTGTCTGATCTTGATCTGATGCCCACAGTGACCAAGGACTAGGTGCTAGCGGACAAAGGCTCGGAAAGTTGGTTGTAGGGGACGGACACTTTGACCACGTCCAAAGAAATTCTTAGTTTGTCCAAATTTTACAGTTCGACGGACGCGAGGATATGGTTCCGTCCCCAAGTCAACTTTTACATCAGTGCTGCTACCTCAAAAGAAAGTAAGAAAAGAGGGTACGGCAGCAGTGTTGCGACATCCATCAACACGATGTCTAGTTTCCAAGAGCCAGCCATATGCATCTGTTGCCGTATACGCACATTTTCTCTGATGTCTTGTGAAGGCAGCAGAAGCAGATGATGCATGGATAGGTTGGGATTCCGGCAGAATCATGGGCCAGGTACGGTGCTGCGCCGGCAATGACGATCGATGTCCCTCCCGACCGCCGTCGTGTGGGTACGCCGTAGGCGTCAGGGCTCCTGGGATCATTCTGCTGCCTGCCTTCGCCAGCGGACGGACGGATGGAAGCATCGATGCGCAGCCTGTGTTTTTGCTTGCAAAAGCTGTGGCAAGAAGAGCATGCCAGAAGTCTGAGAAAGGGTACGTTGGGCACAGGGAAATGGACTGATGCATGTGCATCTAGGAGTACTCCTACTTATCTGTAGATCAACGTGGAGTATCATGCACTTGCGCCGACCGGCCACTGTTCGCAATTCATCACCTGAAGCCCTCGGCACATGCAGATTTTTTGTTTAGAAGTCAAGACGTTGTCATCGGTCGCCACAACACTATTCGCTGGTGCTATCGTTTCAGTTTACGTACATGGCTAAGTACACATACACACATACATATCCAGTCCACTCGTTTCAAAAAAAAATACATATCCAGTCCGGTGAAGTCCGATCGATGAGCAGCAACCCTGATTCCTCGGGACGGTTACCCGCATTCCGGGCGGCAGTGGCCGGCCGGCTCATCACGCACGACGACCAACCAGCCCAGCCCCCTACCTACGCATTGCACGATCCATCCATCCATGTAGATTCTAGTGCGTGTGTGGAGAGTGAATCGGACCGCGCAGCGGCTACCGAGGTCGATCGATCGAGTAGTGAGGGGAGGGGAGGCAAGGTCAGGGTCGTGTCTGAAATGATGCGGCGAGGCGAGGGCAGTCGGGCAGCGCTGGACGTAGGGCGCCTCCCGGCTTTTCTGTCGCGCGACTGCCGGTGCCGGGGTCTGGCTAGGAGGACTAGTCGTGAACCCCGTCCCCGTCCCACGGGTCCGGTCGCTTGCCGCTGTCCCCGGGCCGGCTCCGGCCATGCAGCGCCTGGCCCTCCTTGTCTGCTCTGTCGCACTTGGCCCCTGAGCGGCATCATCAGTTGCCTTGGTTAGTTTGCTATAGGTTGAGAAATTGGAACGTTCTCGTCACGATTCCTCCGTCCCTCCTATCGGGTTTTCTTTCTTTCTGGTTTGGGCTGGACACAAACTGTAACGACGGTGACTGGGTACATGGCATGGCCGTGAGTGAGTGGGGTTCGAGGAATAATGCGACGCGGCTGGTAATAGTAAAGGTTTTACAGCAAGACAAGCACAATTGGGCCACTTAATGGACCCTGGCAATGGCAGCGGCACTTACGTCGAAGTTCCCGGATGATGGCAAGTGCTCGGAATGGAGGAGCGGTCCACTGTGCGGGACGGCTCTCATCCTGAATCCAGTCCGGACGTGGACCGAGCACAGAGGTCAGGCTCGGTGCCTCATGCTGAGTGCACGGCACGAGGGCGAGGGCGGAAAAACGCTCCACCAGCTAACCCCGCCCGACACGAGACAGCAGCGTCGCTGTTTGGCTCCGTCACGGGAGGGAGGGAGCCAAGATTGACACGGGAACTCGACGTGTGTGTGCGCGTGTGTTTTCCTGCTTTCGCGCTCCGTTTCGGCGGTGCACTCTGCACTCACAACTGAATCGGATAAGCACCATAGGGCGCACGCGCGTTCCTCCAGCTAATCCACGTCGGGTCGTCCTTGAGGCCTTGTTTGGTTAGAATAACTCCCGATCACAGTGACAAACTAACTGCCCGAGTGTCGCCCTGGATATATGTAGATTGGAAAGGCTTCGTTTAGCGCGCGTTTATGTTATCAGTCAACACGGCTTCAGAAGGGCACGGTGCGAAGCTTCGCTTTATTATCGAAGTCGTGGGACAATGTTTAAATCAAGATTCCCAAGGCATTTATAGAGGTGGATAAAGTCATGACGGTTGTGATTGAAAATCTTGAAGCGTTGGCGAAAAGTTGTGCTGGATGCGATGAAGACTGTTTGCTAGGTGTTTGGTGGATTGTAACAGCGGCCTTGGCAAGCGGGGGCGGCAGCATTGAAGGTCTGCAATTTTGGTTGTGCTCCTCGAATACCGAGTCTTGAGTTCCAGAGTGAAAACCCAAGGTCTGGCCTTCATTGATTGTACCTGGCTATGCCCCTGTTTAAGGCATTTTTTTTTTCGGTGAACTCGGACTTTCTCCAGGGTGAAAACTCAAGATCTTCGATCGGGCAACGACAACCTTATGCATTGTTTTCTTCTTGGAGGCGTTGCTTTTGGAGAACCTTTTTTGTAAGCTGGGTGTTGTTTTTGGTGGTGGTTAGAGGGCTGTTGTTGCTAGTGACTGATCACCGTGGCGGGGTTTTTTTTTTTTGACTGTGTGTATCCTTGATGTCTTTGGACATCTTGTTTTTTTAAAAAAACCCTCAGGCTTTATTCATTTATAATAAGTAGTACATCGTTTGCAAGGATCATTACAATTTCATTTAAAGGTTCCTCAAACCATTCAGAAGTCAAAGAAAATCTAGCTAATCTAGTAAGCTTATAAGCTACTTTATTTGCTTCCCTATTACAGTGCTCAAACCTAGCAGTAACGAAATCACATGCATAATGAAAACAATCATCGAAGATTGCTACTGCCGCACCCGTCGGCTGCCCTCCAACATGCATATTATCAATCACCTCCATATTATCCAAATTTATAATAAGGTGATTGCATCCCGCCCTTTGCGCCAGTGTTAGACCAAATTTGAGAGCTAAAGCTTCCGCCATCAACACATCCACGCAAAAATCTATTTTCTCATTCCCTCCAGCAATAAACCTACCTCTGTCGTCTCTAAGGACCCCTCCCATCGTACCCCTAAGAAGGTCGTGATCGAAAGAAGCATCAACGTTAAGTTTAACGGAACCTCTTGGAGGACAAGACCATCCCTCCTTTTTCATAGACGCCCTGGGGGATAATGCATTAACAAATTTTGTGGTAAGAGCAAGAATCCTCATTGAAACCTGAGTTGCATTTTAAGTTTTCTCGTTGTGTATCAACTTCTGTCTTACCCACCATAGGTATCATGTTGACATAGTAATCATCTCACGCAGATTGTGGTAACCCAATATTCACAAATCTTGATCCGATAGGAGTAGTAGGCACTCTAGCACTGCCTCTCCCGCACGGTCAACCTCGCAAGCTTTATCAATAATGTCATCCATCCCCAGCCTTTTCCAGACCTCCTTCACTTTACCACACCGGAAGAGCATATGTTCTGTATCTTCTAAACCCTCAAAGCAAGTGGGCAGATGGGTGAAACCTTCATATGTCTATTAGCTAGCGTTACCCGGCACAGGAGTGTACCATGTAGCGTATGCCATAATTTTTTTTTACTTTTGCCGGACAGGCTAACTTCCATATCTTACTCCAAATAGGGTTAACTGTGATTCGCCCCATCCCATTAGAGTGTTTTAATTTGCTTCCATACTGGTGGTTCCACTCCATTGAATAGGCTGAACGAACCGAGAATATACCATTTTTCGTATAATTCCAGGCAATGAAATCTTGCATATCATGTTGCAGTGGGGGGATTGAAAGAATCCTTTGCACATCGATTGGCCACATAGTTTGTCTAATCAGGTCTTCATCCCAACTATTGGAAGCAGGATCAACGAGATCACCTACCTTAGTTAAAAGATTACCTCCCGTAGGCGTTACAATTTCCCTAGTGGCATAGTTTGGGATCCAGACATCTTCCCAAATATTGATGTTATGTCCATTCCCCACTCGTCAAATATATCCATGTTTCAGAGTATTTGTGTCTGCCATGATACTTTGCCTTGTAAAGGAAGAGCCTTTCCTTATCTTAGCATTTAACAAATCACCATCGAGGTAGTACTTTTCCCCTAGGATAGAAGCACACAAGGAATCAGGATTATCCAGAAGATGCCATGCCTGTTTGGCGAGAAACGCCAAGTTGAAACAGTGTATGTCACAAAATACCATCCCTCCTTGATTTTTAGGTACGCATAATTTCCACCAGGACATCCAATGCATCCTCTTCCGATTCTCCTCATCTCCCCACCAGAAATGCGCTATCGCGTCAATGATTCCTTTACAATTTTTTTTATGAATTTGAAAGACCGACATTGCATAGGTGGGTATGGCTTGGATCCAGTCATCAGGATCTCCTTTCCCCCGGTAAACAGTAATTTTTCCTTCCAGCCACTAATTTTCTTAACAATTCGCTCAATCAAAAATTAGAAGCAGTCTGTTTTATCTATCCCCACATTTACTGGCAAACTAGATATTTATCACTTAGGGCCTCCGTCTTTATATTTAGTGTTGTACAAAGTTGTGCTCTAATCTCCACCTTCGTGTTAGGACTGAAGAAAATACTGGATTTTTTTACGCTAACTAATTGTCCTGATGCCTCACAATATAGATCTAGCGCAGCTTTCAGAGCTTCTGCACTTTGTTTGTTGGATTTCATGAGAATCAATGAATCATCCGCAAAGAGAAAGTTTGTTATAGGTAGGGCGTGTTGGAAACATGCCCTAGAGGCAATAATAAAAGTATTATTATTATATTTCCTTGTTCATGATAATTGTCTTTTATTCATGCTATAATTATATTATCCGAAAATCGTAATACACGTGTGAATACATAGACCACAATATGTCCCTAGTGAGCCTCTAGTTGACTAGCTCGTTGATCAACTGATAGTCATGGTTTCCTGACTATGGACATTGGATGTCGTTGATAACGGGATCACATCATTAGGAGAATGATGTGATGGACAAGACCCAATCCTAAGCATAGCACAAGATCGTGTAGTTCGTTTTGCTAGAGCTTTTCCAATGTCAAGTATCTCTTCCTTAGACCATGAGATCGTGTAACTCCCGGATACCGTAGGAGTGCTTTGGGTGTACCAAGCGTCACAACGTAATCGGGTGACTATAAAGGTGCATTGCGGTATCTCCAAAAGTGTCATTGGGTTGACACGGATCGAGGCTGGGATTTGTCACTCCGTTATGACGGAGAGGTATCACTGGGCCCTTTCGGTAGTGCATCATCATAATGAGCTCAAAGTGACCAAGTGTTTGGTCACGGGATCATGCATTGCGATGCGAGTAAAGTGACTTTCCGCAACGAGATTGAGCGAGGTATTGGGATACCGACGATCGAATCTCGGGCAAGTAAAATACCGATTGACAAAGGGAATAGTATACGGGTTGATTGAATCCTCGACATCGTGGTTCATCCGATGATATCATCGAGGAGCATGTAGAGCCAACATGGGTATCCAGATCCGCTGTTGGTTATTTCCGAGAGCCGTCTCGGTCATGTTCGCATGTCTCCCGAACCCGTAGGGTCTACACACTTAAGGTTCGGTGGCGCTAGGGTTGTATGAATATGAGTATGCAGCAAACCGAATGTTGTTGAGTCCGGATGAAATGCCGGACGACACGAGGAGTTCGGAATGGTCCGGAGGTAAAGATTTATATATAGGAAGTCTTATTTTGGTCGCGGAAAAGTTTGCGCGTTATCGGTATTATGCAGGGAGTGTCGAAAGGGTCCGGGGTCCACTGGGGTCCACCTGCCCGGGGCCACATGGGCTGTAGGGTGCGCCTTGGCCTATATGGGCCAGGGCACCAGCCCCAAGAGGCCCATGCGCCAAGATATAAGAAAAGGGAGAGTCCTAAAGGGAAGGCACCTCAGGGTGCCTTGGGAGGATGGACTCCTCCCCTCTTAACCGCACCCCTTCCTTGGAGGAAGGGGCAGGCTGCGCCCTCCCCTCTCTTGCACCTATATAAAGGGAGGGAGGGAGGGTGGCCGCACCAATAAGCCTGGCGCCTCCTCCTCCTGCAACACCTCCTCCTCCTCCCGTAGTTGCTTAAAGAAGCCTGCCGGAGTTCTGCTGCATCCACCACCACGCCGTCGTGCTGCTGGATCGTCATCAACCTCTCCTTCCCCTTGCTGGATCAAGAAGGAGGAGACGTCATCCGCTCCGTCGTGTGTTGAGCGGAGGTGCTGTCCGTTCAGCACTAGGTCATCGGTGATCTGAATCACGGCGAGTCGACTCCATCATCCCGTTCCATTGAACGCTTCCGCACGCGATCTACAAGTGGTATGTAGATGCAATCACTCTCCCATAACTCGTTGCTAGATGAACTCATAGATGGATCTTGGTGAAACCGTAGGAAAAAATTTAATTTTCTGCAACGTTCCCCAACAGGGCGTCTCTACATACTCTTACACCTGATATTTTTTTATTTTCCTCCACATGTGTAAGTAGCATTCAAACCTTCAGTACATAACAAGAAAAGGTATGGTGACAACGGGTCTCCCTGTCTCAAGCCCCTTGTAGGCTTGAAACTTTCACTTTTCTTCGCATTAATCCTAACTCTGTATTCAACCTTGAGACACATCGCATAATAAAATTCACTCATTCTTGATGGAGCCCAGTCTCAACATAATTTCTTTCGCGAAAGGCCACTCTACTCTATTATAAGCTTTGTGCATATCAAGTTTTTAGCGCACAAGCATTTCCTGCCTTCTCTCTTATTCTTAATTGTGTGAAAACATTCATAAGCTACTAAAA
The DNA here is from genome assembly GCA_021605205.1 of Aegilops longissima. NCBI lineage: Eukaryota > Viridiplantae > Streptophyta > Magnoliopsida > Poales > Poaceae > Aegilops > Aegilops longissima. The sequence goes on from CM038676.1 coordinate 290,062,725, forward strand.
TATTATCCGTGATCAGTCTGCCAGGCACGAAGGCACTTTGAGTAGGGCTGATAATATCTGGCAGGAAACCTTCAAACGAGAAGCCACCATGTTTGCACATCTTATTGGTACAGAGTCCGGGTGTAATTGGTATCTTCGCGATATTAATATATTCCTTTTCTTGAAAAAAAAAATCGTTCGTGCATTGCAGCGGCATACATGTTCTAATTGTTCAACATTAATCGTGTCTTATATGTATCTCCATCCACTATTCTCATCTTCTCCATCCACTATTCTCATCTTCCAAATTTAATCCCATCACCTGTTCAGTGGCCCATCTTTATTTTGCGGGAAAGAATCATTTCATTCAGCAACCATGGTGATTACACTCAGAGATGAGGATGCTAGCTATTTTTTGAAGCCAACAGGCACTGCGCCGTTGCGAGCGCCCCATACAAGCAAGGCTGTGACTTGCTGCATTTGCATACCGCTAATTTTAGCTTGACTGATATTTCTTTCATAAGCCAGAATTCTTCTGATCTAATTAACCTGGTTTGCATACCTCGATCGCTCCATATCTTTAGATTGCACTAACTTCAATTCGGCGCAGTCCTTAACAACACTAATAAAAAGATTTAATAATATTAAATGATATTCACTAATTAATTAAATGACAGTGGAATGCCCCACCTGCTAGACCCACGACAACATAAGGCCTAGGTCCGTTAGAGTTATGGTCTAGATAACAACAATATGGGGGGTGATGCTTGGGAGCAATGCTACATCTACGAAGAGATTCTTACGTGCCTTACGTATAGGATGATTTGGCAGTCTTTAACTGGGCTTTAGTGGGGCTTGGGCTCACCCTGAAAATCAGGGACGGAGATGTTTAGTTAGTGAAAAAGAAAGTTTACATAGGTTACGTAACAACCTTACGTAGGTGTAGCATTGCTCCGATGCTTGGTCATAATGGGAACCAGTTAGGGTATAAACATCAGCCGGGTCCTTCAGGTTTCGGAGGCCAGTCTGTCCTATCGGCAAGCCAACGGTCCACAACATGGAGACATTACACATGGAGCCTCACCACACATTATGGACAGGCATTACCGGCCGTCTCAATTTGCATAACACATAATAATGAAGAGTGACCAATCTACATATACATAAACCATTTTTTGAATCTTGACGCAAATCGGCGGTACACGATCCACATGCCTTCGCCCCTAACAAATCTCCTTCCTAGTTTTGTGGCATAGTTAATTCACTCGCTAACTATCTTGCACACATCACAAAAAATTTAAGTGGCTGTTCTTGACGAATGGTGCATCATCATTTTCCAGACCCAATGGACTTCATTAGGAAAGCAGCTCGACTTTTGTAGTGGCATGCACTTTGCAAAGTCAAATCATTTCATGACCACTCGAATATGGGGGACTTGGGATCCTCAATACCAACAAGTTTACACGCGCCCTCCGGTTGTCGTGGCCTTGGTATGAATGGAAGGAGCCTACCAAGATGTGGGTCGGATTGAGAAACCCTTGTGACGAGGAGGACCTTAACTTTTTCTATGCTTCCACCATCATCTTTGTTGGTAACGGCGCGAAGACCCCCTTTTGGGACTCCCCTTGGCTCCTTGGACGCAAGCTTAAAGATATTGCCCCGCTCATCCATGAAGCTTCCATGCGTAAGAATTGGAAGGTGCGGGAGGCCCTCAAGCACAACGCATGGATCCTCAAGATCAATCCATCCACCTCTATCTCCGCCGAGCATGTCACGCAATTCTTCACACTATGGATGCTCCTTCATGAGGTCCATCTTGACGAACTCTCCGAGGATGACATCCTTTGGAAGCACTCGGTCTCGGGGCATTACTCGGCGGCCTCCGCATATAAGGCACAATTTTTAGGATTGGTTCTCTCCTCCATGGACAAGATGGTCTGAAAAGTTTGGGCTCCACCAAAAGTCAAGTTATTTGCTTGGTTGGCTCTCCAAGACAGGATTTGGACCGCGGATAGATTGGCAAAGCGTGGGTGGCCAAACTGTGACCTTTGCCCCCCTTTGCAAGAGGGAGCAAGAGAGTGGGAGTCACCTATTCTTCAAATGCCACTTCTCTAGAAGGCTTTGGTCCTTGGTCATTGACAAGTACCACGTCCCCGAATTCGTCATTTCCATTTGGCCCCTATTCGACTCGGTCCAATCTTGGTGGGCAAGTACTTGCGACGACGGCTATCCGCACAGACAAGCCAAGGCATCCCTCACCATGCTTGTTTCATGGATAATTTGAAATGAGCGAAACGCGCGAGTTTTCATGCATAAGTGTGCCCCTCCGACAGTGCTGCTTTCCTCCATCGCCATCGAGACTAACCTTTGGATCATCGCCGGTGCTAAAAAACTAGGGTCTTTGTTATTGCGCGAGTAATCCGCATGCCGTGTACTCGGGTTGTTTGTAACTAACTCTATTCTCTCTTATTTAATAGATGAGGTAAAGCTTTTGCCTCCGTTTAAAGAAAATCATTTCACGGTGCCATATCCTGTTACGAGCTTCCCCTCTTTACTTCAAGGATATACGTATATCCGGAATGCTGTTACATGTCATGCATAACCCACCGTAACAGCTACAGTTGAACTGTCGGTGCATCCTCACAGGAATTTTTTTGTGTAATAATCATTTGAGGGAAAGTAAGACAAAAGGAGACGGGAAAGCTTTGACAGAGAGAAGAACGAGGGAACCTGGATGCTTGGAAATTCTTGGATCCTATACAGTACTGCTATGATTTCACAATATAATAGTGCCGAGCACACAAGGGGCAAATCATCTCAAGCTGGTGTAGATGTTGGAACTTGGAGGAACGTTCAAATCCATTGCTCGGTCATAAGCCAATAGAAATTGATCATTGCTTTGGAAGCTAAGTCTAGGCGCGCCCCGCTACCAGTCATGCCCCGCTCCCACCCCCGCCTAGCTCTCCCTCACCTCTAGCCCCGCTGCCGTGAACCCCATGGCCTTTCTCCCACCTGCGAGCCCTCCAGCCCCCCCCCCCGGCTTCCTCGGTCTTGACCCTATTGGGCCTTGAGACCCTCTCCGACGGCGATCGCGTGTCCTCTGGTGGCCATGAGTTCGACTCGGAGGCGAGTCCTCGCTGCGCTCCTACAGCGACGTCGTCCGGACCCGCCAGCCCCACCTCGGCGCCCGGCCTGCTACCCTACCAGCCCCCCGTCAGCCCTGCAACCCGCCTCGGCCCCGCTCAGGTGCACCGCATCTCCGGCGGGGTTCAGGTCGATGCCGACGGCTTCCAGCAGCCGCGGCGCAGGTACCGCGGCAACCGTCCGCGCTCTCCGGCCGGGCCAAGTCCCCCGCCGCTGCGCCGTCGCAGCCCGTCGCCGGAAGAGGTGGCGGGGCTCTGCTTCCGCTGCCTCGACCATCGCCACCGGGTCCGAGACTGCACCAACGACATCCGCTGCCGGCGATGCCTTGAGTCTGGCCACGACTCGCGCTCTTGCAGCAACAGGCGCCGCGACGCCGCTGGACGTGCCAGCAACACCAACAACCATGCCGACCCCTCCGCTGTGGATGCTGCCACGCGCCTGGCCACTCCACCGCCGCCACCCTCGCCACGCCCGCGCGCGCTCGCCGCCGCCCCCCCCGCCAGCGGCCGCTCTGTCGTGGCGGCCCCGCCCATGCTGGAGGAGCTGAGCCCGTGCGGGTGATCATGGCACACTCCGTCGAGATGGAGGAGGCGGAGGGCGTACTCAGCAGCGCCATGGTCGCATCCATCACCGCAATCGACCTCGTGTGTCCGTGGCGCCGAGGTCTCCGCTGTGCTCATCAACACGTTCGAGCTGGCCGACGGCGACTTCACCGTGCGAGCACCATCCGAGACTTCTTGATCCTCTTTAGCTCCCTCACCACCAGCGCCGCCTCGATGGAAAGCACTTCATCAACTTCGCCGCGATTCTCGCTCTCCCTCGAGCCATGGAGCAAAGCGGCCCACGCTGGATCCGGCGAGTTCGAGTTTTGCGTCGAGCGGAGCTCCGCGGCGTTCCGACGCAGCTTGCACCTGTCCACCGCCGAACACGTCTTTGGCACGAGCTGCTGGATCGAGCGCCTTCATCCCAGGACGCGCTCCAGGGCCAACCTAGCGACGTTCAAGCTGGCTGCGCGCACTCACCACCCCGACAACATCCGCCGCGCCGCCGTTACGGAGATTGTTGAGCGATCCGCGCGCTGAGCTCCGACAAGCCCACCGTCGGATCCTAACACCCCATCGCCATCGCTGTGGCCCGCGTCGTGCCAGTTGGCGCTCCAATCCTCAGTGCCCAGCATGGCACGGGCCGGGGTGGGGATGGTGCGCCGACGGTGCTCTCGACAGCCACAACCATGCTCCTGGACCCGGCCATGGCGAAGCGCGCCGCCCGAGGCATAGCGCCAGCGCCGCAGACGCTCCGCCGCCCGGCGCGCCGATAGCATAGCCATGGATGACGCGCTTTGCGCGCGCAAAACCGGCCCGGACGTGTTGGTGACTTCGCTGTGTCTCATGCTTGGCTGCTCCGCCCGGCGAGTGCGCCACCGCCCGTCTGCGCCGAGGAGCTTTGCGTAACATCGTGGCTGGTCGCGAGGACCCACCCCTCGTCGGCGGACCAAAAAGCAAGAGGCGAGGATCGAAGAGGCGCTTTGCGGTGGGCCTGCGGATAAGGCTGTCGAAGCGCGCTGTCCCGCGACCATGACGACCGCGCCTGTCGGCGGCGCCACTTTGGCGGCTGCAACCCGATCTGGCGTGGTAGCGAGCCCGCCCCGGAGGGCAGCGCCGTTTCTGATCGCGTCGGTGCAGAGGGCATAGTGGCGGGCAGGCCCGGATGGCGCTCCCTCGTTGGGCGCGAACTCACGAAACCAGCGGGATTGAATCCGGCTGGGAACGGCAGCGCGCGAGGGCGATCACGTGGGGCCATGCCCGCTCGCCCGATCCCACGCCTGTCGAGATCGGGGCGGCGTCGAGGGTCCGGATTCGCCGCCCGGCGCTTGCGAGCCACATCGCGGCTCGATCGGGCAAAGCGACAACCCTCCACGCCCGGCAAGCGGGAGACGGGCCATGGTGACGGCGTCCACCTGCCCCCCGGACCCCACGCGGAGGCCAGCGCGCTGCCCACGGCAGAATCGCGGTCACCCAATCCCGCGCCCACAACGTCCGTCTCGCGACTGGACGGGGCCCAAGCCCAGCCCACCATGCATGAGGACGCCACGGGCCTCGTTGTCGCCCAGCCCACGCAGACGGGAGCCCAACATGGCTCCCCACGTTCGACACCGGGGAGGTTTGCGTCGCCGCCTATCACGCTGCGCCGATCTCGCACGCGCCCCCGCACGTCGACGACTTGGACTCTGGGGGAGTTTCTCGCGGCCGCAACGAAGCACATTACCGCGGCCTTGCCGACCCCAGGGAAGAAACCGCGCCGTCCGCTGAACTTCGCGCCCAGACGTGGCCGATCGGCCACCACGGCCGTCTCGCCGGCTGCACCACCCACTGCCGAACGCCGTGCGCAAGTCCAGATCCTACGCACGCTCGGGATCGTTGGGACCAACCAGAGGATCACGGCCATCGCTGCCCTTGTAGACCGGGAGCTACCTGTAGACTTCTCCACCTCGGCAGTTGCGACGACCATCGCCCGGATGGCCGGTTCGCCCTAGGGCTATCGCGATGTCTGTCCCCGTCGATCATGTGCACCCATGGATTACGACATCAAGATAGCTATATGGAATGTGCGCGGCCTCAATGCGTGTGCTCGGGGCTATGCCGTTAGATCGCTGCTCAACACCACTGGAGCCTCTATTGTTTGCCTACAAGAAACTAAAATGGCCTTGATCTGCTCGTCCGTTGTCCTCGATGCTCTTGGCTCGGATTTTGACGACTACACGTACCTCCCGGCGAACGGCACGAGGGGAGGCATCCTGCTAGCGTGGAAGAGCAGGGTTGTGTCCATCACCGACCCCCTGTTCACCACGAACACCGTCACGGCAAGGGTGGCCACGGCCGGTGGCACGCCATGGTGGATGTCCGTCGTGTACGGCCCTCAAGAGGACGCGGAGAAGATCGCCTTTCTGCAGGAGATCCGTGATATACGTGCAGACTGCCCCGGGCCATGGATGCTTTGCGGTGACTTCAACTTGATCCTACGCGATGAAGACAAGAATAACGGCAACCTTAACCGCCGCATGATGGGAAGATTCCGCCGCCTCGTCAATGACCTTGCGCTCAAAGAGGTATATCTCAATGGAAGACGGTTCATGTGGTCCAACGAGCAGACCCCGCCCACCTTGGTACACCTGGATCGCGTGTTTTGCACCGTGGACTGGGAGGATGCGCATGGTTCCTGCCACTTGAGATGCCTCGCCTCCGTCGTGTCCGACCATTGCCCACTCCTCCTCGACTGCGCGCCCACGCCACTTGCGCATCGGAGGTTCCATTTTGAGGATTTCTGGCTGTGGCTTGACGGATTCCACGACACGGTTGCCGCGGCTTGGGGATCGGTGCATGACCCGGATCCTTTCCGGCGTCTCATGTTGCGCCTCCAGCGCACTGCCCGCGCACTGACGAGTTGGAGTGCCAAGTCCAGGGGGTGCATTCGTGACAAGATGGCCATCTCCCGCGAGCTCATATCGCGTTTTGACAAAGCCCAGGAAGACCGAACGCTCTCGTCCCCGGAAGATTGGTTGCGGAAACAGCTCAAGATCTCATACTTGGGGCTGGCTTCTCTCGAGCGCACGATCGCGAGGCAGCGAGCGCGGATCACCATGCTCAAGGACGGCGACGCTAACACAGCTTTCTTCCACCGGCAATGCTCATTCCGCCGACAGAAGAATCATATATACAGCCTCGTGGTCGACGGCCAAGCGATTACGGATCAGGAAGGCATGGCCCAAGCGGCCTTTGAGTACTTTGAAGATCTCCTTGGCTCCTCCACCACCCGTGATCATACGCTGGATTTATCGCAGATTATCGAGCCCCATGACCTGACGGACCTCGAGGCGCCATTCAGTCCAGAGGAGATTTGGGACGCGGTCAAGCGCCTCCCAGCTCGCAAAGCGCCGGGGCCAGACGGCTTTACCGCGGAATTCTTGCGGGCCTGCTGGAGCATCATCAAGCAAGACATCTTCGACGCTTTCCAGCAGCTCTTTGAGCTGCGCGGTCGAGGATTCAGCAAGCTCAACCAGGCCCTCTTGACACTTCTCCCGAAGAGAGCCGATGCGTGCCAACTCCGCGACTACCGGCCAATATGCCTCATTCACCTTGTGGCGAAGATCTTTGCGAAGGTGCTATCGCTCCGCCTCGCGCCCCTTCTGAGAGACATAGTCAGCCGCAACCAGAACGCTTTCATACCGGGACGGAGCCTGCATGACAACTTTGTCCTCGTCAAGCAATCGATGAGGCTGCTGCACCAGTTTGGGGCCCCAAGGGTGATGCTGAAGCTAGACCTAACGCGTGCCTTTGACTCCCTTTCATGGCCCTTCCTTTTCGAGGCTCTTGGCCAGTACGGATTCGGACCTCGCTTCACGGAGTGGCTCGCGATCTTGCTATCTTCTTCGAGCACCCGGATCATGATCAATGGAGAGCCGGGACCGCCAGTTTGGCATCGTTGTGGGCTGCGCCAAGGCGACCCCGTATCTCCGCAGCTCTTCATGCTCGCCGTGGACATCCTTGGGCGCCTGATTGGCCGCGCCCATGACGCCGGCATCTTGCAGCGGCTGCACCCCCGACGAGACATCCCAGCCATATCCCTGTACGCCGATGACGTGATGCTATTCTGCCACGCCACGCAAGGCGACGTGGAGGCCGTCCGCGCGATCCTGGCCATATTCAGTGAAGCAAGCGGCCTCGCGTGAACTATGCCAAAAGCTCGCCACTACACTTAATTGTGATCCCGGGCGGACGCAACAATCGATCAGATGGGATGCGTGAAGGCGGAGCTACCCATCACTTACCTCGGCATCCCGCTCACGCTTCGCCGCCCCTCAGCTGCCCAACTACAACCCCTCGTCGACTCGGTGGCTGCTCGGCTACCTTCATGGAAAGCATGGCTCATGAACAAAACCGGCGGCTGGCTTTGGTCAAATCGGTGCTTGCCGCGATCGATACATCAATCTGCTCGCATTCGCGCCGCCAAGAAGACCTTGAGACAACTAGAGAAGATCGGTAGCGGCTTCTTGTGGGCTGGGCGCTGCTGCCAATGGTGGACCTTTGCCACGTCAATCGGCGGCGGGTGTGTCGTCCGCTCGAGTACGGCGGATCGGGGTCCAGACACACAGCGCTTGCTGCCTTGCGCTGCGCTGCGCTGGATGTGGTTCTCCCACACGGACGACGACCGCGCATGGCGAGGCCTCGACCTCCAGTTCACCCGCGAGGAGCGCGCGTTGTTCTTTGCTTCGACGACCATGGAGCTTGGCGATGGGCACACGGCACTGTTCTGGGACGACCGATGGCTTAACGGTCAGTCCGTGCGTGAACTCGCGCATGCACTCTATCTATGCATACCCAAACGGCGGCGCAAATCAAGAACGGTGGCCGCTGGCCTAGCGGGCAACGCTTGGGCTCGTGACATACAAGGAGTGGTAGGGATCCATGAGATCGGCCAATACCTCGAGCTTTGGCAAGCCGTGCAAAGACATCAGCCTATCTAACAGGCTGACCGAATGCAATTGGAGATGGGCGGCTAGTGGCACCTATCACGGCACGGTCATGCTACGCTGCAACCTTTCACGGGTCCACAAAATGCCCCTCCGGAAGCTCACGGAAGAGCTGGGCACCGCGCGCGTCCACTTCTTTCATTGGTTGGCCAGCCAGGGACCGGTCTTTGGGCGGCGGACAGACTCGCCCGTCGCGACCTCTGGCACCATCCACGATGCCTCCTTTGTGATCGGGCCCAGTCGATGTGGCACTTGCTCCTAGAATGCCCATTTTCGCGGCAAACCTGGCACGACGTCTGGCTTGGGCGAGGATACCTTCACAACCGCCAAACAACGAGCACACCCTCGGACTGGTGGCAACGAACAAAGGCGAGACTCCACATGCGCTCGGAAGGCCTGCAATCCTTCGCCATGCTCGTCCCTGGATGATCTGGAAGCAGCGCAATGAGTGCGTCTTCGAGAATCGCGCCCTCGGTTACCACCCTCGTAGATAGGATCAAGGCGAAGCCAAATCTTTGGGCGGAGGTGGCGCATTGGGTCTCGGGGTAGTCCTCCCTCTAACTGGGATGTGCACCGATAGGGCGACAACTCTTGTAACCACCACCTCCTAGGAGGATTGTACCTTCTCATCTTTTCAATGAAATGAAACGCAGAGTCCTTTGCGTTTTCTCGAAAAAAAAATGTAATTTTAAAAAATTATAACAAAATTCTATGACATTTTTATTGAACATGATTGAGTGCTCTACTCACATATGAAGTTTGGCGAAGAAATGACTCCCGCGTTGTTTCTGGCAAAGAGAAGAAAAAAGGAAAACACAACTTCAAAAACCTTGAATAGTACTCACTCCGTCCCATAATATAAGAGCGTTTTTTACACTAATGTAGTGTCAAAAATGCTCTATATTATGGGACGGAGGGAGTATCTTTTATGTAGATCCATTTTTTTCACACATGGCCGGAAGTCATTCCTTCACAAAACTTTACACGTGAGTATAACACTAGATCATACTTGTTACAAAAAAGTTTCAGAATGGTTTGACTTTATTATTATTATTTTTGAAAATCAATGTGGGTGGACCTAGAGCTAGGTTCAATTGGTATTTTTGTTTATAAAACCTTTATTAGACTTGGTCTAAGTAAGATAAAAAATTAGGGTGGTTTGAACTTGAAGATTGTCCTAAAAATCATTAAAAAGGTGCCCAAAGTTTTTAAAACCACGCGACACAGAAATAAATGGCCCTTCGACTCTTCTATTTGGGTTTGCAAGTTGGGTAGTAGTAGTTTCATATTTTTAGATCTTCAATTTGACTAGCTAAACATGTGTGTTATATATAACTAGAAATATTAGATCCGTCAAATAATTTCTCTAAACATATACTCCCTCCGTTCGGAATTACTCATTCAACAAATGAATGTATCTAGATGTATTTTAGTTGTAGATACATCCGTTTTTTGTGACAAGTAATTCTAAACGGAGGGAGTACACTACTTTTGATGGCATAGTAGTACACATATACTCTAGTTTTTTATGGCATTTTTTTTTTTGAAAAGGGGGACTCCCGGCCTCTACATCAGAACGATGCATACGGCCACTTAAATAAATAAAATAGGTTCAACAAAGTCATAAAGTCTTAAAATAAAATGAAGGCGAGCTCACATAGAGCCTCGACGCTAAAACAAGAAAAGGCCATCAAGCCACAACCGGCAAGCAAAATAAAGATAGGAAAACTAATTGATTATCCTATTACATGACCGCCATCCAAACCGGTTGAAGATATCGCGCGATACCATACTCTAGTTTTTGATGGCATAGTACACATATAACTACATACCGGGATGGATGTAGTAATTAATTACACCTAATGTTGTCTTGCATGTGGTTTTGCGGGACTCTATGGGGTATAGAATCCTGTACTAGCAAGTGGGGCTTCCGTAAAGAAAAATTCTGTCAAGAGAGGAATGTTGATGGCAGCTCAATGCTCAAGATCACGCAGACACAGGTGCCCATCAGCCTCTGCCCATCAGCCTATTACATGACCGCCATCCAAACCGGTTGAAGATATCCCGCGATACCATACTCTAGTTTTTGATGGCATAGTACACATATAACTACATACCGGGATGGATGTAGTAATTAATTACACCTAATGTTGTCTTGCATGTGGTTTTGCGGGACTCTATGGGGTATAGAATCCTGTACTAGCAAGTGGGGCTTCCGTAAAGAAAAATTCTGTCAAGAGAGGAATGTTGATGGCAGCTCAATGCTCAAGATCACGCAGACACAGGTGCCCATCAGCCTCTGCTCATCTCGTGTTGGGGGCCGCGATCAGGTGTGTGTGTGGGAGAGACCTGCAGGGACGCATGGGCTGGGCGCACGCATGATGCCGGCACAGTCTCAAGTGGCCTTGCACGCCCACACGAGATGAGCCGGCATCGGCGTAGGGCGCGTAGGGCAGCCGTGCGCGCGCATGCTTGGTCTGCCCGGCCAGCAGCCATGGCGATGGAGATGGCAGTGCAGAGTGGAGTGTGCGTGGCCAAGCAAGTGAGTGGGCATTACCCAAAAGGCCTCTGTCTCCTATCCCCTGGGCACGAGGGGGGCAGCAGGATGACCGGCCCATTTTGTAAGACTAGCCAATGAGCCATAGCCAGCGCATGCATGCATGGCCATCATGATCATTGCGTATGCGTAGTGGAGGGAGGATCGTCTCGCCTTCTTCCTCCTTGGGCATGGCGCGCGATGGGCCTCTCCGTCCCCGTCCCTCGGTGTGGTTGGGTGGACGCACGGCATGGGACATGGCTGGCTGGATGGATGGCCTCTCCTCCTTGATCATTGGAGGGCCGACGTTTCCCTGGCCATCTCTCCATGTTGGATCGACCAGATCATTCGCCTTTCCTCCCTTTCTCAGATGGCTGTCGCGGGCGGCCATCGACCGGAGGCGTACGTACGTACGCAGACAGAGCAGAGCAGAGCGGTCATTAGAAAAGAGAAAGTTTAAGTTATCCAGCGCTGGTGGAGTTTTGGCACCTTGTGGCATGCAGATGCAGTGGCAGGGCCAGATGTAGTAGTAGTACTAGTATGTTTGTTTTTTCTTTTGAGAGAGATGAAGTGTCTGTGTGTTTAGGAGCCGGCAGGTCAAATGGCAGTCAATTAACCCTGGTGTCAGAATGTGCGCAGCTGCCGTGTCGTGGATATTCGGATGCGCTCATTGCTAATTTTGCTTTTTACATGTACTAGTACTAATACTACATATTATAACCTGTCGTCGTGTTGTTAACTAATGTTTGTTTTGGAACTCGTTGTGGTGGCATTGTTAATGTAAAGGCGCACCTGATCGATGCGTGTGTCTGGTGCAAGTGCAACAGTGAGGCTGTGCAGTTCAAGTGTTTTCCGCTGTTGAGGATGTGAATAATTAAGTGGACAAGAAATTCGGAGCGTGGGCGTTGCATGGTTAAAGCTCGCGAAATCGTGTCTGGCTTTTTCCGGTGTGGTATCTGATATTATCCCACTTTGGCTTATTTATATCTACTTCTTCTTTTCGGCTTTTTTTTTAGATCAGATCCTGCAGCGGCCTTATGAGGCAACAAAGCGGCCGAGGTTGTTTGCCGATGGATCGCCCCGATTAATTTCTTGATGATGCGCCGGCCCGCGTTGGGTCCATGGGATGCGGCGCTGGGCGGTGGGCGCCGTGGCAACGCGGCGTCGTTCCGTCCGGCCACAGAAGCCCGGTCTGCACTACTACGTTTCACCCGCATGTAACGTGACCATCTGTCGGAGCGCGAGCTCTGAGGGTGAGACGGGGGCTCGGCGTGCCAGCCGCGGCCTAGGATGCCACGGGCGGGCGCGCACGCGCGCCGGGAGGAGAGAGCTACCGGACCGGCGCAGAGGACGCGCGACAAGCAAGCAACGGAGCGGGCACGCGCGCACGAGCGCACGAGTCCAAACGCCAAGGCTTCAAATCCCCAGAAGCACAGGCTAGCTAGGTATATAGTAGCACGACTACTCTGGTGGTAGCGGGCGGGCGCGAACTCGAGCGCTGGCACGGAATTCTACTCCCCCATCGATCACCCATCCTGCGGTGCCGGTTGTACGTGCCGCGGGGGCGCAACTCTCTCGGCGCAGGGGGGGTCGGAGGAGTACGGCATCGGTCCGTGTGCCGCCGCGCGACTCATCCGCGCAGGCTCGCCGTGCAGCCATGCCGATGCGGCGATGACACATGGTTATGGTTATTGCCGTGATACTGTGCTATAGGCGTCGGCGTCAGGAAAGGAGGAGGAGGCGCCGGCGAAGGGGCCGTGGACCAAGTCGACGCCTAAGGGCATCTCCAGCCGGTGGCCCCAAGGCGTCTAAGCGCCGCGCAGGGGGTGGCCGGTGAAAAAATACGCAGGCGGTCGGTCGTGTCGTGCGGTGCAGCGCGCCGCGCGTATTAAAAAAAAGAAAGGCCGTTTGGCGAAGTTATGATAAAAAGTAGTTAAATTTCGGCTAAACATGACAAATTTCGGCGAAATTCGCGCATTTTCATTACATTAACCCGGCGCACCCATTCTAGGGCCGCGTCGTCGTCGTCGAACTCCGCCTTCACCGGCGCCAGCCCCGGCTTCGTCTTTGGCTTGACGAAGCGCGGAAGAGCCGACGAGGAGGAGGCGCGCCGGCCGCCCTCATTGATGACGATCTGCGGGCTGCGAGTCGCGCCGGCCGAGCGACTTCGACCACGGGCTCGGCCTTGACGCCGAAAGGTACGGAGTGCCGAGGAGTGCGATGAGGATCGGGAGGAGGAAGAGGAGGAGGAGGACCCGAACCTCCTTGGCGCCCATGGCCCGACGCGTCGGTCTTTGCGCTGCCGGGTACGCTAACGGCGGTCGTTGCCGCCCTCGAGGTACATGAGCACGCCGCGAGTGTCGCGGCCGTTAGGGAAGACGAGGCACCGAAGTCGCCGACGCTGGCCTGCCAGCGTTTTTCGCGCTTAAAACACTTCGCCCGGCGCCCGGGCGCCCAACAGGCGGGTTCGGGCTGGTCCGCTGGCGCTGCTTTAGCCCAAGCCGGCAAAATCGGGCTCTGAGGCGCGGATCGGGCGTTTTGCTGTCGGCGCCAAAAAATCGCATGGGAGGCCTTCACGGGTGCGGCTGGAGATGCCCGCGCCCTCAACATGTCCCGTCTAGCATTTTTTTTAACGTCGGCGGCGAAAATCGGCCCCATCGCCCCGAGCCTGTTTTCTGCTGTTTGGGCTAAAAGCGGCGCCGGACGACCTGAACCCGCGCGCCGAGGCGCCGGGAACGTTTTGGCGTGAACGGGGATGAGTCCGCCGAGTCAGCGAGACGCCGCTTCGTCATCCTCATCGCCTCGGTTCCTGCGGGAATCAATGCCAAGGCTGCCGCGCCAGTCAGCCTCCATTGACGCCTCACGGGCGGCGCAGTGAAGGCGCCACCGACGCGCGTCACGCCCGCTCCCGCCACGCGTCGTCCGGCATGCAGCCTCTCGCCGCCCCGCTGCGGCTATAAAAGCCGACCTCCCCGTCGGTGAACGCCACAGCTGCCACACATCCCCCTTGCATCCGCCACACAAAGCAACACTCTCCCTCCTTCGCGCCGACGAGCAAATGGCTGAGAGGTTTACAGGCGATGGCGCGGAGCCGCCGCCATCTCCAAGAGCCGGAGGCGCGCCTCCTCTACGAGGCCGACTACCCGGCTCCCCCAGACATGCGTGTGCCGCGGAACTGGAAATTGAGCGCCGGCGGCGTCCAGGTGCCACCGGTGCCCGAAGGGGCGGCACGGCGGGCCGAGATCGCCCGCATCCGCTCGTCGATGCTGGAGGAGCAGCGGAACGAGCCGAAGTACGCCATCGACAGCCACACGCTGTGAACGATGTTCTTCGAGTGCCGCCGCGAAGACCAGATCGCCTCCGCCAACGGCATCATCCCCCGCGGACGCCTTAACGCCGACGGGCGGCGCGAGTGGTGGGTTGTGCCCGACCGCACCCTCGAGGCCGTCCTCGACCACATCGAGACCGGCAACACGCCGCGCCTCGAGTACCCCCCGCGACCGTCGTTCTCTCACCGCCGTGGCAGCTCCTGGACGCCGCGGCGGATGGAGCCGGGGACGTCCTCCTCGTCGGGCTCCGGCTCGCTTTCCTCCGGCTCACCGGCGCTCCGCCCCGTCAAGCCGGAGTCGGAGGAGATGCCGCTTCGGCGTTGCACCCGCAATGGCGCCCTCGTCATCAACGAGGGTGCCCGCCCCTCCCCGCGCTCCCTCAGCCCGGTCCGGTCGAAGCCCGAGCCGGGGACTGCTCCCGTGAAGCTGGAGCATGCGGCCATGGTGGTCCCCGACGACGAGGCCGCTCCCAAGTGGGCGAGGAAGGACTACGCCCGCGAGCAGGTGCTCCGCTAGCGCCGGGCATACGCAGAGCTCCAGGCCCGGCGCCGCGGACGCGAGGAGGGTGGCGTCATCGTCCTCGACAACGACGAGGAGGACGAGGCCGGGCCGTCCAACCCCATCGCGTCGGCGACCACGCCGAGGTGCAGCGAGGGGCGGCGGCGGCTCCGGCGAAGCGACGTGGCGACGGCGGCGGCGATTACACCTGCGTTCTGAGCTTCTCGGCATGTAGATGGCGGGCGGTGGCCGCGGCGCAGTGGCTAGGCGTAGTTTGGCGTAGTAGTCGGTGTAGTTTGCATGTTTTATCTTTTTTGTACAAATTTCAATGAAATTTCGCCGAGTTCGTGCCAGATCACCGAGTTTGTACAAATTTGTATGAAATATCACCGAGTTTGCGCGATTTTGGCGGCGACCTGGGGGCGACAACTGGGAACGGAGTAGCGCCCACGCGCTAAGCTAGCGCCGGTTCGCCCCTAGGCGGCTCTTTTTCGGCGCCCTGGAGGGCCGAACGGCTGGAGATGCTCTAAAACCATTCTTATACGTCCCGTCCGGTGGATGGACTAACCGATGGTAAAAACTTTATCCAACCACACTCCTCAAATCATCGTTATACATTCAGGCTCCAGCACCCCTCAAATCTAGCCCATATATACGACAGATGTGAGAAGGCCCAGATGCCTAGATGCGCATGCCACATCGGATTCGGGCCCACGTGGCCCCAAAATTGTCCTTTTCCTTCCGCAATCGTACGAAACCCTAGCTACTTGCCACTTTCTCTCTGCTTCGCTCCGTTCCAACCGCACTTCATCTCTGGTGCTCTTCAGCTTTCTCTAGCATGGCAGGCTGTGACGCCCCCGATTCAATCGTACACTAATCATACACGCAAACGTGTACGATCAAGATCAGGGACTCACTGGAAGATATCACAACACAACTCTAAAATAAAAATAAGTCATACAAGCATCATAATACAAGCCGGGGCCTCGAGGGCTCGAATACAAGTGCTCGAACATAGGCGAGTCGTGGAAGCAACAATATCTGAGTACGGACATAAGTTAAACAAGTTTGCCTTAAGAAGGCTAGCACAAACCGGGATCTGATCGAAGAGGCGCAGCCCTCCTGCAGGATCCTCCTAACTACTCCTGATCGTCGTCAGCGGGCTGCACGTAGTAGTAGGCACCTCCGGTATAGTATTCGTCATCGACGGTGGCGTCCGGCTCCTGGGCTCCATCGTATGGTCGCAGCAATCGGGTAAAGAAAGGGGAAAAGGGGAACAAGGCAACCGTGAGTACTCATCCAAAGTACTGCAAGCAAGGAGCTACACTATATATGCATGGATATATGTGTAAAGGGCCATATCGATGGACCGAATCTGCAGAATGCCGAATAAAGGGGATAACTAATCACGTCAAGACTACGCTTCGCAGCCTCCGTCTTCAAACATGTAGAAGAGAGTAGATCAAGTCCTCCAAGTAGCATCGCATAGCATAATCCTACCCGCGATTCCTCCTCATTGCCTCGTTAGAGAGCGATCACCGGGTTATATCCGCACTTGGAAGGTGTGTTTTATTAAGTATTCAGTTCTAGTTGTCATAAGGTCAAGGTACAACTCCAAGTCGTCCTGTTATCAAGATCACGGCTATTGAATAGATTAACTTCCTGCGGGGTGCACCACATAACCCAACACGCTTGATCCCATTTGGCGGACACACTTTCTGGGTCATGCCCGCCGCGGAAAATCAACACGTCGCAGCCCCACCTAGGCACAACAGAGAGTCGGCACGCCGGTCTAAACCTAAGGCACACAGTGTCAGGCCCATCGCCTTAGCACACCAAGTTCGCTATGGGCAGCCGAAGCGAACTAGCCCCTTAATACAGAGCAGGCTTACGTTCCAAACCGGCGCGCGCCGCTCGATCGCCGACGTCCACGAAGGCTTTTGGCTGATACCACGGCGCCGAGTGCCCATATCTTTCCCACATAGTTGGTTAGTGCGTATAGACCAAATGGCGGACTCGGATCAAATACCAAGATCTCGTTAAGCGTGTTAAGTATCATGACGCCGACCAGGCCAGGCCCACCTCTTTCCTAGGTGGTCTCAACCTGCCTGTCGCTCCGCCACAAGTAACGATCGGGGCCGTCGGGAACCCAGCCCCACCTCTACCGGGATGGAGCCACCGTCCTTTCAGCCCCCATCTCCAACAGTATCACGGGTAATGTAATAGTGTAAAGTATATAGTATATGACCGTGATCACCTCCAAGTGATCACAGCCCAAAGAGTATAGCATGGCGGGACGGACAAGAGTGTAGGGCCACCGATGGAACACTAGCATCCTATACTAAGCGGTAGGATAGCGGTAAGGGTAACAACTATAGCAACAATGACAAAGCTATGCATCGGAATAGGATTAACCGAAAGCAGTAACATGCTACACTACTCTAATGCAAGCAGTACAGAGAAGAATAGGCGATATCTGGTGATCAAGGGGGGGGGGGCTTGCCTGGAAGCTCAGCCGAGAAGGAGGGGTCGTCAACACCGTAGTCGTACTGGGTAGCAGCGGCGTCGGTCTCGTAGTCTACCGGAGAGAGGAGGGGGAAGAAACAATGAATACAATGCAAACAGATGCATAATGATGCATGACATAACAAGTAACGGTGCCAGGTGTGCCCTAACGCGGTATGAGGTGATACCCGTGAAGGGGGGAAACATCCGGGAAAGTATCCCCGGTGTTTCGCGTTTTTGGGAAGAGGAGCCGGAGGGGGAAAGTTGCGAGTTTGATAAGTTAGGGGTGCATGGCGGACGAACGTGCTGCGTATCCGGGTTCGTCTCGTCGTTCTGAGCAACTTTCATGTACAAAGTTTTTCCATCCGAGCTACGGTTTATTTTATATTAATTTTTAAAGTTTTTAAATCATTTTCTAATTATTAATTATTAATTAAATTTGAAAATAGTATCATTGCATCAGCATGACGTCATCAAGACATCAACTTTGACCGGGTTGACTGGTCAAAAGGGGCGGTGGAGCCCAAGTGTCATTGTCTAGTTTAATTAAGCATGTTTAATTAGACTAAATATGTTCATTAGGCTAATTAATCAAAGTTAATTAAGTTAATTAACTGATTATCTAATTAATTAACTAATTAATTAATTAACAATTTTAAACATCCCTTTTTTTACATTTATATTCCGTTTTCATTTTAACAGGGGCGGGCCCCATGTGTCATTGGCACACAGGGCGGGGCCCAACCACCAGTGGCTCCAGGGGCCTAATGGGGCGGGGCGATAACGGCGGCAGGTGTGCGGCGAGAGGGTGCCGGGCGCTGCTCATGAAAGGGGTCAGCAGCCATGAGAGCACGCAACAAGCGCGGACGAAGGCGGCGTGATCGGGCGAGGCGCGGCGCCGGGTGCTCGAGCACACACGGCTGGGCATGAGCAGAGCAGAGCAGCAGACAGCAGGACGCGCAGTGCAGACAGTGGCAGCGACAGAGGGCGTAGTCGTCGTCGCGAGTAGGGGCGCTCGGCGATCGGAGGGGCATGAAGTGGCGCAGTGAGCGCGCAACGGATGCGACCGGAGCGCGTCAACCGCGGGCGAGATCGGTGGGGACCACGGCGACCTGGGGGAAGAAGGGGAAAGCAGGCGACGTGTTCACGGTCGTTTGTAGGGGCACGGGGGGCGGCGAAGCTCGACGGAGTCCGGTGGTGGAGCCGGTCGGGGAAGGAGAGGCGGGCGGGCGGTCCGTGGCGCAGCGCCCGGGCGAGGTGCAGCTAGGTGAGGCTCGGTCGCGTGCGGGACGGTGTGTGCGTGCGTGCTGTGGAAGGCGCCGACGGCAGAGGGGAAGGGAGGGAGCTCACGATGGTGTGCAGGGACAAGGGCAGCGGTTGTTGAGGGGGAGGACGGGGACGACGTCCAACGAGGAAGCAGGCCGGTGTGGAGGAGGCAGGCCGGCGAGGACGCTCCGGGCGGCGCCGGGCGGCGAGGTGACGGGGACCACAGTGGGGTGGCGTCGGGCGGCTTCGAGTCCACGCCCAGATCTCGATCCATATCGGGGGAGGGGAAAGGCGAGCGAGTGGGGGCGGAGAAGTGGGAGAGTGCAGGGGGTGAGGGTTAGGGTTACGGGACCAGGGGGTATGGAGGGAGTGGGGTGGACCGGGTTGGGCCGGTTGGGGGCCAGATGGGCTGGCCGTCTGGGCCATTTGGCCCTGTTGGCCAGGGAGGCCTTTACCTCTTATTTATTTAATTTTGTATTGTCTTTTTCTTTTTATCTATTTTCTGTTTTTTATTTTACTTTAGTGTTATGGAATATAAAAGTTAAACCTAGAATAATATTACTGACTATATCTCTATAATAAATAAGTTGGGACTTTAAATAGTATTTTGTATTTGTTTATGACTTACAAGGCATTTAATTATTTGTTTTACCGACGTTATAATTATTTTCGCGCACCGAAATATTTTATAAAAGGATGATTTCTCCACCGCAATTACCTATGAATTATTTGCCACATTTCGAACACTTTTGTTTTAATGTTTGAAAACTTTTATTGTTTGCCTCGGTTTTAAATTTGAAATTCGAACTAGGTTTCGAACTAACGCGAGTTTATCCACAGTAACCGAGGTGACGTGGCATCATTAGCAGGTATCACTGTAGCTTAATTATCCAGGCGCCACACAGGCAGCGGAACCAAGTACGGCAACGTCAAATTCATCGACTGGGACCTTGTCCTATGCAAGGACCGTTAGATAAAACGAGATCAAATAAGACACGAGAGACACAGATTTAACATGGCAAACTCTTACTAAAAAAGAGCACAGAGACACCAAGGGGTAACTTTCTTATGTGGAGGTCTTTACAAGCACAAGACCACGTACCGTATTTAGATGCGACTACACGAGGTATATATGAGGAGTAACAAATAAGAGTCCTTGAAGAACAAATAAACGAGTTGTGCTCATACATGTCGGTACCAACGTAAAGCCCCACATCATTTGTATTGCGCACAATCCAGCATAGTAATAGAATTTGAATCACAGTTTAACAATCTTCACCTTAAGCCAAATTTTCTAGTGGTTGAAGAAACTAATAACTCTATCCAAATTAGCATAAACACCTAATCCATAGGACCAGTGAGAGAAACAACCAGGAGTAAGTCTTAGCAAAGCTCAAACTTATTGATAGAAACTAGTTTTGTCATCATATCAACAGGATTATTGTGCGTACTTATCTTGCATACTTTCAAATCACCTCGCCAATAACATTTCGAATATAGTAACATATGATATCAATGCGCTTTGTTCTCACATGAAACATTGGATTCTTTGTAAGAGCAACTCTAGCAGACCCCTTAAATTGGCCCGACCTGCAAAATAACCATCAGTTTACGGTTTAGGGCAGAAAAAGTGGCCCGAACAAAAACCTTAAAAGCGCCCGACCTGTAAATTTTTTGAGGGGAGCGGTAAAATCCCCCTCCGACCCGCGAAAATACAGTTTCCCCTCCACCCCACCCTACCCGTCGGTGCCCTGTATCCCGCAGAAGGGGTTGGCGGGAGGGACATTTTAGCTCGCGCGCTCCCCACATTCCCTCCCGCATACGCCCGCCACCGTCGCCGTCGCGGGAGGGGGAACCGATCACGGTGGGCTTCTACATCATCCTTGCTGCCTTCCGATGACGCATGTGTAGTTCACCACAGACCTAGAGATCCATAGCTAGTAGATAGATGGCTTCTTCTCTCTCTTTGATCTTCAATATGATATTCTCCTTGATCTTCTCAGAGTTATATTCGATGTAATCTTCTATTGCGATGTGTTTGTTGGGATCCAATGAATTATGGCTTTATGATAAGATTATTCATTGAAAGTAATTGATTCTTTTCTGAACTTTATTATGCATGATTATGATAGCTTTGGATTTTCTCTCCCATCTATCTGTTTGGTTTGGCTAGCTAGATTGATTTATCTTCAGTGGGAGAGGTGCTTTGTAGTGGGTTCAATCTTGCGGTGCCCTCACCTAGTGACAGAAGGGGTAGCGAGGCACGCATTGTATTGTTGCTACTAAGGATAAAACGATGGGGTTTATTCATATTGATTGAGTTTACCTTGTCTACATCATGTCATCTTGCTGAATGCATTACTCTGTTTGTCATGAACTTAATGCCATATATGCATATGATAGATAGTTGTCGATTTGTGGAGTAATAGTAGTAGACGCAGGCAGGAGTCAGTCGAGTTGTCATGGACGTGATGCATGTATGTCTGATCATTGCAATGAATAATGTCATAACTATGCGCTTTTGTATCAACTGCCCAACATTAATTTCACTACTAACCTATTGACATAGTGCCAAGTGCCAGCTGCTCTTTTTCCCATGTTTTTACATCGCAAAAACTCAATACCATACGGAGTCCAAATGCTCCGAAACTTTACGAAGAATTTTTATGGGCCAGAAGGAACACAATGGGCCCTGGCTGCACCTGGGTTGTGCCCACCTCGGGTGCCTGCCGGACCGCCTCTTTGCTCTATAAATACCCCAATATTTCCAGAACCCTAAAAGCATCAACGAAATATTCATCCAGCCGCCGCAGAGTCCAGAACCACCAGATCCAATCTAAACACCATCTCGGATGGGGTTCACCACCTCCAGTGGTGCCTCTCCAATGATGCGTGAGTAGTTCTTTGTAGACCTTCGGGTCCATAGTTAGTAGCTATATGGCTTCATCTCTCTCTCTGAATTCTCAATACAATGGTCTCTTGGAGATCCATATGATGTAACTCTTTTGCGGTGTGTTTGTTGGGATCGACGAACTTTGAGTTTATGATTAGATCTATCTTTTTATATCCATGAAAGTATTTGAGTTTCTTTGATCTCTTTTATGTATGATCTCTTATAGTCTCGTATTTCTTCTCCGGTATTTAGGTTTTGTTTGGCCAACTTGATATATTTATCTTGCAATGGGAAGAGGTGCTTTGTAGTGGGTTCGATCTTACGGTGCTTGATCCCAGTGACAGAAAGGGAACCGACACGTATGTATCGTTGCTACTAAGGATAAAACGATGGGGTCTATCTCTACATAGATAGATCTTGTCTACATCATGTCATCGTTCTTATTGCATTACTCCGTTTTTTCCATGAACTTAGTACACTAGATGCATGCTGGATAGCGGTCGATGTGTGGAGTAATAGTAGTAGATGCAGGCAGGAGTCGGTCTACTGATCTTGGACGTGATGCCTATATAATGATCATTGCCTGGATATCGTCATGAGTATTTGAAGTTCTATCAATCGCCCAACAGTAATTTGTTCACCCACCGTTTGCTATTTTTCTCGAGAGAAGCCACTAGTGAAACCTACGGCCCCCGGGTCTCTTTCTCATATATTTGCCTTTGCGATCTACTTTTTCCTTGCTTTTATTTTCAGATTTATTTAACCAAAAATACCTTGCTGCAATTTTTCCTTATTTAATTTATTTGGCGTTCGATCTATCAATTTACTACAAATTTATCTCACGTCCGTTTGCCTATCTTGAGGCACTCGTACCCCGAAAGGGATTGACAACCCCTTTAACACGTCGGATTGCGAGGATTTGTTATCTGTGTGTAGGGGCTGTTTACGTTGTGTTTCTTGGTTCTCCTACTGGTTCGATAACCATGGTTTCATATCTAAGGGAAATACTACCGCCGATGTGCTGCATCATCCCTTCCTCTTTGGGGAAATACCAACGTAGCTTCAAGCGACATCAACTACCCACTGTATGCTATGTGTTCGAGAGAGAAGCCTCTAGTGAAAATTATGGCCCCAGGGTCTACTTTAATCATATTATAAAAACCAAAAATACCTTGTTGTAATTTATTTACTTTTATTTTGTTTTGAAATTTATCTATCTACATATACAAGATTTAAGCCTTGCAAGTAACGAGTTCAACGGGATTGACAACCCTCTTCTCCACGTTGGGTACTAGTATTTACTTTTGTGTGTGCGGTGTTGTTCATTGAGGTTTGTGTGATTCACCTATTGGTTAGATAATCTTGGTTATCACTGAGGGAAATATTTATCTCTACTATACCGCTTCACCCTTCCTCTTCAGGGGAAATCCTAACGCAGCTCACAAGTAGCAGCATCATGCATATTAAAATGATGAAGAACTTTATCAATATATCCCTTCTAACTTGGACATAATTTCCATATTGTCTATCTCTGGATATTTCCATGCCAAATATTTTATTTGCTGCACCCAAATCCTCCATCTCAAAGTCATTACTCAATTGCTTTTTCAGTTCATTAGTCTCTAACATACTCTTTTCAGAGATTAGCACATCATCAACATAAATGAGTAAGTAAATAGTTGAACTGTTAACAATTTTTGAATAAACACATCTATCATAATCAGGCCTATTGTAACCTTGAGTGAGCATAAAGATGTTAAATCTCACATACCACTTATAGGAGATTGCTTCAATCCACATAGAGATTTATTTAACATACACGCAAGCTTTTCTTTTTCAGGAAGAAACCTTCGAGTTGTTCCATATAAATATCTTCCTCTAGTTCTGTTGGAAATATGCCCTACATGCAATAATAAATGTATTATTAAATTACCATGTTCATTATTAAGTTTATGTTTCTATGCTTCAATGGTATTGGTTCGTGAATATGAGATTCAGAGGAAAACCCAGATACATGTGTGGAAATATAAACACCAAGTGATCCCTAGTCTAGCCTCTAAGACCAGCTAATGTATTGATTGACGATCTTGTTTTCTTGATCATGAGCATTGTTAATGTAACAAGGATGTTGTCAATATATGAGAACACCATTGTCATGAGAACAACGGAGTTGGCCAGACCTAACTTATGAATTACTGAGAGATGTCATCGTTGCTATGTTATCGGTACTTCATATTACTTGTTCACGTTTGCACTGTTCCTTAGACCATGAGAATATTGCATACCAACATACCAGATGGATACTTTAGGGTTTACCACATGTAACTCCGTAAATGGATGTCAACAAAGGTGACTTATGGGTATTCTAGAAACTTATGTCTCGGTAGCGATAGTTCAAGACTGGGATTTGCTCCTCTTGCGATAGAGAGATACTCTCTAGGCACACTCGGTGTTATTATATCATTACTATCTGGCCAGATGATACGTCTCCAACGTATCTATAATTTTTTATTGTTCCATGCTATTATATTATCTGTTTTGGATGTTTATGGGCTTAATTAAACACTTTTATATTACTTTTGGGACTAACCTATTGACCCACAACCCAGTGCCAGTTCCTGTTTTTTCCCTTGTTTCAGTGTTTCGAAGAAAAGGAATATCAAACGGAGTCGAAACGGAATGAAACCTTCTGGAGAAGTTATTTTTGGAAGGAAAGCTACACGAAAGACTTGGAGTGCATGTCAGGAAAGAAACGAGGGAGCCACGAGGCAGGGGGCGCGCCGACCCCCCAGGGCGCGCCCTCCACCCTCCTGGCTCCCCTGATGTATTTCTTCCGCCTATATATACCAATATACCCTAAAACCTTCGAAGAACAGAATAGATCTGGAGTTCCGCCGCCGCAAGCCTCTGTAGCCACCAAAAGTCAATCGAGACCCTGTTCCGGCACCCTGCCAGAGGGAGGATCCCTCACCGGTGGCCATCTTCATCATCCCGGCGCTCTCCATGACGGGGAGGGAGTAGTTCACCCTCAGAGCTGAGGGTATGTACCAGTAGCTATGTGTTTGATCTCTCTCTCTCTCTCTCTCTCTCTCTCTCTCTCTCTCTCGTGTTCTTGATTTGGCACGATCTTGATGTATCGCGAGCTTTGCTATTATAGTTGGATCCTATGTTTCTTCTCCCCCTCTACTCTCTTGTAATGGATTGAGTTTTCCCTTTGAAGTTATCTTATCGGATTGAATATTTAATGATTTGAGAACACTTGATGTATGTCTTGCCGTGCGTATCTGTGGTGACAATGGGATATCACGTGATCCACTTGATGTATGTTTTGGTGATCAACTTGCGGGTTCCGCCCATGAACCTATGCATAGGGGTTGGCACACGTTTTCGTCTTGATTCTCCGGTAGAAACTTTGGGGCACTCTTTGAGGTTCTATGTGTTGGTTGAATAGATGAATCTGAGATTGTGTGATGCATATCGTATAATCATACCCACAGATACTTGAGGTGACATTGGAGTATCTAGGTGACATTAGGGTTTTGGTTGATTTGTGTCTTAAGGTGTTATTCTAGTACGAACTCTAGGGCTGTTTGTGACACTTATAGGAATAGCCCAACATAATGATTGGAAAGAATAACTTTGAGGTGGTTTCGTACCCTACCATAATCTATTCGTTTGTTCTCCACTATTAGTGACTTTGGAGTGACTCTTTGTTGCATGTTGAGGGATAGTTATATGATCCAATTATGTTATTATTGTTGAGAGAATTTGCACTAGTGAAAGTATGAACCCTAGGCCTTGTTTCCTAGCATTGCAATACCGTTTTTGTGCTCACTTTTACCACTTGTTACCTTGCTGTTTTTATATTTTCAGATTACAAAAACCCATATCTACCATCCATATTGCACTTGTATCACCATCTCTTCGCCGAACTAGTGCACCTATACAATTTACCATTGTATTGGGTGTGTTGGGGACACAAGAGACTCTTTGTTATTTGGTTGCAGGGTTGCTTGAGAGAGACCATCTTCATCCTACGCCTCCCACGGATTGATAAACCTTAGGTCATCCACTTCAGGGAAATTTGCTATTGTCCTACAAACCTCTGTACTTGGAGGCCCAACAACGTCTACAAGAAGAAGGTTGCGTAGTAGACATCAAGCTCTTTTCTGGCGCTGTTGTCGGGGAGGCTAGGTAAGCGGCACTCACACCCCGTCAACTAAGCTCTTTTCTGGCGCCGTTGCCGGGGAGGTGAGTGCTTGAAGGTATATCTTTAGATCTTGCAATCGAATCTTTTTGTTTCTTGTTTTAGCACTAGTTTAGTTTATAAAAGAAAATTACAAAAAGTTGGAATTGTGTCTACCTCATATGCTTCATCTTTTTAATGTCTTTCGTGAAAATGATGGGAAGGAAAATTGTGCCCAAGTACTAGAAGAAGAATTACATAGAATGCTTGGCATAAGTTATGTGAATGATGAGCATGATTGCAATGTTGTTAGTATGAATTCTTTGAATACCCATGATGCTAATGATATGCAAAGCCACAAGCTTGGGATGCTATGTTTGATGAAGATGATATGTTTAGTCCCCCAAGTTTTGATGAGAAAATTTATTACGATGAAAGCATGCCTCCTATCTATGATGATTATTGTGATGACACGTATGCTTTAAAGAATAATGATAACCATGAAACTTGTCATCTTGATCTTAATTTTCAATCATATGATAGTTATTTTGTTGAGTTTGCTCACACTACTATTCATGAGAATAATTTTGCTTATGTGGAGAGTAATAAAAATTCTATGCTTGTAGATCATGAAAAGAATGCTTTAGGTATTGGTTATATTGTTGAATTCATTCATGATGCTACTGAAAATTATTATGAGGGAGGAACATATGCTTGTAGGAATAGCAATAATATCAAGTTTCCTCTCTATGTGCTTAAAGTTTTGAAGTTATGCTTGTTTTGCCTTCCTATGCTAGTTGATTATTGTTCCCATAAGTTGTTTGCTCACAAAATCCCTATGCATAGGAAGTGGGTTAGACTTAAATGTGCTAGTCATAATCTTCATGATGCTCTCTTTATGTTTCAATTCTTATCTTTTATGTGAGCATCATTGAAATCATCATGCCTAGCTAGGGGCATTAAACGTTAGCGCTTGTTGGGAGGCAACCCGATTTTATTTTAGTTTCTTGCTTTTTGGTTCTGTTTAGTAACAAAAAATCCATCTAGCTTATGTTTAGATATGGCTTTTTGTTTTAATTAGTGTTTGTGCCAAGTAAGACCTATAGGATCTTGGATGATAGTTATTTGATCCTGCTGAAAATTCCAGAAACTTTCTGTTCACAAAAACAATTGTTTAAAATCACCAGAACGTGATAAAATATTGATTCCAATTGTAGAAGATCAATAAACAAATTGTCTAGGTCGTCCTATTTTTGCTGAATTTTTTAAGTTCCAGAAGTTTGCGTTAGTTACAGATTACTACAGACTGTTCTGTTTTTGACAGTTCTGTTTTCCGTGTGTTGTTTGCTTATTTTGATGAACCTATGGCTAGTAAAAAATAGTTTATAAACCATAGAGAAGTTGGAATACAGTAGGTTTAACACCAATACAAATAAAAAATGAGTTCATTACAGTAACTTGAAGTGATGTTTTGTTTTCTTTTGCTAACGGAGCTCACGAGATTTTCTGTTAAGTTTTGTGTTGTGAAGTTTTCAAGCTTTGGGTAAAGATTCGATGGACTATGGAATAAGGAGTGGAAAGAGCCTAAGCTTGGGGAATCCCAAGGCATCCCAAGGTAATATTCAAGGACAACCAAGAGCCTAAGCTTGGGGATGCCCCGGATGGCATCCCATCTTTCGTCTTCGTTCATCAGTAACTTTACTTGGAGCTATATTTTTATTCACCACATGATATGTGTTTTGCTTGGAGCGTCATTTCCTTTTGTTAGTATTTTCTTGATGTCATTTATAATAATGTTTTTCATCTCTAGTTTCAATAAAAATGTCAAGGATAGCTTTTACCATGCTTATCTTGCAAGTATACATGTTGCTGTTTGAAAACAGAAAGTTTACCGCTGTTGCAAAAATTCCCTAGAAAAGTCAGAATGTGATAAAATGTTGAAACCTTTTCCATAATAAGATCTGATAAATTTACTACAGTGGTAATTTTCTTTCATAGTTTTTGGAGTTAGGGAAGTATGATGAATCTTGCATTCTTTACAGACTGTACTGTTTTGGCAGATTGCTGTTATGTTTGCATTGTTCGCATATGTTTACTTGTTTAATGATTCTATTTTACGATAGGACTATTAAATATGCAGAGGCATTTAGTATGCAATGTTGAATAATAATTTTATTGATTTGCTACAGTATAGTATGATAAGGTTTTTGCATTGGTTTATACTAACCTATCTCACGAGTTCTTGTTGAGTTTGGTGTGGATGAAGCTTTTGAGATTTAGGAAGACCGTGATATGAGTGGAATTAAGGAGACACAAAAGCTCAAGCTTGGGGATGCCCAAGGCATCCTTAGTTAATATTTCAAGAAGTCTCAAGCATCTAAGCTTGGGGATGCCCCGGTTTGCACCCCACCTTTCTTCTTCAACAATTATCGGTTACTATCGGTTGAGCCTAAGTTTTTGCTTCTTCACATGATGAGTGCTATCCTTGAAATGTAATTTTATTTTCTTTAGCTTTGCTTGCTGTTTGAATAAAATACCAAGATCTTAAATTATTAAATGGGAGAGTCTTCACATAGTTGCATAATTATCCGACTACTCATTGATCTTCACTTATATCTTTCGGAGTAGTTTGTTGTTTGCTCTAGTGCTTCACTTATATCTTTTAGAGCACGACGGTGGTTTTATTTTGAAGAAATAGATGAATTCTAATGCTTCACTTATATTATTTTGGGAGTCTTTAGAACAGCATGGTAATTTGCTTGGGTTATGAATTTAGTCCTAATATGATAGGGCATCCAAGAGGGATATAATAAAAACTTTCATATAAAGTGCGTTGGATACTAAGAGAAGTTTGACTCCTTATGATTGTTTTGTGATATGAAGATGGTGATATTAGAGTCATGTTAGTGGAGTAGTTGTGAATTTAAGAAATACTTGTGTTAAAGTTTGTGATTCCCGTAGCATGCACGTATGGTGAACCGTTATGTGATGAAGTCGGAGCATGATTTATTTATTGATTGTCTTCCTTATGAGTGGCGGTCGGGGACGAGCGATGGTCTTTTCCTACCAATCTATCCCCCTAGGAGCATGCGCGTAGTACTTTGTTTCAATAACTAATAGATTTTTGCAATAAGTATGTGAGTTCTTTATGACTAATGTTGAGTCCATGGATTATACGCACTCTCACCCTTCCACCATTGCTAGCCTCTCTAATACCGCGCACCTTTCGCCGGTATCATACAACCACCATATATCTTCCTCAAAACAGCCACCATACCTACCTATTATGGCATTTCCATAGCCATTCTGAGATATATTGCCATGCAACTTTCCACCGTTCCGTTTATTATGACACGCTCCATCATTGTCATATTGCTTAGCATGATCATGTAGTTGACATCGTATTTGTGGCAAAGCCACCATTCATAATTCTTTCATACATGTCACTCATGAGTCATTGCACATCCCGGTACACCGCCGGAGGCATTCATATAGAGTCATATCTTGTTCTAAGTATCGAGTTGTAATTCATGAGTTGTAAGTAAATAAAAGTGTGGTGATGATCATTATTAGAGCATTGTCCCAGTGAGGAAAGGATGATGGAGACTATGATTCCCTCACAAGTCGGGATGAGACTCCGGACGAAAAATAAAAAAAAGAGAAAAAAGAGGCCATAAAAAAAGAGAAAAGGCCCAAAAAAATGAGAGAAAAAAGAGAGAAGGGGCAATGCTACTATCCTTTTACCACACTTGTGCTTTAAAGTAGCACCATGATCTTCATGATAGAGAGTCTCCTATGATAACACTTTCATATACTAGTGGGAATCTTTCATTATAGAACTTGGCTTGTATATTCCAATGATGGGCTTCCTCAAAATGCCCTAGGTCTTCGTGAGCAAGCGAGTTGGATGCACGCCCACTTAGTTTCTTTTGTTGAGATTTCATACGCTTATAGCTCTAGTGCATCCGTTGCATGGCAATCCCTACTCACTCACATTGATATCTATTAATGGGCATCTCCATAGCCCGTTGATATGCCTAGTTGATGTGAGACTATCTTCTCCTTTTTGTCTTCTCCACAACCACAATTCTATTCCACCTATAATGCTATGTCCATGGCTCACGCTCATGTATTGCGTGAAGATTGAAGAAGTTTGAGAACATCAAAAGTATGAAACAATTGCTTGGCTTGTCATTGGGGTTGTATATGATTTAAATATTTTGTGTGGTGAAGATAGAGCATAGCCAGACTATATGATTTTGTAGGGATAACTTTCTTTGGCCATGTTATTTTGAGAAGACATGATTACTTTGTTAGTATGCTTGAAGTATTATTGTTTTCATGTCAATATTAAACTTTTGTCTTGAATCTTATGGATCTGAATATTCTTGCCACAATAAAGAAGATATCATTGATAAATATGTTAGGTAGCATTCCACATCAAAAATTCTGTTTTTATCATTTACCTACTCGAGGACGAGCAGGAATTAAGCTAGGGGATGCTGATACGTCTCCAACGTATCTATAATTTTTTATTGTTCCATGCTATTATATTATCTATTTTGGATGTTTATCAGCTTAATCAAACACTTTTATATTACTTTTGGGACTAAACTATTGACCCAGAGCCCAGTGCCAGTTCCTGTTTTCCCCTTGTTTCAGTGTTTCGAAGAAAAGGAATATCAAACGAAGTCGAAACGGAATGAAACCTTCTGGAGAAGTTATTTTTGGAAGGAAAGCGACCCAAAAGACTTGGAGTGCATGTCAGGAAAGAAACGAGGGAGCCACGAGGCATGAGGGCGCGCCCTCCACCCTCGTGGGCCGCTCGTGGCTCCCCTGATGTATTTCTTCCGCCTATATATACCAATATACCCTAAAACCTTCGAAGAACAGAATAGATCTGGAGTTCTGCCGCCGCAAGCCTCTGTAGCCACCAAAAGTCAATCGGGACCCTGTTTCGGCACCCTGCCGGAGGTAGGATCCCTCACCGGTGGCCATCTTCATCATCCCGACGCTCTCCATGACGGGGAGGGAGTAGTTCACCCTTGAGGCTGAGGGTATGTACCAGTAGCTATGTGTTTGATCTCTCTCTCTTGTGTTCTTGATTTGGCACGATTTTGATGTATCGCGAGCTTTGCTATTATAGTTGGATCTTATGTTTCTTCTCCCCCTCTACTCTCTTGTAATGGATTGAGTTTTCCCTTTGAAGTTATCTTATCGGATTGAGTCTTTAATGATTTGAGAACACTTAATGTATGTCTTGCCGTGCGTATCTGTGGTGACAATGGGATATCACGTGATCCACTTGATGTATGTTTTGGTGATCAACTTGCGGGTTCCGCCCATGAACCTATGCATAGGGGCTGGCACACGTTTTTGTCTTGATTCTCCGGTAGAAACTTTGGGGCACTCTTTGAGGTTCTATGTGTTGGTTGAATAGATGAATCTGAGATTGTGTGATGCATATCGTATAATCATGCCCATGGATACTTGAGGTGACATTGGAGTATCTAGGTGACTTTAGGGTTTTGGTTGATTTGTGTCTTAAGGTGTTATTCTAGTACGAACTCTAGGGCTGTTTGTGACACTTATAGAAATAGCCCAATGGATTGATTGGAAAGAATAACTTTGAGGTGGTTTCGTACCCTACCATAATCTCTTCGTTTGTTCTCCACTATTAGTGACTTTGGAGTGACTCTTTGTTGCATGTTGAGGGATAGTTATATGATCCAATTATGTTATTATTGTTGAGAGAATTTGCACTAGTGAAAGTATGAACCCTAGGCCTTGTTTCCTAGCATTGCAATACCGTTTGTGCTCACTTTTACCACTTGTTACCTTGCTGTTTTTATATTTTTAGATTACAAAAACCCATATCTACCATCCATATTGCACTTGTATCACCATCTCTTCGCCGAACTAGTGCACCTATACAATTTACCATTGTATTGGGTGTGTTGGGGGCACAAGAGACTCTTTGTTATTTGGTTGCAGGGTTGCTTGAGAGAGACCATCTTTATCCCACGCCTCCCACAGATTGATAAACCTTTGGTCATCCACTTGAGGGAAATTTTCTACTGTCCTACAAATCTCTGCACTTGGAGGCCCAACAACTTCTACAAGAAGAAGGTTGCATAGTAGACATCACCAGACACTTTTGATTATGATCACGGGATACCAGAACATGGACATGAGTAAAGAAAATGAAACCGGTAACGAGGATAACTGGTATAGTGATGAAGGAGTTGATCATAGAAATACCGATAATCTCTCCTCGGGTTTTGTAAACATATCATGAAGCAAAGGGAATAAAATTCATAAGCAAAGGTTTTCCCGAGAAGTTCGTAAATATGCAGGAGTTAATAAGGGTGTCCACATCCCGCTGTTAACTATTGACCAGAACGGGTTGCGGGTCATGTTCGCTTATTTCCGATCTAATAGGATCACACGCTTAACGAGTTCTAGTCCTAATTACCGCGGAAATGAGAAATAAGTTAAAAGAGCATCGAAAGATTTTCGGATGGTTCCGGAAGGGTTCTAGGAATTTCGGAAAGGTACAACATGATTTCGAACAGTCTAGATCTATATATGGAAAGTTTTGGGGTCATCGAAATGGGTTCCAGAGACATTTAAAAAATCTAGGATCTTATTTGTGGAAGAAAAGTGTGAAGGACCATCATGAGATGATGACACTGAGTGGGCCACGGGGCTCACATGGGGTGCCCAAGTGTCAGGCCCCTAGGCCAAATTGGAAGGGGAGGGAAGCCTTCCCTCTTCCACCAAGTGGAAGAGGAAAAGGATTCCCCCTTCCTTGGCTCCTCCTCCTCTTCCTCCACCTATATATATGTGGGGGGGCCTCCCTCTTGAGACGCATTAAATCCAAGGGCCTCTCTCCCACATAGCTCCATGCTCTCCCAATCTAATTAGCCTAAGTGCTTACGTTCCTAATGAGATAGGCTCTAATCTTGATCTAATTGGTCTAAGAGAATTAGACTCCTAGAAGCACCACTAGGCTTTCTCTCCCTGTAGTTTTCTCATGGTTCTTCTTCCTGGACATCGAAGCTCTGCCAGACTACTACCACGGAACGCATGGATACCTCAAAGGGGTCATAAACTTCGAACCTCATCTCAGATAAAAATTCTCGTGGCTAGGAGGTGTAACCTAGCTGTGGGAATAGATGGGGTCATTAAGCTGCACCGACTCGTCATTGTTTCCGTTACTCTACATTGTCAGTGAGTTTGATCATTACCGCCATCTTCATAGTGTTCCTGGGTGTGATCATGTAGCATAAATTTTTGTTGTGTAGCATGTTCCTCTGCAGTGGCATCATGAGAAAATCTATGAGTAAATGCAGGTACGATTAGAGCAAATGGTGATATGTGGCATTGCCCGTATGTGCGGGGTGATTAGATGGTTCTAAATCAATTGGATTATTTGGAATGGCATGTTCATCATCAATGACGGGTTCATCATCAATGACGGGTTCATCATGTGCATCAACATTTTACTTATCAGATGTATCACCTAAATCAATAACATGATCCACCCAGTCATTAGGCTGGTGCTCACTCTCAACAGGAGCATTAGTAGATGAAACATCATGTAACATTGTAGATTCATTAAATATACCATTTCTGCTAAGAACAAACTTCTATGTTTTAGGATTCCACAATTTAAAACCTTTAACACAATCTTAATAACCAAGTAAGATGCACTTAACATCCCTAGGCTCTAACTTTCCATTATCAACATGAGCATAAGCAGTGCAATCAAAAAATCTCAGTTGTGAATACTCGGCAGAACCAGGCCATACCTCAATTGGAGTTTTCTTATTAAACCGATGGTGACCAATTAATAAGATGACAAGCAGTGAAGGTGGCCTCGACCCGAAAACGCCTATGCAAACCTGCATTGGATAACATGCAAAAAGCCTTGGAAGTAATGGTCCTCTTCATACGCGTATCAACACTGTTTTGTCGAGGAGTATAAGGAATGGTGTGGTGTTTGAAAATACCTCTAGACCTACAATAACTCTCAAATAGCCTAAATCATAATTCCATACCATTTTAAGTGTGAAGTATTTTTAGCTTCTTTTCACTTTGTCTCTTAATCGTAATCTTCAACTCCTTAGATGTTGAGAAAATGCTTGATATTTACTCTTCAAGAAATAAGGCCAAAAGTTTCTCGAGTGAAAGGATCGATATGGTTGACTAGAGGGGGGTGAATAGGCAAACAACAATTTTTAGCTTTTCTTGACCAAATTAAACTTAGCATCAAAATAGGTTGTCTAGATGTGCAATTAGGTGAGCAACCTATATGATGCAACAACAACAAGCACACAAGCAAGCAAGGGATACAACACAATAAAAGCTTGCACAAGTAAAGATAAGAGATAACCAAGAATGGAGCCGGTGGAGACAAGGATGTGTTACTGAAGTGCCTTTCCTTTGAGAGGAAGTACGTCTCCATTGGAGCGGTATGGAGGCACAATGCTCCCCAAGAAGCCACTAGGGCCAACGTAATCTCCTCACGCCCTCACACAATGCGAGATGTTGTGATTCCACTATTGGTGCCCTTGAAGGCGGCGACCGAACCTTTACAAACAAGGTTGGGGCTATGCCCACAACTTAATTGGAGGTTCCCAACGACACCACGAAGCTTCACCACAATGGAATATGGCTCCGCGGTGACCTCAACCGTCTGGGGTGCTCAAACACCGAAGAGTAACAATATTCGCAAGGGATTAGTGGGGGGAACTAAATTTCTCTTGGTGGAAGTATAGATCGGGGCCTTCTCAACCAATCCCTAGAAAATCAAAAAGTTTGATTGGCTAGGGAGAGAGATTGGGCGAAAATGGAGGTTTGAGCAACAATGGAGGTTGGGGAGGGGAGAGGTGGTCTTCTTGGGGAAGAAGACCCCCTTTATATAGTGGGGGAAAAGATCCAACCGTTAGCCCCTCTTTCAGCCCGCGCGACGCGGTACAACCGCACACACCCGCGGTACTACCACATAGGGTTGC
Source organism: Aegilops longissima (assembly GCA_021605205.1). NCBI lineage: Eukaryota > Viridiplantae > Streptophyta > Magnoliopsida > Poales > Poaceae > Aegilops > Aegilops longissima. Next base: position 290,097,608 of record CM038676.1, read on the forward strand.
GGTACTATAGCTGCAGGGTGCGGTACTACTGCTTGCGCGGTAGTGACCAGATGAGGGCCTGTTGCAAAGGGCAACGAGCGGTAGAACCGCCGAGCGGTACTACCGCGCGCCACTACGGTACTACCGTAAGGCAGGTATCAACTGGTACTGAAAATGCATGGAAGTAATAAATTACTTCCGTAGCAACTTCCGCTGAGGTTGGAACTTTGCAAAAGTCCGGCATGGTAGTACCGGACAGCGGTCGCGGTACTACCGCGTAAGAGCAGATGTAAAAAAATTACATCCACGCCTACTTCCGCATGAATCAGCTTCAAGGCTGGAGGCAGCGGTACTAATGCTCACCAGGAGTGATACTACCGGCCCCTGCGGTACAACCGCACGCCACAGAAGCTTTAGCATTTGGCAGCCTTCATATCATAGATACATGGATAAACGGATGGTGCTCCATCGAACCGAAGGAAAGGTGGTGCAAAGGAGCAGATGTGTATGTGTTGATTCCACCCCAACCTTTCCGAAGCGGACCCCCTCTTAATAGTATGACTTTCCTACGACTCAAATCCACCGAAAAGAAACGTAGAGTACAATCGTCTTCGATAGGCTCCGAGGGGCGCCGAATCATCTTGTGCCTAGACATGAGATATCTGAAATGCTCAATGGACATAATTAGTCCATAAATGCACTGTCATAAATCACCAAAACCACTTAGGGATAAATATGCCCTTACAATCTCCCCCTTTTTGGAGGATTGATGACAATACGGGATTTGCACATAGAGATACAAAATGAGCATAAGCACACCTAAAATCTATAAAAATATAGACAGGCTCCCCCTAGATGTGTGCATTCTATAGAAATGATTTGGATTGCAAAACACACACACTAGGATCAACACCCCCCCCCTATATTTTATAGACAAGGCAATCCTTGCAACAAGATAAGTGACACTAAGCATGGAAGCAAGGTATAGCAAGTGAGCATGATGATAAGGGCACAAGACAAAATAAACTCACAAGCTACTAATCATACTTGACAATAAAAGGGTAAGAGTGATGGCATATGTCTCACACCATATGATAGAATAGGTCTCCTGGTCTCACACGCAAATAACACAAACCCAAAGCAACGACGAAGTTTCAACGAAAGCAAGGAGACAAATCAAAGTACTCGCAAATCCTACACTCTCTCCCCCTTTGGCATAGAGACACCAAAAAGGCAGAGAGGACACCTAAGACACAGGTGGTAGCTTCCATAGTAGTGATCACCCAACAATCTCCTCCTCTGAAGCAGCCGGAATGGACTCCTCATCTGGCTCAACCCACTGAAATCCTTTCTTCTTCATCCAAGTAGCCTCAGGAGTGATGTTCTTCTAAGACCCACTCGAGAAGTGCTCACCAAGCTTACTCATCTGCTTGTCACGTCGACGACTCTCTTTCTGAGCAACGTGAGTCTGGTACTGCCCCTTGGCTTGCATGCAGAACCGAGCCTTCACCTTGTCCTTGAGCTTCAAAGCCCAAGATGGCTCAGCAGAGGGAGGCTCATATTCATCAGGACTGTCCTCCTCCTCCTCCTCAATCTCATCTTCATCAACATCCATGTGGGCAGCCTCTGCCTCAGCCTAGGTACTGGTGTTAGCCAACTTGTTCTTCTGGCGTAGCCTAATGGGCTGATGGCGAATCCAGTCGGGAGCATGAAACTCTTCACCCGGAAAGAGCTTCTCCCAAGTCTTGTGAATCAAGAGTTGCAAATAGGTTCCATAGATGGGAACCTTACAATGGAACACAGCAGATTGAAGCTCACACCACATGATGTGAGAGACATCAAGTGGTCCAGGTTGTTGAAGGCGCGCATCCTCACAAATAAGCATCATGTCCACAAGATAGGAATGCACCTTGTCCTTGTCTCTCATGCGAGGAAAAAGAGAGTTGCGAAAGATCCGGTGCATGATGTCGAGAAACGGGTTCAGTACATAAGAATTCTTGCCATTGGGTAAACTTTTCTCAACCAGGTATGGTTGAAGCTTGTTCTTGGAAGCAGACTCTGGGTTGGCATGCAGACGGATACCAACGGGCACATCTAGCCCCTCATCACGATCGTGCAACAGATCCATGAACTCCTTCCACTCATCAGTCATCCTCTTTCCATTTGTCATCCAAGTCATGCTCCGCTTCTCATCCGTGTGGAAATGGACAGAAGCAAAAAACCAAGCCACAGTCTCCAGGTCATAGTCAAGGTGGAACATGATGATCTCCTCAATACCAAACTGCTCCACCAAGTCCAAAGGCTCACCAAAGTATGCCTAGTTCTTCCTCAGATGCTCCATTTCAATCCACTGAATGGGTACATTGATGTTCTGCTTGGCCTTGATCACATCTAGGAAGATGAGTGATGACCCACAAGTATAGGGGATCAGTTGTAGCTCTTTTCAAAAATTAAGAGTGTAGAACCCAACGTGGAGAAGGAGGAAATGACAAGTGGTTTTTAGCAAGGTAATGTCTGCAAGTGCTGAAATTATAAGTAGCAGAGTAGTTTGATAGCAAGATAATTTGTAAGGAGGAAGTAATGATAGTAGTAACAAAAGTGCAGCAAGGTAGCCCAATCCATTTGAGCAAAGGATAGGCCAAAACAGTCTCTTATGATAAGCAAAGCGTTCTTGAGGGTACACAGGAATTTCATCTAGTCACTTTCATCATGTTGTTTTAATTCATGTTCGGTACTTTGATAATTTGATATGTGGGTGGACCGGTGCTTAGGTGCTATTCTTACTTGAACAGACCTCCTACTTATGGTTAACCCTCCCACAAGCATCCGCAACTACGAGAAAAGTATTAAGAATAAATTCTAACCATAGCATTAAACTTTTGGATCCAATCGGTCCCTTACGAAATAGCGCATAAACTGGGGTTTAAGCTTCTGTCACTCTCACAACCCATTATCTAATTGCTACTACACAATGCATTCCCTTAGGCCCAAATATGGTGAAGTGTCATGTAGTCGACGTTCACATGACACCACTAAGGGAATCACAACATACATACTATCAAAATATCAAACACATATCAAGTTCACATGATTACTTGCAACATGATTTCTCCTGTGACCTCAAGAAAAAAGTAACTACTCACAAATAATAATCATTCTCAAGATAAGAAGGGTATTAAATAGCATATTGGATCTGAACATATAATCTTCCACCAAATAAACCACATAGTAATCAACCACAAGATGTAATCAACACTACTAGTCACCCACAAGCACCAATCTATAGTTCTGGTAACAAGATTGAACACAAGAGATGAACTAGGGTTTGAGATGAGATGGTGCTGTTGAAGATGTTGATGGAGATTGCCCTCCCCAAGATGGAAGAGTTGTTGGTGATGATGAGTGATACGTCTCCAACGTATCTATAATTTTTTATTGTTCCATGCTATTATATTATCCATCTAGGATGTTGTATATGCATTTATATGCTATTTTATATGATTTTTGGGACTAACCTATTAACCTAGAGCCCAGTGCCAGTTTCTGTTTGCGAATGTTCATGTCTTTGCATGGTGAATGTCGATGTTTTTGCGAATGTCGATGTTTTTGCATGGCAAGCATCTGACATCCTCGGCGTTACCAGGGAGGTGATTGAGCACCATCATGCTGTCTGTCCTCACGAGCGGCTGGCAAGCAGAAGGACAGGAAGCAAGCTCTGGAGTGACAAGAGTTCATCATTGAAGAGATCAGGAAGTTGGAGGCGGCAGGCCTGGTAAGAGTAGTACTCCACCCCACGTGGTCGGCCAATCTGGTGGTGGTGCATAAGGCAAATGGGAAGTGGAGGCTGTGTATTGACTACACAAACATCAATAAAGCCTGTCCAAAGGATCCTTTCCCTCTGCCACGCATCGACCAGATTGTAGACTCCACCGCCGGGTGTGATCTGCTGTCATTCCTTGATGCCTATTCAGGGTACCACCAGATCTTCATGATGAAGGAAGACGAAGAGAATACCACGTTCATCACCCCATGTGGTATGTACTGTTTTGTATGAATGCCTTTCGGGTTGAAGAGTGCTGGTTCGACATTTGCCCGAGCAGTCCAGATTGGTTTGGAGCCCCAGCTACATAGAAATATGGAAGCTTATATGGATGACATAGTGGTCAAAACCAAGGACAGGGCCACGCTTGAGCAAGATTTAGAAGAAACATTCGCAAATCTGCACAAGATCAACCTGAAGCTCAACCCAGAGAAGTGTGTGTTTGATGTCCCCTCCAGCAAACTCCTCGGGTCTTTGTGTCTCAACGCAGAATCGAAGCAAATCCCGACAAGATCAAGGCGATCGAGCAGATTGAGGCGCCGAAACGGGTCAAAGACGTCCGTAGGCTCGCAGGTTGCGTTGCTGCCATGAGTAGGTTCATCTCCAAATCTACTGAGCGCGCCCTCCCCTTTTTCAAAGTTTTGAAAAAGGCAGGTCCAGTAAAATGGACTCCGGAGGCAGAGGCAGCACTACAAGATTTGAAGAGGTATCTTTCCTCTACGCCAATACTAGTCACGCCTAAACCACGGGAGCCGTTGCTACTGTACTTAGCAGCAACGAATCAAGTGGTCAGTGCTGCGCTGGTGGCGCAGAGGGAACTTGAGGGAGAAGCATCAGTTGCAGCAGAAACGTCGGATAGCGGACCGGGGTCTTCCCCAGCAGAGCCTGACACTGGCAAGCTAGAACCCCCGGTAAGGCTCGGCCCCGGCGAGGCAGAGCCTGAGCGGATGGGCGAAGTGGGACAGAAGAAGAAGATGGTGCAGCACCCTGTGTATTTTGTCAGTTCCCTCGTGCAGGGGGCTAGGTCAAGATATTCTGGAATGCAGAAGCTTCTTTTCGGCCTTCTCATGGCCTCGAGAAAGCTGCACCACTATTTCCAAGCGCACGAGATCACCGTCATCACCCGCCTCCCTTTGCAACGGGTTTTGCACAACCCTGACGTGACAGGGAGGATTATGGAGTGGGCATTGGAGCTGTCGAGCTTTGGCCTCAGGTTTGAAAGTACTTCAATGATCAAAAGCCGAGCTTTGGCAGAGTTCATAACAGAGTGGACTGCAACGCTCGACGAGGAGGTTCAAGAGACCACCCTTCCCGGCAAGGAGACGAGCAGTTAGTGGATTATGTACTTTGATGGAGCTTTCTCACTCCAAGGTGCTGGTGCCGGCGTGCTACTCATCGCACCCACCGGAGAGCACCTCAAGTACGTGATCCAGATGCACTTCCCCCGGGAAAAATCAACGAACAATACGGTGGAGTACGAGGGGTTGCTTGCCAGTCTCAGGATCACGGCAGACCTTGGAATCAAGGAGCTCATCATCAGAGGTGATTCGCAGCTCGTCGTTAAGAAAGTTAACAAAGATTACCAGAGCCCGTTGATGGAGGCCTACGTGAATGAAGTGAGGAAGTTGGAAGAGCGTTTCTGTCGGATTTCGGGTTCCGGCAGACCCTTGAGGTTCGAACACTGGGGTGCGCGTGGAGATCTCTCCCCTACCGATCTACGTTCGATCTCCTCGCGTGAACTAAGCTGGAAAATGATGAACAACACAAGAGACACGGGGTTTATACTGGTTCAGGCCACCATTGTGGTGTAATACCCTACTCCAGTGTGTGGTGTGGTGGATTGCCTCAGGGGCTGATGATGAACAGTACAAGGGAAGAAAAGCCTCGCGAGAGGTGTTCTTGAGCTGGTGCGATGAACTGCTGGGTGAGTTCGATCGCCTCTTTCTCTCTCTATCCTTGCCTCTCTTTATGTTCTTCCTAGATGCCACTACTCTGTGGTGGCTAGATCTATTTATAGAGGCCCTGGGCCTCTCCCCCAAAATAATGAGCGGGAAGGGCGCCAACAATTGGCCATTTCGAAGAGGAACATCTAGTACAAGTTATCCTGACCAAAGGTGGTCTTCGACTGCCAAAAGCACTGGTGGTGACGCCGTCTTGGGCTCCACGGTGACCTCCGTCCTGCCGTCCGGCTGATCTTGGTCTCATTGCACCGGAGTGGTAACCTTTGCCTGATGCCTTGGCCTACGCTTGCCCCCTTTGCACCGAAAGGGAAACAAGGACACTGCGCAGGCCGGCGCCCGCCTGGTCTTCGATCTTCATGGCTTGCGTCATGGGCTCCTCGCGAGGTACCCCTGCATTGATCTCTCCGCCTCCTCATGAGCCTGCCTGACGAGGCTGCCTCTGAGGAAGCCTCCTGTTGTATGCCCCGCGAGGCTTGGCCCCTCGCGATGGTCTTGAGCTTGAGCCGATGAAGATGGGCCGCGCTGGGCCCCTACTTGAGCCACGCCGCAGGCCACAGGCAGGCAAGTCTGGGGACCCCCGTTCCCAGAACGCCGACAGTAGCCCCCGGGACCAAGGCGCGCGCGGGCTTGGCTTAGCGGAGAAGCGAAGGGGTAAGCACGAAGCGCCGCGGGCCCCAATAACATGCAGCCTTGGGCGCCGCGTGGCGGTTGATTGGGCAATGGCGACTGCGCTCCCCGCGACGCCTCGGCAACTGCATGACTTGACAGGTCCCTGCATGCAGAGATATGGGTCATGATTACCAGCGATCGTGGTGCTCGGCGGTTGGCCTTCTCAGGCTATAAGTGCGGGGCTGCGTAAGCCCCCTTAGTCCACCTCTTCCTTCTACTCCTTCTCGTCCTCTTCGCTGCCCGCCGTTCCCATGGCTCCGAAGAGATTCTCGGTCGCAGAGAAAGGCAAGGCCCGCCAGGCGGGGCCTGACTCCCCCCCGACCAAGCGCGGCCGGGGTCGTCTGTCGGATTTCGGGTTCCGGCAGACCCTCTAGGTTCGAACTCTGGGGTGCGCACGGAGATCTCGCCCCCTACCAACCTGCACCTCGTCGCCTCGCTAGGATCTAAACTACCAAAGGAACAACACAAGAGGCGCAAGGTTTATACTGGTTCGGGCCACCATTGTGGTGTAACACCCTACTCCAGTGTGTGGTGTGGTGGATTGCCTCTTGGGCTGATGATGAACAATACAAGGAAGAACAACCTCGCAAGGGTGAGGTGTTCTTGTGGCTAGGCTCTCGATCGGATTGGATCAAGCTAAGATGAGGCGAGATGTCTCTTTTTTCCTACTGTGGTGGCTAGCTCTACTTATAGGCAAGGGCCCTGGGCCTCTTCCCAAATATTGAGTGGGAAGGGCGCCAACAATCGGCCATTTTGAAGGGGAACATCTAGTACACTTATCCTAACTAAAGTTGGTCCTCGCCTTTCAAAGGCTCTGGCGGTGACGCCGGCTTGGGCTCCACGATGACCTCCTTCCTGCCGTTGCGACGGTCTTGGTCTTGTTGCACCGAAACGGGTGCCTTTGCTTGATACTCTTGCCTGCGCTTGCCTCCTTTGCACCAAAGAGGAAATGAGGGCCTTGCAGTGGCGCGCCCGCTGGCGCCCTTGGTCGTCATGGCTTGCATCATGGGCACCTCGTGAGGTACCCGCCTTGATCTCTCCGCCTCATGAGCCAACCTAACGAGGCCGTGCACGAGGAAGCTTCACATCGTCCGCCCGCAATCTTGACCCCTCGTGAGGTCTTGAGCTTGTCTTGATGAAGATGGGCGTCTTGGGCCACCCCTTGAGCCACGCCCGCGAGCCACAGGCGAGCAAGTCTGGGTACCCCGTTCCCGAACGCATGACAAGAGCCCCGGCCCAAAGCGCGCTTGGACTTGGCTGAGCAGAGAAGCGAAGGGCAAGTCTGAAGCGCCATGGCCCCTAACAGCCTGCGGCCTCGGGCGCCAGCGTGGCGGTTGATTGGGCGTGGCGGCTCTGCTCCCCACGACGCCTCGGCAATCGCTGCAATTGACAAGTCCCTGCATGCAGAGCGGGTCATGATTATCTACGATCGTGGAGGCCGGCGGTTGGCCTTCCCCGGCTATAAGTACGGGACGGCGCCTGGCCTTCCAGTCCATCCCTTCTTGTTTCTCCTTCTTCTTCATGGCTCCGCCAAAGAGGTTCTCGGCCGCGGAGAAAGGAAAGGTCCGCCAGGTGGAGCCTGACTCTCCCCCGCCCAAGCGCGGTCGGGGCCGTCCTCGCAAGCACCCTGTGGCTCCCATAGTGGCTCCTCGCGGCCGTGGAGGTGATCTCCCGCGCGGTGACGGGCGGCAGGCCATTAATGGGGGGCGCGCTATGGCCGCGTGACCCCCTAGGCCGCGCTTCCACTCGGCACAGGTGCTGCCAGAGTTTGTTGTGTGGTCGGCGGAGCCGACCAGCACCCGGCTCCAGCTTCCTCGCTTCCTCCTAGGTGAGCTTCCGGCCGGTGCCCCGGGCGGCCTCTGGTTTCAGGCGGACGGTTGTTGCAGCCGGGCCTCCTGGGCTTCGCTGGAGGTCTCTGCAGCCGGGAGCGTGGCCTTGACCCGCGGCTGGCAAACGTTTGCCCGCGCGCGTGGTCTGAGCCGGCGGTGCAGCCTGCACTTCAAGTTCGACGGCGATGCCACCCTCTACGTGAGGGTGTTCGGGGAAGTCGGTCACCGCGCTGGGTGCTTCCCTGAGGACGACGACCGCGGCCATGGGCCTAGCCCCAGCGACGATGAAGACGACAGCGCGCGCGTGGTTGGCGGCGCTCGGGGTTCATCGAGCTTTGACGACTCTTCTTCGGGCAGCGGCTCCTCCAGCGGTGGCCGCGACCAGCCTCCGCGCCGCCGCGCCCGCCTGGAGGTAGGTTGCGGGTCTGCCCGCCGTCGCGCCTCGATGAAGCGCGAGAGGGAGTCCGCCTGAGCTCCGGAGGCAGTTTGAGTCTCCACCGCGAGTTGGTGTCAGGCGAGTCGCGCCTGTTTTGTTCTTTTCCTTTTCCTGCGCAAAGAGACAGTAGTGTAGGTCCCCGCGGGGCATGCCTGGACTATTGCTGTTAATTATCGTACCGTTTCCGCTATTTTTATATTAGGCTTCTGCGCCGCGCGCCTGCGCGTAGAAATTACTTAGCTTGGGGGTGACCTATTGCGATCCTCGCCTCCCGAGGCCGGGGCCTCGTCGAACGCTTTATGCCCTACAAATATTAGTCAGGAGAGGTAGCTTCCGGCCTCAGTGGTAGAGGCGACCGACCCAGGCCCTGTGTTCGCGTCGCGGTGCCCATGGGCACGGACTGGAGGGATGCTCCCGTAGCAGATTCGGTTGGGGGAAGCCTCAAACAACAGGGGCAGAAAACGCTCGCGAGGGTGCCTGCGTTGCTCCCTCGCGAGACTCGCATGAGAGAAATTAAGGTAGGAGAGCGAAGAAAGAAAGCAAAGAGTCACAAGTCAAAGACGGCAACCGCTCCAATAAAACTCCAAATGAGGATGAACAAGCCAACTGCAGAAAGCAAATGAAAAAAGCCGCGTCCGGCACCTAATCTAGTCTTCGACGTCTTCTCACCAGCGCGGAGCTAAGTGCTACCACTAGGCGTGGGAGGGAGCCCCAGGGCCTGAGGCCGGCGCTCCTGAGACTCCGGGGTGTGTACAGCCCCAACTCATTATTACGTGAGAGTGTCACGGGCGGCGAGCTTCACAGGCATTGGCCTTCTTCACAGGCTCCGGGACTTTCTCAGAAAAATGAGCTTCATAGGCGTTTGCCTTCTTTACAGGCTCTGGGCCTTTTCCAAACGCAACGCTTCACATGCGTTCACCTTCTTCACAGGCTCTGGGCCTTTTCCAAAAGGCAACGCTTCACAGGAATTCGCCTTCTTCACAGGCTCTGGGCCTTTTCCAAAACGCAACGCTTCACAGGCGTTCGCCTTCTTCACAGGCTCTGGGCCTTTTCCAAAACGCAACGCTTCATAGGCGTTCGCCTTCTTCACAGGCTCTGGGCCTTTTACAAAACGCAACGCTTCACAGGCGTTCGCCTTCTTCACGAGCTCTGGGCCTTTTCCAAAGCATAGCGCTTCACAGTGTTCGCCTTCTTCCACGAGCTCTGGGCCTTTTCCAAAACCTACGCTTCACAGCGTTCGCCTTCTTCATGAGCTCTGGGCCTTTTAGGGGTAAAACCTCCTTAGGTGCTGGATGTTCCACGCAGCGTTACGGGCGGGCACCCCCTCCACGAGTCTCAAGCGCGCGGGCCGGGCTGAAACATGAACAACCTTGAGCAGGCCCTCTCACATGGGAGAGAGCTTATGCAGTCCCTCCCTGGAGAGAACCCGCCTAAGCACGAGGTCCCCTACCTCAAGAGTTCTGGGGCGGATGTTGCGGCAGTGGTATCGTCGCAGTGCTTGTTGGTACCTCGCCGCTCGTAACGCGGCTTCTCAACGATGCTCCTCCCCCAGCACGAGGTTCGTCCCCCGCATGGCATCCCGCTGCGCCTCGTCGAACGCTAGGACCCGTGTGGAACGACGTCTGACCTCGTGAGGGAGGACCGCTTCAGCTCCATAGACCAAGAAGAACGGGGTCTCGCCAGTTGGCTTGGTCGCAGTCGTGCGGATGGACCACAACACGGACTGAAGCTCGTCGTACCAACCTCTGCCGCAGCCCTCTAGCTTCTTCTTGAATGTCCTGGTCTTGAGGCCTCTCAGGACCTCCGCGTTGGCCCTCTCGGCCTGACCGTTGCTCCGTGGGTGCGCTACTGAAGCGTAGCATACCTGCGTCCCAAGGTTAGCACAGTATGTTTTGAAGAGGTTACTGGTGAACTGCGAACCGTTGTCGGTGATGATGCGGTTCGGCACCCCGAACCGGCTCACGATGCCCTTGATGAACTTGACCGCAAAACCTGTGGGGATGGTGCGGACGGCTTCCACTTCAGCCCACTTGGTGAACTTGTCCACGGCGACGTAGAGGTAGCGATAGCCCCCTGACGCCCGAGGAAATGGGCCCAGGATATCCAGCCCCCAGACTGCGAATGGCCACGATAGGGGTATAGTTTGCAGACCTCCCGCCGGCTGATGGATCTGCTTGGCATGGAATTGGCAGGCCTCGCAAGCCTTCACCAGTTCGACGGCATCATTGAGAGCAGTGGGCCAATAGAACCCGCTGTGGAATGCCTTGCCAACGAGGGCCCGCGATGATGAATGATGCCCATAGTCTCCACCGTGTATATCTGCGGTGGTTCCTTCCCTTGCTCCACGGAGATGCGGCGTAGGGACACATCATTTGGTCGCTTCGGTGAGCTCTCCATCCACGATGCGGTATCTTGTGGCTTGCCGCGCCACGCTCCGCTTCCTCCTCCTTCTCCGCAAGGTCCCTTGCGTCAAGTAGCTCCGAGCTCGTGATCCAGCACCCTCTTAAGGCTCCAAACACAGCAGCAAGCGCGCTCCCGAGGCAGACCCTGAGGCCGGGGCTCCCAAGGCTGGTGGCTGGGGAGCTCCTCCCAAGGCTGCACCGTGCTTGACAGCGATGGCGTGGCCGAGGGCTTGAAGAGCCGCTCCTCGAAGACGCCAGGCTCCTGAGGCAGCCGCCTGGATGCTCGTTTGGCGATGTCGTCGGCCTCCTGATTGTTGCCACGGGGCACATGCTACAACTCCAGCCCCCAGAACTGCTTCTCCATCCTGCGGACCTCCGCGAGGTAGGCTTCCATGTGCTCATCCCTCGGCTCGTATACCTTGTTGGAGAAGTTGACGAGGAGTTGTGAATCACCCTTGATGGTAAGGCGCTTCACTCCTAGGGCAGCTGCGGCCTTGGGCCTGCTATCGAACCTTCATATTCGCTATGTTGTTGGAGACCTTTTCTCCGTCTTTGGAAGCAGAGCTGCAGCGTAGTAGAGCTTGTCTTGAGTAGGAGATATAAGCACTACACCAGCCCCAGCGCGTGCAGAGGAGAACGCCGTCGAAGTACATGACCCAACCGTCCGGCGCCTCGCTTCCCGGGGAGAGGGATCGATCCTCGTCAGCCTTGAGGCCCGGCGCCTCCGTCCATTCTGCCACGAAGTCCGCCAATGTTGCCCCCTTGATGACTCTAGTTGTGCTGAATTCGAGATGGAACGCTTGCAGTTCGATGTTCCACTCAGCGACTCTTCCAGCTGAGTTGGGGCTCCTGAGCACCCTTTCCAAGGGGTACGCTGAGACAATCTTGATGGGGTGGCCCTGAAAATTATGCCGTAGCTTGCGCGAGGCTACCAATAGCGCGAGGAGGAGTTTCTGAGGCATGGGGTACCGCGCCTTTGCGTCCCGCAACACTGTGCTGACGAAGTACACAGGGTGTTCAACGAGGTTGGGAGTGCTGGTGTCGATGGCGCCCTCCGGAGACCGCGACGCCTCCTGAGACAGTGGAGCCTCCAGCGGCTGGTCGCCAGGGGGAGGGGTCTCTTCTGTCCTTTGTGCGTTTCCCTGCGGCGGCTGATCCTTCTCGACTGTGGTAGTGGTCTCTGTGAGTCTTCCTTGATCCTGCTTCGCCTTGACCCGGGAAGCTGCCGCGGCTTTGGTTCAACGCTCCTCCCTAATCGCCACCAGCTCTTGCGGCGGAGTAGGGAGTGGCTGCAAGTAGAGCACCCGGGGTTCTTGAGGGTGCGGGGCCACCATTACGGAGGGCTGGTTAGGTACCTCTTGAGATCTGGAGCGCCTTTGTCGGCCTCTTGAGTCCATTCAAAGGGCCCTTTTTCTTCATCGGTATGAAAAAGGCAGCTCGCTCCCCCAACTTGGAGATGAAGCGTCCTAGTGCGGTCCATGCGCCCACCGAGCTTCTGCATTTCTCTGAGGGTCTTTGGCGGGCTCATGTCCTCGACCGCCTTGACCTTCTCTGTGTTAGCCTCGATGCCTCGGTGGGACACGAGGAAGTCAAGAGCTTGCCCGGGGACCCCAAACACACTTCTCGGGTTGAGCCGTAGGTTCAACTGCGTTGAGGCTTCGAAGGTCTCCTCCAGGTCTTGTATCGGGTTACGGCTTCGAGACTTCACCACAATGTCATCGGCGTAAGCATCAACATTCTTCTCGAGCTGCGGGCCCAAGGTGATGTGCATCACCACGGCTTGAAAGGTTGCCCTGTGTTGCGCAGCCAGGCGGCATGCATGTGTGCAGTACACCCCTGCGGGTCGGAAAGCCGTTTTTCCATCGTCTTCTACCGCCATCTCGATCTGGTGATACCCAGAGAAGGCATCCAAGAAACATAACAGGTCGCACTCGGCGGTGGAATCGACAATCTGATCGATGCGAGGGAGCGGGAATGGATCTTGCGGGCAGGCTTTGTTGAGGTTGGTGAAGTCGACACACATGCATTCCTTCCCCCTTTTCTTTGGCACGACGACCGGGTTGGCCAACCAATCCGGGTATTGGACCTCGCGAATGACCCCTGCAGCTTCTAACTTGCGGGTATCTTGGATGATGAAAGCCTGCTTTTCAGTGGACTGCTGCCTTGCCTTCTCCTTCACGGGGCGTACATTGGGGCACACGTTGAGGTGGTGCTCGATTACGCCTCTCGGGATCCCTCCCAACTGATCTGGTTCCCATGTGAACACCTTCTTATTCACTCGTAGGAACTTAACCAGGGCCTCCTCCTGCTCGGGCTCGAGGTTGGCGCCTATGGTGAAGGTGGCGTTAGTGGATCCGTCCTCGTCGACCAGTATCTGCTTGGTTTCTGCCTTGTCTTGGGTGAACAATCTGCTTCTTCTTGGCGGCGCCTTCCTTGGGCTCGGGCGTCTGAGCCGGCGGCTGTCTTGCCGCCGTGCCTTGAAGACGTGCTTGAGTACCTGCAACGCATCCCCGGTGTCTCTGGACACGGTGAGGACGTCGTTGCTCCCGGGCATCTTCATGAGGTTGTACGCTGGGTGAGTCGCGGCCATGAACTGGGCTAGTGCCGGGTAGCCGAGGATGGCGTTGTATGGGAGGCCGATGGGGGCGATGTCGAAGTCGATTAGCTCCGTGCGGAAGTTGTCGTAGGTGCCGAAGGTCACTGGAAGACGGATCTGCCCCAAGGAGCCGGCTGAACCGCCTCCGACGCCCAAGAAGGGCCCGCTAGGCCGAAGCCACTCCGGCGGTATGTGGAGGAGGCTGAAGGCTTCAACCGAGAGCACACTGAGGTCCGCGCCGCCGTTGATGAGGGTCCTGGTGACGGCCACCTGGCAAATGGTGGGAGTGCACAACATTGGGAGCGCGCCCGAGCAGGTTGAGTTGGAGGGGTGGTCCTCCGAGCTAAAGGCCAGATCGACCTTGGGCGCCGACCGACCTGGGGGAGCCCTCCGCAGCGGGCAGCGCCGACCAAGGAAGAATGGCAGCGTGGCAGCTGAAGGTGGCGCCATGAGCCGCCCAGAGAAACCGCGACGACCGGGGCACCGCGCAGCGTCTTTGGCGAGAAGAGGTTCTTGAGCTCTTCCCAAGAGGCCACAGAGCCCGGCGCAGGTGGAGCAACCACATCTTGCGGGCGTCGGTGAGGGCCATGGGAAGCCGCCAGCCATGACCACGTAAATGTCGCCTCCTGCCGAGATGGCCTCCTCATACGCCAGCCGAGAAGGCCAGCGGATCAGTTGTGCCGTTATGTGGCGGCGTCTCCGGCTTGAACTTGTTCGCCACCGCACTTTTGTCGCAAGGATGGGGCCAAGGCTCGAGCCCCAGCCCCCATGTTGGCGCGGGCGACGGAGGGGTGGCGCGCTGCTCATCGTGAGGCGAGTCGCGGTGTCGGCGGAGGCGGGTGGCGGAAGAAGCTCTGGCGCACCCTACAGGCGCGCAAATGTCGGTTCGGGTTCCGCAGACCCTCTAGGTTCGAACTCTGGGGTGCGCACGGAGATCTCGCCCCCTACCAACCTGCACCTCGTTGCCTCACTAGCATCTAAACTACCAAAGGAACAACACAAGAGACGCAAGGTTTATACTGGTTCGGGCCACTATTGTGGTGTAACACCCTACTCCAGTGTGTGGTGTGGTGGATTGCCTCTTTGGCTGATGATGAATAATACAAGGAAGAACAACCTCGCGAGGGTGAGGTGTTCTTGTGGCTAGGCTCTCGATCGGATTGGATCAAGCTAAGATGAGGCGAGATGTCTCTTTTTTCCTACTGTGGTGACTAGCTCTACTTATAGGCAAGGGCCCTGGGCCTCTTCCCAAACATTGAGCGGGAAGGGCGCCAACAATCGACCATTTTGAAGGGGAACAACTAGTACACTTATCCTGACTAAAGTTGGTCCTCGCTTTGTCAAAACTCTGGAGGTGGCCTTGGCTTGGGCTCCACGATGACCTCCTTCCTGCCGTTGCGACGGTCTTGGTCTTGTTGCACCGAAACGGGTGCCTTTGCTTGATACTCTCGCCTGCGCTTGCCTCCTTTGCACCAAAGAGGAAATGAGGGCACTGCACGGGCTGGCGCCCGCCTGGCGCCCTTGGTCGTCATGGCTTGCGTCATGGGCACCTTGTGAGGTACCCCGCCTTGATCTCTCCGCCTCCTCGCGAGCCAACCTGACGAGGCCGTGCACGAGAAGCTTCTGTCGTCCGCCCAGCAATCTTGGCCTCGCGAGGGTCTTGAGCTTGTGCTAATGAAGATGGGCCGTACTGGGCCACCCCTTGAGCCACGCCACAGGCAGGCAAGTCTGGGTACCCCCGTTCCTAGAACGCCGACATCGTCCTTGCAAGCATCCCACCGTCCCTGTAGCGGCTTCCCGCGACCACGGAGGCGGTTCCTGCTGTGATGGCGGCCTTTCGGCTGCGGGGAGGCATATTGTGACCTTGGCCCCGAGCCGCGCTTTCGCTCGGTGGAGGTGCTGCCGAAGTTTGTCGTGTGGTCGGCGGACCCGATCAGCACCAGGCTCCAGCTTCTCCGTCTCTTCATAGGCGAACTGCCGGCCAGCGCCAGTCGCTTCCGCTCCAGCGATGGTTGCTGCAGCGGGGCCTCTGAAGCTTATTGAGGTCTCCGCCTCAGGAATGGGCCTGACTCGCGGTGGCAAGCGTTTGCCCAGCCTGGCCAGGCGGCGATGCACCCTGCACTTCAAGTTCGATGGCGATGCCACCCTCTACGTGAGGGTATTTGGGGAAGATGGTCGCCGCGCTGGGTGCTGCCCCGAAGATGATGATCGCGGCCGCCTGCCCAGCCCCGGTACCGACCAGGATGAAGACGACGACAGGCGCACAGGCGGCGGCGCTCGAGGTTCGCCAAGCTTCGGCGTCTCCCCCTCAGGCAGCAGCTCTTCCGGCGGTGGCCGCGACCAGCCCCCGTGCCGTCGCGCCCGCCTGGGTGAAGGTAGCGGGTCAGCCCGCCGTCGTGCCCCGGTGAAGCGAGAGGAGGGATCCGCCTGAGCCCCAGGAGCAGCTCGAGCTTTTGCCGTTAGTTGGTGCCGGACAAGTCGTGTCCATTTTGCTTTTCTTCCTTTCCTGCGTGGAGAAAGAACGTAGTACAGGGCCGTGTGGGGGCGTGTTAGAATTGTTGCTGTTAACTATCGCGCTGCTTTCACCATTTCTGCGCTATGTTTCCGTGCCGTGTATCCATGTACGCGAATTTTTTAAGCTTGATGGAGCTCGACGCGGCCCTCGCCTCCCGAGGCTGAGGCCTCACCGTGCGCTCCACGCCCTGCAAGGATTAGTTAGAGGGGTAACCTTCGGTCCCGGCAGCGGGGGCGATCAGCCTAGGTCCTGCGTTCGTGTCGCGATGCCCGTGAGGCAAGGACCGGGAGGGGTGCTCCCGCGGAGGACTCGGACAGGAAAGCTCCAGACGGTCGGGGCAGAAGACGCTCGCGAGGGCGCCCGCGAACCTCCCTCGCGAGACTTGTGCGAGAGAAAACGAGGCGAGTGGGTGAAAAGACATAGAGTCACAAGCCAGGAACGCCAACAATTCCAATAAGACTTCAAATGGGAATAAACACGCCGACTGCAGAAAGCAAATGAAAAAGCCGCATCCGGCACCTATATTCTAGTCTTCGACGTATTCTCACCAGCGCGGAGCTAAGTTCTGCCACTGGGCGTGGGCGGGAGCCCCCGAGGCCCAAGGGCGGCACTCCGGAGACTCCGAGGCGTGTACAGCCCCACTCATTATTACGTGAGAGTGTCACGGGCGGCGAGCTTCACAGGCATTGGCCTTCTTCACAGGCACCGGGCCTTTTCCAAAATGGGACAGCTTCACAAGCGTTTGCCTTCTTCACAGGCACCGGGCCTTTTCCAAAACATGACAGCTTCACAGGCATTTGCCTTCTTCACAGGCACCGGGCCTTTTCCAAAACGGGACAGCTTCACAGGCATTATGCCTTCTTCACAGGCACCGGGCCTTTTCCAAAACGCGCCAGCTTCACAGGCATTTGCCTTCTACACAGGCACCGGGCCTTTTCCTAGGCGCTATGCCTCGCTCAGGGATAGAACCTCCGGAGATGTTGAATGTTCCATGCGTTCTGGATGGGTGCCCCCTCCGGGGTCTCCAAGCGCGCGGAGCCACGCCTGGAGACATGAACAACCTTGAATGGGCCCTCCCACATGGGAGAGAGCTTGTGCAGCCCTTCCCTGGAGAGGACCCGTCTGAGCACGAGATCCCCTACCTCAAGAGTGTTGTGGCGGATGTTGCGGCAGTGGTATCGTCGCAACGCCTGTTGGTACCTTGCCGCTTGCAACGCGGCTTCTCGGCGGCGTTCCTCCCCTAGCACGAGATCCATCCCCCGCATGGCGTCCTGCTGCATCTCGTCGAACGCCAGGACCCGCGCGGAGCGATGCCTGACCTCGTGAGGGAGAACGGCCTCCGCTCCGTAGACAAGGAAGAATGGGGTCTCGCCAGTCGGCTTGGTTGCGGTTGTGCGCATTGACGACAGCACGGACTGGAGCTTGTCGCACCAGCCCTTGCCGCAGGCCTCCAGCTTCCTCTTGAAGGTCCTGGCCTTGAGGCCCCTCAGGACCTCCGCGTTGGCTCGCTCAGCCTGGCCGTTGCTCCGGGGGTGTGCTACCGAAGCGTAGTATATCTGCGTTCCAAGGTTAGCACAGTACGTTTTGAAGAGATTACTGGTGAATTGCGAACCATTGTCGGTGATGATGCGGTTGGGCACCCCAAATCGGCTCACGAGGCCCTTGATGAACTTGACCGCGGAGCCTGCCGGGATTGTGCGGACGGCTTCCACCTCAGCCCACTTGGTGAATTTGTCCACGGCGACATAGAGGTAGCGATAGCCCCCTGGCGCCCGAGGAAACGGGCCCAGAATGTCTAGCCCCCAAACTGCGAATGGCCATGAGAGGGGTATAGTCTGCAGACCCCCCGCAGGCTGATGGATCTGCTTGGCGTGACACTGGCAGGCCTCGCAAGCCTTTACCAGCTCAACGGCGTCGTTGAGTCTTTGTGGGCCAATAGAACCATTGTGGAGCATGCCTTGCCGACGAGGGTTCTCGACGACGAGTGGTGTCCACAGTCCCCGCCGTGTATGTCCGCCAGCAACTCCTTCCCTTGCTCTCTGGGATGCAACGTAGGGACACGTTGTCAGGACCCTGATTCCAAGTCACATCGATCTAGCCGGTAACACCTCATATCACTTTGCGGCCTCATGCACGGTATTCCCACGGGTGTCGCCTTACAATGGCCCGGGACCGTTTGCGCCTTTTGGCTCACGTATATGATAGTGTCGCTAGCATCCATATGACAGAGAACCCGGGCCGACATGGCTAGTCGAGAACCCAAAGCGGCACTAACCCATGGGGACAGGCATACATGAATCACATCGAGCATGTCGGTCAGACGTGTGAATCGGGCTGTAGCACTGGGCTAACAGACTCAGGGAACCCGGGCTGTAGCGAGCTAAGCAGGACTCCGGATGTCACCGCGTGACATTTCCCGAAGGGACAGAACACATGAGCGAAGTGAAACACATGTCGGCTACCAAGTGTCTGACGATAGTCTTTGGGCTAGCGGACTCCGTGAACAGGGCTGTAGCGGACTACTATGGCTCAAGGAAGCACTAGACTACATTTCCCCATAAGAGAGGCTGCCAAGGATAAACAACTAGATTGTCGGATCCCACACATACCAAGCATTTCAAACATACACACAATATGCTCGATATGTGTCAATACAACATGGCATCACAACATAACTCTACGACTCAAGTATTTATCCATTAGGCTCCGAGGAGCGAGATATTACAAACATGGGTCTCATGACCCAACATTCAAAGCATACAAGTCAAAGCACATACAGAAGCTTAATATGTCTGAATACAGACATCTACAAATGAAAAAGGCTTAGAAGCCTGACTATCTACCAGATCCTGCCGAGGGCACAAGATCGTAGCTGAGGTAACAAGCTAAACGTCGAAGTCCACGCGGAACTACTAGCGAGACTGAAGTCTCTCTGCAAAAAAATAAAATAGGCAAACGTGAGTACAAATGTACTCAGCAAGACTTACATCAGAACTAACTACATATGCATCATTATCAACAAAGGGGTGGTGGGGTTTAATCGCAGCAAGCCAGCTTTGACTCGGTGGCTATCCCGAACTACATTGCAAGTAACTCTTTTGAGGTGGCGCACGAGTCCACATATTCACCATATCAATACACCACTATGGATCCGCTCCCATCTCCCTCGAGAACGCCATCCATAGCACTCACGCTTATCTTGCGTATTTTAGAGTATCCACTTTCACTTGTCTATGAACCGCACGCAACCCAGAAGTCCTTTACCGGACACGGCTATTCGAATAGATGATGTTAACCCTATAGGGGTGTACTTCTTCACACACGCTCTCGCCACTTACCACCATGTACACGTCGTGTATCTCGGCAACCTTCAAGCGGAAGCCTGGCGAGGGAGTCGGCCATGACCTGACTAACCACACAAGTCTCTAGTCCAGGTTTATCGCCTATTCGGGTTCCATCCGCGAGGAGATCCGGCCGGGGTGTCGCTCACGGCCCCAAACAATGAGAGTAGGGTTCCCGAGGCACCAAACGGGCGTCCCGGTACACCGTGCCTCGTGTCTCTACCGCAACATAGCCCACCCCTAGGGTCCGCGCTACGCACGGCCCCCAACACATATCCTACAAACACCAGAAACTAGTTGCAACTCCTGGACAGAGATTGAGGCGATTAATAAGCCGAGAGGGGCCGAGTTACCGGGACCCAATGTGTGGTAGTAACTGTTTCATGGATCACAAACACAGAACTCAGTTCCTGAGGACGGCTGCAATGAGACAACCCACCATGTACTCCTACATGGCCTCTCACCGCTACCTTTACCAAATCATGTTCACACACTTAGTTCTCAACAGTAGGACATGTTCACACACCTCCGATTCATCCTCGATGAATCAGACCTGACTCAACTCTAAGCAGTAGCAGGCATGACAAACAAGCATGTATGAGTAGGCACATCAGGGCTCAAACAACTCCTACTCATGCTAGTGGGTTTCATCTATTTATCGTGGCAATGACAGTCATGCAGAGGAAAAGGGTTCAGCTACCGCAACAAGTAACAAATAAATCGTTGTTGTCCTAATGCAGTAAAAGAGAGCAGGAGCGAGAGAGTGGGATTGTATCGGAATGAACAAGGGGTTTTTGCTTGCCTGGCACTTCCGAAGATAATATAGCTCTTCATCAGTGTCATCGATCTCATCGTCGAAACCACGTCTATCGAGAGGGGACAAATGCAGACAACATAGAAGAAACACAATCAATGCCATGCAACAAAATGATGCATGAATGTGACATGGCAATATGCTGTTGATTGGCCTAATGCAACTAGCAACAAGTTAAATGAAGTTGGTTTGAATCAAAGATTCAAATTCAAACTCCATATGTGTTTCCTTAAATGCCATGTAATTGAATTGTCCTAAAAGTGGTCATAAGTTGTTCTATCATGCATGAAAATGGTACAGATGGATAGATTGGATTTTTCTGATCATTTTTCATATATAACTTGTTTGATTTGGAGTTACGGTTGAATTTCTATGATTTTTAGAAGTTTATACTATTTTCTGCAAATTTCCTGAGTAAGAATAAATCCAGAAAAACCTATTACTACGTCAGCATGACGTCACTGTGATGTCAGTAGGTCAACAGCAGCGGTCTAGGTCAAACCTGACCAGTGGGGTCCACTAGTCAGTGACACAGTGCTGTTCACTGTCAATGACAGGTGGGGCCTGCTCAATGGCCACGTCAGCTGGGTCAGTACTGACTTCTGGGGTCGGTCAACGCTGAGGTGGCAAGGTCAAATAGACTGGTGGGGCCACGGTCATTAGCTTAAGTTAAACAGGGAATAACCCTGTGGTTAGTTAACGGGTGGGGCCCGTCTGTCAGCGTCTGTTAGGGAGGGATTAGTGGTGATTAGCCTTAATTAAGCGACCACGTCAGCGGTCGATGCCGCGACCAAAAGCACGGTGGTGGCTCGCCGGAGATGCTCGGGTTTGAGCTACGGGCGGCTAAATGAAGCGCGGAAGGGCTCGCTGGAACGCCCGCGGAGCGGCGCATCCAACGGTGGTAGCGGTTTGCGTGGGGGTGGCCTCTAGCGGCGGCGGCAACGAAGTCAGCGGCGGCCGGAGCTCGGGTGAGCTCGGGGTCGGGGCCACAACGGCCTTGGCAATGCGGGGTTAACGCCTACGGTGTCTACGCGGTGCGGCGAGGACGTTGGACGCATGCCCGGGACCAAATGGTCACTGGAGCATCTTCGCCGGCGAGCTTTGGCGGCGGCGCTGTCGGGTGAGAGAGGCGCGGCGGCTACGACATGCTAGAGAGAAAACAAAGAGGGGAGGATGATCAGGAGCTCACATGGAGTGCAGTGGTGGCCTCAGCGTGCTCGGGGAAGCTCGGACGGCATCGAGTCGGCGATGGAGATCATGGCGCCGATTTATGAAGAAGTGGTCGGGGACGGCACGTTGGAGCTCTTTCGGCCATGTGAGCTGATGGAAAGGACGAGGGTGGCACGGCGGAGCTCAGGGGCTGGTCCATGGGTCTAGTGCTGGCCGGTGGCCGCGGTGGTGACGAACGGCGGCGATAAACCCGCTCGGTGGTCGTGGTGGGAGAGAAACAGAGGAGGGAGAGAGGACTGGAGTGAGCGGTTGGGTTCGAGAGGCGGCGTGGCGCCACAACCGCTGGGAAGCGGGCGGAAGCAGAGGTGGCTCAGCGCCATGCGTGCATGGTGGCCACACGCCCTCGTGCCCACTGTCACGAGGTTGAGGATCACTAGCGCATGGGCCTGGTGGGTTGGCTTCTCTCCTGGGCCAGGTAAGTAACAGGTACTCCCTCCTTCTCTGTTTTATATTTAAATTACTGTTTTCTAATTATTTGCCTATGTTTTGAGCTTCGGAAAAATACCAAGGCATTTCCTAAAATCCTGAAAATATTCATGGACACCTGCTGAATTATTTCAGTGGCCCAAAAATAGTTCCAACATAATTTGAACATTCAAATTATTTATAGTATTTAAATGCCCAAAGTCAAATACAATAAGATTTAATTCAAAAATCCAGAATGGCCTAGAAATATGTGCATCATTTTTGGCAGAGGTTTTCACCCTTAACAAAAATCATGAACTTTTCTTAGGAACATTTTGGGTTTATTGAAAAGATTTTATAGTTGACCCTATTTGATTTAATTTTGGTGCTAGGGTTTGCCAATCCCCATTTTAACTTAAATAAAATTTAAACATGATGCAACAACATGCAAACACCAGGCAGTACCAGAAGCTAGGGATGTGACACACGTCATTTGGCCACTTCCTGTAGAGCTCTCCATCTTGGATGCACAAGTCGTGGCTCCGCGCCCACACGCCCCGCCCCTCCTCGCTTCTCTGGGCAGGTCCCTTGCAGCAGGTAGTCCTTGAGCTCCGGGATCCAACACCTCTTTGAGGCTCCAAAGGTGGGGAGCAAAGCGCTACCGAGGCCGGGCCGCAGACCGAGCTTCCCGAGGTAGGCGGCCGAGGGAGCCTCCCTAGGTTGCGCAAGGCCGACAAAGGACGACACTGGGCCGAGGGTTTGAAGAGCCGCTCCTCGAAGACGCCAGGCTCCTGAGGCAGCCACCTAGATGCCCTCTTGGCAATGTCATCAGCTTCCTAATTGGTGCCGCGAGGCACATCCTGCAGCTCCAGCCCCTAGAACTGTTTCTCCATCTTGCGGACCTTAGCGAGGTAGGCTTCCATGTGCTCGTCCTTTGGCTCATATACCTTGTTGGAGAAGTTGACGAGGAGCTGCGAATCGCCCTTGATGATGAGGCGCCACCCTAAGGCAATGGCGGCTTTCAAGCCTGCTATTAGGCCTTCAGACTATGCTATGTTGTTGAGACCTTTTCCCTGTGGCCGGAAGCAGAGTTGCACTGGAGTAGAGTTTGTCCTGAGTAGGGATACGAAGCACCGCGCCAGCCTCCCGCCCATGTCGGAGAACTCCCATCGGCACATGACCCAGCTGTCCCGGTGCTTCACCCCGGGAAAGTGATCGGTCTCGCCGCCTCGAGACCCGTGCTTCTGGCCCATTCCGCCATGAAATCTGCAAGTGGCCCTTGATGACTCGGGTCGATCAATTCTAGCTGAAATGCTTGTAGTTCGATGTTCCATTCAAAGGACCCTTCCTACTCGAAAGTTGGGGCTCCCGAGTACCCTTTTCCAAGGAGTATGCTGAGACGACCTTGATGGGATGGCCTTGGAAGTAGTGCCGCAGCTTGCGGGAGGCCACCAATAGCGCGAGGAGGAGCTTTTGAGGCATGGGGTACCACGCCCTCGCGTCCCGTAGCATCGGGCTGACGAAGTACACAGGATGCTCGACGAGATTGAGGGTGCTGGCGCAGCTTGCGTCCTCCAGGGGTCGAGGCGTCTCCTGAGGCAATGGAGCCCCCAACTCTTGGTCGCTCGAAGGGGCCACTCCTGCTACGGGTGCGCCCTCCTGCTGCGGCTGCCCCTCTCCGGCCGCGGTCGTGGTCCTCGCGAGGCCCTCCTGGTCTCGCTCTGCTTCAGCCTGGGTAGTTGATGCGGCCTTGGCTCGGCGCTGCTCCCTAACCACCACCAGGGTTGCGCTAGCGGAGTAGGGTGTGGCCGCAAGGTAGAGCACCAGGGGCTCCTGAGGGCGAGGGGCCACCATCACCGGTGGGCTGGTGAGGTACCTCTTGAGATCTTGGAACGCCTTGTCGGCCTCTTCAGTCCATTCGAAGGGGCCTTTCTTCTTCATAAGCTTGAAGAAGGGCAGTGCTCGCTCCTCTAGCTTGGAGATGAAGCGCCCTAGCGCGGTCACACGCCCGGTGAGTTTTTGCATCTCTCTGAGGGTCCTTGGCGGACTCATGTCCTCGGCCGCCTTGAACTTCTCCGGGTTGGCCTCAATGCCTCTGTGGGACACTAGGAAGCCTAGGAGCTTGCCCGAGGGGACTCCAAACACGCACTTCTCCGGGTTGAGTCATAGATCCACTTCGTTGAGGCTCGTGAAGGTTTCTTCCAGTCCTCAGATCGTGGTTTTCGCCCCGAGACTTCACCATGATGTCATTGACGAAGCCTCGCCGCTCCCTCCCGAGCTGTCGGCCTAAGGCGTGTGCATCAACCGCTGAAAGGTAGCGCCAAATAAGCGCAACCCAAATGGCATGCACGATAGCAAAGACACCCCACACGGGTTAGGAAGGCCATCTTCTCCACGCCTTCCACCGCCATCTTGATCTCGGTGATAGCCCGAGAAGGCATCCAGAAGCACAATAGGTCACACTCGCGTGGAGTCGACTATCCGTCAATGCGGGGAGCGGAAATGGGTCCTCAAGGGAAGGCTTTGTTGAGGTTGATGAAGTTTACACACACGCGCCCTTTCCCCTTTATTTGGCACGGCGACAGGATTAGCCACCAATCGGGTATCGGACCTCGGATAACCCCTGCCACTTCCAGCTTCCGGGTCTCTTGCACGATGAAAGCTTGTTTCTCAGTGGACTGCCGCCTCGCCTTCTGCTTCACGGGGCACACGTTGGGGCACACGTTGAGGTGATGCTCAATCACACCCCTTGGGACCCCTGCTAACTGATCGGGTTCCCATGCGAACACCTTCTTGTTCGCACGCAGGAACCGGATCAGGGCCTTCTCCTGCTCGGGCTTGAGGTTGTCTCCTATGGTGAAGGTGGCGCCAGTGGACCCGTCTTCGTCGACCGGTACTTGCTTGGTTTCCGCTTTGTCCCGGTGAACAGCTGCTTTTTTAGCCGCGCGAGCCCCCTTGGGCTCAAGGGCGCCGGTCTCTGGCGGGCTGCGCCACGGCTGCCGCTTTGAAGGCGAAGCCGAGCACCTGCAGCATCCTCATGTCTCCTGACACGGTAAGGACGCCGCTGCTCCCGGGCATCTTCATGAGGTTGTATGCCGGGTGAGTTGCTGCCATGGATCGGGCCAAGGCCGGGTAGCCGAGGATGGCGCTAGGGGGAGCCGATAGGGGCGATGTCAAGTCGATCAGCTCAGGCGGGAAGTTGTCGAGGTGCCAAGGTCACCGGGAGGCGGATCTGTCCCAAGGAGGCGGTAGAACCGCCCGACGCCGGAGAAAGGCCTCGGCTGGGTTGGAGCCGCTCCCGCCACGCGTGGAGGAGGTCAAGGCTCCACAGAGAGCACGTTGAGGCCGACACCACCGTCAATGAGGGTCCTGGTGACGGCCACTTGGCAGATGGTGGGGGTGCACAGCATCGGGAGCGCGCCCGAACCGGAGGGGTTGAAGGGCTGATCATCCGAGTCGAAAGTCAGATCGGCCTCGGGCGCCATCCAGCCCAGGGGGGCTTCTTGACGCTTGGAGGCGGCGCTGATCTAGCGGGTGAACGGCTTGATGTGGTGGCTCGAGGGTGGTGCTTGGGAGCCACCCAGGAGGGCCTCGATGACGGGAGGTGCTGGCGCGGCGAAACAGGCGAGGAAGAGGTCGCGTAGCTCCTCCCAAGAGGTCACAGAAGCCGTCGGTAGGTGGAAGAGCCACATGCGCGGGACACCGGTGAGGGCCATGGGTAACCAGTTGGCCATTACCCGGTCGTCGCCTCCGGCTCTGAGGACGGCCTCCTCGTGACGCCAAAGAGGAAAACCAAGGTCCCCTGCCGTTGCTAGCTGCGCAGGCATCTCGGGCTTGAACTTGCACGGCCACTGCACCTGTCGTAAGGTGGGGGCCAAGGCTTGGAGCCCCCGCCCTAACGCTGGTCTGCCCATGAGCAGAGCGGCGCGCTGTCCGTCCGCCATGAGGACGGAACACGGTGTTGGTGGAGAGCGGCCTCGGAAGGAGAACTCCGCAAGACCCCTACTCCGGGCGCGCCAAATGTCGATTTGGGTTCCGCCACCCTTGAGGTTCAACACTTTGGGTGCGCGCCTCCCCATGCATCTACGCTTCGATCTCCTCGCTGAACTAAGCTGGAAAACGATGAACAACACAAGGGACACGGGGTTTATACTGGTTCAGGCCACCATTGTGGTGTAATACCCTACTCCAGTGTGTGGTGTGGTCGATTGCCTCAGGGGCTGATGATGAACAGTACAAGGGAAGAACAACCTCGCGAGAGGTGTTCTTGAGCTGGTGCGATGAACTGCTGGGTGAGTTCGATCGCCTCTTTCTCTCTCTATCCTTGCCTCTCTTTATGTTCTTCCTAGATGCCTCTACTCTGTGGTGGCTAGCTCTATTTATAGAGGCCCTGGGCCTCTCCCCCAAAATAATGAGCGGGAAGGGCGCCAACAATTGGCCATTTCAAAGGGGAACATCTAGTACAAGTTATCCGGACCAAAGGTGGTCTTCGGCTGCCAAAAGCACTGGTGGTGACGCCGTATTGGGCTCCACGGTGACCTCCGTCCTGCCGTCCGGCTGGTCTTGATCTCATTGCACCGGAATGGTAACCTTTGCCTGATGCCTTGGCCTGCGCTTGCCCCCTTTGCACCGAAAGGGAAACAAGGACATCACAGAGTTTGGCCGCTCACCGTCTTCGATCATCATGGCTTGCGCCATGGGCTCCTCGCGAGGTACCCCGCATTGATCTCTTCACCTCCTCATGAGCCTGCCTGACGAGGCTGCCTCTGAGGAAGCCTCCTGTTGTCTCCGCCTCATGAGGCTTGGCCTCGCGTGGGTCTTGAGCTTGAGCCGATGAAGATGGGCGTGCCACTGGCCCCTACTTGAGCCACGCCGCAGCCGCAGGGCGAGCAAGTCCGGGGACCCTGCTCCTGGGGGTCAATGCCGACAGCTGACGGCCTACAGTGCAGAACATGTTCCCGAGCGGAGAACAAGATTGCCGATGACTCACAGCGAACGCTGCTGCCCTCAAGTTCCTGTGGAACCAGTACCTTTGTACTTCAGTTAATACAACCATTCAGAGAGATGTCAACAGGGCAGAACAAGCGAAGGAAGACAAGCCCCGGCAAGTACCTTCCCGCCGAGCTCCTAGGAGCCGCCGGCAAGGAGGTTGCTGGGTACCCCAAGCTTGCCGAGGGGCAACTACCTTCGACGGGGCCCAGACCCTGACCCTAGAGGTAGCTGCCCCTGTGGCCGAAGATGTGCATTTGGTCCTGCTGCCGAAAGGCCAGAGCTCGGTGATGGGCGCAGCCCACCGTCCGCTTCTCCAAATGTGAGAGCTCCCGAGGAGCAGGAAGAAGCAGAGGAAGTAGCCCGTCGGTCCAGCATGTACCAGTTTGTGGACGATACCCTGTACAGAAGAAGGCCAAACGGAGTCAGGCTGAAGTGCATTCCTCAAGAGGATGGACTAGAGCTATTAAGCGTAGATACATGGAGGTATGTGTGGCTCCCACATAGGGTCAAGGGCCCTTGCCGCAAGGCATTCCATAAGGTTTCTTCTGGCCCATAGCCCTCCAGGATGCAGCTGCGCTAGTAACCAAGTGTGAAGCGTGTCAGTTCCATTCGAAGAAGCTGCATCAACTAGCTGAAGCCCTTCAAACAATCCCTCTTTCCTGGCCATTTTCGGTCTGGGGGCTCGACATACTGGGCCCCTTCCCCCGTGTTGTCCGGGGCTTTGAGTACTTGTACGTCGCAATTGACAAGTTCACAAAGTGGCCCGAAGTGGAGGAAGTGTGGAAGGTGACAGCACAGTCAGCCGTCAAGTTCTTCAAGGGGCTAGTTTGCCGTTTTGGTGTGCCGAACAGGGTCAACACCGACAATGGCACGCAGTTCACAAGCCGCACCTTCATGCAATACATCCAGGACCTCGGTAGCAAGGTCTGTTTTGCTTTAGTGGCACACCCACAGAGCAACGGCCAGGCGGAGAGGACAAATACTGAAGTACTGCGAGGCCTGAGGACAAAGACTTTTGACACGCTGCACAAGTGTGGAAGGAGCTGGATTTATGAGTTGTCGATCGTTCTTTGGTCGATCAGAACGACGCCAAATCGAGCCACCAGCCAGACACCCTTTGTCCTGGTATACGAGGCAGAAGCAGTTCTCCACGGAACTCACATACGGGTCACCTGTCACGCCCAAGATGCGACCCTATCCTAAAGGAACTCGATGGTCCCACCAAGGATAGAAGCGCATCTTGAAGACGCTTTTGCAAGGTGGATATCATTACATAAACATTACATAATGCATAGGGATACATACATAAGGCACGAGTGCCACAAGAATACATCAACATCATATACAAGATCAACATCCGTCTACGGATGAAACATAAACAGAAGCTCAAACAATATCCACCTGCTAGCTCAGGCTGCCGACCGGAACCTATCCCTGATCGAAGAAGAAGCGTAAGAAGAACTCCAACACAAGCAAACATCGCTCTCGCGTCATGATCATCGCATAACCTGTACCGCAATCTGTTGTTGTAGTAATCAGGAGCCACGAGGACTCAGCAATCCCATTACCATGGGTATCAAGACTAGCAAAGCTTAAATAGGAAAGGAAGGGATAAAGTGGTGAGGTTGCAGCAGCGACTAAGCATATATGGTGGCTAACATACGCAAATAAGAGCGAGAAGAGAAACAAGCGGAATGGTCGTCAACTAGTAATGATCAAGAAGTGATCCTGAACTCCTACTTACGCCGACATAACCTGAAACCGTGTTCTCCTCTCGATCAACCCGAAAAGAGACACTCACGTTACGCTTTACACTTGTTGGTGTATTTTAGAAGAGTTTGCTTCAAGTTTACTACAACGGATATTAACAAATTCCCATCTGCCACATAACCATGGCACGGCTTTCGAAAGTTTATACCTGCAGGGTGTCCCAACTTAGCCCATGATAAGCTCTCGCGATCAACGAAGGATATTCCTTCTCCCGTGAAGACCCGATCGGTCTCGAATCCGGCTACAAGACATTTCGACAACAATAAAACAAGACCAACAAAGCCTCCGGCGTGCCGACATCCCGATAGTATCCGCCAGATCTCGCGTCTCGAGCCACGACCGGATGAGCACTACGTTATAACTAGAACCAGCCCTCAAGTTTCCCGAGGTGGCGCTGCAAGTGGCTCTAGTTTGGACCAACACTTAGACAAGCATTGGCCCGGGGGGGCTAAAATAAAGATGACCCTTGGGATGCGCGACTCCCAAGGGAAAAAGGGTAATAGGTGAGGCAAATGGTAGAACCAATGTTGGGCCTTGCTGGAAAAGTCTTATTCAAAGCGAACTGTCAAGGGGGTCCCATAAATCACCCGACCGCGTTAGGGACGCAAAATCCGGGAACATAATACCGATATGACGGAAACTAGGGCGGCAAGAGTGGAACAAAACACCAGGCATAAGGCCGAGCCTTTCACCCTTTACCAAGTATATAGATGCATTAATTTAATAAGATATATTGTGATATCCCAACAAGTAAACATGTTCCAACAAGGAACAACATCTCCATGTTCCAACAAGGAACAAAATTCATCTTCACCTGCAACTAACAACGCTATAAGAGGGGCTGAGCAAAGCGGTAACATAGCCAAACAACGGTTTGCTAGGAAGGATGCAAAAGGTTAGAGGCTGACATGGCAATTTGGGAGGCTTAAGGAACAAGTGATAGGTAGCGCAGCATAGCGATAGAACGACACAACTAGCATAGCAATGATAGTAGTGAGATCCAAGGTAGCGGTCATCTTGCCTGAATTCCCGCTAGGAAGAAGAACGAGTCCATGAAGAAGATGAAGCCATGAAGACGAACCAAGCGTAGACGAACGAATCCTCACGATCGCAACGAAACAGGAACTAACAAGAAGCACACAACATAGTAAACACACCACACATGAACAAGGCATGATGCACAAACAAGCATGATGCATGACAAAGCTACATGAAGCTACTCATGGCAAGAGATGATGCATACAAGACCAACACATCAAAGCAAGTTTAAATGAGGCCGGGAACAACATATAACAATTCCGGTAAGTCCTCATATGCAAATTTCGAAATTGGTCCAGATATGAATAAACCTTATGTTCAAGTTGTTAAACAGCAAGTTAATATGCACCACGATGATCTACACGAAATTCTAGTCAAGTTACATATAAAGTTCATTAGATTCGGAGCTACGGCCTAGAAGATATGAGCAAAACAAGATAATCATGACATTGATGCAAAATGCATACAAACATCAATCAAACACCTCAAAACATGGATGCAACATGATAATATGAAGCTACATGCAAAATCAAGCAAGTTTCATATAGAGCACACTCAAAACGGAGCAACGGTTCAACACATACACACAATACAAGTTATAGCAACAATCTGTCCAAAACAGCAACTAGGCATATTGCAAGCATCAAAACAACATGCTACACGACCTCAACGTAATAAAAAAAGGCATGGGCATGATGTACAGGTAAAGCATTACAAAACATGAACACTGAGTTATCTTCAGAAATCACTAGAACATGCTCAAACGCACATGGCAAGATTGCATATAATAACAGTTTCAGACTTATCAGGAAATAACATCAGGTTGCAATGTTTAGAGCTATCAAACAACATGCTACAGGAACTTATCAAGGCAAACAAAGGAATGTCATGAAACTACTAATTGCATAGAACAAAAGTCCTTTACTGACCATGAGCCAAAAAGGATCAGAAAATATGATGGCACCCATGTAAACATGGCAAGTTATATTACAGATTCATACATGGCAGAAACAACAATAAGTAGGCATGTTGGTGAGCTTGAATCACTCACCACAGAGCAATACATGGCATGGCAAGGCAACCCACAGTAAGAATACATGATATAGAAGCTATACATGGCAAGAACAACATCATAGCATACACGGATCAACTACAACAACCTTGGCAAAATTGAATAACATGTAAACAACCTGCCAGGAAACATTTTATAGCAAAAGTAGAGCTCGATTGACTCAAGCTATGGCACTCCATAATTGAAAACAAGGGCATGGATGGATAGGGAATAACCATATGTTCAAAACATCCTTACTGAAGTATCTCAAAATAAGCATGGAACTCTCGGTAGCATCAAAATTACATGGCATAAAAATATCAGCAGAACAGGGGCTGAAATCAGCAACATCATGAAGCCTAGTTTGCATGTTTGTGCTAGTCACCAAATAGATCACAAAAATACATGGCATACACCCCTGTAAAGATGGCATGGCATATTACAAAACACATGTAGGACTCAAGTTAAAAGGATGCACACATCAATCATGGAAAAAATGACAAAAGTGCATGTTCTGATAAGAATCTGAAACTAACATCACATAGCCCTCTTCTAACAGAATTTCGGGCATCAAGATAAGCTCAAATGAACATGATGCAATGAGATGTAATGATGTACTCGTCGAGGCGAACAATTTGACATATTACACGCCCAAAACGGAGCTACGGATGCAGAGTTATGATGCGATGAAAATGCATAAAAAATGTCAGAAATCTGGGACTTAAGAGGATTTCTCACCCCGGGAGAAAGTCAACGGGCACGGGTTTCAAGGTTCGCCGGGGCTGCGGGCTGCGGCGGCCGGAGATGGCGTGGAGGAGGACGCGCGGAGGCGCAGGCTCGCCAGAGCTTGGGAGGAGGGCGCTGCAACGGGAGGGAGGCGGCCGGCGGCGGCGGCCCGGCGGCAGATTCGGCCGGCGGCCGGGTCGCGTGGGCGACGCGGGAGGCCGAGCCACTGGCGGCGAGGCGGATCGGGAGGCGGCAGGCGCGGGAGCCGCGGGCGGCCTCGGGAGCTGCGGCGAGCTCGGGCGGCGAGCCGAGGCCAGGCGCGGCCGGGCGGACGGGCTCGCCAGGCGGCGCAAGGCTGCCCATGGGCCGGATCTGGGCTGCGCAGGCCCCTGGCGCGAGACGGCGGCGACGGGCGACGTGGCGCGCGCCGGTTGGATGAGGGGGCGGCGGCGGACATGTCGGCCGGGACGGACATGTCCGGCAACAAGAGAGGAGAAAAAACTAGGGTTAGGGGGATTTGACCTTGAATTTGGAGGAGAGCACCTATTTATAGGTAGAGGGAGCTAGGAGACTCAAATGAGGTGCGGTTTTTACCACACGATCGTGATCGAACGACCGAGAGCATGGAGGGAGTTTGCTGGGTTTTGGGCCACTTTGGAAGGGTGTTGGGCTGCAAAGAGAAGGAGGCTTTACGGTTACCCTGTTAACTGTTGGAGTATAAACGACCTCCAAATGATCCGAAACTTGACAGGCGGTCTACCGGTGCTATACCAAGGCCGCTTGGCAAACCTCGGTCCATTCCGAGAAAGTTTAACACCCGCACACGAAAAGAGGCAAAAGGGGGCGCCGGGAGACATAGGAGTGCCGGATTGCAAAACGGACAACGGGGAAAATGCTCCGATGCATGAGACGAGCACGTATGCAAAATGAAATGCACATGATGGCATGATATGAAATGCAGATGATGACATGGCAAAGTGCAACACGCAAGCACATGACATGGCAAAGACGACGAATAACTGGCAGACACCTGGCGCATCGCCCCTGCCTCCGCCGAGAGCGTGAGTATGGTCGTGCCATGAAGTGAGGGGACGGCAAGGCCTGTTACCGGGTGACAATGTTTATCTTAAAAAATAACAAGGATTCATTCCTTGGCATGGGCCTCGCTCACGCACAAAGAACCCGACAAATACCCTTTTTCATTAATACGTTCCAAACAGGTACAGTTCGTACGGAATGCAAACATGAGCTAGGGGATTACAAGGTTTAAATCTAACAAATGCCCGTAGGCTTAAAAACTAATAAAAAAAGGATAAGATACCCATAATCCCTTTCTTGTCCCTCTCCTCAGGAAATGGATCAGGATAAGTGGGAGGGCAAAAGGGGCGCCTAGGTGAGGTACGAGCAGCAGAAGACACCAAGAGAAGGCTGGAGATGACGGCGCCGGGGAAGAGGCCGAAAGATGAGGCAGCGGGCCGGCAATATGCGACGAAGGCGTCGGTGCCATCATACTCCGAGTTGTCGGCCCGCCACCCGCCTTCTTCGCCTTCTCCGACCCTCCAGCGCCAGCCACCTGATACGTGTATCTATAATTTTTGATTGATCCATCCTATATTATAGTCTGTTTTGGACATTATTGGGCTTTATTATACACTTTTATATTATTTTTGGGACTAACCTATTAACCGGAGGCCCAGCCCAGAATTGCTATTTTATGCCTATTTCAGAGTTTCGCAGAAAAATAATATCAAACGGAGTCCAAACGGAATGAAACCTTCGGGAACATGATTTTCGGAACGAACGTGACCAGAGGACTTGGACCCTACATCAAGACATCAACCAGGAGGGCACGAGGTAGGGGGGCACACCTACCCCCCTGGGTGTGCCCTCCACCCTTGTGGGGCCCCTCTTGCTCCACCGACGTACTCCTTCCTCCTATATATACCTACGTACCCCCAAACTACTAGATACGGAGCCAAAAACCTAATTCCACCGCCGCAACCTTCTGTACCCATGAGATCCCATCTTGGCGCCTTTTCTGGAGCTCCGCCGGAGGGGGCATCAATCACGGAGGGCTTCTACATCAACACCATAGCCTCTCCCATGATGTGTGAGTAGTTTACTTCAGACCTTCGGGTCCATAGTTATTAGCTAGATTGCTTCTTCTCTCTTTTTGGATCTCAATACAATGTTCTCCCCCTCTCTCGTGGAGATCTATTCGATGTAATCTTCTTTTGCGGTGTGTTTGTTGAGACCGATGAATTGTGGGTTTATGATCAAGTTTATCTATGAACAATATTTGAATCTTCTCTGAATTCTTTTATGTATGATTGGTTATCTTTGCAAGTCTCTTCGAATTATCAGTTTGGTTTGGCCTACTAGATTGATATTTCTTGCAATGGGAGAAGTGCTTAGCTTTGGGTTCAATCTTGCGGTGTCCTTTCCCAATGATGATGGGGCAGCAAGGCACGTATTGTATTGTTGCCATCGAGGATAACAAGATGGGGTTTATATCATATTGCATGAGTTTATCCCTCTACATCATGTCATCTTGCTGAAAGCGTTACTCTGTTCTTATGAACTTAATACTCTAGATGCATGCTGTATAGCGGTCGATGTGTGGAGTAATAGTAGTAGATGCAGGCCGGAGTTAGTCTACTTGTCTTGGACGTGATGCCTATATACATGATCATACCTAGATATTCTCATAACTATGCTCAATTCTGTCGATTGCTCAACAGTAATTTGTTCACCCACCGTAATACTTATGCTCTTGAGAGAAGCCACTAGTGAAACCTATGGCCCCCGGGTCTATTTTCCATCATATTAATCTTCCAACACTTAGTTATTTACTGCTTTCTATTTTACTTTGCATATCATAAAAATACCAAAAATATTATCTTATCATATCTATCAGATCTCACTCTCATAAGTGACCGTGTAGGGATTAACAACCCGTTATCGCGTTGGTTGCGAGGATTTGTTTGTTTGTGTAGGTGCAAGGGACTCGTGCGTGGCCTCCTACTGGATTGATACCTTGGTTCTCAAAAACTGAGGGAAATACTTACACTGCTTTACTGCATCACCCTTTCCTCTTCAAGGGAAAACCAACGCAATGCTCAAGAGGTAGTACCACCAGAAGCAGCGACCCCCAGAAGTTCAAGGAGCTGGCGGCGCAAATGGTGGTGCTGCCGGCATCGCCTAGGGACGGTGTGTCCGACACCTAGTCAGACCCGTCATCCTCCCGCCCGCTACCCTCGTCGTCGTCGTCGTTGTCCTCCTCATCGCTGTCGCTCGAAGAGGAGGTCTCGTCTTCGGTCGAGCTCTCTGCACATCACCCTAGCATGTGTCCCGAGTGCCTGAAGACCTTGATGGAGAGCAGGTAACGCTCCGCTAGCTTGAAGCAGAGGACATGCCCATCCATCAAGCAATGGGCACGTGTGAAAGTTTTCCAGCCCCGGCAAAGGAGCATCACATGAGGGGCGGGAAACCTTGTGTTCACCCACATGTCGCCGTGGCAACACCCCTTCATGTGAAGCCTCAGCCGCGGTGGCCGGTCGATCTCCAGCACCCTCGCGAACGCCCTGGGAAGGCGAAGGCGGTTGCACGGCGACCCATGCAACTGCAGAATAAACTCAAGCACTGTGTCCCCAACATGACCACTCGACGAGGCAGGAGGAGATGGTGGAGGAGATGGCGACGGAGATGGTGGAGGAGATGGCGACGGAGATGGAGACAACACAAGCGTCCCCCTTCCGCGGCCACCTCTGCCTCGGCCGCCTCGCCGATCGCAGCCCCGTCTGGCGCCCCCGCCTCGAGTATGGCCTTCACCTTGGGCATCTGGCTCTTCCTTGACCGCTGCAGCTCTCCGGCGGGAGGAGGACCTGGTCGGCTCTGCGGAAAAACGGTCGCGGCCACGCCTTCTCGCCATGACAGTGGATGAAGAATGGAGACAAAGGGGAGACGCATGAAGATGCTCTTCCTCCTCCCCCTGAGTTCCCTTTTTATTGTCGGATTTCGGGTTCCGACAGACCCTTGAGGTTCGAACACTGGGGTGCGCGCGGAGATCCAACCCTCCACCGTCTCGTACCTCGCCGAACCGCAGGGACCTAAACTACTAAACAGAACAGCACAAGAGACACAAGATTTACACTAGTTCGGGCCACCGTTGTGGTGTAATACCCTACTCTAGTTTGTGGTGTGGTGGATTGCCTCTTGGGCTGATGAGGAATAGTACAGGGAAGAACAGCCTCGCGAGGGTTTGTTCTTGGTGGGTGTGATGAACTGCTAAGTGGTGTCTCGTCGCTCTAGCTTGAGGATCGGGTCTCTGTCCTTCTCTGGATGCCGATCGTCTCCCTTCCTATATCTTGATCCCTCCGATCCCTCTACTCTGAGTGTGGCTACTCCTATTTATAGGCGAAGGCCCTGGGCCTCTTCCCAAATATTGAGCGGGAAGGGCGCCAACAATTAGCCATTTGAAGGGGAACAGTGGTACACTTATCCTGACTAAAGTTGGTCCTCGCTTTGCCAAAGGCTCGGGTGATGACGCCTGCTTGGGCTCCACGATGACTCCTTCCAGCCGTTGGGGTTGGTCTTGGTCTTGCTGCACCAAAGCGGATGCCTTTGCTTGATGCTCTCGCTGCGCTTGCTCCTTTGCACCAAAGAGGAAAGGAGGGGCGCTGCTGGGCTGGCGCTCGATCGGGCGCCCTTGGTCGTCATGGCTTGCGTCATGGGCACCTCGCGAGTACCCCGCCTTGAACTCTCCGCCTCCTCATGAGCCAGCTGACGAGGCCGTGCACGAGAAGCTCCTTGTCGTCCGCCCCACGAGGCTTGGCCCTCGCGAGGGTCTTCACTGCGTCGATGAAGATGGGCCGTCTGGGCCTCCTTTGAGCCATGCCGCAGGAGCGCAGTGCGAGCAAGTCACAGGACCCCGTTCCCGAAGCGCCAAGAGTAGCCGGCCCTGGCGCGCCGAACTTGGCGGCGAGGCGCGAAGGGCAAGTCTTGACGTCATGGGCCCTAACAGCCTGCGGACCTTGGGCGACGCGTGGCGGTTGATTGGGCCACGCGTCGCCCTCTGCAACAGCGTGGGTTGATATGAGCAGCATCTTCCTTGCCTCCTTTACTTTCGCCTCCGTCGTCCGGCAGGGGGAGCCCCTGGGACTCTGGCTGCAGCACGCCGGCTGCGGCACCCTCGCGACCGGGGCAGATGTCGCAGTAGTTGCCCCGGGCGAGGTCTTCATGACTTCGAGGCTGGGACGAGGTCGCCGGGTCTGCGGGTGAGGGGCCCTCACGATCCACAGAGTACGATGGTGCTTCGGTGGTGTCCTTCAAGGTCTTCGACGCGGAGGGTCGCCGGCTGGAGTGCTGCCCAGGGAGAGGTGGTCGGGGTCCTGCTGTGGTGAGGCAGAGGCCGACCGCCCGCTCCCTTGACAGCTCCTCGAGGCGGCGAAGGCGCCGGAGGATCGAGACTCCGCCGAGCTCTTGGCGACACGGAGGCGGCGGCGACAGCTCTGAGCCCCGAGCTGCGCCCGCTCCGGGCGAGGCGGGCTCGTCGGTCGTCGCCGCCTGATCTGGATGGGGTTGGCTCGGACCGGTGGCCCACTGTTGATGATGGCGTCTGCCGTGGTGGTCCCTGTAGATGGGACTCCTTAGGATTCGCGTCTTTTGTTCTGCGAGGAGCCAAGAATGTACCCAGCGGGGCTTGTAAGATGTTTGTAGCTTCGTTTGTCAATATGATCCTTATTGTGAGGCAGTGCGAGATGCTCATTCCGTTCTAGCTTAGTTTCTTCCTTTCGGACCTCGTGAGGACTTGATGCTCTGCAACGACAGGTCCCAGTCCCAAGGCTGCTTTAGCCGTCGCTGGTATGCCAGGTCGCGATGTAAATGGTCAAGGCCAGGAGGTGGCGGCCGAGGTCCGTGAGAGCCTGCGAGTCGCGATGCTCGGGGGTCCCCTTGGCGCTCGAGTAGCCATCATTCGGTGAGAAAGGAGAGCGGCGTTGCTAAGGCGGGGTCGCATTGAGTGTGGGGATGGTGTTGCGGTGACTAGTGTGTTCGGAGGGTGACTTATCTCGAGGGTGCAGACAATGCTTCTGGTGCGGCGCTAGGTCCGTGCCTTGGTCGGCTAGAGATTGCGTGGCGAGGTCGTTTGTGCTCCTTGAAGGGACCTGCGCAGGCTCACCACAAAGGAACAAGAGCTCGCCGTGGCGATCGTTAGTCCTCCGTTAGTTGCTTTGGAGAGGCGCGAGGCCTCACGAGGTGTGCTTTGGGGCACCCGTGAGCCAGCAGGACTCACGAGCCCTACCTCAAAGGCGGGTTGCGCTGGCTCTGAGCCTTATCTTTGAGTGTGTTCCTGCAAATTTGGCGAGATGCGGTGCTCGTCTTGGTCCGGCTCTCGGGCTGGTCTCGGCCGTCGTTGGCAAGCCAGTCGCGATGCCATGGACAAGACCAGAGGTGAGGGCCGGAGAGCCAGGAGCCACGAGTCGCGATGCTCGTGCACCCCCCCTTAACGCGCAAGCTAGGTTAGATGACGCAACTCTCGTCCTCGGGTCCTGCTCTCGGGCTGGTCTCAGCCGTCATTTGGCAAGCCGTGTCGCGATGCCATGGACAAGACCAGAGGGTGAGGGCCGAGAGCCGGTAGGAGCCCCGAGTCGCGATGCTCGTGCACCCCCCTTTAACGTGCAAGATTCCGCCACCGGGAAAAGGCACCAAATAACAAGCATGGTGGAACAAGAGCATAACCCTAAGGAAAACGCAAGAAGGATACATGCAGCTGGGACTGGCCCGGCGGCTTGGGATGATGCAGCCGAGGGGCGCCCAACAGGATAAGCTAATGACATGAAATAAAGGGATACATGCCGCAGGATTTGACCCACGCTGCCTGGGAATATCTGCGCCCCAAGGCGCCCCACCGAAATAAAACTTAAAGATGTCACTTGGTGATGTTGGGGATGAAGGGTGTTGGTTTAGCAGACACGGTGGGCTGCGGAGCCGATCCTCACGAGCTCCAGGCCCGGGGCCTCGGAGGCTCGGAGGCGCTGGTGGCTCCTCGCGGGCCATCTCCATCTCCGCCAGGGCTGCAGCGTGCACGACCTCTTGAGCCTCCAGGATGGTCCTCATGAGGCGCTGGTGCTCGGCAGCCCGCGCTTGGCAGCCATAAGGCATGCGTCACGTGGCTGTGGGGCGGACCCTGCAACGTCCCACTCGCGAGGGCCGAGGCGCTCTTGGGATGCGGCTCGGTTGAGCCTGGTATGTCGATCTGAGACGCGCAGCCCACCATCCTCGCTGGATGGGGGCCACGGCCAGGCGGCGGCTGCCCTCATGACCCTTGACTCCTGTGTTCCTGAATGGCCTT
This sequence comes from Aegilops longissima, assembly GCA_021605205.1. Taxonomy (NCBI): domain Eukaryota; kingdom Viridiplantae; phylum Streptophyta; class Magnoliopsida; order Poales; family Poaceae; genus Aegilops; species Aegilops longissima. The sequence goes on from CM038676.1 coordinate 290,136,533, forward strand.
GGCAGACGAACTCTTGAGGGTTCTGCCCTCCTGGTCTTGCTCCCGCTTGCGGAAGCGTGCTTCAAACACGCCTCCATGTGGTGCCCAAGCGCCTCCTCGAGACCTTGGCGAGGTCGGTGGCCCTCGAGGGAGAGCCCCGAGCCCCGCTGAGGAGGGCGCCGGGTGCGCTTTCCTATGCGATGGAAGGAGGCTCCCCCTGGCCCGATGTGGGCCCGGAGGGGCCTGTCTCTTGAAGAGTCGGGCCGGTCAATGTCTTCTTCTTCTTGGGTGCGGCCTCGGGAGGCCTCCTCTGCTGTGTGGTGCTGGTCTTCCAAATGATGCGGCTGAAAAGCTCGCTCCAGGAGCACACTGCGTCTCTCTCTTCACAGGGCACCGTGATGACTCCGCCGCTCCCTTGCATCTTGAGGACGTTGTAGCCATGGTGGGTTACGGCCATGAATTTGGCCAACGCTGGGTACCCGAGGATGGCGTCGTACGGCAGGCGAATGTGGGCGATGTCGAAGTCGATGAGCTCGGTGTGGTAGTTGTCGCGAGCCCCAAAGGTGACAGGAAGGTGGACCTGCCCGATCGGGACCGTGGAGCCGTCGGTGACTCCGGAGAAAGGCTTGGTTGGCTGAAGCTGACTGTAAGGCACTTGAAGATTGTTGAATGTTTCCACGGACAGGACGTTGAGCCCTGCTCCGCCGTCGATGAGGGTCTTGGTGACTAGCACATTGCTGATGATCGGGGAACAAAGCATCGGGAGAATTGCGACTGTGGCTGCGCACTTGAGCTGATCTGCTGAACTGAACGTGATGGCGCACGCTGACCACCTGAGAGGGCGCGTGGACTCGAGCTTGGGGAGGACTGCATTCACTTCACGGGCGAACTCCTTGAAGATGCACTGAGAGGTGGGGCTTGAGCTCCGCCCGGGATGCAGCGATCGCCGCAGCGCTTTCTTTGAAGCCCCCAGCCCTCGGCCCCGATGACGGTCTTGATTCTCCTTGGCGGCGGCAGCGGAGGGAGGCTGCGTTCCCCTGCAGGCGATCCTCGCGAGGCTGATCCTCCAGCCTCCCTCGCGAGGTGGGTCTTGCCACCGTCCTCGTGAGGTTGGTCGCGCCACCCTTGGCGCGGGCCACGGTCTTCCCAGCGTCCTGCATTCCTTCCTCCTCCTCGGCCGTAGCCCCGGTCGCTGCGCTCGGGGCGTCTGCCGACCCTTCCTTCACGCACGGCCCGGAGCTCTTGACATTCATTGGTGTTGTGAGTGTGGAGGTCATGGTACACGCAGTACCGGCTGCCCTTGGAGGACTCGGGCTGATCTCTGCCTCGCTTGGTGTCTGGTTCGGCTGCGAGCACGGCGGCCCCCTTGCGCTTCACGTCCTTGGCCTTGGACTTCTTCTCTTCGGGATCCGCGGCAGGCAGCTCGAGGAGGGAGAGGCGCCCCTCCTCAGCCCTGGCGCACTTGGTCGCCAAGTTGAACAGCTCCAGGGAGGTGCACAGATCTTCATGCATCGCCAACTCCTCCTTCATCTTAACGTCGTGCATGCTGTCAGAGAAGGCAGAGATGATGGCCTCCTCCGTTACCCTGGGGATCTTGAGACGCGCGTTGTTGAAGCGCTGGATGTACTTTTGCAGGGTTTCCCTTGGCTGCTGCTGATTCGGCGCATGTCGCCACGGCGGGTGGCGGTCGCGAGTACCGGAAGTTGGCGATGAAGCGGGTGCGCATCTCGCCCAGAAGAGATCGTGCTCGGGCCGATTCAGAGCTAGGTGCGGCCCCGTCCTTGAGTGCCATGGGAAACCAATTCGCCATGACCTTTTCATCCCGTTGGCAGCCTCGATGCCCAGCTCGTGAGTCGAGGAACTCCGTAGGGTCAGCCGTGCGTCGTGGCGAGGAAGCAGGTCTGCTTGAACTTGGCGGGCCGCGATCGTCGCGCGCTCGGAGGTGAAGGCGCGGCAGCCCGCCGTGGCAGCGGGGGGCCTCGGACGGCGAGATCTTGGTCTTGTGGGCCTCCCTGCGCCCGGCTGGGGCAGCGCGGGTCTTGACGTGCTGGAGCGGGAGCGCTCGGGCAGCTTCTGCAGCGAGGAACTTTTGGCAGCTCTGCTTTGTTGCCGGGCGCTGGCGAACAGGTTCCGCCCGGGCAGCAGCGCGCCTTGGGCCTAGGGCGCCGTCTTGAGGAGGAGGCGGCCGAGGCGCCCGGGAGTTTCATCGCCAAGGGCGGTGCGGTGCAGCGAGACGGACGGCGGGGTCGCCTCTGCAGCGCAAACGAAGCTCGGCGACTTCGGTCGAGCCATTCTTCGTAGACGCCGCCGGCGGGCGGTAGCGCAGGAGCTCGTTAGCCGCGATGAGTGCAGCTCGGGCCTCCATGGCAGCGGGCGCGCGCGACGAAAACCAGCGGGGTGGCGAAGGCGTGGCCGTGCGGCTGTCCCGCCATGGACGGAGTGCTTGGGGACGCTTGCATCTCGTTCCCCGCCGAGCAGTGGCGGCGTTAGCGGCAGGTGACGGGAACGACGAGGGCGCCTCGCCGACGGGAGCCGTCTCGGGCGATATGGGAGGCGAGGCGGCTCGGCGCTTCAGCGCGGCCCGACGAGCGTCGAACATGGTTGCGTGGTCGGGAAGAACGAGGCGACGAAGAGTTGATTCCGCGCACCTACCGCGCGCCAAATGTCGGATTTCAGGTTGCGGCAGACCCTTGATGTTCGAACACTGGGGTGCGCACGGAGATCCAACCCTCCACCGTCTCGTACCTCGCCGAACCGCAGGGACCTAAACTACTAAACAGAACAGCACAAGAGACACAAGATTTATACTAGTCCGGGCCACCGTTGTGGTGTAATACCCTACTCTAGTTTGTGGTGTGGTGGATTGCCTCTTGGGCTGATGATGAACAATACAAGGAAGAACAGCCTCGCGAGGGTCTGTTCTTGGTGGGTGTGATGAACTGCTAAGTGGTGTCCCGTCGCTCTATCTTGAGGATCGGGTCTCTGTCCTTCTCTGGATGCCGATCGTCTCCCTTCCTATATCTTGATCCCTCCGATCCCTCTACTCTAAGTGTGGCTACTCCTATTTATAGGCTAAGGCCCTGGGCCTCTTCCCAAATATTGAGCGGGAAGGGCGCCAACAATTGGCCATTTTGAAGGGGAACAGCGGGTACACTTATCCTGACTAAAGTTGGTCCTCGCCTGCCAAAGGCTCGGGTGATGACGCCTGCTTGGGCTCCACGATGACTCCCTTCCAGCCGTTGGGGCTGGTCTTGGTCTTGTTGCACCGAAACAGATGCCTTTGCTTGATGCTCTCGCCTGCGCTTGCTCCCTTTGCACCAAATAGGAAAGGAGGACGCTGCGCGGCTGGCGCCCGACTGGTGCCCTTGGTCGTCATGGCTTGCGTCATGGGCACCTCGCGAGGTACCCTGCCTTGAACTCTCCGCCTCCTCATGAGCTAGCCTGACGAGGCCGTGCCTGAGGAAGCTCCTTGTCGTCCGCCCCGCGAGGCTTTGCCCCTCGCGAGGGTCTTGAGCTTGCGTCAATGAAGATGGGCCGTCCTGGGCCTCCTTTGAGCCACGCCGCAGGCCGCATGCAGGCAAGTCTGGGGACCCCCGTTCCCAGAACGCCGACATTTATATTTGAGCGGGGAAGGCCAAAAGACTAGCTCTACGCCTCTGAAGAGCCCGCTCAGGTCCGACTCATTAAGTGGCAACGAGCAAGGCCATCGACCGCCCTTCCCGTCCAATCAAAGGCACGTGAGTATCGGCCCTCGCGCGCCTGCCCTTATTCCATGCGTCTGTCACCTACCCCGCGTCGTGCATGTGGCGTACGTGGTGCAAGGGGCAGGCGTAGTGGAAACATGGAACGATGTTTCCAAGGCAGAGAGAGTAAATGGGCAGCGGCCCTGCAGTTATAAAGGGACACACAAGCCGCCTCTTTACTATTCACCACGGGATGACGCAAGCATGTAGCGGTCATTCCAAGCACGACCCCCACGTCACGCATTCAACGCGGGTCATGGGGAAGTGCAGCGAGCGAGGGAGTTACTGCAGTAAAAACTCTGTTGCATGCGCGCCCGCACACCGTTCTGGGCCTGGCCCACTAACGCCCCGCGCTTACATGTGGCCCAGGCCCGGGGGCTCTTGTCGGTGTACAAAAGTAGGGGTCCCTTTTTGTACCCCTATACTTGTGCGCGGGCAGTCGCATCCCCACGGCCCTGGCGATGCTTGGCGGGGCAGAGGAAGCAAAGCCACAAGACAACCAGAGCAACGCCAAGCTAGAGACACGAAGAGCAGAAGGGCGAGGTGAATTCCCCCGGAAAGGCCCTTGCCAGGGCAGCCTCCACAGCCCCGGCAAGAACCTTGCCGGGGCAACTTGCCCAACGCCAGCAGGGCTGCCGCCCTTGAGCCTGAGAGTTCCAACGCCCTCAACCACATTGGAACCAAGGCTTGGGAAGCGCCTCCATGGTGGCATGCAGATCTTTGTGAAGATCAAGAACAAGCAAGACTAGATGAGAATCAGAAGAAGAAGATCCTCGGCAAGATCCTTGCCAAGGATACCCACGATTCCCACCGGCAAGAACCTTGCCGGGGGCACCCATGACGCCGCGGCAAGACCCTTGCCGGGGCTCCGGCAAGGCCCTTGCCGGAGACATCCGCGGGGCCGCAGCCAGGCCCACATCTGCCAAGACTCCACCGTCGTTCCCATGCTGCTGCCAGCCCACCAACTAGGCGAGCACCTGCATGGCGATGTGCGGCCTCCAGGACAACTCAACAAGCACCTGCATGGTGGCATGCAGATCTTCGTGAAGACTCTACCACCGCACCAACTCAGCAGCCAGCCAGCCAGCGTGGCACTACACGCCTCGTCAGTTCGGATGCGCGTCGAAGCCAGGCGGTGTGTTTGTTGAGACCGATGAATTGTGGGTTTATGATCAAGTCTATCTATGAACAATATTTGAATCTTCTCTGAATTCTTTTATGTATGATTGGTTATCTTTGCAAGTCTCTTCGAATTATCAGTTTGGTTTGGCCTACTAGATTGGTTTTTCTTGCAATGGGAGAAGTGCTTAGCTTTGGGTTCAATCTTGCGTGTCCTTTCCCAAAGATGAGGGGCAGCAAGGCACATATTGTATTGTTTCCATCGAGGATAACAAGATGGTTTTTTTATCATATTGCATGAATTTATCCCTCTACATCATGTCATCTTGCTTAAGGCGTTACTCTGTTTTCTTGAACTTAATACTCTAGATGCATGCTGGATAGCGGTCGATGAGTGGAGTAATAGTAGTAGATGCAGGCAGGAGTTGGTCTAGTTGTCTCGTACTAGATGCCTATATACATGATCATACCTAGATATTCTCATAACTATGCTCAATTCTGTCAATTGTTCAACAGTAATTCGTTCACCCACCGTAAAATACTTATGCTCTTGAGAGAAGCCACTAGTGAAATCTATGGCCCCCGGGTCTATCTTTATCATATTAATCTCCCAATACTTTATTATTGCTTTTTCTTTTTACTTTGCTTTTATTTTACTTTGCATCTTTATACCAAAAATACCAAAAATATTATCTATCATCTCTATCAGATCTCACTCTCGTAAGTGACCGTGAAGGGATTGACAACCCCTAATCGCGTTGTTGCGTGGAGCTATTTGTTTTGTGTAGGTACGAGGGACTTGCGTGTAGCCTCCTACTGGATTGATACCTTGATTCTCAAAAACTGAGGAAAATACTTACTCTACTCTTCTCCATCACCCTTTCCTCTTCAAGGAAATCCAACGCAGTGCTCAAGAGGTAGCAGGAAGATTTTTGGCGCCGTTGCCGGGGAGGTCTACGCAAAAGTCAACATACCAAGTACCCATCACAATCCCTTATCTCTCGCATTACATTATTTGCTATTTGCCTCTCGTTTTCCTCTCCCCCACTTCACTCTTGCTGTTTTATTCGCCCTCTCTTTTCCGTTTGCCTTTTTCTTGCTTGCTATTTGTTTGCTCGTGTGTCGGATTGCTTGTTTGTCGCGATGGCTCAAGATAATACCAAATTGTGTGACTTTACCAATACCAACAATAATGATTTCCTTAGCACTCCGATTGCTCCTCTTACCAATACTGAATCTTGTGAAATCAATACTGCTTTGTTGAATCTTGTTATGAAAGATCAATTCGCCGGCCTTCCTAGTGAAGATGCCGCTACTCATCTAAATAGCTTCGTTGATTTATGTGATATGCAAAAGAAGAAAGATGTTGATAATGATATTGTTAAATTGAAGCTATTTCCTTTTTCTCTTAGAGATCGTGCTAAAGCTTGGTTTTCGTCTTTGCCTAAAAATAGTATTGATTCTTGGAACAAGTGCAAATATGCTTTTATCTCTAAGTATTTCCTCCCGCTAAAATCATCTCTCTTAGAAACAATATTATGAATTTTAAGCAACTTGATCATGAACATGTTGCACAAGCTTGGGAGAGAATGGAATTAATGATACGTAATTGCCCTACTCATGGTTTAAACTTATGGATGATTATACAAAAAAATTATGCCGGATTGAATTTTGCTTCTAGAAATCTTTTAGATTCGGCCGTGGGAGACACTTTTATGGAAATCACTTTAGGAGATGCTACTAAACTCCTAGATAATACTATGGTTAATTATTCTCAATGGCATACCGAAAGATCTACTAATAAAAAAGTGCATGTGATAGAAGAAATTAATGTTTTGAGTGGAAAGATGGATGAACTTATGAAATTATTTGTTACTAAGAGTGTTTCTTCTGATCCTAATGATATGCCTTTATCTACTCTGATTGAGAATAATAATGAATCTATGGATGTGAATTTTGTTGGTAGGAATAATTTTGGTAACAACGCATATAGAGGGAACTTTAATCCTAGGCCTTATCCTAGTAATTCCTCTAATAATTATGGAAATTTCTACAACAATTCTTATGGAAATTTTAATAAGATGCCCTTTGAATTTGAGACTAGTGTTAAAGAGTTTATGAATTTGCAAAAGAATTTTAATGCTTTGCTTGAAGAGAAATTGCTTAAAGTTGATGAATTGGCTAGGAACGTTGATAGAATTTCTCTTGATGTTGATTCTTTAATGCTTAGATCTACTCCTCCTAAGCATGATATCAATGAGTCTCTCAAAGCCATGAGAATTTCCATTGATGAGTGCAAGGAAAGAACCACTAGGATGTGTGCTACGAAAGATGCCTTTATTAAAGCGTGTTCTCCCAATTCCTATGAGAATCATGATGAAGATCTAAAAGTTATTGATGTGTCCCCTATTAAATCTTTGTTTTGCAATATGAATCTTGATGAGACTGAATATGATCCACCTTTACCTAGAAGGCATTGCAAAAATTCGGAGCTTTTAGATTATGATGCTAAAATTGATAAAAGTGGGATTGAAGAAAGCAAAACCCTAGATGTTGCTAAACCCACTATATTGGATTTCAAGGAATTTAATTATGAAAGCTGCTCGTTAATTGATTGTATTTCCTTGTTGCAATCCGTGCTAAATTCTCCTCATGCTTATAGTCAAAATAAAGCGTTTACCAAACATATCGTTGATGCCTTGATGCAATCTTATGAAGAAAAACATGAGTTGGAAGTTTCTATCCCTAGAAAACTCTTTGATGGGTGGGAACCAACTATTAAAATTAATATTAAAGATCATGAGTTTTATGCTTTATGTGATTTGGGTGCTAGTGTTTCCACTATTCCCAAAACTTTGTGTGATTTGCTAGATTTCCGTGATTTTTATGATTGCTCTCTAAACTTGCATCTCGCGGATTCCACTATTAAGAAACCTATGGGAAGAATAAATGATGTTCTTATTGTTGCAAATAGGAATTATGTGCCCATAGATTTTATTGTTCTTGACATAGAATGCAATCCTTCTTGTCCTATTATTCTTGGGAGACCTTTCCTTAGAACGATTGGTGCAATTATTGATATGAAGGAAGGGAATATTAGATTTCAATTTACATTAAAGAAAGGCATGGAACACTTCCCTAGGAAGAAAATAAAATTACCATATGAATCTATCATGAGAGCCACTTATGGATTGCCTACCAAAGATGGCAATACCTAGATCTATCCTTGCTTTTATGCCTAGCTAGGGGCGTTAAACGATAGCGCTTGTTGGGAGGCAACCCAATTTTATTTTTAGTTTTTTTTGCTTTCTGCTTCTGTTTAGGAATAAGTAATCCATCTACCTTCTGTTTAGATGTGCTTTTATGTTTTAATTAGTGTTTGTGCCAAGTTAAACCTATAGGATCTTCTTGGATGATAGTTATTTGATCTTGCTGTAATTTCCAGAAACTTTCCGTTCACGAAAACAATTGTTAAAAATCACCAGAGCGTGATAAAATAGTGATTCCAATTGCTGATGATAAAAAAACAAATTTCCTAGGTCGTCCCATTTTTGTAGAATTGTTTGAGTTCCAGAAGTTTTCGTTAGTTACAGATTACTACAGACTGTTCTGTTTTTGACAGATTCTGTTTTTCGTGTGTTGTTTGCTTATTTTGATGAATCTATGGCTAGTAAAATAGTTTATAAACCATAGAGAAGTTGTAATACAGTAGGTTTAACACCAATATAAATAAATAATGAGTTAATTACAGTACCTTGAAGTGGTCTTTTGTTTTCTTTCGCTAACGGAGCTTACGAGATTTCTGTTGAGTTTTGTGTTGTGAAGTTTTCAAGTTTTGGGTGAAATCTTTTGATGGATTATGGAACAAGGAGTGGCAAGAGCCTAAGATTTGGGATGCCCATGGTACCCCCAAGGTAATCCAAGTACACCAAAAAGTCAAAGCTTGGGGATGCCCCGGAAGGCATACCCTCTTTCGTCTACTTCCATCGGTAATTTTACTTGGAGCTATATTTTTATTCACCACATGATATGTGTTTTGCTTGGAGCGTCTTGTATGATTTGAGTCTTTGCTTTTTAGTTTACCACAATCATCCTTTCTGTACACACATTTTGAGAGAGCCATACATGAATTGGAATTTATTAGAATACTCTATGTGCTTCACTTATATCTTTTGAGTTATATAGTTTTGCTCTAGTGCTTCACTTATATCTTTTAGAGCACGGTGGTGGATTTGTTTTATAGAAACTATTGCTCTCTCATTCTTCACTTAGATTATTTTGAGAGTCTTAAATAGCATGGTAATTTGCTTAAAAATATTAATATGCTTGGTATTCAAGATTTGTAAAACTTTCTTTTGAAGTGCGTTGAATACTAAGAAAAGTTTGATGCTTGATAATAGTTTTTGAGATATGGAGGTGATAATATCAAAGTTGTGCTAGTTGAGTAGTTGTGAATTTGAGAAATGCTTGTGTTGAAGTTTGCAAGTCCCGTAGCATGCATGTATGGTAAACGTTATGTAACAAGTTTGAAACATGAGGTGTTATTTGATTGTCCTCCTTATGAGTGGTGGTCGGGGACGAGCGATGGTCTTTTCCTACCAATCTATCCCCCTAGGAGCATGCGCGTAGTACTTTGGTTTTTGATGGCTTGTAGATTTTTGCAATAATTATGTGAGTTCTTTATGACTAATGTTGAGTCCATGGATTATACACACTCTCACCCTTCCATCATTGCTAGCCTCTTCGATACCGTGCATTGCCCTTTCTCACATTGAGAGTTGGTGCAAACTTCGCCGGTGCATCCAAACCCCGTGATATGATACGCTCTTCCACACATAAATCTCCTTATATCTTCCTCAAAACAGCCACCATACCTACCTATTATGGCATTTCCATAGCCATTCCGAGATATATTGCCATGCAACTTTCCACCATTCCGTTTTTCATGACATATTCATCATTGTCATATTGCTTAACATGATCATGTAGTTGACATAGTATTTGTGGCAAAGCCACCATTCATAATTCTTTCATACATGTCACTCTTGATTCATTGCATATCCCGGTACACCGCCGGAGGCATTCATATAGAGTCATACTTTGTCCTAGTATCGAGTTGTAATCATTGAGTTGTAAATAAATAGAAGCTTGATGATCATCATTTAATAGAGCATTGTCCCAAAAAAAGGCCAAAAGAAAAAAAAAGAAGGCCCAAAAAATATATTAAAAGGGGCAATGCTACTATCCTTTTTTTCCACACTTGTGCTTCAAAGTAGCACCATAATCTTCATGATAGAGAGTCTCTTGTTTTTTCACTTTCATATACTAGTGGGAATTTTTCATTATATAACTTGGCTTGTATATTCCAACAATGGGCCTCCTCAAGTGCCCTAGGTCTTCGTGAGCAAGCAAGTTGGATGCACACCCACTTAGTTTCTTTTGTTGAGCTTTCATTCATTTATAGCTCTAGTGCATCCGTTGCATGGCAATCCCTACTCGTTGCATTAACATCAATCAATGGGCATCTTCATATCCTATTGATTAGCCTCGTTGATGTGAGACTTTCTCCTTTTTGTCTTCTCCACATAACCCCCATCATCATATTTTATTCCACCCATAGGGCTATATCCATGGCTCACGCTCATGTATTGCATGAAGGTTTATAAAGTTTGAGATAACTAAAGTATGAAACAATTGCTTGGCTTGTCATCGGGGTTGTGCATGATGAGAGCATTCTTGTGTGACAAAAATGGAGCATGACTAAACTATATGATTTTGTAGGGATGAACTTTCTTTGGCCATGTTATTTTGAGAAGACATAATTGCTTAGTTAGTATGCTTGAAGTATTATTATTTTTATGTCAATATTAAACTTTTGTCTTGAATCTTTCAGATCTGAATGTTCATACCACAATTAAGAAGAATTACATTGAAATTATGCCAAGTAGCACTCTCCATAAAAAATTCTCTTTTTATCATTTACCTACTCGAGGACGAGCAGGAATTAAGCTTGGGGATGCCTGATACGTCTCCAACGTATCTATATTTTTTGATTGCTCCATGCTACATTATCTACTGCTTTGGACCATATTGGGATTTATTTTTCACTTTTATATTACTTTTGGGACTAACCTATTAACCGGAGGCCCAGCCCAGAATTGCTGTTTTTTGCCAATTTAAGTGTTTCGAAGAAACGAAATATCAAACGGAGTCCAAATGGAATGAAACCTTCGGGAACGTGATTTTCTCACCGAATATGATCCAGGAGACTTGGACCCCACGTCAAGAAAGGAGGGAGGCGGCCACGAGGGTGGAGGGCGCCCCTAGGCGCCCCTAGGCGCGCCCTGCCTCGTGGGCCCCTTTGCTCCAATCGACGTACTCCTTCGTCCTATATATACCTCACGCACCCCAAGCGATCAGATATGGAGCCAAAACCTAATTCCACCGCCGCAACCTTCTGCACCCACGAGATCCCATCTTGGGGCCTGTTAGAGCTCACGGAAGGGAATCCACCACGGAGGATTCTACATCATCACCATAGCCCCTCCGATGAAGTGTGAGTAGTTTACCTCAGACCTTCGGGTCCATAGTTAGTAGCTAGATGGCTTCTTCTCTCTTTTTGGATCTCAATACAATGTTCTCCCCCTCTCTCGTGGAGATCTATTCGATGTAATCTTCTTTTTGCGGTGTGTTTGTTGAGACCGATGAATTGTGGGTTTATGATCAAATCTATATATGAACAATATTTGAATCTTCTCTGAATTCTTTTATGTATGATTGGTTATCTTTGCAAGTCTCTTCGAATTACCAGTTTTGTTTGGCCTACTAGATTGGTTTTTCTTGCAATGGGAGAAGTGCTTAGCTTTGGGTTCAATCTTGCAGTGTCCTTTCCCAGTGACAGTAGGGGAAGCAAGGCACGTATTGTATTGTTGCCATCGAGGATAACAAGATGGGGTTTTTATCATATTGGATGAATTTATCCCTCTACATCACGTCATCTTGCTTAAGGCGTTACTCTGTTTTCTTGAACTTAATACTCTAGATGCTTGCTGGATAGCGGCCGATGAGAGGAGTAATAGTAGTAGATGCAGGCAGGAGTCGGTCTACTTGTCTCGGACGTGATGCCTATATACATGATCATACCTAGATATTCTCATAACTATGCTCAATTCTGTCAATTGCTCAACGGTAATTCGTTCACCCACCGTAAAATACTTATGCTTTTGAGAGAAGCCACTAGTGAAATCTATGGCCCCCGGGTCTATCTTTATCATATTAATCTCCCAATACTTTATTATTGCTTTTGCTTTTTTACTTTGCTTTTATTTTACTTTGCATCTTTATACCAAAAATACCAAAAACATTATCTATCATCTCTATCAGATCTCACTCTCGTAGGTGACCGTGAAGGGATTGACAGCCCCTAATCGTGTTGGTTGCGTGGAGCTATTTGTTTTGTGTAGGTACGAGGGACTTGCTTGTAGCCTCCTACTGGATTGATACCTTGGTTCTCAAAAACTGAGGGAAATACTTACTCTACTCTACTGCATCACCCTTTCCTCTTCAAGGAAATCCAACGTAGTGCTCAAGAGGTAGCAACCCCCCTGCGTTGATCTCTCAATCCCGCTCTTTCCACAGCCCCGCGCCCGCCAACCGTAGCAAAAGGGATTCCTCATGATCCCGTAGGTGTCGTTTCCCCCGACAGCATCCCTAATACCTTTGCCTTACTCTTGTGCAATATCAAGTGAATAAACACTCATCTTGAGAATAACACATCTAGCATGGAAAATATTAGCCACCCCTCACCGCTCCGCGAGCGAAACGAACACACAAAAGAGAATTTTATTTTGAAAATTAGAGATGGCACATACAAATTTGCTTAGAACGGCAAAAGAATACCGCATATAGGTAGATATAGTGGACTCATGTGGCAAAACTGATTTAAAGGTTTTTGGATGCACAAGTAGTGATCATACTTAGTGCAAAATGAAGGCTAGCAAAAAGATTGAGAAGAGACCAACCAAGAAACGGATAATCTCATAAGCGAGCATTAAGCATAATTAACACCGAATAATGCACCACAAGTAGGATCTAATTTCATTGCATAATTATTGATTTTCGTGCTTGCATAGGGAATCACAAACCTTAACTCCAATATTCTTACTAAAGCATAATTACTCATCAACATAACTCACATATCACATCATCATATCTCAAAAATATTACTAAGAATCAAGTTTATTTTGTCCAATGATCTTAATGAAAGTTTTTATTATATCCTTCTTGGATATCTATCACTTTGGGACTAACTTTCATGTGTTGCTTTTGACAAGCTCAAACAAATATAAGTGAAGATCATGAGCATAATTTTTCTTTCTTTCTCTCAAATTAATTTAAGTGAAGCAAGAGAGAATTTCTTGAAAATTTTACTAACTCTCAAATAAATCTAAGTGAAGCAAGAGAGCATTTCTTCAAAAATACTAAAGCACACCATGCTCAAAAAGATATAAGTGAACCACTAGAGCAAGTCCAAAGCTCATAAAATTTTAAGTGAAGCATAGAGAGCAATTCTAACAAGTCATGACATAATTTTGGCTCTCTCAAGTAGGTGTGTTCAGCAAGGAATCAAGACTTAAAACACAAAATAAAACAAGCAAAGACTCATATCATGCAAGACGCTCCAAGAAAAACACATAGTATGTGACGAATAAAAATAAAGCTTTGAGTAAAATACCGATGGTCGTTTAGAAGAAAGAGGGGATGCCACTCGGGGGCATCCCCAAGATTAGTTGTTTGCTAATTTTTGGATAATAGCTTGGGATGCTGGGGCAGTCCCAAGCTTAGGCTCTTCTTACTCCTTATTCCTTCTTACATCGTAAGATAACCCAAAACTTGAAAACTTCAATCACACAAAACTCAACAAAACCTTCGTGAGATCCGTTAGTATAAGAAAGCAAATCACTACTATAAGTATTGCACCAAACCAATTCATATTTTGTTTTTGCATCATATCTACTATATTCCAACTTTTCTATGGCAAAAACTCATCAAAGAAAACCATAGAGCCATCAAAACAAGCACACAACGCAAAGAAAACAGAATCTGTCAAAACAGAATAGTCTGTAGCAATTTGACTATTTCAAAAACTTATGGAACTCCAAAAAATCTGAAAAAATAGGATGACCTGAGAAATTTGTATGTTAATATACTTCAAAAATAATTGGCATTTTATCACACTTTGGTAAAAAATTAGAATTTTTTTCGTGAGCACGAAAGTTTCTGTTTTTTAGCAAGACCAAACAACTATCACCCAAGAAGATCCTATAGGCCTTACTTGGCAGAAACACTAATTAAAACACAAAAAGAACAATCATAACAGTAGCATAATTGTGTAAAAACTCAAGACTAGAAAGCAAAAAGAAAAAATAAATTTTAGTCATTGGGTTGCCTCCCAACAAGCGCTATAGTTTTACGCCCTTAGCTAGGCATAAAGCAAGGATCTAAGTCTTGTCATCTTTGTTTCGAGATCCATAAGATGCCCTCGTGATTGATTCATATGGTGGCCTAATTATTGATCTAGGGAATTTTTCCATGCTCTTCCTCAAAGGAAATTGGAACTTAATATTGCTTTCTTTCATATCAATCACGGCACCGATAGTGCGTAAAAACGGTCTACCAAGAATAATTGGACAAGAAGGATTGCAATCAATATCAAGAACAATAAAATCTATGGGCACATAATTACTATTTGCAAGAATAAGAACATCATTAATTCTTCCCATAGGCGTTTTAATATTAGAATCCACCAAGTGCAAATTTAAAGAACATCCTTCAAGATCGGTAAGACCAAGCACATCACATAAAGATTTTGGAATTGTAGAAACACTAGCACCCAAGTCTCACAAAGAAAAACATTCATAATTTTTAGTTTTGACTTTGATAGTAGGTTCCCACTCATCATGCATTTTTCTAGGAATTGATACTTCTAATTCCAATTTTCCTCAAAAGCTTTCATCATAGCATCAACAATATGTTTAGTAAAAGCTTTATTTTGTTCATAAGCATGGGGTGAATTTATCATGGATTGCACCAAAGAAATACAATCAATCAAAGAGCAACTATCATAATTAAAGTCTTTGTAATCCAAAAGAGTGGGCACATCACTAGTTAAAGTTTTGACCTCTTCAAACCCACTTTCATCAATTTTCTCAACAAGATTTTCACCCTCCGAAATGGGAGGCCTTCTACCTAAAGTTGTCTCTTATCCAATCCCTTTTTAATCAATCTTAACTTCACTAAACAACTAATGAATAGAAGAAACACCAATTATTTTAAGATCTTCATCACTTTTACAAAAGAAATCACTAGAAAACGCTTTTTCTAAAAATTCTCTTTTAGCTCTAAGCATAGCGGTTCTTTTCTTACTTTAATCCATAGAAACATAAAGATATTTAATTGATTCATCTACTTTATGCAAAAAATATCATCTTGAGATTTTCCACATCATGAGAACTCTATCAACACCTCTAGGCAAATCATCAATCTTACTCAACTTTTCTTCTATGGAAGTGTTGAAAACTTTTTGTCTGTTAATAAATTCTTTAATATTATTCTCAATATTAGAGTTGTTCCTCTTATTATTATATGATTGATTTCCATAGGAATTACCATAATTATTAGAGGAATTACTAGGAAAAGGCCTAGGATTAAAATTACCTCTATAAGCATTGTTATTGAAATTATTTCGAGAGATAAAATTCACATCTATGGCATCACTACTTTGCTCAATCAAAGTAGAAAAAGGCATATCACTAAAATCAATAGGAGCACTTTTACTAGCAACCAATTTCATAAGAGCATCAACTTTTTCACTCAAAGAAGAAATTTCTTCAATCGAATTAACTTTTTTACCAGTAGGAGCTCTTTTGGTATGCCATTGCGAATAATTTGCCATAATATTATCAAGCAATTTGGTGGATTCACCCAATGTGATTTCCATAGAAGTACCACCCGTGGCGGAATCTAAAAGATTACGAGAAACAAAATTCAACCCGCATATTTTTTTTTGAATGATCATCCAAAGATTTAACCCATGAGTTGGGAAATTCCTTAGCATCATTTTAATCCTTTCCCAAGATTGTGCAACATGTCATGTTCAAGTTGCTTGAAATTCATGATCTGGGTTCTAAGGGAAATAACTTTCGCGGGCGGAAAATACTTAGTGATAAAAGCACTTTTGCACTTATTCCAAGAATCGATACTATTGCGAGGCAAAGAAGAGAACCAATTTTTTGCAGAATCACATTAAGAAAACGGAAATAATTTCATTTTCACAACATCATTGTCCACATCTTTTTTTCTTTTGCATATCACATAATTCCACGAAGGTATTAAGATGGGACGCGACATCCTCATTAGGAGTATCGGAAAATTGATATTTCATAACAAAGCGGTATTAATATCACAAGACTCCACACTACTGGCGGGAGGAGAAATCGGAGTGCCGATAAAATCATTGTTTTTAGTATTTGAGAAATCACATAACTTGGTGTTCTCTTGAGTCATGATGACTATACAACAAGATTGCACTCAAAAACAGAACCGGTAAGAAAACGACGAACGAAAAAGAGGGACGAATAAAACGGCAAAAGAGGAAAACGAGAGGCAAATGGCAAATAATGTAAATTGTGAGGAGATGAGATTTGTGTTTAGGAACCTGGTATATGTTGAAGATCCTCTCCGAAAATGGTGCCAGAAATTCCTTTTGATGCGGCTTGAAGCTATGTCGGTATTGCCACGAAGAGGAAGGGATGATGCAGCACAACAGCGGTAGGTATTTCCCTCAGTTGTGAAACCAACGTTATCGAACCAGTAGGAGAACCAAGCAACACAACGTAAACAACACCAACACACGGATAACAAATCATCGCAACCCAACGTGTTAAAGGGGTTGTCAATCCCTTCTGGGTACGGCGCCTCGAGATAGGCAAACGAACGTGAGATAAAATTGTAGTAGATTGATAGATCAAATGCCAAATAAAATAAATAAGAATAAATTGCAGCAAGGTATTTTTGTATTTTTAGTTTAATAGATCTGAAAATAAAAGCAAAGGAAAATAAAATGCAAAGGCAAACAATATGAGAAAGAGACCCGGGGGCCGTAGGTTTCACTAGTGGCTTCTCTCGAGAAAAATAGCAAACGATGGGTGAGCAAATTACTGTTGGGAAATTGATAGAACTTCAAATAATCGTGACCATATCTAGGCAATGATCATTGCATAGGCATCACGTCCAAGATTAGTAGACCGACTCCTGCCTGCATCTACTATTATTACTCCACACATCGATCGCTATCCAGCATGCATCTAGTGTATTAAGTTCATGGAGAAACAGTGTAATGCAATAAGAACGATGACATGATGTAGACAAGATCTATCTATGTAGAGATAGACCCCATCGTTTTATCCTTAGTAGCAACGATACATACGTGTTGGTTCCCTTTCTGTCACTGGGATCAAGCACCGTAACATCGAACCCACTACAAAGCACCTCTTCCCATTGCAAGATAAATAGATCAAGTTGGCCAAACAAAACTCAAATATCGGAGAAGAAATACGAGGCTATAAGTAATCATGCATAAAAGAGATCAAAGAAACTCAAATACTTTCATGGATATAAAAAGATAGATCTGATCATAAACTCAAAGTTCATCGATCCCAACAAACACACCGCAAAAGAGTTACATCATATGGATCTCCAAGAGACCATTGTATTGAGAATTCAGCGAGAGAGAGACAGAGAGAGAGAGGAAGCCATCTAGCTACTAACTACGGACCTGAAGGTCTACAAAGAACTACTCACGCATCATCGTAGAGGCACCAATGGAGGTGGTGAACCCCAATGGTGGTGTCTAGATTGGATCTGGTGGTTCTGGACTCTTCGGCGGCTGGATCAATATTTCGTCGACTCCCCTAGGGTTTTGGGAATATTGGGGTATTTATAGAGCAAAGAGGCGGTCCGGGGGCGCCCGAGGTGGGCACAACCCACCAGGGCGCGCCTGGGCCTCCTGGCGCGCCCTGGTGGGTTGTCCTCTCCTCGGAGCACCCCCCAGGCGCAGCTAGGGCCCATTATGTGTCTTCTGGTCCAAAAAAATCTCCGTGAAGTTTCGTTGCATTTGGAATCCGTTTGGTATTGATTTCCTGCGATGTAAAAAACATGCAGAAAACAGCAACTGGCACTTGGCACCATGTCAATAGGTTAGTACCAAAAAATGATATAAAATGATTATAAAACATCCAAGATTGATAATATAACAACATGGAACAATCAAAAATTATAGATACGTTGGAGACGTATCACGATCCCACCGGTTGAAATGAGAGGAGAGTGGCCAGAGACGGAGATCTGGCGAGGTCCTCCGGCGCCGTTCTTGGGTAGGAGAGAGAGAGAGAGACATGAGGGGAAGAGATGAATGGGTATGGGGGAGTTGGAACTCCCCTGCCCGCGCTTAACCCCTACGTGGTCTCAACAACGCGGTAGTACCACATATCATCGTGGTTGTACAGCCCGCGCGGTAGTACCTCACTCTGGGTGGTAGTACTGCTCTTCCAGTGGTAGCAAAAATTTACTGCCGCGCTGGAAGCGGTAGTACCGTGTCGTGGTCGCAATTGTGCAAGAACAGG
The DNA here is from genome assembly GCA_021605205.1 of Aegilops longissima. NCBI lineage: Eukaryota > Viridiplantae > Streptophyta > Magnoliopsida > Poales > Poaceae > Aegilops > Aegilops longissima. The sequence goes on from CM038676.1 coordinate 290,155,056, forward strand.
AGCCACCCACCTCTAGCGGTAGTACCGTGGCATGCCACGGTAGTACCGCATGCCCAAGAAAGTGCAAGTTTCAGAAAGAGAGAAATAAAAGGCCTTTGCAATACAAACTTCAAGCAAACGGACACACAAAAGAGAACACAAAAGAAGCAGCTTAACCACGAACAAGGTCCAAAAGATAAGCACGGAGAAAGAGAGGACCAAACATCGAACCAAAACCTCTCATGAAGAGAGGACGATGGCCGGAGCCAGCTATGTTTGAGTCAATTGGTATGGCACCGCGAAGAATTATCCTTGGGCCCATGACCAAAACTCATCTTTGAAGCACAGGTACCTTCAATAATGGCGAATGTGAAAGAGTTGATCAATTTATGCATAATGGAGGGAGGGAGAGTTCATTGAGAGAAGAACACTCCCCCTATGTCCATGCCTACACCTAAACAAGACAACAAGATGAGAATTGTGGGGTGTGCAAAGGTTCAAGCCACATTGCTCAAATCAATGATATTTAGATCATGCCTTAACTCGCAAAATCTTGCTTCATCCAAAGGCTTCGTGAAAATATGTGCAATGTTATCATGAGTGTTGACATAGTTAAGCTCAATCTCCCCTTGCCTAATGTGACCCCGGATGAAGTGATACTGAATCTCAATATGCTTCGTCTTGAAGTGTTGCACTGGGTTGAGAGAAATCTTGATGGCACTTTCATTGTCACACCAAAGAGGCACTTTGTCACAAATGACACCATAATCCTTTAAAGTTTGCCTCATCCATAGAAGTTGAGCACAACAACTACCGGCGGCCACATACTCGGCTTCGGTGGAGGAGAGAGACACACAACTTTGCTTTTTGGAAGACCAACTCACAAAAGAGCAACCAAGAAATTGGCACCCTCCGGAAGTTGACTTCCTATCCACTTTGTCTCTTGCCCAATCCGAATCCGAAAAACCACGAGATTGAAGTTTCCTCCTCTAGGGTACCATAAGCCAAAGTTTGGGGTATGAGCCAAATCTTGAAAGATTCGCTTGACCGCCGCAAAGTGGCTTTCCTTAGGTGAGGCTTGAAACCGTGCACAAATTCCAACACTCAACATGATATCTGGTCTAGATGCACAAAGGTAAAGCAAGGAGCCAATCATAGAACGATATACCTTTCGATCCACTGCTTTACCGTTGGGATCAATGTCAAGTTGGCATTTGGTAGGCATTGGTGTAGAAGCCGACTTGACATCACTTAGCTTGAATCTCTTGAGCATGTCTTGAGTGTATTTGGCTTGGTTGATGAAGGTTCCTTCACTTCTTTGTTTGATTTCGAACCCTAGAAAGAACTTCAACTCTCCCATCATGGACATCTTAAACTTCGTGGTCATGAGTGCGAAAAACTCCTCATTGAAAGCTTTATTAGGAGAACCAAAGATAATATCACCAACATATAATTGTCATACAAACAACTCCCCTTTGAACTTCTTAGTAAAAAGAGTGGGGTCAATTTTCCCAATTTCAAACCCACGATCTTGCAACCACTTGGTAAGGTGCTCATACCATGCACGTGGGGCTTATTTAAGGCCATAGAGCGCCTTATCGAGTTGGTACACATGATTGGGGAACTTGGGATCCTCAAACCCCGAGGATTGTTTGACATACACCAACTCATTAAGAGGACCATTAAGAAAAGCACTCTTCACATCCATTTGTTGCAACTTGAAGTTATGATGAGAAGCATAAGCAATCAATAAACGAGTATATTCAAGGCGAGCAACGGGAGCAAAGGTTTCACCGTAGTCGATACCCTCGACTTGGGAGTAGCCTTGTGCCACCAAACGAGCCTTGTTGCGAATGATAATCCCGTGAGCATATTGCTTGTTCTTGAATATCCATTTGGTTCCAATAACATTATGGTTCTCCTTTGGCCTTGGCACCAATCTCCACACCTTGTTGTGCTCGAAGTTGTTGAGTTCTTCATGCATGGCATTAACCCAATCCGGATCCTCGAGCGCCTCATAGACCTTTTGGGGTTCAACACAAGAAACAAACGCATGATGTTAACAATAGTTTGCTAATTGTCTATGAGTGCTTACCTCCTTTCTTAAGCTTCCAAGAAAAATCTTCATGAGATGATCTTTGGTAGTGAGCTTGGACGCAATCTTGGCGGCACGACGCTCCAATTGCTCCTCAAGAGAGAGTTGAGGAGCGGTAACTTGATCATCATGAGCGTCGTCTTGAGCTTGTTCTTGATCTTGAGCTTGATCTTGAACTTTCTCGGTGGCAAGAACTTGACCTTGGGCATCACTTGGTGGATCACCACCATCTTGAGGTTGATCTTTCCCTTGATCTTGTTCATTTGGTTGAGGGCCTTCACTTTGTTTTTGTAAGCGTGTGGGTCTTGGGTTGGTGATGGTTCCACTTGAGTGGAACATTGTCCTTCTCCTTTGTCCACAAGGGGTTCCTCAATGGGTAGGATATGGCAAACACCCATTCTTCTTATGGCTTGGGGAGGAATTTCATCACCTACATCACAAGTACCACTTTGCTCCACTTGGGAGCCGTTGTCCTCATCAAACTCCACGTTACACATCTCCTCAGTGAGTCATGTGGACTTGTTGAGGACACGGTAAGCATGAGAGTTTGTAGCATAACCAACAAATATGCCCTCATGAACTCTAGCCTCAAATTTAGACAAACGAACACCTTTCTTGAGAATGAAACACTTACAACCGAACACCTGGAAGTACTTGAGGTTGGGCTTGTTGCCGGTAAGTATCTCATATGGAGTCTTGTTCAAGCCTTTCCGGAGATAGAGCCAATTGGATGCATGAAAAGTGGTGCTGATGGCTTCGGCACAAAAGTTGTACGGAGACTTGAACTCCTCCATCATGGTCCTTCCCGCATCCATCAATGTCCGGTTCTTCCTCTCCGCTACACCATTTTGTTGAGGGGTGTAAGGTGTGGAATATTGATGCTTGATCCCCTCATCACTGAGAAACTCATCTAAGGTGTAGTTTTCGAACTCGGTGCCGTTGTCACTTCTTATCATCAAAATCTTTGCATTGTGTTGACGTTGAGATTCATTTCCAAAGTCGATGACGGTTTGTTGGGTCTCACTCTTCCTCTTGAAGAAATATACCCAAGTGTATCTTGAATAATCATCCACAATCACCAAGCAATACTTTCTACCCCCAAGGCTATCAAAGGATGGAGGCCCAAATATATCCATGTGAAGGAGCTCCAAAGGCCTCATCGAGTAGATGATAGTCTTGGGAGGGTGAGCCTTCTCATGTAGCTTTCCTTCGATACAAGCACCGCAAGCACGATCTTTGGCAAAACTAACATTTGTTAGTCCACGGACATGGTCCCCCTTGAGAAGACTTTGCAAAGATCTCATATTGACGTGGGCTAAACGGCGATACCAAAGCCATCCCACGTCAACTTTAGCCATTAGGCGTGTCGTGGTCTTAGTGGGTCGCTCTGAAAAGTTGATCACATAAAGACCATTCTCGACATGCCCAACAAAGGCTACTTTAAGAGTCTTGCTCCACAAGAGGGCCACGAAATCAATATCAAAGAAAGTGGCATAGCCTATGAGTTCAAGTTGACGAATGGAAAGTAAGTTTTATGCAAGGGACTCAACAAGCATGACTTTCTCAATCGTGAGATCATGAAAAATGACAACCTTGCCAATACCCAATACCTTAGAAGATGAGGCATCACCCCATTCAACATTGGTGGGCATAGATGAGAACTTGTGCACGTCCACCACCAAGTCCTTGCTTCCGGTCATATGATTTGTGGCTCCACTATGGAGCAACCATGATCCCCCACAGGAAGCAAACACCTACAAGAGATCAATGCTTGGTTTTAGGTACCCATTTTGTAATGGGTCCTTTGATGTTAGGAACAAGGGTCTTAGGAACCCAAATATACCATTCAATGTTCTCATAAGAAGAACCAACAAATTTGGCATAAACATGCCCATCACTAGCACATCATACACATAAGAAGGGTTAAAGTCGCCGGCTTTTTTGGAAGGATTGGCATTGCTCTTCTTGACACCGCCACCCTTCGCATTCTTCTTCTTCTCCTTAGGAGTACCCCCTCCCTCCTTCACAAACGTTTGCTTGAGAGGAGGAGGTTGTTTGATCTTGTTATTCTTCTTCTTCTTCTTCTTCTTCTTCTTCTTCTTCTTCTTCTTCTTCTTGGACTTGAGTGCAAACACAATCCCCTCCTTTCCCACAACTTCCTTTTGATTGCTCAAAAGGTCATTGAGGTTCTTCTCACCTTGTATGCAAGACACAAGGCCTTTCTCAAGTTGAACCTTCAACTTGGTATTCTCCTCCACAATATGCACATGCTCACAACACGAGTTAGTAGCATTTGCATTATCAATTAAAACCATATGAGGAAATGTGGCTTTCTCCTTGGTTAGCTTCACTTGGAGTTAATCATGAGACTCTTTGAGGCTAGCATGAGCACTCTTCAAGGCCTTGTGAGCCTTGTCAAGTAGATAAAACTCTTCCTTGAGTCTAGCATGGTCAACCCCAAGTTTGGCCTTCTCGGAATTGAGCACACGAGAGAGAACAAGAGCATGATCAAGATCTTTCTTTAATTTAGCATAATCATCGTTGTGTGACTCCTCAAGAGCCAAACGATGACCACGCTCTTCCTCAAGTGCATTTGAGAGGTCCGAATCTCATCGGCATAGTCACGACTATGACCTTCCATCTTAGAGATGGTCTCTTCATGAGCCTCAATCATGTCATTGGCTTCACCAAGTTGTTCCAATAGAGCAACGAAGTGCTTCTTGGTTTTACCTTTGAGCTTACTCATGAAAGACTCAAATTCATTCTCCTCCTCCTTCGTCCCCTCACTTTCATCAATGCAATCCGTCAAGGAAGGATTAGTAGTGATGGTATACTTGATGTTGGAGGTTACCTTGTTGGTGGCTTTAGCCATGAGGCACTTGACGGTGGTGTTCCCATTGGGTGAATCGAAGAGGGACACCCGTGGAGTTGTTGCAATGGCAACGGAGGCCATGGCAACCATCTAACCGTCTAACCATCTTCATCATCCTCATTGTACAGTTATTTTTCCACCAACCCCTTGGGAGGAGTCTTCTTGGTGAAGTTGTTCTTGTTGGGGAAAGACTTGGTCTTGTCTTTTTGGATAAGCTTGCCACCATTGTCTTCCCTCTTCTCGTAAGGGCAATCCACAACAAAGTGACTCACATTGCGAAAATTATAGCACGTCCTCACACGTTGCTTGCCCTTGGCATCACTTGAGTTGTTCTTGTTGAAGTTGGGCCTTGTGTTCTTCTTGTTACCCCAAAATTGTCGTGAAGCAAGAGCCATGTGATCATGATATGCATATTTGGTGTCTTCGGGGAAACTCTCCTCTTCTTCCTCTTCATCCTCTTCTTCCACAGTAGCCTTGGCCTTCAAAGAAAGGTTGGACTTCTTTGATCGTTGAGCACGCAACACTGCATTGTCGCCGGTCTTGTCCAAGATCCTCATTGCAACAAACTCATCCAACACTTCACTTGAGGACAAGGCGTGGAAGTCCGGCCTTTGACGGATGACGGAGGACATGGCCTTATGGTAAGGCATCATGGCCTTGACAAACTTGCACTTGATCCAATTGTCATCCGTATCCTTGCTCCCATGATCTCGGAGTGAGACCGCGAGAGTAGTTAACCTTCGATAAAGCTCTCGAGGTTCTTCATCTTCAATCATGACAAACTCATTGGCTTCATCTTGCACCACTTCAAAGTTTGAGCGTTGAATGCTTGCGCTTCCCTTGTACAAGGAGACAACATGCCCCCATGCTTCCTTGGCTACGGTGAAGGGTCGGAGATGCGCAATATCTTCAGGAGGAATAGCTTCTTGGAGAATGAAGAGAGCGGACCCATTGAATTGATGATCTGCGGTTTCTCTAGGAGTGAAGTTGCTTGGATCGTGCGGGTAGAAACCTTGCTCAATATTTCTCCAAATATTAGTAGAACTATGATTTAAATTACGTTTAAAGCGATACACCCAAGCGGTGAAATTCTCATTTTTCACAAGCTTAGGAGGAGGACCAACATGATTCACATGCGTGAAGGGAACCGGTCCTCCATAGGTAAGGGGAGGTTCAACATGGGCAAAGATGCCACTCCCACTCTTACCACTAGGCAAAGGAACTTGGTCACTACTAGCTTCCCCCTTATTGGAGTTAGCATCCGTCACCTTGTTAGCAGGATCAACCACTTCCAACAGTGCGGTGGATAATTCAAGGCCTTCAAGAAACTCCTTAAACATGCCTTTAACCTCAGTCATCATGGAGGTTCTCAATGTGTCCAAAGCCGCATTGAACTCCTCACGAGAGACCTAGGATCCCCCATCGGCCGCAGACAAGGAAGGAAGGACTTGCATCGGAGTGCTCCTCCCCCTCATCTGTGGTGCCACCCATACTCTTCGGACGACAAAGTCCTTAATAAAGAGATGAGGCTCTGGTACCAATTGAAAGGATCGATATGATTGACTAGAGGGGGGTGAATAGGCAACTAACAATTTTTAGCTTTTCTTGGCCAAATAAAACTTAGCATCAAAATAGGTTGTCTAGATGTGCAACTAGGTGAGCAACCTATATTATGCAACAACAACAAGCACACAAGCAAGCAAGGGATACAACACAACAAAATCTTGCACAAGTAAAGGTAAGAGATAACCAAGAGTGGAGCCGGTGGAGACGAGGATGTGTTACCGAAGTTCCTTCCCCTTGAGAGGAAGTACGTCTTCGTTGGAGCGGTGTGGAGGGGGAATGCTCCCCAAGAAGCCACTAGGGCCACCGTATTCTCCGCACGCCCTCACACAATGCGAGATGCCGTGATTCCACTATTGGTGCCCTTGAAGGCGGTGACCGAACCTTTACAAACAAGGTTGGGGCTATCTCCACAACTTAATTGGAGGCTCCCAACGACACCATGAAGCTTCACCACAATGGAATATGGCTCCGCGGTGACCTCAACCGTCTAGGGTGCTCAAACACCCAAGAGTAACAAGATCCACAAGGGATTAGTGGGGGGAATCAAATTTCGCTTGGTGGAAGTGTAGATTGGGGCCTTCTCAACCAATCCCTAGAAAATCAACAAGTTTGATTGGCTAGGGAGAGAGATCGGGCGAAAATGGAGGTTTGAGCAACAATCGAGCTTGGGGAGGGGAGAGGTGGTCTTCTTGGGGAAGAAGACCCCCTTTATATAGTGGGGGAAAAGATCCAACCGTTATCAACCCTAGCCACCCCTCCTCCTCCTCCTTCCTCCTCCTCCCTCTTCCTTCCTAGCCACCCCTCCTCCTCTTCCCTTCCTCGCCGCCGCCTGAGGCAGCCGCCGGGAAAGCCCGAGGTGCCAAGGATGGTGGCGGTGGGGCCTCGGTTGCCCTGCCTCTGCATGGGGAACTCTGGATCTGGAGCGGCGTCTCCATTGGCAAGGCACGGCCAACTAGCAGCCATACGGGCGTTGGATCTGGCATCCTGGTCGCACGGGCGGCAGGATCCAGTGGTCATTGGCGGCCGGCGGCGGTTTCTGCGGTGGCCGATGCGCACGATCTGGCGCATCCCCTCCTCCCCTGTTCGGCGTGCTAGCCATCCTCGTCGGGTCGTGCTTCCTTGGGTCACCGGTTCTGTACAGGAGGCGCTGCTGGTGGCGGGGATCTAGATCGGGCGAAATCCCTGGTCGACCATGGCCGGACGCATCGACGGTGACGTCTGAGGGCGCCGTTCCCCTCCTTGGAGGCGTCGGTATGGAATGATCCCCTCACTTCCCCTTCCCCTAGGTCTCCCGGGCGAAAGCCCTATCTTTGTTGGGCGGCGGCGGCGCTTACAGCAACGTTCCCTTCTTGAAGGCGCCGCTTTGGGAACCTTGGGGCTGGGTGGCGCTTGTGGGTGGTGGGCGACGGCGGTGGTGCGGCCCTATCCTAGCATGGATCTGCGTCCGTTGCTTGGAGATGGACTCGCGTAGGTGGAGGTCTTCGTTTGGCGTCATGGTGGCGTCGATGGAGGAGGTACCTGCCAAGGTAGGCACCTCAATATGCTCTAAAGATGGACTAGTGGAAGATGGCGGCGGCGACACATATGAGTGCGTCGGACCGGTTTGTGACCCAGACCCGGTATGCGGCTCGGTCGGGGCCTCCGGCTTTAGATGTTAGGCTTAGGTGAGAGGTCTGGGTATTTGGCCCACCTTGCACCCCTTCATCATATGGATTGGAGTAGCGGCAGATGTTGCCAAGATGGCGGATTCATGCATATTGTTGTACTACTTTGTAAGGTCCTCAAGAATAATCAATAAAATGGTCACATGCATCTCCCAGATGCAGAGGCCGGGGTCATCCTCCTTTTCTAAAAAGAAATCCCCTCTCTCAGCTCGCGCGATGCTGTACTATCGCCTGCGGTACTACCGCATAGGGTTGCGGTACTACCGCTACAGTGTGCCGTACTACCGCTTGCGCGATAGTGACCAAATGAGGGCCTCTTGCAAAGGGCAATGAGCGGTAAAACCTCTGGAGCGGTACTGCTACCTCTTGAGCGTGCGTTGGTTTTCCCTTGAAGAGGAAAGGGTGATGCAGCAAAGTAGCGTAAGTATTTCCCTCGGTTTTTGAGAACCAAGGTATCAATCCAGTAGGAGACAACACACAAGTCACCTAGTACCTGCACAAACAATCAAGAACCTTGCAACCAACGCGATAAAGGGGTTGTCAATCCCTTCACGGTCACTCGCACAAGTGAGATCTAATAGAGATAGTAAAGTAAATATTTTTGGTATTTTTGTTGTATAAATTAGTAAAGATTGCAAAATAGTAAACGAGATGCAATATAATAAGAAAGAGACCCGGGGGTCATAGGTTTCACTGGTGGATTCTCTCAAGATAGCAAGTATTACGGTGGGTGAACAAATTACTGCCGAGCAATTGATAGAAAAGCACATAATTATGAAGACATCTAAGCCAATGATCATGAATATAGGCATCACGTCCGTGTCAAGTAGACCGAAACAATTCTGCATCTACTACTATTACTCCACACATCGACCGCTATCCAACATGCATCTAGAGTATTAAGTTCATAAGAACAGACTAACGCGTTAAGCAAGATGACATGATGTAGAGGGATAAACTCAAGCAATATGATATAAACCCCATCTTTTTATCCTCGATGGCAACAATACAATACGTGCCTTGCTGCACCTACTGTCATAGGGAAAGGATACCGCAAGATTGAACCCAAAGCTATGCACTTCTCCCATTGCAAGAAAGATCAATCTAGTAGGCCAAACTAAACTGATAATTCGAAGAGACTTGCAAAGATATCAAATCATGCATATAAGAATTCAGAGAAGAACCAAATAATTTTTAAAGATAATCAAGTTCATAAATCGACAATTCATCGGATCTCGGCAAACACACCGCAAAATAGTATTACATCGAATAGATCTCCAAGAACATCGAGGAGAACTTTGTATTGAGGATCAAAGAGAGAGAAGAAGCCATCTAGCTAATAACTATGGACCCGAAGGTCTGTGGTAAACTACTCACGCTTCATCGGAGAGGCTATGGTGTTGATGTAGAAGCCCTCCGTGATTGATTCCCCCTCCGACAGATCGCCGGAAAAGGCCCCAAGATGGGATCTCACAGGTACAGAAGGTTGCGGTGGTGGAAAAGTGGTTTCGTGGCTCCCCTGATGTTTTTAGGGTATAAGAGTATATATAGGCGAAAGAAATACGTCGGTGTAGCTACGAGGGGCCCACGAGGGTGGGGGCGCGCCTACCCCCCTGGGCGCACCCTCCTGCCTCGTGGCCGCCTCGTTGTGTCTTCGACTTCATCTCTAAGTCTTCTGGTTTGCTTTCGGTCCAAGAAAGATCATCGCGATTCATTTCGTTTGGTATTCCTTTTATGCAAAACTCTAAGATAGGCAAAAAAACAAAAATTGGCACTGGGCCTCCGGTTAATAGGTTAGTCCCAAAAATAATATAAAATAGCATATTAAAGCCCATTAAACATCCAAAACAGATAATATAATAGCATGGAACAATAAAAAATTATAGATACGTTGGAGACGTATCAAGCATCCCCAAGCTTAATTCCTGCTCGTCCTCGAGTAGGTAAATAACAAAAACAGAATTTTTGATGTGGAATGCTACCTAACATAATTATCAATGTAATTTTCTTTATTGTGGCATGAATATTCAGATCTGAAAGGTTCAAAACAAATATTTAATATTGACATAAAAATAATAATACTTCAAGCATACTAATAAAGCAATCATGTCTTCTCAAAATAACATGGCGAAAGAAAGTTATTCCTAACAAATCATACAGTCTGGCTATGCTCTATCTTCATTACACAAAATATTTAAATCATGCACAACCCCGATGACAAGCCAAGCAATTGTTTCATACTTTTGATTTTCTTAAACTTTTTCAATCTTCACAATACATGAGCGTGAGCCATGGACATAGCACTATAGGTGGAATAGAATGGTGGTTGTGGAGAAGACAAAAAGGAGAAGATAGTCTCACATCAACTAGGCGTATCAACGGGCTATGGAGATGCCCATCAATAGATATCAATGTGAGTGAGTAGGGATTGCCATGCAACGGATGCACTAGAGCTATAAGTGTATGAAAGCTCAAAAAGAAACTAAGTGGGTGTTCGTCCAACTCGCTTGCTCACGAAGACCTAGGGCAATTTGAGGAAGCCCATCATTGGAATATACAAGTCAAGTTCTATAATGAAAAATTCCCACTAGTATATGAAAGTGACAACATAGGAGACTCCCTACCATGAATATCATGGTGCTACTTTGAAGCACAAGTGTGGTAAAAGGATAGTAGCATTGCCCTTCTCTTTTTTTTTCTCATTTTTTAATTTTTTATTTGGGCCTTTTCTCTCCTTTTTTTTGGCCTCTTTTTTTTCGTCCAGAGTCTCATCCCAACTTGTGGGGGAATCATAGTCTCCATCATTCTTTCCTCACTGGGACAATGCTCTAACAATGATGATCATCACACTTTTATTTACTTACAACTCAAGAATTACAACTCGATACTTAGAAAAAATATGACTCTATGTGAATGCCTCCGGCGGTGTATCGGGATGTTCAATGAATCAAGAGTAACATGTATGAAAGAATTATGGATGGTGGCTTTGCCACAAATATAATGTCAACTACTTGATCATGCAAGGCAATATGACAATGATGGAGCGTGTCATGATAAACGGAATGGTGGAAAGTTGCATGTCAATATATCTCGGAATGGCTATGGAAATGCCATAATAGGTAGATATGGTGGCTGTTTTGAGGAAGGTAAATGGTGGGTTTATGGTACCGGTGAAAGTTGCGCGGTACTAGAGAGGCTAGCAATGGTGGAAGGGTGAGAGTGCGTATAATCCGTGGACTCAACATTAGTCATAAAGAACTCACATACTTATTGCAAAAATCTATTAGTTATCGAAACGAAGTACTACACGGATGCTCCTAGGGGGATAGATTGGTAGGAAAAGACCATCGCTCGTCCCCGACCGCCACTCATAAGGAAGACAATCAAAAAATAAATCATGCTCCGAATTCATCATGTAACGGTTCACCATACGTGCATGCCACGAGAATCACAAACTTTAACACACGTATCTCTCAAATTCACAACTACTCAACTAGCATGACTCTTCATATCTCAAAACAATCATAAAGAATCAAACTTCTCATAGTATTCAATGCACTTTATATGAAAGTTTTTATTATAACCATCTTGGATGCCCATCATATTAGGACTAATTTTATAACCAAAGCAAATTACCATGCTGTTCTAAAATACTCTCAAAATAATATAAGTGAAGCATGAGAGATCAATAATTTCTATAAAATAAAACCACCACCGTGCTCTAAAAAGATATAAGTGAAGCACATAGAGTATTCTAATAAATTCCGATTCATGCATGTCTCTCCCAAAAGGTGTGTACAGCAAGGATGATTGTGGTAAACTAAAAAACAAAGACTCAAATCATACAAGATGCTCCCAGCAAAACACATATCATGTGGTTAATAAAAATATAGCCTCAAGTAAAGTTACCGATAGACGAAGACGAAAGAGGGGATGCCTTCCGGGGCATCCCCAAGCTTAGGCTTTTGGTTGTCCTTGAATTTTACCTTGGGGTGCCTTGGGCATCCCTAAGCTTAGGCTCCTGCCACTCCTTATTCCAAAATCAATCAAATCTTTACCCAAAAACTTGAAAATTTCACAACACAAAACTCAACAGAAAATCTCATGAGCTCTGTTAGTATAAGAAAATAAACAACCACTTTAATGTACTGTAGTGTACTCATTATTTATTTATATAGGTGTTAAACCTACTGTATTACAACTTCTGTATGGTTCATAACCCCCGATACTACTCATAGATTCATCAAAATAAGCAAACAACACACGAAAAACAGAATCTGTCAAAACAGAACAGTCTGTAGCAATCTGATTTGTTTGAATACTTATGGAACTCCAAAAATTCTGAAGACTGAGTAAGACCTGGATAATTTGTATATTCATCTACTTCAAAAAGAATTAACATTTTATCACTTTATGGTGAATTTTAACAATTATTTTCGTGAGCACAAAGTTTCTGTCTTTTTCAGCAAGATCAAACAACTATCACCCAAGAAGATCCTATTGGTTCTACTTGGCACAAACACTAATTAAAACATAAAACCACATGTAAACAGAGTCTAGATGAATTATTTATTACTAAACAAGAACAAAAAGCAAAGAACAAAATAAAATTGGGTTGCCTCCCAACAAGCGCTATCGTTTAGCATCCCTAGCTAGGCATTGATAATTTTAATGATGCTCACACGAAAGACAAGAATTGAAGCACAAAAAGAGCATCATAAAACACATGACAAACACATCTAAGTCTAACATACTTCCTATGCATTGGCATTTTATAATAAAACAAATTATCAAGGCAAGCAAAGACTAGCATATGCAAGGAAGAAGAACGAGACGATAGCAATCTCAACATGAAGAGAGGTAATTTGGTAACATGAAAATTTCTACAATAATATTTTCCTCTCTCATAATAATTACATGTAGGACCATAAGAAAATTCAACAATATAGCTATCACATAACATATTCTCAACACGATTCACATGCATGCGAAGTTGACACTCTTCCAAAAAAGTGGGATTAACACTAACTAAAGTCATGACCTCTCCAAACCCACCTTTATAAAAAATTTCATAAGATTGAACATTCTCCAAGTATGTGGGATCTAAAGTTGACACTCTTCCAAACCCACTTTCAATATTATTGTCACTATTATCAATCTCATATTCATCATGGGGCTTAAATAAATTTTCAAGATCATAAGAAGAATCACCCCAATCATGATCATTGCAACAAGTTAGTGGACATAGCAAAATTAGCATCCCCAAGCTTAGGGTTTTGCATATTATTAGCACAATTGACATCAATAGAATTTATAGTAAAACCATTGCAATCATGCTTTTTATTCAAGGAGCTATCATGAATCACTTCATAAATTTATTCATCACAATTTTCAGATTCACGAATTTCAAGCAAAACTTCATAAGGATAATCTAGTGCACAAAACTCACTAGCAATAGGTTCATCATAATTGGTTCTCTTAAAGAGATTAGCGAGTGGATGAGGATCCATAAACTTTTAGCAGCGAAGATGCAAGCAAAAATAAGAAACATGGTAACACAGGATCGAACGGAAGAAGGGCGAAAGAAAAGGGCAAATTTTGTGAAGTGGGGGAGAGGAAAACGAGAGGCGAATGGAAAATAATGTAATGCGAGGGAGAACAGTTTATGATGGGTACTTGGTATGTCTTGACTTGGCGTAGATCTCCCCGGCAACGGCGCCAGAAATCCTTCTTGCTACCTCTTGAGCATGCGTTGGTTTTCCTTTGAAGAGGAAAGGGTGATGCAGCAAAGTAGCGTAAGTATTTCCCTCAGTTTTTGAGAACCAAGGTATCAATTCAGTAGGAGACAACGCATAAGTCACCTAGTACCTGTAGAAACAATCAAGAACCTTGCAACCAACGTGATAAAGGGGTTGTCAATCCCTTCATGGTCACTCGCAAAAGTGAGATCTAATAGAGATAGTAAAGTAAATATTTTTGGTATTTTTGTTGTATAAATTGAAAAGTAAAGATTGCGAAATAGTAAACGAGATGCAATGTAAATAAAAGAGATGCAATATAATAAGAAAGAGACCCGGGGGCCATAGGTTTCACTAGTGGCTTCTCTAAAGATAGCAAGTATTACGGTGGGTGAACAAATTACTGCCGAGCAATTGATAGAAAAGTGCATAATTATGAAGACATCTAAGCCAATGATCATGAATATAGGCATCACGTCCGTGTCAAGTAGACCGAAACGATTCTGCATCTACTACTATTACTCCACACATCGACCGCTATCCAGCATGCATCTAGAGTATTAAGTTCATAAGAACAGACTAACGCATTAAGAAAGATGACATGATGTAGAGGGATAAACTCAAGCAATATGATATAAACCCCATCTTTTTATCCTCGATGCCAACAATAAATACGTGCCTTGCTGCCCCTACTGTCACTGGGAAAGGATACCGCAAGATTGAACCCAAAGCTAAGCACTTCTTCCATTGCAAGAAAGATCAATCTAGTAGGCCAAACTAAACCGATAATTCGAAGAGACTTGCAAAGATGTCAAATCATGCATATAAGAATTCAGAGAAGAACCAAATAATATTCCAAGATAATCAAGTTCATAAATCGACAATTCATCGGATCTCGGCAAACACACCACAAAAGAGTATTACATCGAATAGATCTCCAAGAACATCAAGGCGAACTTTGTATTGAGGATCAAAGAGAGAGAAGAAGCCATCTAGCTAATTACTATGGACCCGAAGGTCTGTGGTAAACTACTCACGCTTCATCGGAGAGGCTATGGTGTTGATGTAGAAGCCCTCCGTGATCGATTCCCCCTCCAACAGATCACCGGAAAAGGCCCCAAGATGGGATCTCACGGGTACAGAAGGTTGCGGCGGTGGAAAAGTGGTTTCGTGGCTCCCCCTTGAAAGTGCAACTATCCCTAGGTGATTTTGGTAATTCATAACAACATATAGCTCATTGAGCTAATGCTATTCCAAGACTATTATTTTAGGAAAGCTCAATGAATGGCATGGCATGGATGATGAAAGTGGATCCCTCAAAATACTAAGGACAAAGGATTGGCTCAAGCTCAAAAGCTCAAGAGTCTTCATTTTACATTTTAGTGATCCAAGATCACATTGAGTCTATAGGAAAAGCCAATACTATCAAGAAGGGATGAGGTGTTGCTTAATGAGCCTTTTGCTTCATGTGCTTAGTGATATGCTCCAAAACCCTCAATTACTTTCCCACATCCACAAATGACCTAAACCTAAAGCCAAAATCGGTCACACCGATTCTTTATATCCGGCGCCACCAATTCCAAAAGTCATGGCCACTGCCACAAACCCTAAGCAAATCGGTCTTACCGGTAGGGATCTCGGTCTCACCGAGATGGGGTTGCAATCTCTCTGTTTCCCTTCGTAACGTTTCGGTCTAACCGAAGTGAGCGATCGGTCCCACCGAGATTGCAATGTAAACTCTCTGTTTCCTTTTTGTAACATTTCGGTCTCACCGAAAAGAGCAAATCGGTCCCACCGAGTTTACCTGACCAACTCTCTGGAAAGCTTATTACCAAATCGGTCTCACCGAGTTTGTGTAATCGGTCTCACCGAGATTACGTTTATGCCATAACCCTAACCAAATCGGCCTCACCGAGATGCATGGCAGTCCCACCGAAAATCACTAACGGTCACTAGGTTTACTAAATCGGTCCGACCGAGTTTAACTATTCGGTCCCACCGAGTTTGGTAAATTGTGTGTAACGGTTAGATTTTGTGTGGAGGCTATATATACCCCTCCACCTCCTCTTCATTCGTGGAGAGAGCCATCAGAACGAACCTACACTTCCAACTTACCATTTCTGAGAGAGAACCACCTACTCATGTGTTGATGCCAAGATATTCCATTCCTACCATATGAATCTTGATCTCTAGCCTTCCCCAAGTTGCTTTCCACTCAAACCCTCTTTCCACCAGATTCAAATCCTATGAGAGAGAGTTGAGTGTTGGGGAGACTATCATTTGAAGCACAAGAGCAAGGAGTTCATCATCAACACACCATTTGTTTCTTCTTGGAGAGTGGTGTCTCCTAGATTGGCTAGGTGTCACTTGGGAGCCTCCGACAAGATTGTGGAGTTGAACCAAGGAGTTTGTAAGGGCAAGGAGATCGCCTACTTCGTGAAGATCTACCGCTAGTGAGGCAAGTCCTTCGTGGGCGACGGCCATGGTGGGATAGACAAGGTTGCTTCTTCGTGGACCCTTCATGGGTGGAGCCCTCCGTGGACTTGCGCAGCCGTTACCCTTCATGGGTTGAGGTCTCCATCAACGTGGATGTACGATAACACCACCTATCGGAACCACGACAAAAACATCCGTGTCTCCAATTGCGTTTGAATCCTCCAAACCCTTCCCTTTACTTTCTTGCAAGTTGCATGCTTTATTTTCCGTTGCCTATACACTCTTTGCATGCTTGCTTGAATTGTGTGATGATTGCTTGACTTGTCCTAAAATAGCTAAAATCTGCCAAACTATAAAATTGGGAAAAGGTTAAGTTTTTATTGGTCAAGTAGTCTAATCACCCCCCTCTAGACATACTTCAAGGTCCTACAAGTGGAATCAGAGCCTTGGTCTCCATTTGCTTTGATTTCCATAGCTTTTGGTGGTCATAGCCTTGGTTTCACAACCTAGGAGAGTATGGCGTCTAGCAAGGGAAATTATCACCGTAGAGGTCCTTACTTTGATGGTACTAATTTTGCTAGTTGGAAGCATAAGATGAAAATGCATATTCTTGGACATAACCCCACCGTTTGGGCAATTATTTGTATTGGCTTGCAAGGTGAATTCTTCGATGGGAGAGAACCGAACCTTGAAGCTAATGCGGAAGAATTAAAGATGCTACAATACAA
Source organism: Aegilops longissima (assembly GCA_021605205.1). Taxonomy (NCBI): domain Eukaryota; kingdom Viridiplantae; phylum Streptophyta; class Magnoliopsida; order Poales; family Poaceae; genus Aegilops; species Aegilops longissima. The sequence goes on from CM038676.1 coordinate 290,172,134, forward strand.
CGCTCAAGCATGTGACATCATCTTCAACGGATTGTGCCCCGAAGAATTCTACAAAATCAGCCGTCTTGAGAATGCAAAGGAAATTTGGGATACTTTGATTGATATGCATGAAGGTACCAAGTCCGTCAAGGAATCCAAGTTGGATGTGCTCCAAAGTCAGCTTGACAAGTTCAAAATGAAGGATGGTGAAGGTGTCGCTGAAATGTACTCTAGGCTTTCTCTTATCACAAATGAGATTGCCGGCTTAGGGAGTGAAGAGATGACCGACAAATTCATCATCAAGAAAATCCTAAGAGCATTGGATGGAAAGTATGATACCGTGTGCACATTGATCCAAATGATGCCAAACTACAAAGATCTCAAGCCAACAGAAGTCATTGGAAGGATTGTTGCTCATGAGATGTCACTCAAGGATAAGGAGGAACTTCACAACAAGTCAAGTGGTGCTTACAAAGCCTCAAGTGAAGCCCCCACATCATCAAGTGAGAAACCAACCTTCAATGAAGAATTGAGCTTAATGGTGAAGAACTTCAACAAATTCTACAAAAGTAGAAGCAAAGAAAGAAGCTCCAAGTCAAGGTCTTACAATGACAAGAGATCTTCTAGTCGAGAGCACAATTGTTACAATTGTGGGAGACCCGGACACTACTCCAATGAGTGTACGGCACCCTACAAAAGAAGAGAAGATTATCCAAGAAGAAGAAGCAAAAGAGAAGAATCACCACCAAGAGAGAGGAGGAGTAGAGATGATCGTTATGAACGAAGACCCTCACGGATAAGTAAGGATTCGGAAAGGAAGGACAAGTCATCAAGGAGCTACACAAAACGAAGACATCAAGCTCATATTGGTGAATGGGTTTCCGGCTCCGACTCCGACAATCACTCTGAGAGAAGCTATCATTCCGACTCCGAATATACTCAAGATGAAGGTGTTGCCGGTCTATCACTTGTGTCAACCAACTCCTACGACATATTTGACTCACCAAATGAAGGTGTTGGAAGATGCTTCATGGCCAAAGGTCCAAAGGTAACACATCCCGAGTATGTTGATTTTAATAGTGATGATGATGACTTGCTTGGTGATGATGATTTACTTGTTGACAACTCTAGTGATGAATACTATGATGAAACGTCAATTGATCATGCTAATCAAACGAATGACAATGATAAGGAGAAAATTGAGCTTCTAACTAAAGAACTAAACACTCTTAAGTTGGCTCATGAAACTATCTTCGAAGATCATCGAGAACTTTTAAGGGCCCATGAGAAGTTACACTTTGAAAAGCTAGTTCTTGAGCAAGAGCATGAGTTCTTAAAGGCAATCAATGATGATCTCCGCAAGAAAAGTTCTTCTTACATCGCCAAGTGTTTACTCTTATCTACTTACATGCCTCAAGTCAAGTCTAGTAACAAGTACAAGAAAGATACTTCCTCTAGTAGTAACAATAATAATGTCAAATCCAATGTTGTTGCTTCTAGTAGTTCTCTTGATTCCACTAATGATTCTCTTAGCCAAGTTACTCTTGAGCAAGAAAATAGTTTATTGAAGGGAATTATAGATAAAGGTGTTTACAAGAGCCTTGCCGGGAGTAAGCAATTCGAGGAAATTGTACGCAAGCAAGGAAGGCACCGGAAGAATCAAGGTGTTGGTTTTGAACGAAAGTTCAACGCCTGTAACATCCCAAATTTTCAATTTGGAATGTTATACATTAGGTCATCATGCATATCATATTTTCTCGCATTTTTCCGATCCTAGAAATTTCACGCAACTCAAGGACCCTCGGAGAGAGTTGGAAGTTTCATAATTTTCATATTTGGGATTTCTCAAATTTTGAAAATAGGATCATTGGATTATTTAAATTATCTTCATAAAGATTTTCCTATAAAAATATTTCGAGAGGGAATAATATGACTTTCCCAAACAATTAGGAAAAGTGAAGGTATTATAAATAAACCAAATTTGGTTTTGGAAGATTTATTTTGCTTAGGCAAAATGAGCATTTTAAAATTTTATGCATGTTTGCTGTTTTTAAAGTTCATTTTGTTCGACTCATTTTAGGAGTCGGGAAAATTTGTTTTATTTAAATCCGAGTTCGTTTGGTATTTTTTTAATTCGTTTTGGTTTAATTTCTATTTAAAAAATCTGCTTCCACTGGACCGAGGCCCACCGCCCAAAGCCAGCCAGGCCAGGCCGCGCCCAGCCCACCCGCCTCCTCCTCAAGGCTTGGTCGCCTCGAAGCGGTGCCCGCACACAGACGCCATCGCCGCCACCTCGAGTCCTTGGCCTGACCCGGCGCCCCCTCGACCCTCCCAAGCCACCGCCGCCTCCCTTTATAACCGGACCCCGGACCCCTCTCTCACCCCAACCCTTGAACCCGCCCGAGCCCCGACGCCGAAGCCCGCCGTGGGCGCCGCCCGCCGACGTCGCCGCCGCCGTGGACCCGCCGCCCCGACGCCAACCCGCCGCCCTCTCCCGAGCCCCGGGCGCCACCGGCGATCGCCGGAGGTAGTCACCGCCGCCCCGCACCCGATTCGGTTTTTCCACCGTGAACCGTCCGGTTTTTTTTTTTAAAAAAAATATGTGCGGTTTTTTTAAAAAACCTAGATTGGTTTTTTTTTCGGTTTTCTTAACTAACGAACGTTCACCGAACCGTTCGTTGCAATGAACGCGTTCGTTGGATTCGTTCTGTTAACGAACGTTCGCTTTTTAACTCGTTCGTCGTTTTTCTTTTTAAATCGGAATTAATCCGTTATTTTCTGATTTGATTTCAGATCCGATTTTCAAAACTGTTTTATTTCTCGCTCGTTTATCGGAATCAGGTGATTCAAGCGCCTGGAGTTTCGTAACGAAACCACCGTTCCGACTACCCTACTTTCACAGAGTTTTGCTACTGTGAAATTTTGACCTAATTTCAGATCGCTAAACCGAGACGTTCTCTCTCGAGTTTCGACTTTCGGAGTTTATTTTGATTCGATTCTTTTGCAACCAGGGTTCTTAAGTTGAACTTTCTGGTTAGATCTTTTATTCGAGATTTCCCTGTGCATTAGATGAGTACTTATTGTATGCTTGTTGTTTGTCTGCGTTAGATCACCCGGAGTCGCCGCTTGTTATTTCAATCTCTAGGACTCATGGATCATCAAGCAAGGCAAGTAACACTTTGATCATACCCTTCTCATACCCAGTTTTATGCATTAGATCTATTCCTCAACATTTGCATGATTAGGATCTAATTAAATTGTGGGTTTGGGAAGTAGATTGAGTAGTACCTATTACTGTTTTACTTATGAAACCTTGGGAGTTACTTCTCGTTTGCTTGTTCATGCCATGCTATGCTAGTAGACGTGGATTGGGTGAGTGAATATCCATGACAGATGTGAGATTGTTAATTAATGGTTTATCTAAGGTGGCAACCTAACACACATCTGGGTGGATTGAGGCACCTGGTTTCTATCGAGACTTGCTGTATTTCTTGGACCGCCACCCGTGCTCTAAGGGATCATAAGATTATTCAAACTGAAACTTCCGTGTGCAGCCACAAGCCAATTATGGGCTCTGGCGTAGTTGACTAAGTCGTCATGAACTCTTACGGGTAGGCTAGCTGATGTAGGGGATGTAGGTTGGTACGGTCTACCCACATGTAAGGTGCTAGCGCTTCGAAAGACTATGTCTCGGTCATCCGTTTCTCAAACACCATGTAGTCACGAGAATCAAGCGGAGGCGATCGAGTCTTGTGGGGAAAAGTGCATAAACCTCTGCAGAGTGTATAAACTAATCATGATTAGCCGTGTCCCGGTTATGGACAATTTGAGTATCCGGTACTTGATTATCATGTGAATCTCAACATGTTACTTCTAATAAAAGTTATTGGGTTTTGATGAGTACTTTTAATTGGGATTGAGGATGCTGTCAACCATTCTCAATGTTTAACAACCACCATGATAGTTAAATAAAATTGTTCCTTTGATGTAGGGAAAAATCAGCTTTATGCAAATGTAATCAGAGAGCCTTACCACCAGCCAAATATGCATGTAGTATAGGCTTATTCATTCATTGCTCTTATGTGTTACATTGCCAAATATTCCATGTCTTGACCCGTTTTGGCTGCAACTTTTCACGTTGCAGACTTTACAGACGACGAATAAGGTGTTAGGTCGTGGTTCTATACTTAGTGATGCCGTTGGAGTTGATGGACTCGCTTATCTTCCAAGCCTTCCGCTGTTATTATTAGATGGCCTTAAGCCATATTATTGTATTCAGTTCCCTTGTGGACAACGATGTAATAAGTGTGTGATTGCTACTCTGCTATAAATCCTTGAAGCTTGTGTGGTGTCAAGATTATCGATCCGTGGATGACATCGAGCACAGAGCGCTAGATCCATTCGGTCAGGTCGCTATAACGCCATCGGAGTTGAGTGGGAAGAAGATCAATACCCCAAGACAAAGTTTGTTCCTCAACAAGAGAAGTATGATCCTACTTCCTTCAAGGGACACAAGCTCAAGATGATCTTCCACCACAAGACCACAAGAACAAAGGCAAGGACAAGCTTCAAGAAGAGATTGATGCATTTGAAGAAGCACCTAAAGCCTCGCTCAAGTGGGTTCCCAAGACTACGCCAAGTTCTACTTCATCAAGTACAACTATAACTCCAAGGATTCCCATCAAGATGATGTGGATCCCAAGAAGAACTAAAGAGTTCTTGAGGGTGACTCCGCCAACATTCTTCACTCATATCATTTTGGCAAGAACAAGTGCAATCAACTTTCACATCTTGCACTAGTTCAAGGAGTCACAAACCCTCATGTTGGTAAGGCAAGGGACAAGGTAACCTAATGTTTTCATGGACATCATCTTGTGTGTGCATCACTCTATGTCTATGGATATTCTTGTTTGTTCCTTGTGGGACTAACCCATGTAGGCAAGTTGAAAGTGCAACTCACTCCAAAGGATTGCTCCAAATGATCTACATCAACATTGAGCATCTACATCTTCAACGCCTACATGAAGTCATCATCGACAAAACCCAAGGTTAGTTCATCCCTCTAAGGGGGGATCTCACATCTAGGGGGAGCTCAACTCTAAGAATTGAGTCAAAGCAACTCTAATGGTGTGAACACATTAATGCATTACGTAAAAGTGGTAACCCCACTTGAGCTTAAACGATGAGTATGACCTATGATCAAATGTTCTCATTTGACTCCTAAGTCAATATACTCATATATAGAAGACCTAGTCATCGCCAATTGCTTGATAGTTGCTAAATTTGGTTGTGCATGCTGTGCCACATATTTCAATTGCCATCTTATTGTGTGAGCATGTTGGTGCATATTTTACTCATTCAAGGACATCCACTTGTTGTTTTGATTGTTTGGATTCTTTTCTTTGTGCCAAGTGGATGGACAAGAATGCCTAAGAACCTTCTTTAGCTATCTATGCTTTTCTCGTCTCAAACTCTATTCATGCTACATCACAAAATTTGATCAAGTCAGATTCGAACCACTCTGTGTGAGGAGCACGGAGTCCCCGATTCGTCATAGACTTAAACTTCCAAAACCTCTTAGTGATTCTCGGTCTGACCGATCCTTCCATTTCGGTCCTACCGAGATCATCAAGTGATCTGAGTTTTCAATCTCGGTGCAACCGATTTGAACTTTCGGTCTCACCGATTTGTTTATGTGAATCGAACACAAGATGCATCTCGGTGCCACCGAGTTGTTCCACTCGGTCACACCGACAGGGTTGAGCTATATATAGCCACGGGCAAAATTTTGGAAATTTCTCCAAAACCCTTCGCCCGCGCAACAGCTCGCTCTGCCATCATGGTCTCCGGATCGTCTCCTCGTCGCCAGCAGCCTCCTGTCGCTGGTCTCTGCCGCCGTCAACGGATTTCGTCCCCGCCGTTGCCGCCGTAGCAAGTCCACCGCCAAGTTAGGGTATGGACTTAATATTTGTGCTATCCACGTTTGATTCCTGGCACATTGTTTTCATACTGATTCTTGCCACGATTGAAACTCTTCTATCCAGCCAAAGTAGATCATAGATTAGATGTGATTCAAATTTTTAGGTTTAGGTTTCTGCCGAAACCATCTCGGACCCACCGAGTTGAAAAACTCGGTCTCACCAATTTGGCTCATGCCATTGCACTAGTGACTCTCGGTCGACCAAGAATTACTAATCGATGCAACCGATTTGAGGATTCAAGAAACCCTAGCAGTCTCAAGACCACCGAACTGAAACTCGGTCCAACCGAGATCATCGGTTTAGGTTCCAAAACTGCTTCGTATCACCGAGTTTGAAAATCGGTGGATCCAAATGCTTTCATGGAAAACTAAGACTGAACTTTTGAGTCATTCTTTTGCAAAAACCTCTGCATTTTGTGATGCTCATCTTTTCTATCTCATCTATAACTCTTCACGAATTCAGCAATCAGCTTTTGCAAGATGTCCGATCAAAGTGACAGCCGAACAGTCAAAAGAGCAGATGGACTTGAGTGAGGGCACTAGTCCCTCAACTTCAGATGAAGGGAGCAGAAGTACTCCAAGCAATTTGCCTAAGGCTGCAACTAGGCTAAGGAGGAAAAGAACTTCAGATTCAGAGGATGAAGATTACAAGGCTGAGGAAGATGAGGCAACTTCCAAGAAAGGTCTGCTCAAGAAGGAATATGGCTTAGCAAAGGATATAAAGCCAGGCATGAAGACTAAAAGGCCTGCAAAAAGGCAACCTATGCCCAAGGCCAGAGCATCAACTCAACTTCCTGAAAATCCTGAACCCAAAGAACCAGCTGCTGCAGAAGGGAAGAAAAGAAAGGAAAGGGTCAAGATGACCATGGCGAGAGTTATTGGGAAGCCTTCCATGATGGAAGAGGAAGATGAAATTGCTGCACCAGCTCCAAAGGCACCAAATCTTATGGGTGATGCTATTAGATCGGGGCTGCCACATCTAAGCCCAAGGAAGCACCCAAAGCTGCCCCAAGGCCAAGTCTCAGACCAAAGAGGAATACCGGAGTATTCCATTGCTTTGAAGAACAAGGCCCCAAAGCTGAGGATCTTGATGAGGAAGATGAAGAAGGACAAGTTTTGACAAAGCTCAAGCCCAAGATACCAGACCACAATGATGCCCATCCTGTGGCTGAGGACATGAGAATCAGGAAGGACTCGGGATTGAGGATATGGAGGATGGCAGATCCATATGCTTCAAGAAGAAGAACTGCTGTTGACTACAGGTTCCACACAAAGGAACAACAGGACATCTATGAAACAATTCTGTTGGACAAGAAGCCCATAGTCTGTGACATGAGGTGGGTTGACTGGAATTTCATCAAGGAGAATGAAGAGCACTATCCTGGAGTGCAAGATAGCTTTGTTGCTTGTGGAGTTGCAGATTTTGTTGGGCAAAAGCTCACAAATTGGAATGATGAACTTATCATACAGTTCTACTCCACAACATATTTTTACCCAGATGGAAGAATTGTTTGATGTCCAAGGTACAAGGTACCGACCAACTGTTGAAGAATGGGCCAAGCTGATAAATGCCCCAGAGGAAAATGAGGATGACCTAGACATTTATGCAAAGAAGAAGATGGGTCACAATTCAATGGCTCACATGTACAAGGAAATTCCAGACAAGGCATTAGGAACTCACAAGTTTGGATCAGTTCACTTTCTGCTGTCGGGGTTGCCACCATAAATTGGATTACGAGGCACACTTTGTTGCCCAAGTCCGTGACCATAACATGATCAGAGGGCATGCCATCAACATGTTGCATGTGTTTGATGTTCCACAGAAGTTCAAAGTCATGAGCCTGATCATTGAAACAATCAAGATGTGCCACAGAAGTTCAAAGTCATGAGCCTGATCATTGAAACAATCAAGAGGACTGATCATTCTTGAATCTGATGTACCATCAACATGTTGCATGTGTTTGATGTGCCACAGAAGTTCAAAGTCATGAGTCTGATCATTGAAACAATCAAGAGGACTGTAGCAGATCAGAAGAGGAGTTGTGGATATGCACCTCAGATTCAAGAATTGATAAACTCAAAAATGGGCACAGGAAAATATCAGTTGGATAAGGAACACTTTCCACTTTATCCAGACTTTGAGGACAATGAGGTTGTCATTAATGAAGATGATCCACAATCAGTTCAAGCTCAGGAGAAGAAGGAGAAGGTAAAGAGGGAGAAAGCTGCCAAGATGCCAACTCAAGAGGAGGCATCTGAGTATTTCTTGAAGAACAAGCAGGAGCAGCTCGGATACTTAATAGCATCAACCCAGAGGATTGAGAAGGGTTTGGCCACCTCACTCAAAATCGGGAGAGCTTGGAGAGAATTATAGAACAAAAGTTCTATAACTTAGATGTGAAAGTAATCGAGATTCATCTGCGGTGGAGGAACTACAAGAGGACATGCAGGAGAGGAGGCAAAAACAACTAATGCATTTGCGGAGTGCCTAGAGCCCAGAGGTCATCTGTTGTGCGCCTCGACACAAGAGCAACTTCATCTGCACCAGCTACATGCCTCGGTGCCACCAGCTCCAAAGATCTACATCAGCTGCAGCTCCATCTACTTCAAGCTGAAGCTTTCGTCCTCGGCGTTATCCGGACTCCACCACCGTAAGATCAAGCACGAGAGTCGATCTAGCACTACGCATTTTCTATGAACTTTTGGTAACTTGTTGCCAAAGGGGAGAAAATGTATAGATCATAGGCTTCGAGAGAGAGTGTTGCTTTTGTTCTCTCTTGCTTTATTTGATGGTTTTCAATCTTTGTTTGCTTTTGGTTGAGATACTATGCTTGTGAGACATTGATGATCATGTGTTTGATCATAAGCTACACTTATGCATGCTTGATATTATCCTATCTATCTTATGTGATCACTCACTATGCTTGGTGATGAGTGCATGTATTCATTGTTTATTATTTTGAGCGCTCCACCAAGATGTATGTGACATGGAAGAGTAACCCATGAGCCTAATTCATTGTGCATTTGCAGTCCAAAGCAAATCTAAAACTATGCACAAATTTAGGGGGAGCTCTTGCTTATCACATACTTCTCAAAGCGACGATGTTATTTAACGGTTAGATTTTGTGTGGAGGCTATATATACCCCTCCACCTCCTCTTCATTCGTGGAGAGAGCCATCAGAACGAACCTACACTTCCAACTTACCATTTCTGAGAGAGAACCACCTACTCATGTGTTGAGGCCAAGATATTCCATTCCTACCATATGAATCTTGATCTCTAGCCTTCCCCAAGTTGCTTTCCACTCAAACCCTCTTTCCACCAGATCCAAATCCTATGAGAGAGAGTTGAGTGTTGGGGAGACTATCATTTGAAGCACAAGAGCAAGGAGTTCATCATCAACACACCATTTGTTTCTTCTTGGAGAGTGGTGTCTCCTAGATTGGCTAGGTGTCACTTGGGAGCCTCCGACAAGATTGTGGAGTTGAACCAAGGAGTTTGTAAGGGCAAGGAGATCGCCTACTTCGTGAAGATCTACCGCTAGTGAGGCAAGTCCTTCGTGGGCGACGGCCATGGTGGGATAGACAAGGTTGCTTCTTCGTGGACCCTTCGTGGGTGGAGCCCTCCGTGGACTTGCGCAGCCGTTACCCTTCGTGGGTTGAGGTCTCCATCAACGTGGATGTACGATAGCACCACCTATCGGAACCACGACAAAAACATCCGTGTCTTCAATTGCGTTTGAATCCTTCAAACCCTTCCCTTTACTTTCTTGCAAGTTGCATGCTTTATTTTCCGCTGCCTATACACTCTTTGCATGCTTGCTTGAATTGTGTGATGATTGCTTGACTTGTCCTAAAATAGCTAAAATCCGCCAAACTATAAAATTGGGAAAAGGTTAAGTTTTTATTGGTCAAGTAGTCTAATCACCCCCCTCTAGACATACTTCAAGGTCCTACACCCCTGATGTTTTTAAGGTATAAGAGTATATACAGGCGAAAGAAGTACGTCGGCGGAGCTACGAGGTGCCCACGAGGGTGGGGGCGCGCCCTCCTGCCTCGTGGCCGCCTCGTTGCGTCTCCGACTTCATCTCCAAGTCTTCTGGTTTGCTTTCGGTCCAAGAAAGATCATCGCGAAGGTTTCATTCCGTTTGGACTCCGTTTGGTATTCCTTTTCTGCAAAACTCTAAAATAGGCAAAAAAACAGAAATTGGCACTTGGACTCCGGTTAATAGGTTAGTTCCAAAAATAATATAAAAGAGCATATTAAAGCCCATTAAACATCCAAAACAGATAATATAATAGCATGGAACAATAAAAAATTATAGATACGTTGGAACGTATCAGGTACTACCGCACGCCCCTATGGTACTACTGTAAGGCAGGTATCAACTGGTACTGAAAATGCACGTAAGTAATAAATTACTTCTGTAACAACTTCCGTTGAGTTCGGAACTGTGCAAAAGTCCGACATGGTAGTACCGGACAGCGGTCGCAGTACTATCGCGTAAGAGCGGATGTAAAAAATTGCATCCGCGCTTACTTCCGGATGAATCAACTTCAGGGCTGGAGGCAGTGGTACTACCGCTCACCAGGAGCGGTACTACTGCTTCCCTGAGCAGTACTACCGCACGCCACAGAAGCTTTAGCATTTGGCAGCCTTCATATCACAGAGACATGGATAAACCGACGGTGCTCCATCGAAGCGAAGGAAAGGTGGTGCAAAGGAACATATGTGTACGTGTTGATTCCACCCAAACCTTTATGAAGTGGACCTCTCTTAATAGTATGGCTTTCCTACGACTCAAGTCCACCGAAAAGAAACGTAGAGAACAACTGTCTTTGATAGGCTCCGAGGGGCACCGAATCGTCTTGTGCCTAGACATGAGATATCTTAAATGCTCAATGCACACTATTAGTCCGCAAATGCATTGTCATCAATCACCAAAACACTTAGGGAGAAATATGCCCTTACACTCGAGTAATCATTTGTTGGGGAACGTAGTAATTTCAAAAAATTTCCTACGCACACGCAAGACCATGGTGATGGCATAGCAACGAGAGGGGAGAGTGTCTGTCCACGTACCCTCGTGAGACCGAAAGCGAAGCGTTATAACAACGCGTTGATGTAGTCGTGCGTCTTCACGATCCGACCGATCCAAGCACCGAACGTCACGGCACCTCCGAAGTTACGCACACGTTCAGCTCGATGGCGATCCCGGACTCGATCCAGCAAAGTGTCGGGATGAGTTCCACAAGACGACGGCGTGGTGACGATGATGATGCTCCACCGATGCAGGGCTTCGCCTAAGCTCCGCGACGATATGACTTCTCCGGCGCAGGGCTTCGCTTAAGCTCATGACGATATGACCGAAGTGGAATATGCCGGAGGGGGCACCGCACACAGCTAAGGAACGATCCGTAGATCAACTTGTGTGTCCCGGGTGCCCCCTGCCCCGTATATAAAGGAGCAAGGGGGTGCGGCCAGCCAAAGGCGCTGCGCTGAGGAGTCCTACTCCCACCGAGTAGGACTCCCCTTCCTAGTTGGAATAGGATTGAGGAGGGGAAGAGGGAAGGCGCCGCCCCCTCTCCTTGTCCTATTCGGACTAGAGGGGGGGGCGCGCCTGCCCCGGCCGGCCCTTCCTCTTCTCCCTATGGCCCATTAAGGCCCATTGACCCCGGGGTTCCGTAACCCCGGTGTCTGTAATTTCTGTTTTCATCCGGAACCTTCCAAGTCCAAACATAGGCTTCCAATATATCAATCTTTATGTCTCGACCATTTCGAGACTCCTCGTCATGTCCGTGATCACATCCGGACTCGAACAACCTTCGTACATCAAAACTTATAAACTCATAATGAACTGTCATCGAAGCGTTAAGCGTGCGGACCCTACGGGTTCGAGAACTATGTAGACATGACCTAGAACCATTCTCGGTCAATAACCAATAGCGGAACCTGGATGCCCATATTGGTTCCTACATATTCTACGAAGATCTTTATCGGTCAAACCGCATAACGATATCGTTGTTCCTTTTGTCATCGGTATGTTACTTACCCGAGATTCGATCGTCGGTATCCAATACCTAGTTCAATCTCGCATCGGTAAGTCCCTTTACTCGTTCCGTAATACATCATCTCACAACTAACTAATTAGTTGTTAATGCTTGCAAGGCTTATGTGATGTGTATCACCGAGAAGGCCCAGAGATACCTCTCCGACAATCGGAGTGACAAAACCTAATCTCGAAATACGCCAACCCAACAAGTACCTTTGGAGACACCTGTAGTACTCCTTTATAATCACCCGATTCGTTGTGACGTTTGGTAGTACCAAAGTGTTCCTCCGTAAACGGAGTTGCATAATCTCATAGTTACGAGGAACATGTATAGGTCATGAAGAAAGCAATAGCAATATACTAAGCGATCAAGTGCTAAGCTAACGGAATGGGTCATGTCAATCACATCATTCTCCTAATGATGTGATCCCATTAATCAAATGACAACACATGTCTATGGTTAGGAAACATAACCATCTTCGATTAATGAGCTAGTCTAGTAGAGGCATACTAGTGACTATCTGCTTGTCTATGTATTCACACATGTATTATGTTTCCGGTTAATACAATTCTAGCATGAATAATAAACATTTATCATGATATAAGGAAATAAATAATAACTTTATTATTGCCTCTAGGGCATATTTCCTTGATCTCCCACTTGCACTAGAGTCAATAATCTAGATTACACAAGAATGATTCTAACACCCATGGAGTCTTGGTGCTGATCATGTTTTGCTCGTGGAAGAGGCTTAGTCAACGGTCTGCAACATTCAAATCCGTATGTATTTTGCAAATCTCTATGTCTCCCACTTGGACTTGGTCCCGAATGGAATTGAAGCGTCTTTTGATATGCTTGGTCCTCTTGTGAAATCTGGATTCCTTTGCCAAGGCAATTGCACCAAGATTGTCACGAAAGATCTTCATTGGTCCCGATGCACTAGGTATGACACCTAGATCGGAAATGAACTCTTTCATCCAGACTCCTTCATTTGCTGCTTCGAAGCAGCTATGTACTCCGCTTCACATGTAGATCCCGCCATGACGCTTTGTTTAGAACTGCACCAACCGACAGCTCCACCGTTTAATAAAAATACGATCCGGTTTGCGATTTAGAATCGTCCGGATCGGTGTCAAAGCTTGCATCGACGTAACCATTTACGACTAGCTCTTTGTCACCTCCATATCGAGAAACATGTCCTTAGTCCTTTTCGTATTTCAGGATGTTCTTGACCGCTGTCCAATGATCCACTCTGGATTACTTTGGTACCTTCCTGCCAAGCTTACAACTAAGCATCGTCGTGTCCGGTACACAGCATTGCATACATGATAGAGCCTATGGCTGAAGCATAGGAACATCTTTCATTTTCTCTCTATCTTCTGCTGTGGTCGGGCATTGAGTCGACTCAATCTTACACCTTGTAATACAGGTAAAAACCTTTCTTTGCTCGATCCATTTTGAACTTCTTCAAAACTTTATCAAGGTATGTGCTTTGTGAAAGTCCAATTAAGCGTCTTGATCTATCTCTATAGATCTTGATGCCCAATATGTAAGCAGCTTCACCGAGGTCTTTCATTGAAAAACTTTTATTCAAGTATCCTTTTATGCTATCCAGAAATTCTATATCATTTCCAATCAACAATATGTCGTCCACATATAATATCGAAATGCTACTGAGCTCCCACTCACTTTCTTGTAAATCTGAGCTTCTCCAAAAGTCTCATATAAAACCATATGCTTTGATCACACTATCAAAGCGTTTATTCCAACTCGAGAGGCTTGCACTGACCATAAATTGATCGTTGGAGCTTGCACACTTTGTTAGCACCCTTTGGATCAACAAAACCTTCTGGTTGCATCATATACAACTCTTCTTCTAGAAATCCATTCAAGAATGCAGTTTTACATCCATTTGCCAAATTTCATAATCATAAAATGCGGCAATTGCTAACATGATTCGGACAGACTTAAGCATCGCTTCGGTGAGAAAGTCTCATCGTAGTCAACCCCTTGAACTTGTCGAAAACCTTTTGCAACAAGTCGAGCTTTGTAGACGATTACATTACCATCGGCGTCGGTCTTCTTCTTAAAGATCCATTTATTCTCAATGGCTTGCCGATCATCGGGCAAGTCAACCAAAGTCCATACTTTGTTCTCATACATGGATCCCATCTCAGATTTCATGGCTTCCAGCCATTTCGAATCTGGGCTCACCATCGCTTCTTCATAGTTTGTAGGTTCGCCATGGTCAAGTAACATGACTTCGAAATAGGATTACCGTACCACTCAGTGCGTATTTTACTCTGGTTGACCTCGAAGTTCAGTAGTAACTTGATCTGAAGCTTCATGATCATCATCATTAGTTTCCTCACTAATTGGTGTAGTTGTCACAGAACCGTTTCTTGTGATGAACTACCTTCCAATAAGGGAGCAGATCTGATTATCTCATCAAGTTCTACTTTCCTCCCACTCACTTCTTTCGAGAGAAACTCCTTCTCTAGAAAGGATCCGAATTTAGCAACGAAAACCTTGCCTTCAGATCTGTGATAGAAGGTGTACCCAACAGTCTCCTTTGGGTATCCTATGAAGACACATTTCTCCGATTTGGGTTCGAGCTTATCTGGTTGAAGTTTCTTCACATAAGCATCGCAGCCCCAAACTTTAAGAAATGACAACTTTGGTTTCTTGCCAAACCACAGTTCATACGGTGTCGTCTCAACGGACTTAGATGATGCCCTATTTAACGTGAATGCGGCCGTCTCTAAAGCATATCCCCAAAACGATAGCGGTAAATCAGAAGAGACATCATAGATCGCACCATATCAAGTAAAGTACGATTCGACGTTCGGACACACCATTTCTCTGTGGTGTTCGGGTGGCGTGAGTTGCTAAACTATTCCACATTGTTTCAAATGTAAACCAAACTCGTAACTCAAATATTCTCCTCCACGATCCGATCGTAGAAACTTTATTTTCTTGTTACGATGATTTTCCACTTCACTCTGAAATTCTTTGAACTTTTCAAATGTTTCAGATTTGTGTTTCATTAAGTAGATATACCCATATCTGCTCAAATCATCTGTGAAGGTGAGAAAATAACGATACCATGCCGTGCCTCAACATTCATTGGACCACAAACATCGGTATGTATGATTTCCAACAAATCAGTTGCTCGCTCCATAGTTCCGGAGAACGGCGTTTTAGTCATCTTGCCCATGAGGCACGGTTCGCAAGTACCAAGTGATTCATAATCAAGTGATTCGAAGCCCATCGGTATGGAGTTTCTTCATGCGTTTTACACCGATATGACCCAAACGGCGATTACCACAAATAAGTTGCATTATCATTATCAACTCTGCATCTTTTGGTTTCAACACTATGAATATGTGTACTACTACTATCGAGATTCAATAAAATAGACCACTCTTCAAGGGTGCATGACCATAAAAGATATTATTCATATAAATAGAACAACCATTATTCTCTGTCTTAAATGAATAACCGTCTCGCATCAAACAAGATCCAGATATAATGTTCATGCTTAACGCGGCACCAAATAACAATTATTTAGGTCTAAAACTAATCCCGAAGGTAGATGTAGAGGTAGCGTGCCGACCGCGATCACATCGACTTTGGAACCATTTCCCACGCGCGCCGTCACCTCGTCCTTAGCCAATCTTCGCAATCCGTAGTTCTGTTTGAGTTGCAAATATTAGCAATGAACCAGTATCAAATACCAGTACTACTGCGAGTATTAGTAAGGTACACATCAATAACATGTATATCACATATACCTTTGATCACCTTGCCATCCTTCTTATCCGCCAAATACTTGGGGCAGTTCCGCTTCCGATGTCCAGTTTGCTTGCGGTAAAAACACTCGATTTGTGGCTTAGGTCCAGACTTGGGTTTCTTCTCTTGAGCAGCAACTTTCTTGCTGTTCTTTTGAAGTTCCTTCTTCTTTCCTTTGCCCTTTTCTTGAAACTAGTGGTCTTGTTGACCATCAACACTTGATGCTCTTTCTTGATTTCTACCTCCATGCTTTTAGCATTGCGAAGAGCTCGGGAATTGTTTTGGTCATCCCTTGCATATTATAGTTCATCACGAAGCTCTTGTAGCTTGGTGGCGATGATTGGAGAATTCATCAATGACACTATCATCCGGAAGAGTAACTCCCGTTGAATCAAGTGATTATTATACCCGGACATTTTGAGTATATGTTCACTTGATGAACTATTCTCCTCCATCTTGCAGCTATAGAACTTATTGGAGACTTCATATCTCTCAATCCGGGCATTTGCTTGAAATATTAACTTCAACTCTGGAACATCTCATATGCTCCATGACGTTCAAAACGTCGTTGAAGACCCGGTTCTAAGCCGTAAAGCATGGCACACTGAACTATCGAGTAGTCATCACTTTGCTCGCGCAGACGTTCACAACTTCGGCGTTGCTCTCTGAAAGAGGCTTCGCACCCAGCGGTGCTTCGGGGCGTAATTCTTTTGTGCAGCAATGAGGATAATCCTCAAATTCGGACCCAGTCCGTGTAATTGCTACCATCATCTTTCAACTTTGCTTTCTCAAGGAACGCATTAAAATTCAACGGAACAACAAAGACGAGCCATCTATCTACAAATAAACATAGACAAGCAAAAATACTATCGGTACTAAGTTCATGATAAATTTAAGTTTAATTAATCATATTAAAACCTCCCACTTAGACAGACATCTCTCTAGTCATCTAAGTGATTACGTGATCCAAATCAACTAAACCATGTCCGATCATCACGTGAGATGGAGTAGTTTCAATGGTGAACATCACTATGTTGATCATATCTACTATATGATTCACGCTCGACCTTCGGTCTCCGTGTTCGAGGCCATATCTGTTATATGCTAGGCTCGTCAAGTTTAACCTGAGTATTCGCGTGCGCAACTGTTTTGCACCGTTGTATTTGAGCGTAGAGCCTATCACACCCGATCATCACGTGGTGTCTCAAAGACGAAGAACTTTCATAGCGGTGCATACTCGGGAGAACACTTCTTGATAATTTTAGTGAGAGATCATCTTATAATGCTACCGTCAATCAAAGCAAGATAAGATTCATAAAGGATAAACATCACATGCAATCAATATAAGTGATATGATATGGTCATCATCATCTTGTGCTTGTGATCTCCATCGTCGAAGCACCGTCATGATCACCATTGTCACCGGTAGCGACACCTTGATCTCCATCGTAGCATCGTTGTCGTCTCGCCAACTATTGCTTCTCGACTATCGCTCTCGCTTAGTGATAAAGTAAAGCAATTACATGGCTTTGCATTTCATACAATAAGCGACAACCATATGGCTCCTGCTAGTTGCCGATAACTCGGTTACAAAACATGATCATCTCATACAATAAAATATAGCATCACGTCTTGACCACATCACATCACAACATGCCCTGCAAAACAAGTTAGGCGTCCTCTACTTTGTTGTTGCAAGTTTTACGTGGCTGCTACGGGCTGAGCAAGAACCGTTCTTACCTCGCATCAAAACCACAGCGATAGTTTGTCAAGTTGGTGCTGTTTTAACCTTCGCAAGGACGGGCGTAGCCACACTCAGTTCAACTAAAGTGAGAGAAACCGACACCGCGGTCACCTTTAAGCAACTAGTGCTCGGCGGTGAAACCAGTCTCGCGTAAGCGTCTGGCGTAACGTCGGTCCGGGCCGCTTCATCTCACAATACCGCCGAACCAAAGTATGACATCTTTGGTAAGCGGTATGACTTATATCGCCCACAACTCACTTGCGTTCTACTCGTGCATATGACATCAATGCATAAATCCAGGCTCGGATGCCCTTTGTTGGCGAACGTAGTAATTTCAAAAATTTCCTCGCACACGCAAGACCATGGTGATGGCATAGCAATGAGAGGGAGAGTGTCGTCCACGTACCCTCGTGAGAACGAAAGCGAAGCGTTATAACAACGCGATTGATGTAGTCGTCGTCTTCACGATCCGACCGATCCAAGCACCGAACGACGGCACCTCCGAGTTCGCACACGTTCAGCTCGATGGCGATCCCGGACTCGATCCAAAGAAAGTGTCGGGGATGAGTTCCGTCAACCTGACGGCGTGGTGGCGATGATGATGCTCCACCGACGCGGGCTTCGCCTAAGCTCATGACGATATGACTTCTCCGCGCAGGGCTTCGCCTAAGCTCATGACGATATGACCGAAGTGGAATATGGTGGAGGGGCACCGCACACGGCTAAGGAACGATCCGTAGATCAACTTGTGTGTCTGGGGTGCCCCCGCCCCCGTATATAAAGGAGCAAGGGGGGTGCGGCCAGCCAAAGGCGCGCTGGAGGAGTCCTACTCCCACCGAAGTAGGACTCCCCCTTCCTAGTTGGAATAGGATTGGGGAGGGAAGAGGGAAGGGCGCCCCCCTCTCCTTGTCCTATTCGGACTAGAGGGGGGGGCGCGCGCCTGCCCCGGCCGCCCTTCCTCTTCTCCCTATGGCCCATTAAGGCCCATTGACCCCGGGGTTCCGTAACCCCGGTGTCCTCGTAATTTCTGTTTTCATCCGGAACCTTTCAAGTCCAAACATAGGCTTCCAATATATCAATCTTTATGTCTCGACCATTTGAGACTCCTCGTCATGTCCGTGATCACATCCGGGACTCGAACAACATTCGGTACATCAAAACTTATAAACTCATAATGAACTGTCATCGAAACGTTAAGCGTGCGGACCCTACGGGTTCGAGAACTATGTAGACATGACCTAGAACCATTCTCGGTCAATAACCAATAGCGGAACCTGGATGCCCATATTGGTTCCTACATATTCTCGAAGATCTTTATCGGTCAAACCGCATAACGATATACGTTGTTCCTTTTGTCATCGGTATGTTACTTACCCGAGATTCGATCGTCGGTATCCAATACCTAGTTCAATCTCGTTACTCGTTCCGTAATACATCATCTCACAACTAACTCATTAGTTGTTAATGCTTGCAAGGCTTATGTGATGTGTATTACCGAGAAGGCCAGAGATACCTCTCCGACAATCGGAGTGACAAAACCTAATCTCAAATCGCCAACCCAACAAGTACCTTTGGAGACACCTGTAGTACTCCTTTATAATCACCCGATTCGTTGTGACGTTTGGTAGTACCAAAGTGTTCCTCCGTAAACGGAGTTGCATAATCTCATAGTTACGAGAACATGTATAGGTCATGAAGAAAGCAATAGCAATATACTAAGCGATCAAGTGCTAAGCTAACGGAATGGGTCATGTCAATCACATCATTCTCCTAATGATGTGATCCCATTAATCAAATGACAACACATGTCTATGGTTAGGAAACATAACCATCTTGATTAATGAGCTAGTCTAGTAGAGGCATACTAGTGACTATCTGTTTGTCTATGTATTCACAGATGTATTATGTTTCCGGTTAATACAATTCTAGCATGAATAATAAACATTTATCATGAGATAAGGAAATAAATAATAACTTTATTATTGCCTCTAGGGCATATTTCCTTCATCATTTATAATAGTCAATATATAACTAGTATCACCTAATGAATTTCTGTGAACGGTCCCCATAAATTACAATGCACCTAATCAAGAATACCTTCAGCTGTATGAACTAGAGTATGGAACTTCACGCTCTTGTGCTTGCCGAAGATATAGTGCTCGCATTTTTTCTAATTTTCTAGTTTCATCTCCATCAAGAAGACCTCTCTTAGTTAACTCTGCCAAACCAAGTTCACCATATGTCCAACACACACATGCTAAAGGTTAGTAGCATCACAACCAGAATTCTTTGAAATAACTAGAGTAGCGTTACCTGAAACGGTAGAACCTTGAATCTAATAAAGACCATTGGTTGAAGTTAAATCACCTTTCATCACAATAAGATAACCTCAGAGAGATAATATTTCTCTTCATCTTCAGAATATAGCAAATGTCTGTCAAAGTTCTGATTGTGTCATGAAACATATTGATTCAAATGAAACGTATGACTTCAATCTTGCACGGTGAATTATCAAAACCCAAAACAGAACCAAAAGTAGTGGTGGAATAAAAACTAGTAAACCAATCTCTATGTGGGCACATCTGAAAAGTACATGCGGTGTCAAGTACCCACTCATCATTGGTCTCAGCACATCCAACAATAACAACAAGAGCATCACCAGAACTATCATTACGAGCAACATTAGCAGAATTGTCACCTTCTTTGTTACTTTCTGATTTATATCTGGCATTCCTCTTTTCCTTGTTCGGCAACTTGAAACAGTCTAAGATGTCATGCCCGTCTCTCTTGAAATATCTCCAAGAGTGTTTCCTGCCTCTAGAATGCGATCGACCGATGTAAACGTTCTTACTTTTGCCACTATTTCCATTATGCGATTTCTTCTTCTTTGTCCCGCCATGAACAGATAATCCCTCGGCTTGGGAAGAACTTGAACCATCGTGAGGCACCATTAGTTTCAGCTTCTCCTTGGAGTTCAAAGCTTCATAAACTTCATTAAGCGTGAGAGTATCACGACTATATAATATGGTGTCTCTAAAATTGGTATAAGAACTTGGCAGTGAACATAATATCATTAAAGTTGTCTCTTCGTACTTAACATCCATTACAGGTAGATCCAATATAATCTCTTTAAATTTTGTGATATGATTTAAAACATTATCTCCTTCGGGTAACCTGTGCAGGAATAATTTTGCTTGAGATGCATCTTGCTCGTAAGATCTTAGCGGGGTCATGGTTTCTGCTCGAGCGGCTCGATCTGACTGGGTGCCACCCATATCTGACGATCTGGTGACTCGGTGGTTGTTCGGTCGTGGCATTAGGGGTATGTGGTGCAAGTTGGTTGTGGTGTGCGGCACTGGAGACGCGCTGCTTTGGTAGCTCCCCCGGTTGGCGGCCTCTGGCTCATGCATCAAGTCCTGGCAGGCTTGCCAACCAAATTTGGTGCTCTGGCAACCAGAGGCTATGAAGAGGCTTCGCCGGTGACTGGTTTTGGTGGTATGCGTGGTGACTCCTTGACAGGATGGTGGTCTGCGCTGGTGCCATTCTGGGCAGGCCTTTGGTGTGCTCTGAGCTCACACTGCTAGTGGTGCTCCGACAAGATCTATGTGGGGCAACGTGTGGGGTCTGTTGGTTCTGATCAGGTGGTGTGTTTTGGGGACTTCGTTCTCTAACATAGGTGTTCTTTTCTCTCGATGAAAGTCTTGCTCGACCTTGGTCGGGGCTGGTAGCAAATGATGCCTTTGGGTATGGTTGTCCTTGTTGGGGGCGTCACTGAGGGGATCCAACACCTCTTCCATCCTCAAGATCTTTCCTCCCGATGAAAATTGTGATTCGTTTGATTGAACCGATGATGGTAGTGCATGCGGCGTCATTACTTTGTTGTAAGCATCGTCTTGGAGTCAAGTCTTGGATTGAGCACCGGGTTAGTGGTGATGTGTTTGGTCATGAGCGGGCATTGATTTGGCGAGTGTGGAGTCGATGGTGGTGCATCGCGCTAGCACTATGACTTGTTGGCTGGCCAACGGCGCTGGGTAGAAGGAGCACCGTTATCATGCAAGGGGCGCCACATGAATTGTGTCAGCCATCCTCTTCGGATCAGAGCGGCATATGTTTTCCTCTATCAGACATATCGTTCCTCTTCGATGTCGTCGAGGTTCGCAAATATGCTTGTGGCAGCCTGGGACAATTTTTGTTGTGCACTCTGGTAGCGGCAAAGACGCTCGACTGCCCGGCCGCTCTTGGATTTTGACCTTTCTGGCGTTTTGTATGTTTTTGGTGCTTTAGACCTAGCCTGGCTGGGTGTTGTTTATGTTTTCATCCGGTTTTTCTTGATAAACAGACCAGTCCTTTCTTTCTCCCTTTTTGGCGTTCATGTGCATTCCTTCTTTGTGAGTGTTCTTTGTAATACTCATTTCTAATCAATGGATTTGATAGCTCTTCCGCCAATATTTAAATTATTATATTTTGGGTGAAAGTTTGAAAAATTATCATCAATTGGTCATACAATTTTATTTCTACTCCCCTTGTATGCGACCCTAAACGACCCAAGGAGGATAATCCTCGTTGTGCTTTGACGCGGCAAAACCGATAAGGGGAGTCACCCACCCATGGATCCATAGACAGACAGCCCATTCTGTCCATTTCACGGAAAAGCCCTCGCCATCGTGGCTGGGTGGATCCGTGGATGGATGGATGGATGGAGTGTTTTTCCTCCATGTGCGCGCATTTATTTTGCTTACCTTCCGTAGCATCCGTCCCTTTCAGCTCCCATTCTACTATCTTCTCTCTCCCCTCCCCACTATTATATAGCCATGGGTGGCGCACTGGCTCCCTCCCTCCATCCACAAGGCCTTCCTTCCTTCCTTCCTTGTGTTTGTGCTAGCAGCGCACGCACCCCACACCACCACGACAATCACCCTCCACGCGCGACTCCTGCTTGCTTGCTTGCTAGAGTCAAGCACCACCTACCCAGGTAGCTATCTAGCTAGTGAGAAGAGACACGCAGCGAGTGAGAGAGATGAGGCAGTCGAGGTTCAAGAGGATCTGCGTCTTCTGCGGCAGTAGCCAGGGCAAGAAGAGGAGCTACCATGACGCCGCCATTGAGCTCGGCAACGAGCTGGTAACCATGCTTACCACCCTCCGTACCTCTACCTACCTTGGTTATTCTGTCCGCGGACTTCGTGTCCACTTCATGCGCGTGCGTAGTCACACCATATTTCTGAACCGGCCGGGCCGGGTAGTCACTCACACCAATATGAATTTGCAATTTACTTTGAGGCATTTGCTGCCCAACTTTTGTCAAAATTTGCCCGCTTTCCTTCCTCCCCCGCAATTCCACAAAAGTCATTCCTCCCCTGTGCTCGTCAAACATCGCCGGCCCTACCGCATTCACGGCTCCATTAAATCGAAATTAAATTAGAGCTATAGTAGCGCTGTTCTGCCCCCACCCTCTTGATCGATCGCGTTCAAGAAGCATGTTACCTTTCATCTGTGCCAGCCGCTGAGGAGTTTAATCGTACGACGGTTTATTTGAATTTATAATTACTGGGTGGTGACTTGGCACGTTGTTGTGGCAGGTGGCGAGGGGCGTGGACCTGGTGTACGGCGGGGGAAGCATCGGGCTCATGGGCATGGTGTCCCAGGCGGTGCACGACGGCGGCAGGCACGTCATAGGGTACGTAACAATCTCAGCTCTCGCTCCATCTGTATGGAGATGTTTTTGTTCTCGTTTTGCTAGCAAGCTAGCCTGGTGGATGCATGTGCTGATCACTTGTTTTGTCATCTTGTTGTCCATGCGCAGTGTCATTCCCAAGACCCTCATGACCCCAGAGGTATGTCCGCTACTCATGCATGTCTACGGCTACTAGTAGGAGGGAATATCCTGTCTAGATGCATGTTTTTAATAAATATAAATAAACTGGAGATTTGCAAAAGAATTGTTCGACAAAATTTTGAAAGAAAGTAGCATCTTGCTAGTTTTGAACCTAAAACTCAATTTACTTTTCAAGATAATCAGACAAAATTTGTCAGTGCGGAAACCAGCAGCAGCATGTACAGTATAGTACTAGGAACATCCCACGCGTACCAAACAGACCGACATTCTCCGCCGTCCATGGCCTGCCGTGTCATCCGGCTCGTCCGAAAGATCTTGGACATATGCATGCCACAGTCGGGTTACCTGCAGCTGCAAACGCTTGCTTCTGTTGGAGCCAATCATGGCAACGTGCTCACGTTCGGGAGTTGTTTATGTCGTCGCTGTTAGTGTTAGGGCGTAGAGTCACTAGTAATAATCAAATGGGCTTGGGAGTTTGAAGCACTCCTGCCGGTGCTGCAGTCCCGGGGGACATGGCACTTGGGTGTGCAAAAGAAAAGAATACCCTTTACTACTCTTACCTGGAGGAGGAGCAGTTGTGATCAAGAGGTAGCAGTATGCTTTTGGCACAAATCCAGATCTCGGCGTGAGGATAAAATACTAGTGGTGCAAAAAGCGCAGCTGTACACTGAGTAGTAGAGCAATCTCTTGCCACCAAAAGCCTTGCCATGGCAGCATATTGGGTTATTGGCATCATCTCCTTTCTAATCTGCCTACTAGGGAAAAAGAGGGGTTGCCTTCTTTGGCTGCCCGGCCCTCATGTTTTCTTCAGAATAATGCGTTTCCAAAAGATAAATGAAACGGCCGTCCATGATACGCACTAGGGTTACCGTATCGTATTGTGGTTTATCCTGTACTACCATTTCACATCACTGGTAGATGGTGTGCTCAGAAACAATTAAATCGTGGTTCAGAGGACTATCATGTTCATGCATATCCAGAGTCGTTTTTCTTTTGTGTTGGGTGTGGCTTTGTTGTGGTCCTCAGCCTCCTGCTTGTCCTTTCAACCTTACCCAAGGGGGTAAAAAGAGAGAGGGTATTTGAACCAGCTAATGGCATTTTTGGTGTCCTTGAAGCACAGTCATGCCCCATCTTGGGAATGTGGGTAGTGTTTGTCTCCACAAATACTATGTCACGAAACACAGAGACCAAGCATCATGGCATGGCAGAGACTTATTTCGTTTGCAGCAATGTTGATGTTTTCTCTGTGTCTGTTTCAGATAAGCGGTGAGACGGTGGGGGAGGTGAGGGCAGTGGCGGACATGCATCAGAGGAAGGCAGAGATGGCAAGGCACTCTGACGCCTTCATAGCCCTGCCTGGTGAGTCACACAAACTCAGCACACACATGTAACGACGATATTAGCCTGCCTGCGTCTTTACCTCGCCTGAATCAGGATCAGGATCAGGTGAATATATAGAACATTCATTGCTCTGCAGAAATCAATGGCAGGTTACAGTCAGGCTGTAACTTGTCGTTTTTCACATGTCTATCTATATCTAAGAAATGAAAGCTAGCTCCAGATCGCATGCATGAATCTGGGTCCAGCTAGCAGGTGTAAATTCCAAATAATTGGCGCAGACGTTCTATTCCCTCCGTTCCTAAATAATTGTCTTTCTAGAGATTTCAACAGGTGACTACATACTGAGCAAAATGAGTGAATCTACACTTTAAAACATGTCTACATACATCCGTATGTTGTAGTCTATTTGAGATGGTTAGAAAGACAAATATTTAGGAACGGAGGGAGTAGTAGTAGCATCACCCCCACCGAGTACATGCATGGAGGTGTCGAGCTGCTCGTGTTGCACGTCGTGTTGTGCGATGTACAACGAACCAGTAGCAGATTATTCACGTGAGTTGTGTCAATGCAGGAGGATATGGTACGCTGGAGGAGCTGCTCGAAGTGATTACATGGGCGCAGCTCGGCATCCATCACAAGCCGGTACGGGTTGCCACTGTCCTTTTTGTCGATCCTTCCTTCAGATTGAAATTGAGAAATGTCTGAAACGAACGCAATGTTCCTTGCTTGCTTCAGGTTGGGCTGCTGAACGTGGACGGGTACTACAACTCGCTGCTGACCTTCATCGACAAGGCCGTGGAGGAAGGGTTCATCAACACCAGCGCGCGCCGCATCATCGTGCTCGCCCCCACGGCGGAGGAGCTCATGGAGAAGCTCGAGGTACATACATATTCTGACCCTGAAAAAATTGCATATTCTGACCCTGAACCTGAACCTGAACCTGAACCTGAACTCGCGCATATAAAATTCTGCATCTGACAGATGAGGCTGCTTGTTTCTGTTCAGGACTACGTGCCTTACCACGACAGGGTGGCGTCGAAGCTCAACTGGGACATAGCGGCGGAGATAGGGCACCTAGGGTACTGACCAGGACGTTGTGGCTGCAGCCAAGGGCGAGGCCGGCCAGCCGGTTGCCATGCATGCATGTGTTTAACTCTGATGATGATGATGCGGATTTGGAGTGCAGGATTGATGAAGGGGTTTCCGTTGTTTGATTGTTGTTGTAGTAGCAACTAGCAAATTGTGCGAGCGTGCGTGCGTTTTGTATATGTTGTGCTTCCATCGGGGACAGCTCAAGGATATTGTAAAACCTGACCGGTTTCAAGCTCCCTATTAGAGCATCGCCGTCCATCTCTGCGTGCTTAATTAGTACTGCTGCTGCTGATATCAGTCAATATCTCTACTCCTAATGTCTTAGTTGGTAGGTTGCGTTTCGGGTTTTATTTTCGTCCCACTTCACTCGATCTTTTTTGGTACTTCTTTGGTACTTCCTCCCACCTCCCGCTCAGCCGCGAAAAACCAAGGAAAACCCTCCAGCCAAATCCCCCACCCGCCCCCACGCGCCTAACCTTCTGTAGAACCCATCTGTCACGAATGAAAACAAACCGGTGAAAATAAACCGGCGAAGGTTAACCAACGAAAAAAATCGCTGACCAAACTCCCATACGTCGACCAAGGTATCGTGCCCGAGGCAAATATCGCCCGACTCTCTACGCCTCGTTAAGCCCGCCGCCCTTCGTCCCCGCGCCCTCCAGATCCCGCCTCGCCCGGCGCCGCCGACCCCGCCTCTCCACGGCTCCGGCGCCGCCCCACATCTCACCTCCCATGTAAAAAAAACCCGCCGCCTCCTCTCGATCCACCCTCCCGCTGCGACCTCTCTCTTCCTCGTCTCCCGCTCCCACCGCCGCCCCATCTCCCGCTCGCCGCCGTCGCCTCGCCGACGGCGACAGGGAAACCCTAGATCACGCGCCCGCCACCCTATCTCCCCGCCTCGCTCGCCGCCGCCGCCGGAGCGGCCGACGAAGCCTCGCGTCGCCTCAAGGAAGGCGGCGGGGGGCCTTTCGTCCGTTTTCGTGAGGCCATGGCTGCTGGCGGCGGAGGATGGATCTGCGCGGTGTCTGCGCGTAGAGTGCGGCGTATCCGTCTTGCGAGCTTCGTCGCGGCGTCGGCGGGAGGCGTGGCGCCGTGGCTGTGTGGTGGAGGGCGCCGTGGAGCGGCGTCGTCTGGGCGTGGGCGGGCGCCCGTGCTCGGCCGCAAGAAGGCTTCATGGCGCGTCGCCGGCGTCTTGGCGCAGGCGCCAGAGTTGATGCGACCTCGGCCGTTGGTCTAGCGGCGGCGAGCGATCTGGCCGTCTGTGGGCGGGCGTCCCTGCCGATAGCGCCGCTGCCTCCTCGAGGGCGGGCGTTCTTGGGCGTGCTCCTTGCGCGGCTGTGCGCGAAGCGGCGTTGCGCGATCGCGCGTGAGGGCCGGCGCGGATCTGGGCATGGCGTGCGAAGTGGCGTTTCTCGCTCGATCTGCTGCTACGGTGTCGGCGGCGGAAGGAGATGGTCGGTGGTTGGAGGGCTGTAGGCGCTGGTCTTACAGTGAGGGTTGGCGAGGTGGGCTACTCGGGTCCACCGGTTGGATGGTTAAGGTTGCGGTGAAAGCTGAACTCCGGCGGTGGCGGAGTTGTCGATGGCGGCACCGGCAGCCGTTTCCTTCTGAAGGTATCAATGTTGCAGTCCTCACCTTCCACTGCCCCATGTCTCCCCCTGTGATTTACTGAAAACCTGATTCGTTGTACTGTATTGCGCAGCAGCCAGACATGCCCATCCGGCCGGAAAGGAATCGGCAAGCTGCAGATTGATCAAGCTAAGTAATTTTCTTATCTTTGTTTGCATGGCCAGATAGCACGCCTTCTTGCTGATTACTTCTTCCCGTACACTCACGTGAAACAACATAGATTCACTAATTGATTTCGGCCAGATGCGTTAATACAGAAAGTTAGCTTGATTAGTTAATCTTCAGCTATTTGGGCCTAATATTGTTTTGATCTGGCCAAGTTCACACTGGGTTCTTATTTTCATAAGGCCAAATGGTGTTCATCAATGCTTGGACATGAACTCTGTTGTCATCCTATTTTAACAATATTAGGCCCAAATTTGATGTATTTTCATAACGCTGAGCTCTGTTGTCATCCTATTTTCTACAATCTTATGCTATTCTTTTTCGTCCATTCGTTTGCTTAACATTATATTCTCTGTAGATATGTCAAATTTGATGTGTTTGAAAGATGACTAAGAGTAGCAGTACTGTCGTATGGCCGGCTTAATTAATATTCCAACCACCAATCGTGGCTACTAACTACCAAGAAAAGCAGTCATATGTGTACCTTTACTAAGAGTAGCAGTTCCTGAAGTTTATATATTGCAGACTGCGGTGTGGTGGTCAATAAATCATGTCAAATGTTGTAGGGTGCTCGAAGTAATGAGTTTGCTGCTGCTTCAAGGTTGGAAGAAACATTCAACTTCTACCATACTACCAGTCCTGATGTAGCTAAGCTTTTCCACATTGACCCTGCAGCCAAGTGCACCTCTGTAGTCTTGTTGAAGAAAGAGGAGGAGAAGTTAAACATATAAGGTATTTTTATCACTAACTTGGTTCAGCTTCCAGCAGCTGCATTTTCTTTCTATGCATATTAGATTATTTGACCTATGAATTCATTATAAATGTACCGTGCTTTGTGCTGACAATGAGTTCAGAGCATCTAGCATTGCCGAAGTCATATCGGTTAACACACTAACACTGATCACCACCCTCACACAGGAAAATGCCTCTGCGATATTTTATAGTCCAGTCAAGAAACCAATATGTTCCGTCCTCCTCTATTTTGCAATAACTCGCTCGGTTTTCCCGATCCTTCGTGTCCTTTTCCTATCAAGGCTGGTAGTTATTCCTCTTCTTGATTGTTTTGTGTGTCGTCACAGGTGTCGTGGCTGGACGCCACATGGACCCCACCTCCGCCGCAGGGGCGACGTGTATTTCCTCTTGCTTCACCGCCTTATAGCCAAGCAGACCAGGAGTGATCTCCTCTCCTACTACACCAGCGGCCTTCACTGGCTCTGGAGACATGCTGGCCATTGACGCTCCGACGCCGATGAGTAATCAGTTCCATCATTGACATATAACCTGACAAGGTAGTGGCACATGCTCTCCTCATCATGATATGATCTAATTTTTGTTCGCTTGATCTTGATGTGTCGTTTGCTGCCTGTTTATCTTTACTTTAACTGCTCACTACAGAGTACGGTTGTCGGTATATACTCTCATTCCATGATTTATCTTTACTTTAACTGCTCACTTCATCTCACAGTTGTTGGGCAGGATGGGTTCCGTTGGCGTTGTAGTCCAGACACAATAATTCTTTGAAGCAGCGCCGTAGTGGAATGATGTAAAAAAAAGTGTGATGTGCCACAATTTGGATGAAATGATTTCTAGTTGCTATGAGGAACGAAGCTTAATCGGTGACTGCACTCTTTTTAACCAAGCTTCAGCCTAAGGTAAATGATACCACATATTATGCCTCCTGTTTTTAATCTTCTATTTCTCATGCTGAAGTGTTGCTATTAATACTTGTATGTTAATTTAGCTATTGGAATCCTTCGTCATCTTCCTGTTTGGTTTAGTAATTATTTGGGAGATAATCACTTTAGGGTTTCAGGCACCTTGGTATGCACATGGCAATGCAAAGCCCAAGAATATGATTCTGGACAGTAACCTGTAGTTTCATCAACCATACTTCTGGTCATACTACTGTACCTACAATCACTCTCATTCAATTTTTTTAGAGGAACTGCATTTCACCGATCTGGACATTCAGTTAAGGAATTTGAAAGGTTCAGGTCATACATGATTGATATGTGCATTTAATTGCAAGGTCAAAACTTTTACTGAGATGCTTCTTTGCCCCATTACAAGTTATGAATGACACACTTATTTTCAAGTTTGACGTCTAATTGCTCCCTTCTTGATGCATAATTTTCAGCAATCAAGGTTGGTCGCTACCTTACCCTGTCCTCGCATAGTTAATAGAAATCCAATTTAAGGTTCTATAATTAAATACAACTCCAAGAAGCACTACCGCGGGCATCATGTGTGCTTGAAACAAATCTTCTCTTTTTCTAAAAGAGTGGTATCAATTTGTTCGGAATTAGAATATTCCTCTTTTTGAAACACTCACATGTCTTTTGATTATTCTAACCTGGGACTAAGTACAGTTGGATGCAAGCTTGATATGTAAGTACGTCTTAGTTTAATTATTAGTCCTTGACCATGAGCAAGAATCTAGCTAGATGGGCTTTCATGTTACACATATATGCTTGTTACTGGTTTGCGAGCTAATATCTATTAATTAATTAGTTAATTCTTAAATTAACCTGTAATTTGCTAACTATTATTGGTTATCATCGTCCACCATCTTCGTTTGGTTGTAAGTTGTTGACCATTAGCAAGAAGCTAGCTAATTGTGTGTGCATGCCACACACGTGCACATATATCAGTTGTTGCGAGTTAAGATCATCTGCCAACTACCTTTATATGTAATCGTGTGCTGCGTTCTCACTGCTTCCAGTAGATACTATCATTTCAGAGTTCACCTAAAATTTGCAATGTTCAAATTTTTGGGATCAAAATACAACTTTTTTTAAATTTAAGCCAATATAAAGTGTGTGCAGGTTGACTTTTAAACCATTTTTGCTTACAAGAAGCTTATCAGTTGTAATGTTTAGCACCTACATAACCTGATGGTCATGTAGTGACTTGGGATTGGCGATTAAAGAAACATGGGTATCGAGCATATTAATGTGAGAAGTAGATATACAATATGTTATAAAGGAGAAGACAAGTAAATATTGAGTGTGAAAGATAAGTATGATTTTTTTACTATCATATGAATTATTGAATTTAATCTGGTATTCAACCCCTCAAAATTAGATTTAATACATGCTACTACACCATTACTTATCTCTACTATTAAAGGAGAATTTGACAAGTAATCAAGCAAGTCAGCACTATAAATCGATGGAAGTTGTCGTATGGAGATGGAAGTTGACAAGTAAGTTTCTCCATGAAGCTAATCTGATGTGAAGCTTGTGCCAGATAAAAGGTTAATTGAGTTCTCATCTCCAATATGTGTGCATTCTAACTATCCTTGTTGATTCAGTGGTTCCATGATGCTACATTTCACTTGTTTTTCACCTCTTGATGCTACTATGGACAGAAGGCGTTTGCTAATTTGCACATTAATTTTTTTGATAAACTGTGCCAATATCACCTGCATTATGATTTTTAAATTATTGATCCCTGCTATAATGTAGCGTGCCCACATAACAAGTATTCCGCAATCTTCGCAAGCATGTATTTGTTTGTCTAACTGTAGGTGGAAGAACAAGATCCACTGTGTGTGAAACGGCAACAATAAATATCATGTCATTAGGTAGACTTCTGATAATTCTACTCTGCATTTTTTTTTGCTTTAGTAGAAGTGCTCTGCCGCATTATTCTATGGGCCACAAATTTTCTACCATCCTTACATTAACTCAAGGTTGTGTCCTGGTGCTGACTTATTTGAGTTTTCTAATTGGGTTTGTTGTGCTATGCTGAATATCTTTGTCATGTAGGATGTTTTCTAATTTTTTTGTTATGTAAAAAGTTTTCAGTTTGCATTCTTAATGACATTGAGGTTACTCTATGAACACAGATCATGTCATTTGACTTCCCGGATAACTACATATTCCTGGCTATTGGAAGGGTTAGGTCAAGTACTGAGTTGATTGCCCAGAGAGTTGAGTTTGTACAGGAGGCTGATAAAAGAAGTCACTTGATGGATCTGCTCCATGTGCAAAGAGACAGTTCAGATCAAGCGAGGTAATATTTTGATTGTCCGTTATTTTTATTATTCAATCACTTACTCTGACGTTTTGTTGTTCTTTAGTTTCTCTTAAGATTAGTTGTGGAAGTACTCTAGAGGTGCTCCAAGTAGAGAAAGCAGATCTTTATTCCAAGTGATCATTTTTCTGCCGTCCTTTGCTGCAGCAAGCTCTCATACTTGTCTTAGTGGAGAGTGGAGACCAAAAGGGGTGTCGACTCACTAGAGAACTGGTTTTGTATGAATGGATTTTCAGCGACTTCAGTTCATGGTGATGGAAACCAGTAGGTTTATCCTTTTTTTTCTCCTTCAGAACCTCCCATTTTTGCTTGGAGCATATTTATTTCTGCTTGTTCGCTGGAATGATGTAATAATCGGTCAGTTGCTACCATCAAATGAATATTGCCAATTTACTATTCCTTTGGTTTGTTTGACAGACTATTGTAGCTTTTGTACTTTCCAGGTATTGCTATCACACATCAAATACTTATTTACTGATTTGCTCCAAAATTCCTGTTGTTTGAATCTTCTTACCTGTTGATGAATACTGGACGTTTGTTCTTATGAAACTAAAGATGTTTGTGTTATCAAGGGATGTTTTTTCTTGGCATATTGATGTACCAATTCTTACAGGAAAGAGATGCATCCATGGATGCCGCAGTTGACTGCATCTTCAACCTTGGGGAGATTAGTGATATTTGGCTATGTTAGAGGATCAATGACAGAGGAAAAAGTTATTAGGATAATAGAAGTTGTTAGGCTATTTTTCTTTGTACGTGTGATTTTAATCCTGAGGTAGGAGGGTTTGTATGAGTGCAACTATCACCTCTCATGCAATGCTAAAAGGGGAAAGGAAAAAATCAGAGGACTTTGTGATCTTTTATGTATATCATTGCAAAATTGTATGGGAAAATTGTTGAATTTGTCAAAACTTCGAGGATGGAATTGATGACGAATTTTGCAAGTCATTCTAAGTTAGGGATGATGGGTATGTGTATGGCAATGTGGCGAGCTTGGAGAAAACATATGCAAATTTGTAGCTGGGTTGTAATGTAGAGCTTTTTTTTAGAGAAAAGGCGAAGGTCGAGCCCAACTTTTCCCAACATTGAAATAACAAAGCCATCAACCAGCCAGGATTACAAGAGCAATACAATACAACGAAAATAAAAGCGAAACGGAAGTAGGCGATACAAGGTACAAAACAGAACAGACTCAACCGACCACCGCCGTGCCAACACTGGCAACCCAACAGGACCATGAGAAGAGAGCACCTCGCGCTCGCATCGTGTCGCTATCTGCATGCAGGTAGAGATGAAAATGGAGTGGAAACTTTCCGTTTTTCCGGAGAAAAAATGGAAACGAAGAGGAAATATGAAAAAGGAAATGGAAATTTGCGAAACGGAAGTGGAAATGGAATTTTTTTATGCGGAAACAGAAACAAAAACGGAACGGTGTTTTTCGGTGGAACATGCATGGAAACGAAACTTTCCGTTTCCGTAGATATGGAATTTCTGTTTTTACTATAGACCTATAGTTGCTTTGTAGCCCAACCACCAAAGAGAACACAATGACACAATTAGTAGAATGAATTTGAGGCCCAACTTCTACTACCACACATGTACTCAGCTTGACCCTATACGCAATTGTCCGGTATTACTACAATACTACGCTAAGTTGCTAACATAATGATATTATTTTGTAGCCATGTTAACAACTTGTTAAACTTGTTTGTTTTTGTGTGTATTTCTCTATGATTCAAGGGGTTTTTAAGTTTCGATCAATGCCTATTTCTGTTTCCGTATCCGCTTTGTATGCGCTCCGTGTCTGTTTCCGGTAGTATCTGTTTCCGTATTCATTTCCAGGGTTTCTGTATTCGTTTCCACTTCTGTAAAAAAATGTGAAAACAAATATGATGGCACTCAGTTCCATCCGTTTTCGCTCCGTTTTCATCCCTACATGCAGGGACCAAACATGGTCTGTTTCCACCTCCGCAAAAGGCCACTACACTTCACCCAGGCTCGATGGGTGCCGCACCGACGGGCGGCAAAGTGGATCCCTATAACCCAGAGCCACGGTGCCCAAGCTGTCAAAGGAGAATAGCATAAACGAACCCACAAGCAATGATTAACCAACCACATTGGCATCGTCGTCGGCATCAGAAAGGCACCACGCCGGCCGAGAGTTGCTTATCGAAGGAACAATCCATGGGGCAGGCCAAAAGGGCCAACACCAAGCACCAACCGAAGTCAAGCAACAAGTTGCCAGAGATGAGAACAGGTCAACAACGCCACCACTATTCCCCCACCTATAATAGATCCCGGGGGACGCCTTCTGGAAGGAGCACAACACCATGATGCCATCGTCGTTCAAAGCAGGGGACCAAGGGCTTTCACCCACGCAAGGGGGGGGGACAGGGAAGATCCTCACCAAAGCCTCCCGGAAGGGGGTCAACACCAAAAGGTCTCGACATCGATGTGGCCGCCACGTCGGCCAGAAGATTCCTCCGGATCCATGCCTTCCTACCAGGTCTGTGGAGCCAGCACACGGGGACAGTGAACACGGCGGCCAGGCATCGTAGCCAGCTTAGAACGGAGTAGATCGGGCCGCGGGTAGAGCAGAACCAGGACTCGGTGGAAGGCAAATCAGTTGCGAGCCCACACAACCGATGACTGCGATCCCATGCCACCCGCACGACCGAGGGACAACCCATCTGCACACCCACCGGCACAACCTACAGCCCACACTATGTCGCGCACCACCGACTGGGGGTGCCGCCCTGGGAGCCGAGGCCCTCCACGTGAGGTGGAGCCTCCACCTTTATCGGTGATGCGTGACCGCGCTAGAACCACCTCAGGCGGCGGAGGAGGAGAGAAAGGAGGAGGGGGTGAGTGGAGGTGGCAGCTAGGGTTGGCTCCCGAGTCACCTCAGAAGAGACAACGCAGGGAGGGGGGAGGCAATCCAAACAACTCACTTCTAGCTACAGTTGAAGCCAAGCAACTTGATATATTCATCTCTTAGTCCATGGGTTAGGGACGATGGGAATGACTATGAAAATTTGGCAAACTAGGAGAAAACACAAGGCATATTTGGAGCGGGGTGACAACATAGCAAAGCAGTAATACAATGGCCGAGGAGCTTAGTTGAGTGAGTCATCATAGACACTTTTGTCAGCCCGTGGCAACGCACGGGCATTAAACTAGTAATGTTAGTTTTTCAAGGTTGTGAGTCCATTGACAACAACATGTACTATCAGTGTGCACAACTTTGGTCAGACAGACTGAGCATTGAATCGAGAGGTGTGGGTGTTTCTCTAAACCATTACCCCCCATGCTATGGTTCGTTTTGTGTCTTTCATGTTTGTCTTTGGTTTTCACTTGGTTTTTTCTTATACTAGATGACTCGTTGCGCCAATGGCGCAAAGGGCGAGAGGGAGCCACGTATTGTGAGAATATTTAGACACCCAAGTCAAGAATCAAATGTGGCTAACACTGCCCATCCTCTGCTTGGAAGCCGCCTTTTCTCACCGGATCTAACATAGATACATGATTCTTCAAGAGCAAATTTCAGAGAAAATATAAAGCATGGAAGGCTTTAAGTTGTACTATTGAGACTAGGCCACCATATCTTCATTTGGTTTCTTTGAAAATCTAAAAGTCGAAGAGGATGGTACATGTGAGAAGCTGTGAATCCACCACAAAGAACTAAACTAACTTCCAAACAAACATTTCAAGTTTGGAAGTGCCATACATACACAGATTCATATAGTTGGCAGGAATGTAACAACAATTGTGCGCTTGCATAGTAAATCTGGTCGTGCCAATGGAGGCTTGACCTCGATCTTGATGCTGCCCTTGTGCTCTGGCTCCGGCACCTAACGACCACACGGGTCTATCTTCCCTACAAATACAGGTAAAATCAGAGGGGTTAGATTATGCAATTCAAATGAGATAAATCATCAAGGTTCCAATGATAGAGAACGAACAAACAGAAAGCAAGTTCATTAAGATATGGCTTAACTAAGCAGATGAATCACGGTGAAAACCAATTGTGATAACAAGTGGTTTAATCTTGATATCATACCTTGACCGTATTTAAACAAAAATAAAGCTTCAAAAATACCATGGAGATATTAAATCAGTAGTACAAAGAGTCCAACAAAACCGAGAGCATGCATAAATAATCACTATTATTTCTTGATCTCCTAGCAAGCTAGACTGAAAGCATCGGGCACGTACATGAATGATCACTCATGTATTTACCCACACGAACAACCAGAGGAAAGCAGAGTAGCTGCTTGATGCCCATGTTATCCTGAAGTTATGCGAAAGGCGAGAAGCTGTTGCTGCCAGGACAAGCGATGTGCAGCTTCACTACTGGCGCGGTCCATTACAGTTGTTTGCCACATTTCTTGCGAAGCATCTTGGATGAAAAACCCACTGGTTGGAGCGCATCTACAAAGGGAAACAAAATAACAAAATAACCATGAGTGGATGGTGTGGGTTAGTTTTAGTTTCATGATCAAACTGAGATAACAGTGATGGAATCATACCTCTTATTCTGCTATGATAACATACACGCTGGATCAATTGTTAGAATCCAGGTCGGTCATACGTAAAATAGAATGGAAGTTTCTTCCATATGCAAGTAGTTGGTTTGGCCTGCATGCAGAAAAGCCTTTCAACTTGTATCATGCTCCCGAGAAAAGACAGAATATGAATAAGTATATAACAGAGGACTATTTATTCATTTTGTGTGGACAAGTACTCTATTTATTCACTGGCTCGAAAAATTGGACAGTATGCTTCTAAAATTTCCACATGTAAAAGCAAAACTAACAAAAGCCTCTTTTTACTTCCTTACCTGACTATAAATTCAAATGGTACATTTAAAATGTTGTTGAACCATTTCCGTTTGGCAGGGGTATGCTGAAAAAAGAGTATTTGAATGTATATTTTTTGTGAACACATCGATCACCACTCCGAGAATGTGTTAAAAAGACCCAGATAAATTAGGGAAATTGGGACATTGTACGCCAACTAACTGTCCAGTTCTTGCTGCTTGACCTCACTCACAGGCCATACAACAAGGAAAAAATGTACAAACAGTCAAACACTACTCCTTAACCACCATATTTCACTTTGCTTAAGATTTATATAGTAGACATAAACTTATAAATAAGCACATATTAGTGAAGCTAATCAGAGAAGAAAAGATCAGTGAAGAACATGAGGAAAGATTAGAGCCTCTTATTGGTGGTGGCCCATAGTCACTCATGGCATTATCATGTGATCATTTCTACAGAAACCCACATCCAAATAGAACAAAGAAAACTCCACCACCAGAGGAACCAAACCTATGAATGTATTAACAAAGCATAGGTACACATCAGGTTGACCTCAAACTTTATCTCAAAGCAAACACCACATAAATAAAACGCAGTAAAACATGGAGGCATTGTCCAATGGTCACTCATGGCATGATCACTATTAGAAATAGTTTAAACCTGCTATTGTAATCTCATCTGTATCTATCTCTACTCCCTCTTCCTCTCGTACTCGTCCTAGTCTCCTGTACGACAGTTGCATCCTAGCGATCGACTGTTTCTTGTACCTCACGGCATATTATGCCCAGATCAATAAATACCCACGCGGCTCTCCTCCTGGAGAGTAGGAACGCTTCAATCTTACATGGTATACAGAGCCTATTCTCTTCCCGTCTAGCTACCAGAAGCCAATCCCCATCGCTACCAGAAGCCAATCCCCATCGTTATGTCTTCCAGCTCGACACCGGTCGTCCTCAACCTCGGACCTCCACCAACCGAAAAGCTTAGCAAGGGGAACTACCTCTTGTGGAAGGCCCAGGTCATGCCCGGCCTGCAAGGAGCGCAGGTCACGGGGCTCCTGGATGGAACCGACGCGGCGCCCCCGACCATAGTGGAGCAGCAAAAGTCGGACAAGACCATGGAAGTGGTACCCAACCCACTTTATGCGCCATGGCTATCAAAGGACCAGCAGGTCCTCAGCTACCTGATGAACTCCCTCTCCAAAGAAGTCCTCGCGCAGTTCGTTGGTAAGGAAAATACCTATGATTTGTGGACCGGCATCACCACCCTGTTTGCATCGCAGTCCCAATCCCGCATCACCAACTTGAGGATCGCCATCACCACGACAAAGAAGGGCAGCATGTCCAGCACGGCGTACATCTCCAAGATGAAGAGTCTCGGGGATGAACTCGCGGCGGCAGGACGCTCGGTCTCCGATCCTGAGATGGTGGACTACGTGCTCGCCGGATTGAATCGCGACTATGATCCGGTGGTGGCGGCCATTGGTGCTGTCAAGACCTCCATCAATGTTGACGAGCTCTTTGCTCAGATCGCCGCCTTCGACCAGCGCATGGAGATGCTGGGCGATGGAGAAGAAGGAGGCTTCAACACTTCAGCGAACCTGGCGTACAGAGGCCGCGACCAGTACAGGTCTAGGGCGCGCGCACGTGGGACCAGGGGGCGTGGTCGAGGGAGGTGCTCTCCCTCTACTCCAAGCAGCAGCAACAGGGGCGCTCGAGGTGGCCGTCCCCAACAACAAAGTCAGCAACGTCAACAACACCGGGATTATCCCGAGTGCCAGATCTGTCTCAAGCATCATCGAGGAGGTGCTCGTGCATGCTGGGATCGTTATGAGGAGGACGAGGAGTACGAGGAGAAGGAGGCAAACGCTGTCACCGACTCCTACGACATCGACACAAATTGGTATGCGGATACTGGTGCTACCAACCACATCACGGGGGAGCTCGACAAGCTGACCATCAGGAAAAAGTACCGTGGACATGACCAAGTGCACACTACAAGTGGTTCTGGTATGGACATTACTCATGTTGGTAGTTCAATTGTAAAAACCCCCTTAAAAAATTTCAATCTAAACAGAATTCTATATGTGCCTGAAACATCAAAAAATCTTCTTTCTGTTCATAGATTTACCCTTGATAATCGTGTTCTCATTGAATTCTATCCTTACTTCTTTTTGGTTAAGGACTTGGACACGAGGAGGGTTCTTCTTAGAGGCAAGTGCGTGGGAGGTCTCTACCCAATCATATCGTCATCATCATCATCAAATAAACATGCTTTAGTTGCTGTCAAGCCTTCTTCAGCAAAGTGGCACAGTAGATTAGGTCATCCTTCATCAGTTATTGTTAAGCTCGTTCTTAGTAAGAATAAATTTCCCCACTCTCATGAGTCTAGCATTGAGTCTGTTTGTGATCCATGTCAGCAAACTAAAAGTCATCAGTTGCCATATCCTATTTCTACCAGTATTTCCACTGCGCCCTTGCAACTTGTATTTTCAAATGTTTGGGGGCCAGCTCCTACTTCTGTTGGTAGGCATTCATACTATGTAAGCTTCATTGATTACTATAGCAAATTTACTTGGATCTATCTTCTTAAGAAACGGTCTGAAGTGTTTCAAGTTTTCAAGAATTTTCAAAATCTTGTTGAGCGAAAACTAGACACTAAGATCATTGCCATGCAGACTGACTGGGGAGGTGAATACAAGAAAATCAATCTTTTTTTCAAGAACTTGGCATCTCACATCATGTCTCGTGCCCCCATGCACATCAACAAAACGGTTCTGCTGAGAGAAAACATCGCCATGTTGTTGAAGTAGGGCTAGCTCTACTAGCAAATGCATCCATGCCTTTGAAATTTTGGGATGAAGCCTTTTTGACTGCCACATATCTCATAAACTTGCTTCCTAGCAAAGTCATCAAATTCGAGACTCCCATCACACGCCTTTTTGGTACTACTCCTGATTATAAATCTCTCCGTGTATTTGGTTGTGCTTGCTGGCCCAACCTTCATCCATACAATACACGAAAACTTGTGTTTCGTTCCAAGAAGTGTGTATTTCTTGGATATAGTCCCATTCACAAGGGCGTTAAATGCTTAGATGTTCCCACCGGCAGGGTGTATATTTCTCGACATGTTGTGTTCGATGAATCCGTATATCCTTTTGAGTCTCTTCATCCCAATGCCAGAGCACTTCTTAGGAAAGAAATTCTACTACTTCCATCCAATCTCCAAAACCTTGATCAAGGGGGCGACGATTGCACTAACCCAACTCATGATCCTACTAGTACTTCTTATGTGCAGGGTCATGCAGAACACAATGCAGCAGACGGTACAGAAAATGATCAAATTTTTGAAGAAAACGATGCTATATTTCATGTGGCAGAAGAAGACGCAGCCAACGCGGAAGACGAGGGAGATTTGGCGTCACCTGGAACTCCTATGCGCCAGGATTTCTCGGATCGAGCGTGCATCAGATCTTCCCAGGATCGTGTGCCTGGCAGAGGCATGCCGCACCAGTCATCAGTCGCCACGTCGCCGCATGCAACCCCGCGTCCCACACGCGGGCCCGCGATCATGACGGAGCCGCCAGAAAGCGCGTCGCCAGGCGCGTCTGGCGCGAGATCAGAGCCGCACACCCATGTACGGGGGCTCTCCAAGGGATCTTCTGCGGATATTGAAGCGGGTGCAGCCTCTCCTTCTGACACACAGCAGACCACAGGATCTATTGCGCAAAGCAGCTCCAGATTTTCTTCAGGATCCTCTGCGGCTGATTTGTCTACGCCACCTCCTGTACAGCGAATTCAACCACCAGTTTCACGTGTTATGACTCGACTACAAAAAGGTATAAAAACCCAAAGATTAGAACTGATGGCACTGTACGATATGGCATGTTGTGTGTTGCAGGAGAACCAACAAAATTAGATGATGCACTGAAAGATTCAAAGTGGAAAAATGCAATGGATGAAGAATACATGGCACTTATGAGGAACAAGACATGGCATCTTGTACCGGAGCCAAGAGGTAAAAATATTATTGACTGTAAGTGGGTCTATAGAATCAAAAAGAAGTCAGATGGCTCAATTGACAGGTACAAAGCACGGTTAGTTGCAAAAGGCTTCAAACAACGTTATGGTTTAGATTATGAAGATACTTTCAGTCTTGTTGTTAAAGCTGCAACTATCAGGCTTGTACTATCTATTGCTGTGTCTAGGGGATGGAGCTTGAGACAGCTAGATGTTCAGAATGCGTTTTTACACGGTGTTCTGGAAGAGGAGGTTTACATGAGACAACCACCTGGGTATGCAGAAAAGAAGGCACCTCATTATGTGTGTAAACTTGATAAGGCACTTTATGGCTTGAAACAAGCACCAAGAGCATGGTACTCAAGGTTAAGCTCTCAATTAAGGCGCCTTGGTTTTACTGCATCTAAAGGTGACACATCGCTCTTTATTTATAACAAGGCAAACACAGTTATTTTTGTGCTGATATATGTTGATGATATTATAGTTGCAAGCTCTTCACAAAGTGCTACTAAAGCTCTCTTGCATGATTTGAGTTCGGAATTTGCTTTGAAAGATCTTGGTGATCTACACTTCTTCCTAGGCATTGAAGTAAAAAGGATTGAAGATGGCATAGTACTTAATCAAGAGAAATATGCTAATGAACTTTTGGTTCGTATGGGGATGAAGGATTGTAAGCCTTATCCTACACCATTGTCTTCTTCAGAGAAACTTTCAGCCTTTGATGGAGATCCACTTAAGGAAGAAGAAAGCACAAAGTATAGAAGTGCTGTGGGAGCCTTGCAGTACTTAACGTTGACAAGACCAGATATATCCTTTGCTGTCAACAAGGTTTGTCAGTATCTACATGCACCTACCACTGTGCATTGGACAGCTGTTAAAAGAATCATACGGTATATAAAACACACTGTGAGCTTGGGCCTTCAGTTCAGACGTTCTAATTCCACTCTTGTTAGCGCTTTCTCTGATGCTGACTGGGCAGGATGTAGTGATGACAGAAAGTCAGCTGGAGGATTTGCAGTATTCTTTGGCTCTAATCTTATTTCTTGGAGTGCTAGAAAACAAGCCACAGTGTCAAGCTCAAATACTGAGGCTGAATACAAGTCATTGGCAAATGCTACTGCTGAGATCATTTGGTTGGAATCATTGCTTGGTGAACTAGGAATTAAGCAGTCTCGTGTGTCATGTCTATGGTGTGATAATTTGGGAGCCACCTATCTCTCTGCAAACCCAGTTTTTCATGGCAGAACCAAACATATTGAAATAGACTTTCACTTTGTGCGAGAAAGGGTCGCAGAGAAGAAGTTGGACATACAGTTTATTCCTTCCAAAGATCAAGTAGAAGATGGATTTACTAAAGCTCTTCCAAGCAAACCATTTGAAGAATTCAAGAGAAATCTTAATGTAGGATAGTTGAGATTAAGGGAGGGTGTTAGAAATAGTTTAAACCTGCTATTGTAATCTCATATGTATCTATCTCTACTCCCTCTTCCTCTCGTACTCGTCCTAGTCTCCTGTACGACAGTTGTATCCTAGCGATCGACTGTTTCTTGTACCTCACGGCATATTACGCCTAGATCAATAAATACCCACACGGCTCTCCTCCTGGAGAGTAGGAACGCTTCAATCTTACAATCACGTCTACAGAATTCCACATCCGAACAGTAGAAAACAAACATCCACATCGAGAAAACCCAAATCTATGAATGAAGTCACACTGAGCCTCAAACTTCGTCTCAGAACCAACACCACATAAAACACATTAAATCGCATCATCCAGGAAAGCCATCTGATGGAACATGGGAAGACCTCCACATCCAACAGGGTAGCACATAACAGGGATCAGCTATGAGGAAAAGGGGATTGAGCTTACCTGGGTCATGTGGGTGCAGAGGGACTGAGAAGGTGCCAATAACCTGCTGATCCTGCAAGATGTGTGGGAATCCCACAAGAATCAAATGCCTCAGGAGTCTCCTCCCGCTGGATCCAGTGCCAGGAAATTGGTGGAGAACCTGACTGATTGGCCTCCACCCCAACAAATGTCAACCGCAAGTCTTCACAAGCACAATTCAATTCATAATAACACACTGTTGAAGGTGGAAGTCTACTCATCAGACTAATTAAGGGTCAAGGGCTCAAGGCATGGACTCAGGAAGACGTAATAACATAGAAATAGACCAAGTCGACACAAAGCTCTTACATATTATTATAGCACCGCCGCCACCACAATTTATGCACACAGCTTTTTGTATGCTAGGCTTGTTCGTCATGTCCGCAGCAAATCCATTCGGCGCATAGAACGTTGGGCCCGATGCACTGATTAATGTTACAGCACACATGCAAGCTAGACATCTTTGTCTGGAGCGAATACTTTCTTCTTCCTATATATATGAGAAAGAACACACGCATTACACTTGAAAGCAAAACGATCCTGGAAAAAAATGATGTAGTGCAGAGGATTAACAAATAAAGGAACACAAAAATTCCAGAAATTGTTCAGGGCCCTTTTTGGTCTGCAGACATTTTATTTTGCAGAATGGCACTGTTCACCATTTTGTTATATCATAAATATTATGGTATACGCACTTAATAAACTGCTATCAAAGAAGCATACATGACATAAGGGGTATTTTGTTGCCTCGACAATTAAAAAAAATAGAGCAGTACAAATCTTTAAAGGAAAAGGCAAGCCAAACTTGCTAACAATGTGGGTTCCATCAATTTGCATAGAATTTAGACCAAGAAAAAGAAACTAAATTTAGACCACGTAACATGGCAAACCGTGGAGAAGGAAAATCAGGAGATGCCAAAATCATTCAGCAATTTTGTCCCATGGACCTAGAAGCAAAGACAATATACTTATATACAATACACACCCAAGAGCTTGCAGCAGAGTAATGAATAAAACAGAACTGCAAGTCTGCAAGAAAGGAGCATATTTACCTTATTAGTTTCCATTGGATTTCTAAGCTACAAAAAGTTGTTACATTAATGCTCTTAAGATTGGTAGGTTGTACCCTTTTCATAGTGTGGTGAAACCATAATTAAATGAACTTTAATTGCATAGATCTTGCAAGAGTATCACTTCATGTATGACCAATTGGAATCCTTGCTCTGTACTTAATAATTCTGCACTCCAAATAGCTACAACCCTCTACTGAATTTATTTAACCAAGAAGCAATAATGTGACCATAATTCATGGCAAAAAATGTTCATTGCTCGTGTTAGAAGGATACCTTTGAGGGATACACTTCCACAGCCAGTTCCACCAAATAATCCCTGCCGTGCCGCAAATATCTGTGACTTGGTCCCATACTCATGACCTGTAATTCAGGCATAAGTTGAAGCTTAAATTCAGATAACTTGATCAAACTTGATAACTTCAGATCAAACGCCAGAAATGAAAAGATTTCAAATCCCTGTTTAGAGATGACAGTAGCTGCATTTGAATTCTTTTTTAGGAGGAAAACTTTCTATGATTGAAAAAGTCCATTTCTAAATCAAGGTCCTGAACCTAGCTTTGTCCACAATTTATCAGTTCATTGAAGAAATCTGAAGAACAATAGTTATCATGTCTTGTTGGAAATAAACAGTGGGTGTACATATTACTAAAGGCAGAACATATATTGTTCCGGTTGCAAAATCAGAAACAAAATATATATATTTTGAGAACATTATGGTATTACAACATCATCAAAGAACATGCAATTTCAAATATCATTTTTAGCATGAGCACCATATTCAACGGGGCACTGATATTTCTCCATACGAATACTAAGCCAAACTCCAATAACAAAAATCAGTAAATGGTCCTAGCATTAGCACTCATA
The DNA here is from genome assembly GCA_021605205.1 of Aegilops longissima. Taxonomy (NCBI): domain Eukaryota; kingdom Viridiplantae; phylum Streptophyta; class Magnoliopsida; order Poales; family Poaceae; genus Aegilops; species Aegilops longissima. Next base: position 290,216,451 of record CM038676.1, read on the forward strand.
TTTCTACAAATAACCTAGCTAACAAATATATATTGTGCCCTCCTTATTACAATAATTTCTCAATGGCCACAAGAACTCCTAAACTGAAAACTCGTCAATGAAGCTCATAGACATTTCATCAAACACAGGAGGAGCAAGGCAATCAAAAGGCATCCCACCTTACTGGTTAAAGAGAGGCTGACATGAAGGAGCAGGCATCCCACCTCGCTAGTTAAATACAAGCCCGAAGGAGCAAGCACCAATAAAGAACCGAATCTTTCCTGCACAAGAAAGAAAATGAAGAATAAAGAAGGAATCAGTTCATAGGCCTTTCATCAAACAGGTTACATGCAATCAAGGCATTGAACGAATATCTCACCTTGTTGATTAAAGATGCATGCGCTGGAGAAGCTAAGAATCCGTGAGACAAACAACCAGCAGCAGCCTGGGTGGTCTTGTAAGAGAAAGGGAAAGGATAGTTACGATAAAGGGAAACTGGATACTCCGAGACGAGCGGAAACTGAGGCGTGCCGATCTATCTTCCTTGCTGGTTCCATGGCTCTCCCTGCCGGCTGTCGGTTGCTTCTCCCCGCCGCTCAGCTAGTGGCATTGTGAGGACCCCACCTCCCCAACCATCGGCGGCGCCAGGGGTATTCACCTGTATTCATATGAATACCCAAGATTTAGCCTAAGAAAATTAATACATGTCTTATTTAGGCCCACAAGCCCACAGCCCACACGGGATACTGGCTACACTCGTCGTCTCGTCCCGTTCACAGGTTCACTCGATCCATTCCCAGCCCCCACTCGGCCATTCCCCAAGTCCCCAACCTAACCTAGCGCCCGCGGCCAGCGGCGCGGCGGCGACCAGTACCAACTGCAGGCAGCGGCAAGCAGAGCCACTGAATGGGCAACCAACGACAACTGACCAGGTTCTATTCTCCTCTTCTACTACTGCTAGTTCTACTTCTCACTTCCTAATTCCTATGGGCTCATGCGGCACCCAACTATTATCTGTAGGTGGATTTGTAGGTGGATTTGATTAGTCTGAAGGTGGGTATTCCGGGTTAAAGTTTTGGGGACAAACTGCTGCTTGTGTCGCTGTCAAATATGCACATCACTCTGCTACTGAGTGCGCGAAAATATTATGTGTTCCCTGGTTGAATAATTTGGTACAACTCCTCTGTTGTTCATGATGTTGTAGAGTGTAGAATGACTTTTCTGTGTCAGAACAAATTGCGTGTGCTGTAAAATGCATTGTTGATCTAGTTTGCTACAGATTAGATGTTTAGAACGATCCGAACACTAGTTTGCTACATGACCAACTTAGTAGATTACTAGATTGTTGATCTATTTTTTCTGATCTTGTATCACAGATGAAGAAGAAGGGTGTTAGCATTGTTCAATTGTGGGAAAGAGCTTCCATGGCAAATAAAAGAACTTCGACATCTACACTAAATCCTCCTCATGTTGAAGTTGAGAGCAGTTTGCTTGTTGAGACAAACAAGCATGAACAATATCATATTTTTTACAAGCTTCTTAAGTCGGTAATGATTCTACCAGTAGCTACTGCTAGTGTTGAAAGGGTATTCTCTTCAATGAGCTATGTGAAGAATAAGCTAAGGAACAAAATGGGTGATGGATATTTGAACAATTGTTCGGTTACATTTGTTGAGAGAGAATTTTTCGATCAAGTGAAGGATGAAGATGTTATCAATCTCTTCCAAAAAGGCGACTGCAAAGTTATATTGTAAGAAGGATATTATCACTTTATCAATCAAAAGGTACTTATGTATTCATGTTGTTATGGTCTCATACATTGAAATATTGCTATTGCCGTTGGACTAGTGTTGTTTTGTTCATATATTGCTAGTGTTGTGTTGTTTGGTTCATATACTACATTTAGAGCCAAATTTGTTTTTGGATGAATACCCTGCCTTCATATCCTGGCGCCGCCACTGTCCCCAACCACTGGCCGCTGCTAGAGAGGAGGAGGAGGAGGCCAGGAGGTAGCGTCGGGGGCTCCCCCACCGCCGGCCTCCGGGCCCTCCCCTGCTCCTCCACCCCAGTGGGAAGACCCCGCCTCCCCAAACCATTGGTCGTGGGTGGAGAAGGGGCTGTGGGGTGAGCCGCTGATGGAGATGAGGAGGAGGTGGCGAGGAGGTAGGGTCCGGCACGGGGCAGAGGAGAGCGGTGGCGGCGGCGGCAGGCGGATCCGGCACGGGGCAGAGGTGAGGGGTGGCGGCGGCAAGGGGGGCTCGGGAGGACGTGGGCTAGGTCGCTCTCGCGCGGGGCGAGCGACGGCTAGTCTTCTCCACGGGAGCGGCTCGGTTTTATACTCCGATGCGTGAAATGACAAAAATGTCCTCAGCGGGGCACCGAATTAACAGGCGGTGGCATAGCGATTTAAAGGCGACGTGGAGGCAACGGTTGTGACTACGAGTCTAGGAGGGTTTATATGTTCAATTATCGAGAGATGCATGACTTTGGGGTCCGGTTTTCTCTTGTTTCCATTGCATCTCGGTCTATGATATATTAGAAGAAAGTAACCAAACAGTACAAGAAAGACTGAAAATGCTGAATGGAAGATGAGCACCATGGAGGCCGAATTTGAAGATTTTGAAATTCGTACTTTTGCATTTTAAAATATTTTTTTAATACACATACACCCTAATGTATATGTGTGTAAATTTTCATGATGAAATATGTTAAAATAAGAGCTACAAAAAAATGTGGCTTTTCAACACATACACTGTTCATTTTCAAACTCCTTTATTTTGTGGCTCGCGTATTTCATCATGAAATACATGAATATACATTACATCCTCGTATATGTGTATAATTTTTAGAAAATTTTAAAATTGCAAAGTTTGAATTTTTAAATTTTTCGGCCTCCAATGTGACCTACTCAAGAGTCAAGAAAGACAAAATCAATAGGTGGCAGGCCCGATGGATCAGAGCCAGGCCTCCGTGATCATCACTAGTGTTACAGGGCGCTGCACTAACTACAGGACATCCCCGATGCGAAACAAATACTAAAAGCCTATCTCTAGATGTGGCACAGCCCGCATCGAAACAACTCAACCTCAGAGGCAATCTAATGGCACACCTTGCAACCAATTTTGTTCCTTTCCTTCCAAAGCATCCACACGGTGAGGACGATGACGGAGTCAAAACCTTTTTGTGCATGTCAAGGAACCAACGAGCGGGATGTGGCCCACCACTAGATGAGAACGCAAGTCGGGCTCGGGGTGAAGTGGGTAATGCCATAATGGGAGAGGGTGGAGTGCCAGACCTCACGAGAGAAACACAATGTTCTTAGTACTCACCCTTTTTTAATAGTACGGTTGTCCTATGACTCAAAAGAAACCAAAACAAAACTCCCGGGTCTTGGGATAACCACGCCTTTTCCCATTTTGAAAAGTGGGGTGGTCAACCGTCTCCATATAAAACATTCAAAAGGCCAATGAACATAGATAAACTTTAATAATCATCATTAGTCTCACTAACCACATGTCATCACATCAAAATACCACTAGGGATTAAATGCACTTTCAATAACTCACCGCCAAAAGACCTGAATTTTGGGTAGGACTTTTTGTTTCATAGAGATTTCCAAACTTTTTCACCATTGTTCAAACTACCAGCCATATCATTCACTATTGATGCGTTCGGTTACTCGCATCGTTTTTTTCCACTTTGCATACTTGTTCCAAGTGAGCCTAGTTGAGCTAACGCAGGCAATAAACCAACATCTGCATGTTGATTTTTTGCCTGCATCCCTTTACCCTGCACCGTAGCAACGACTCTACACACTGTGTTTTGCTTGCTCGCATTGGCTCGGCTCATACTACTGCATGTTGTTTGGTTGCATACAGACATCGAGGTCTAGCTACCTTGTACCCTACCCGATGAGCTTTCCAACTACATCTTACACACGGTCACACCAGTAGAACAACACTGCGATCACGATAAACTGAATGATGACGATGAAGTTCTTCAACCCAAACTGTCGATCCGACTTGCCAAGTTCAACACTACATGCCTACTTGAGCACGGCCTTGGAGTAAGCATCAATTACTGCCTGCTTACTCTTAAACCCTATGTGTCGGCTGTTTTTATAACTCGCCACTTGTTCATCGCATGCTTCCCATGAACTATAAACCCCTCGAACCCTCCCTCGGAACACCACATACCACTTGTCTTAGCATGGCAGAAGAGCAACAATTCTAGCAGTAAGCAATGGAGCCCTATGTTCCCCTTGTTATCAACGTGGCTCATGATACCAAGATGATGTAGGGTACGTAGAACCCTGCCCGATCTTTCACGAAATGGAGGGGATCCCGCGAAGAACATGAAGAACACAAGGAGAAACGCGAGAGAAATCACGAGGGGAAACGAGAGGAAGCACTCAAATCGACAAGAAACGATCACACATGTGCTAGATCCATGAACACAAAGAGAGATACACGATCCAAAGTCAACAAAGTGCGATACAAACAGTAACTAGTTCATCTCCGTGAGGAGGCCTTGAGTCCGCGAGGGATCTTCCCGTGAGGGGTCTTGAATCCAAGCGTGGATCTTCTCCGTAGAGGCGGCGGTCTCTCGATGGAGGAGAAACACATGGATGAGCAAATCTCTATCTCTAAAATGAGATAAACCTATGCTAACCCTAAAAATGGGGAGGAGGAGGTCTATTTATAGTCTAAGCCACGAAGGAGTAAGTGAGGGGGCGGAATGTGTACATGGGCCTCGGCCCGAGTCATGCGTGCAGGCAAGGCCGGATGATCCGGATGGGGTTCCGGATGATCTGGGCATGTCCGGATGGTCCGGCTTCACGTAGAGGTTTCACGGGCTCTCTGACTTGCGATCCAGGCGGGGGCCCGGCGGATCCGGGCATCGGGGATCCGGATTATCCGGACGGAGTCCCGGATGATCCGGCTTCAAGTGAAGCCTTCGGGTGCCTTTGGCGCAGTCCCGGACGGTCCGGGGGAGGATCCGGATGACCCGGATGATCCGGACGGGGGTCCGGACGTCCGGCCTGGCTGCAGCGGTCGTTCCGTCTTCTTCTTCTCCTTTCTTCAGTCTTCTCTTCCAGGACTCCCTCGCGGATGGTTTAGACGTACACTTGCGCTCGCACTCCTCCTCGACATCCATGAAGCTCTGACAATACCTATGTAGGCACACGGGAGAAGTGTCAAGTAGTATACCATCCTCGAAAGGGTCAAGTGAACATGTGTAAAGGAGATGATTCACCTTTGTGTATGTGAAGTAGATGTCGCACGTGTAACTTGCCAAACGGACTCTTGGCATGGTGATGTCCGTAGGATGCTCCTCATCATCCCGTCCCCCCCTTGGGAAAAATCCGACCTCGGATCAAAAATCAAATCACCATTGGAAAGAGATGGCGTCGCCGTGTAGAAGTGGACGATCACCAAGTACTCGTCATCTTGAAGCTCGAAATGGACACTCTCCAATGTCGCACCACCTAGTGATTCCTGCAAAAGGAGCAAGAACAACAAACACTTGGAAAAACAAATGTGGTTGGCATTAGTGCAAAACCAAGCATTCAAGTGGTGATTCACCCAACAAGTGTCGTCATCAAGCATATCATGTGGTGTAACAAAGGACTGTGACATGGCATGTATGCACATAAATTGAGCACAATCAAGGACATCATGGAAACAAGCATGTAAATGCGAGGTAGAGATGCACATATGTGTGATAAGAGAATAAGCATCTACCCCAAGGTCATAGCAAGCATTCACAAATCGCTCAATGAAAAGTCTATAGTAGGCATAGGAATCATTCACAACACCAAATAAAATGGAGTGTCTAAGCACATGCTCAAGTGCGACAATCCAAGCATAACGTGCATAGGGTGTAGTGAAAGTAGTATGGCACTCAACACAATAGAAAGAGCAATTGTTCGTCATGTGTGAGACAATCAAGTCAATCATGTGACAAGCAATGGGACATGGCATATGTGAAAGAATGATATTGGTGCAACCAACCATATGATAGGCGCAAGTAATGCACAAGTCAGATGCAACACACAAGGCATATATATATATATATATATATATATATATATATATATATATATATATATATATATATATATATATATATATCATGATGGATGGAAATGTGAAAAAGGCAAGTCAAAGCAAGATCTCTAACATGTGCGCAATCAAGTAATCCAAGATGACCAATAAGTCTCATGGTGCAAGCAACACAAGTAGTATGATCCGGAATATCCATGCTCAAGAAAATGTCACCTTGAAGGCGTGTCCTTGTGCATCCTTCACAATATCGAAGCACAAGCAAATAAGGTGTAGAAGCGAGTCGTGGTAGAATGTATGAGGCTCGCTCTCAAGAGCTCGAATGGTCAACTCACATGAATTAGAAGTTGACACCAAGTTGAAGTATCCTACACATGCACAAAAGAAGCAAACAACGTATGTGCATGGTAGATAAACATATCATCCATCATGATGGTTCTCTTCTCTTGCACATAACCATTAGTAGCACAAGTGCATGAATAATATGATGGAACAATGGCGATATTCATGGCACTATGTATATGGTGCAAAGAAGTAATACAAGCATGCTTCACAAGAAATATGTCAAAATCTCCAAATATATGCGAGAATGCTATGGGGGCAATCTCATTAGCAAGACTAAAGTCATTGTTGCACTCAGTACATGGCGAATCATCTAGCATGAGAGAGACAACATATGGAGATATATGACAAGAAGCGATAGCAACCGTGTGCAAAGCATGGCAATGGTTGTCATCAACCGCATGGAATGAGCAAGTATGAATCATGGGTGATGCAACATAAGCAAGCATATCAATCATGTCGTGCAAACTAGTGGAGCGAAGATGCAAAACACTAGGGGAGATCATGGAAATCATGTCATGTGAGCAAATAGTAGGCATAGGCAATGCACATGACATATCGCAAGCACGAACACAAAGCAAGATCATAGTATCGTCATGGGTATTGGGTACAAATGGAACATGGCAATAACAAGGAATATCTCCACCAAGCTTGCAAATACACATACAAGTACTAGAATCAATGATCATGTGGAATGTGAAGCATGGGTCACGGATGCATGTCAAAGGCATAGGAATGAGCATATCATGCAAAGTGAACATGGCAAGATGGGCATAGAATATATAATGGCCAATAACCCATAACCATGTGAGGGCCATGTAGAAGAGGTGCGCGAAGTCATTGCGCGGAGGGAACGGTGGGAATGAATATCCACGGAATCCCAAATCATCATTGCTCTCTAGAGCTTGTTTCGTCAACTCATGGGATTGTGAGGTGGACAAGAATTCATGGGAACCTACACAAAAGAGACACAAACCAAAGAAATTGTGTGCGTGGTAAATGTACACATCATCCATCATGATGTGTATGTGCATGTGTGAGTTAGCATAAGATAAGCATCGCTCAAAGAAATTTGATGCATGGTATAAGAACATGTCTTCCATCATGAAAGAATAGTTATTATGTATGACACGATGGGGACACCAATTGAGAATGCAAGTATATGGCACATCAATATCATGGTCATTCATGGGGAGCACCAATAAATTTTTCTTTATTTGTACACAATGTCACAACTTTGACCCAAAGGTCCAGAGCTATTTAAGGGTGATTGGCGTAGTACTCGAAGACTGATTGTAAGCATGATTTTCATTAGCTGTCACATTGATTGTAAGCATGAGCAGGTGGAAGATTAGGTTAGTGCGAAATCTTAGCTTAAACCCTACCGCCGCCGTTGAAATGAGGCGAGCGTCGAGGGAACCGTGGAGAATGGCGGGGAAGCGATGTCGCGCCATCCGGCCTCCTCTTAAGGTGGGAGAACAAATACTCCCGTGGCTCTGCACCCTCACGAATGGCACACCGTACTCGATCGATTCGTTATCCTCTGGGTGCTCGACCTTCGAACTGTACGCCCACCACCTCCACCTGACTTTCGCCTCGGGCGAATCTCTCTGCTCCATCACCCAGAGGAGATACTCGATGAACTCGAAGGACTGCAGCATGACTGCCGCCGAGGAGTGCATGTACATCACCACCCTCATCACCGCCGTCTCGCTCTTTCGCATACATTGCCACATGGCCCTCACCATCCTCGAAATCTCCCACTCATTGTCAAACCAAGTAAGGATCTCCTTCAACCTGGCTAACTTTGCCTGGTTGCCGTGACGATCTGCTGATTATTCTTGCATCCTCTCCATAAATGTCCTTCTGAGTGGTCCGGTGCTAGCTTTGGAAGATGGGAGGAGAGACAGTGGTCTTGCAATAGAGAAGAGGGAGAGGCGAGACGGTGGTTTTGGAATGGAGATGATGGAGAGGATATGATACGGGGCTAACACGGTGTAGGCCGATCTTTCACGTTTGGAGTGGGATCCCTCAAAGAGCACGAAGAACACAGGGAAGAACGGGGAGAAATCACAAGGGGAAACACTCAAGAACAAGTCCAATCACACATCCACTAGACAATCAAACACACAAGATCCACAAGGTACATGAACAACAAAGGGAAAGATACAAGGTAAGGTTCATCTCCAAGAGGAGGTCTTGATGCTATCCTAGGCGGATCTTCCCACGAGGGGGTCTTGATGATATCCCGCAGGATCTTCTCACATGGAGGTCTTGAACTCCATGGGAGTGGTAGTCTCTCTCTCTCAATAGTAGAGGTAGGAGCAAAGCTCACCTAAGAATGAGCTATCATATTTGCTAACCCTAGTACGGAGCTAAGGGACAAGTATATATAGTCCAAGGGGTAAGTTGGGGGATACATTGGGTGAAACCCCTCTCACTGCGCACAGGCAGGGCGGTTGTACCGGATGTGTGAGCGGTTGTACCGCTAGGAGCTCAGGTACCTGTTTCTGGAGGTGCTCGCGAAGGTAGGGAGCGGTTGTACCGGTGGTAGGGCCGGTTGTACCGGTCTAGACGCAGCTGGGGGGAGAACCAGGGCTGTACCGGTCTTGCACCGCTCGAATACAGAAGCTCGGCCGGTAGTTGGGCGGTAGTCGAGTGGTTGTACCGCCCGTGTGCCTTCAGCGGTTGTACCGCCCGTGTGCCTTCAGCGGTAGTACCGCCTGGTGTGGGCGGTAGTACTGCTCGTTCCAGACAGGGCGGGTCCTCTTCTTCCTTCTCTTCCATGCCTCACTCGCGGATGGTGTAGTTGTACACTTGTGCTCACACTCCTCCTCGTCCATGGTGTTCCGACAATACCTATGTATGCACACGAGTGGAGTGTCAAGTAGTATACCATCCTCGAAGGGGTCAAGTGAACACGTGTAAAGGAGAAGATTCACCTTTATGTATGAGAGGTAGAGGTCGCACGTGTCACTTGCCAAATGGACTCTTGACATGGTGATGACCGTAGGATGCTCCGCATCATCCCCTCCCCCTTGGGAAAGATCTGACCTCGGATCGAAAACCAAATCACCATGGGAAAGAGATGGCGTCGCCATGTAGGATTGGTCAATCACCAAGTTCTCGTCATCTTCAAGCTCGCAATGGGCACTCTCCAATGTCGCACCGTCTTGGGATTTCTTCAAAATGAGCAAGGACAACAAACACTTGGAAAAACAAATGTGGTTAGCATTAGTGCAAAACCAAGCATTCAATAGGTGATTCACCAAACAAGTGTTGTCATCAAGCATAGAATATGGTTTGACAAAGGATTGTGACATGGCATGTAAGCACATAAATTGAGCACAAGCAAAGATATCATGGGGACAAGCATGTAAATGTGAGGTAGAGATGCAAATATGTGTGACAAGAGCATAAGCATCCACCTCAAGGTTATAGCAAGCATGCATAAAGCACTCGACAAATGGTCGATGGTAGGCATAGGAATCATTCACAACACCAAATAATATGAGATGTATAAACACATGGGTCAAGTGCAAGACAATCCAAGCATAATGTGCATAGGGTGTAGTGAATATAGTGTGGCACTCAACACAATATAAAGAGTAATTGTTCATCAGGTGTGAGGCAAAGTCAAACATGAGAACAAGCAATGGGACATGGCATATGTGAAGAAGTGACATTGTTGCAACCAAACATATGGTAGGAGCAATTAATCCAACAATTGGATGCAACACACAAGGCATATATATCATGATGCATGGAAATGTGGCAATCATGGGTGAAAGCAATATCTCGAATATGCGTGCAAATGGTGCAAGCAACACATGAAGTATGATCCACAATATCCAAGCTCAAGAATGATGTCACCTTGAAGGCGTGTCCTTGTGCATTCTTCACAATGCCAAGTGGAAGCAAATCTGATGTAGAAGCGAGTGTGGTAGAATGTATGAGGCTCACTCTCAAGAGCTCGAATGGTCAACTCACGTGAAGTGGAAGTCGACACAAAGTCCAAGTATCCTACACATGCACAAAACAAAACAAAGAAAGTATGCGCATGGTAGACAAACACATGATCCATCATGATGGTTCTCATCTCTTGCACATACCCATTAGAAGCACAAGTGCATGAATAATATGATGCAACAATGGCTATATCCCTGGCACTAGGTATATGGTGCAAAGAAGTAAGACAAGCATGCTTCACAAGGAATATGTCAATATCTCCAAACATATGTGAGAATGCTATGGGGGCAATTCATGAGCAAGACTATAAGCATTGTTGCACTCAATACATGGCAAGTCATCGAGCATGAGAGAGGCAACATATGGAGATATGTGACAAGAAGCAATAACAATCATGTGCAAAGCATGGAAATGGTTGTCATCAACCGCATGAAATGAGCAAGTATGAATCATGGGTGATGCAAGACAAGCAAGCATATCAATCATGTCGTGCAAACTACTGGAGCGAAGATGCAACACACTAGAGTAAATCATGGCAATCATGTCATGTGAGCAAATAATAGGCATAGTGAGTGCACATGACATATCGCAAGCACGAACACAAAGCAAGATCATAGCATGATCATAAGCATTGGGCACAAAGTAAACATGGCAAGAACAAACAATATCTCCACCAAGCTTGCAAATACACATACGAGTACTAGAATCAATCATCTTGTGTAATGCAAAGCATGGGTCACAAATGCATGGCAAAGGCATAGGAATGGGCATATCATGCAAAGTGAACATGGCAATATGGGCAAAGGATATATAATGGAGAACAACCCATAGCCAAGTGAGGGCCATGTAGAAGAAATGCGCGAAGTCTTTGCGTGAAGAGAGCGGTGGGAAAGACAATCCATGGGATCCCAAATCATCGTTGCTCTCTAGAGCTCGTTTTGTCAACTCGTGGAATTGCGAGGTCGACAAGTATTCATGGGTACCTACACAAAAGAGACACAAACCAAAGAAATTGTGCGCGTGGTAAATGTACACATCATCCATCATGATGTGTATGTGCACGTGTGAGTTAGCACAAGATAAGCATCGCTCAAAGAAATTTGATGCATGGTATAAGAACATGTCATCCATCATGAAAGAATAGTTGTTATGTATAACACGATGGGGATGCAAATTGAGCATACAAATATATGGCACATCAATATCATGGTCATTCATGGGGAGCATATGGTGCACACAAGTATTGGGATCATGCAATGGATGGGAGTGATCAAAATCTCCTAAAATTTATGAGGAAACTATGGGGGTCTCCTCATGAGCAATATCGGAAACATCATATGGAGAAAATGGACAACATCCAGAACAATGCATATCGTTAGCTAGGTGGTCATGGCATGGCATATGAGATAAATGATGCAAAGGGAGCATATCAATATCATCACAAGAAAAACAAATGACAATAACCATGGGCTTATCATCTATGCCATAAGTGCAAAATGGGTTTATTTTAATGGCATATGCATAGTCACTACGATGAGATTGCAAATATGACATATGGTTGATCTCATGCATAGCATATGACAAGTCAAGCGGATTGTCAGACATGATGTGACCGAGAGAATTATCGCAAGAAATCCTATGCAACATGGCATCACAACTAATAGACTCCACATGGAAATCATCAAACTCATCATAAATGGGTAAATCATTGCATGGGGAAATCATACTAGCATGAAGCATGGCAATAGGGGGATCAACAACATGCAAGCAATCAATATCAAGAATGCCCGCTAGTGGGACTAGAGCATCACCTTCACCTATGTTACCTTTTTCATTCCACTCAAGTGGTGTAGGTGAGGTGGTAAAGACCAAATGGTGGCCAATATCATCATCTTGATGGAACCATGTGGGGGTGCATCATATTCCACCATGGCCATCGTCTTGTCAAGGATTGGCCGTCATCATATATGGGACCTAGCACCAAATGATAAGACACAATAGAGGTATAGGTTAAGTCGTTAGAAATCATAGTGGCCTCACATGCCCTATCAACTATCACACTCTCTCTATGTGGTGGATCACTCACTCCCTCAAAATAGGTGCACTCAAGGTCACATATGGTGGAGTCACTCATCTCACTCAAGTGGTGGGCTTTGTGGCTCTCCTCACATGGGAATTGGGGCAACTCATCATGTATGGGGCTAGTGGTGAAGTTGCTCTCACTCTCAATATGGTGGCACAAGTCACTCAAGTCATCATCATACGTCGTCGTGGTCGAAGGGAAAATCCAATGCTCAACCATCTCGTCATCATCGCCGTGGATGAAGGCCGAAGATGGCACATCATCACTCTCGCCTCGTAAGTTGGAAGCATCATCCTTGCTCGTCACCATGTCGTTCGCCTCCAAAGCTTGGTCCTCGAATGGCTCCGTACTCGTAGTCGTCGCCACACCTTTTTGAAAAAGAGTCAAAGTAGACTCGACATCATCAATGCCCCAAAGAGGGATGGCGGGGGAGTCGAACTTGGCAGCGTCATCTTGGAGCTCGTCGGGCTTGGACATCTTGGTGGTACTATCCTCATGCTCGTTTTCGTGGAGCTTGGTCGTCGAGAAGTGTGCTTGGGGTGGAGAAGTCTTGGCCTTCATGAGTCATTGTTCCGCCTTGAGAGCACCAATGTAGTTGTCGTCGAGGGACTTGTAGTTCTCGAGGAAGATAGTCTTCGAGATGTCGTTGTGCAATCCCATCATGAAGTGGAACTTCATCGAAATGGGGTCGTCCGCGCCGGCTCGTCGCAAGGCATTCTTCATCTCCTTGAAGTACGCATCAATGGACTTGGATCCTTGGATGGTGTTCTCCAATTGGCGTAGAAGTTGTTCCGTGTAGGTGGGAGGCACGAACTCTCGTTGCATAGCTCTCTTCGTCTTGGGCCAACTCATGTCGTAGCACTCTGAAGGTGTGTGAAGCCACCAGGTCGACGCGTGATAACCCACAAATATAGGGATCGCAACAGTTTTCGAGGGTAGAGTATTCAACCCAAATTTATTGATTCGACACAAGGGGCACCAAAGAATATTCTCAAGTATTAGGAGCTGAGTTGTCAATTCAAGCACACCTAAAAGACTTAATGTCTGCAGCAAAGTATTTAGTAGAAAAGTAGTATGGAAGTAGCGGTAACGGTGGCAAAAGTAACAGTAGCAGTCTTGTAGCAATCGTAACAGTGGCAACGGAAAAGTAATGGAGCAAAGATCAATATGAAACGAGCTCGTAGGAAATGGATCAATGATGGATAATTATGTCGGATGGCATTCATCATGCAACAGTTATAACATAGGGTGACAAAAGAACTAGCTCCAATTCATCAATATAATGTAGGCATGTATTCCGAATATAATCATACATGCTTATGGGAAAGAACTTGCATGACATCTTTTGTCCTACCCTCCCGTGGCAGCGGGGTCCTATTGGAAACTAAGGGATATTAAGGCCTCCTTTTAATAGAGTACCGGACCAAAGCATTAATACTTAGTGAATACATGAACTCCTCAAACTACGGTCATCACCGGGAAGTGTCCCGACTATTGTCACTCCAGGGTTGCCAGGTCATAACACGTAGTAGGTGATTATAACTTGCAAGATAGGATCAAGAACACAAATATATTCATGAAAACATAATAGGTTCAAATCTGAAATCATGGCACTCGGGCCCTAGTGACAAGCATTAAACATAGCAAAGTCATAGCAACATCAATCTTAGAACATAGTGGATACTAGGGATGTCGGTGGGAAACGACACCTATGGGATCACGGGAATCCCTACTACGGTTGCCGGGTCGCAGGGTTGTGAGAAGAGCAGGGATAATAGTCAGCACGAGGATCGTTTACCCAGGTTCGGGCCGCGAGGATGCGTAATACCCTAGTCCTGCTTTGGTGGATGTATTTCAGAGAGTTCTTGAGCTCTCCAACTAGCTATGGTGGCTGCCTGGTTCAAAAGAGCCGAATCCCTCTCCAGTATGCCATGGGCCTCCTTTTATAGTCGAAAGGGGCTGCCACAGTGGCACACAGGAGGTGGAAAGGCCTACAGTACTGCGAGATTATCGCCCATATTATAGGACAAGACGCATTTAATGCACCGCTGAGGTGTCCCCTTGCTTTATCGGGGACGGGAGCGAGGCCCGTCCCGTCCATCGTCGCCCCTCCTCGCTTTGACATGTGCCCTGGACAGCGATGCATGCGGCACCATGTAGGCAAGCAGGCAGCTGAGGTGGTGCGGTGGTGGAGCCTTCACGAAGATCTGCATGCCGCCACGCAGGCGCCTGCCGATCTGGCCTGGAAGCAGCATGTTGCCATGCAGGTGCCAGCCTAGCTGGTTGGGCTGGCAGCTGCATGCGAACGGCGGTGGAAAACTTGGCTGGCGCGGGCCTGGTAGTGGCCCTGCTGATGTCCTCGGCAAGGGCCTTGCGGGGGCCCGACAAGGGTCTTGCCGTGGCGCGCAGTCGTCCCCGGCAAGGATCTTGCCGGGGGTCTTGTGGCTTTCCTCGGCAAGGATTTCGCCGAGGGTCGCCGTCTTCTGATCCTCATCTGATCTCATGTGTCCATGATCTTGACGAAGATCTGCATGCCATCACAGAGGTGCCTCCCGAGCCCTGGTCCAACCATAGATAGTTGGGTTGGAACCCGTGGGCTAAAGGGTGGCTCACTCTGTTGGTGTTTGGGCAAGTTGCCCCGGCAAGGGCCTTGCTGGGGGACTCCACCCCGCCCCTTTGCTGTCTTGTGTTTCTGGCCTTGGTGTTGCCTTGATCGTCTTATGTTGGGCTTTGGCTTCTCTCCGGCTTCCCTCCTTTGCCCTGCTACGTGTGGTCGTGGCGCGCGGCTTTGACCGCCCGTGCACAAGTAAAGGGGTCAAAAGGAGAGCCCGTACTTTTGTACACCGATAGGAGCCCCCGGGCCTGGGCCACACATAAGCGTGACACGTTGTTGGGCCAGGCCCAGAACGTTGCGCGGGCAGGAGGGGCGGATTTTACCGCAGTAACTATTCCGTCCGCTGCGCTTCCCCACGACCCGCATTGAATGCGCGACATGGAGGGTCGTGCATGATGTGGGGGTCATGCGTGGGGCGATTCCCGCATGCATGCGCCATATCGCGATACAGGGGCGGCTCGCGCCTTCCCCATGAAGAGGGAGAGGCGTAAAGGCGTGGCCCATTTACTGAGTGGGGCCGGGTTGCGGTCTTCAAGGCGTCCACACCCCACGATCACGGGGTGGGGAGAGGTCGCCTCACCCGTCCCCTTGGTTCTGCAAGTTCGCCACGCGTCCTCCATGCGCTTGGGGTGGCAAGCGATGGAGGTGGGAAACCGGGCCGTCGCTGGTTGGGCAACGGGTCGGTTTCGATTCCCTACGCCTCCGGTGGCTGGTTGGCCGAGCGGGCAGCCGATCCCCGACCCCGCCCCATTATAAGGATACGGAAAGGGGGGATGGCATTCCGCACTCTTCTATCTTCTATCTCCTCCTGCTTCCGCTTCTTCCTCTCATCCGCCATGGAGAAGGGGAACCCCGGTCCCTTGACGGTGGCAGCGAGGGTCGCAGCTCGACAACGCGTCCCTCCTCCTCCTGAGCCGGCGGTGGTGGAGCCGGCCGCGAGGGGAAGGGGGAGGGGGCGAGGCCATGGTAGAGGTCGTGGTGCTCGGGGAAGAGGAGGACGGGGCGGCGCGCCGACCTCGCCCCCACCAATGATGCCTTTCCCGACGAAGGGCCATGTTGGAGACCAGCCCTGCGAATTCTTCATCACGCTGCGCCGGCCTCCGCGTCGCCGTCTTCATCTTCCTGCCCCGTTCGCTCGGGAGATGGAGCGTGACCCGCCCCAGACCCTCAGGTTGCACATGAGGGGCTGCGGGAATGGGGGCACGCGGGTCGACGTCGACTTCCCGGCTCCTCGGGTCATGTACCTCCGCCGTGGATGGAAGAAGTTCGCTCGCATCCACAGCCTGACGGCGGGGCTCGTCCTCTACTTCAAATTAATGGAGGACGGCCTGCTCTCCGTCAAGGTCTTCGGAGATCTTGGAACTCGCCTGAAGTGCTGCGTGGAGAGCTCCTCCGATGGAAGCTCTTCCTCGAGCGAAAGTGACGAGGAGGACAGCGGGGCAGATGACGGGAACGAGTCCGACTAGGCGTCGGACGCCCCGCGCCCGGGCGGGTGCGGCAGCAGCAGCATCTGCACTTGGCCGCTCTTCCAGCGGAGTTTTGCCAGGGGAGGGGCTAGCTCCTTGAACTTTTTGCGGCCGTGTCCTTGGGCGGCTGGCGTCGGGAGGCTGCGGAAGAGGAAGAGGGCGGGCGGCAAGGTGATACGCCTCCAACGTATATATAATTTTTGATTGCTCCATGCTATATTATCTACTGTTTTGGACTATATTGGGCTTTATTTTCCATTTTTATATTATTTTTGGGACTAACCTATTAACCGGAGGCCCAGCCCAGAATTGTTGTTTTTTTGCCTATTTCAGTGTTTCAAAGAAACGGAATATCAAATGGAGTCCAAACGGAATAAACCTTTCTGCAACGTGATTTTCTCACCGAATATGACCCAGGAGACTTGGACCCTACGCCAAGGAAGCTTCGAGGTGGGCACGAGGTAGGGGCGCGCCCCCCACCCTCGTGGGGCCCATGGAGCTCCACCGACGTACTTCTTCCTCCTATATATACCTACGTACCCCCAAACGACCAGATACGGAGCCAAAAACCTAATTCCACCGCCGCAACTTTCTGTATCCACGAGATCCCATCTTGGGGCCTGTTCCGGAGCTCCGCCGGAGAGGGACGTCATCACGGAGGGCTTCTACATCATCATAGCCTCTCCGATGAAGTGTGAGTAGTTTACCTCAGACCTTCGGATCCATAATTATTAGCTAGATGGCTTCTTCTCTCTTTTTGGATCTCAATACAATGTTCTCCCCCTCTCTTGTGGAGATCTATTCGATGTAATCTTCTTTTTGCGGTGTGTTTGTTGAGACCGATGAATTGTGGGTTTATGATCAAGTCTATCTATGAATAATATTTGGATCTTCTCTGAATTCTTTTATGTTGATTGGCTATCTTTGCAAGTCTCTTCGAATTATCCGTTTGGTTTGGCCAACTAGATTGGTAGTTCTTGCCATGGGAGAAGTCCTTAGCTTTGGGTTCGATCTTGCGGTGTCCTTTCCCAATGACAGAAGGGGCAGCAAGGCACGTATTGTATCATTGCCATCGAGGATAACAAGTTGGGGTTTATTTCATATTGCATGCATTTATCTCTCTACATCATGTCATCTTGCTTAAGGCGTTACTCTGTTTTTAACTTAATACTCTAGATGCATGCTGGATAGCGGTCGATGAGTGGAGTAATAGTAGTAGATGCAAAATCGTTTCGATCTACTTGTCTCGGACGTGATGCCTATATACATGATCATACCTAGATATTCTCATAACTATGCTCAATTCTGTCAATTGCCCAACAGTAATTTGTTCACCCACAGTAGAATGCTTATGCTCTTGGGAGAAGCCACTAGTGAAACCTATGGCCCCCGGGTCTATTCTCATCATATCAATCTCCATCACTTTAATCTTGATTTGCTTTTTTACTTTGCCTTTTACTTTTTTTACTTTGCATCTCTATATCAAAAATACCAAAAATATTATCTATCAGATCTCACTCTCGTAAGTGACCGTGAAGGGATTGAGAACCCCTAATCGCGTTGGTTGCGTTGAGCTCTTTGTGTTGTGTAGGTACGAGGGACTTGCGCGTAGCCTCCTACTGGATTGATACCTTGGTTCTCAAAAACTGAGGGAAATACTTACGCTACACTGCTGCATCATCCTTTCCTCTTCGGGAAATCCAACGCAAGCTCAAGAGGTAGCAAGAAGAATTTCTGGCGCCGTTGCCGAGGAGTCTACGCAAAAAGTCAACATACCAAGTACCCATCACAATCCCTATCTCCCGCGTTACATTAGTTGCGAGTTGCCTCTCGTTTTCCTCTCCCCCACTTCACCCTTGCCGTTTTATTCGCCCTCTCTCTCCCAACCTCCTCCTCCTTCTCTTTTTCCGTTAGCCTTTTTTCTCGTTTGCCTTTTGTTTTCTTGTGTGTTGGATTGCTTGTTTGTCGCGATGGCTCAAAATACTACCAAATTGTGTGACTTCACCAATACCAATAATAATGATTTCCTTAGCACTCCGATTGCTCCTTAGGTGATTATACAAAAAAATTATGCCGGATTGAATTTTCCTTCTAGAAATCTTTTAGATTCGGCCGTAGGAGGCACTTTTATGGAAATCACTTTAGGAGATGCTACTAAACTCCTAGATAATATTATGGTTAATTATTCTCAATGGCACACTGAAAGATCTTCTAATAAAAAAGTGCATGCGATAGAAGAAATCAATGTTTTGAGTGGAAAGATGGATGAACTTATGAAATTATTTGTTGCTAAGAGTGTTTCTTCTTATCCTAATGATATGCCTTTGTCTACTTTGATTGAGAATAATAATGAATCTATGGATGTGAATTTTGTTGGTAGGAATAATTTTGGTAACAACGCATATAGAGGGAATTTTAATCCTAGGCCTTATCCTAGTAATCCTTCTAATAATTATGGAAATTCCTACAACAACTCTTATGGAAATTTTAATAAGATGCCCTCTGAATTTGAGAGTAGTGTTAAAGAGTTTATGAATTCACAAAAGAATTTTAATGCTTTGCTTGAAGAGAAATTACTTAAAGTTTATGATTTGGCTAGGAACGTTGATAGAATTTCTCTTGAGGTTGATTCTTTAAAGCTTATATATATTCCTCCTAAGCATGATATCAATGAGTCTCTCAAATCCATGAGAATTTCCATTGATGAGTGCAAGGAAAGAACCACTAGGATGCATGCTACAAAAGATGCATTTATTAAAGCGTGCTCTTCCAATTCCTATGAAAATCAAGATGAAGATCTAAAAGTTATTGATGTGTCCCCTTCAAATCTTTGTTTTGCAATATGAATCTTGATGAAACTGAATATGATCTTCCTTTGCCTAGAAGGCGTTCTAAAAATTCAGAGTATTTAGATCTTTATGATGAAATTGATGAAAGTGGGATTAAAAGAAATAAAAATCTAGATGTTGCTAAACCCACTATATTGGATTTCAAGGAATTTAATTATGAAAGTTGCTCTTTAATTGATTGTATTTCCTTGTTGCAGTCCATGCTAAATTCTCCTCATGCTTATAGCCAAAAGAAAGCCTTTACCGAACATATTGTTGATGCCTTGATGCAATCTTATGAATAAAAACTTGAGTTGAAAGTCTCTATCCCTAGAAAACTCTATGATGAGTGGGAACCTACTATTAAAATTAAAATTAATGATCATGAGTTTTATGCTTTGTGTGATTTGGGTGCTAGTGTTTCTACTATCCCCAAAACTTTGTGCGATTTGCTTGACTTCCGTGATTTTGAAGATTGCTCTCTAAACTTGCATCTTGCGGATTCCACTATTAAGAAACCTATGGGAAGAATTAATGATGTTCTTATTGTTGCTAATAGGAATTATGTGCCCGTATATTTCATTGTTCTTGATATAGATTCCAATCCTTCTTCCCCTATTATTCTTGGTAGACCTTTCCTTAGAACGGTTGGTGCGATTATTGATATGAAGGAAGGGAATATTAGATTTCAATTTACATTAAAAAAGGGCATGGAACACTTTCCTAGAAATAAAATAAGATTTCCATATGAAACCATCATGAGAGCCACTTATGGATTGCCTACCAAAGATGGCAATACCTAGATCTATCCTCGCTTTTATGCCTAGCTAGGGGCGTTAAACGATAGCGCTTGTTGGGAGGCAACCCAATTTTATTTTTAGTTTTTTGTGTTTTTCTTCTGTTTAGGAATAAATAACCCATCTACCTGCTGTTTGGATGTGGTTTTGTGTTTTAATTAGTGTTTGTGCCAAGTTAGACCTATTGGATATTCTTGGATGATAGTTATTTGATCTTGCTGTAATTTCCAGAAACTTTGCGCTCAGTGCCCGAATTGTTAAAAATCGTCAGAACGTGATAAAATACTGATTCCAATTGCTGCTGATCAATAAACAAATTTTCTAGGTCGTCTAATTTTGGTATAAGTTTTTGGGTTCCAGAAGTTTGCGTTATATACAGATTACTACAGACTATTCTGTTTTTGACAGATTCTGTTTTTCGTGTGTTGTTTGCTTATTTTGATGAATCTATGGCTAGTAAAATAATTTATAATACATAGAGAAGTTGGAATACAGTAGGTTTAACACCAATACAAATAAATAATGAGTTCATTACAGTACCATGAAGTGGTCTTTTGTTTTCTTTCTCTAACGGAGCTCACGAGATTTATATTGAGTTTTGTGTTGTGAGGTTTTCAAGTTTTGGGTGAATTCTTTTGATGGATTATGGAACAAGGAGTGGCAAGAGCCTAAGCTTGGGGATTCCCATGCACACCCCAAGATAATCCAAGGACACCAAAAATTCAAAGCTTGTGGATGCTCCGGAAGGCATCCCCTCTTTCGTCTACTTCCATCGGTAATTTACTTGGAGCTATATTTTTATTCACCAACATGATATGTGTTTTGCTTGGAGCGTCTTGTATTATTTGTGTCTTTGTTTGTTAGTGTTCCACAATCATCCTTTCTGTACACACCTTTTGAGAGAGACATACATGAATTGGAATTTGATAGGATACTCTATGTGCTTCACTTATATCTTTTGAGCTATGTAGTTTTGCTCCATGTGCTTCACTTATATCTTTTGAGCGTTATAATTTTGCTCTATGTGCTTCACTTAGATCTTTTAGAGCACGGTGGTGGATTGTTTTAAATAAACTATAGATCTCTCATGCTTCACTTAAATTATTTTGAGAGTCTTAATAACATGGTAATTTGCTTAATAATAATATGCTTGGTGTTCAAGATTTGTGAAACTTTCTTTTGAGTGCATTGAATACTAAGAAAAGATTGAGGCTTGATAGTTTTGAGATATAAAGATGGTAATATTAGAGTCATGCTAGTTGAGTAGTTGTGAATTTGAAAAATTCTTGTGTTAAAGCTTGTGATTCCCGTAGCATGCACGTATGGTGAACCGTTATGTGATGAAGTCGGAGCATAATTTATTTATCGATTGTCTTCCTTATGAGTGGCGGTCGGGGACGAGCGACGGAATTTTCCTACCAATCTATCCCCCTAGGAGCATGCGCGTAATACTTTGCTTTGATAACTTCTAGATTTTTGCAATAAGTATATGAGTTCTTTATGACTAATGTTGAGTCCATGGATTATATGCACTTTTTCCCAACCTTCCACCATTGCTAGCCTCTCTAATACTGCGCACTTTTCGCCGGTATCATACACCCACCATATACCTTCCTAAAAAAAGCCACCATACCTACCTATCATGGCATTTCCATAGCCATTCCGAGATATATTTCCATGCAACTTCCCACCGTTCCGTTTATTATGACACGCTCCATCATTGTCATATTGCTAGCATGATCATGTAGTTGACATCGTATTTGTGGCAAATCCACCGTTCATAATTCTTTCATACATGTCACTCTTGATTCATTGCATATTCCGGTACACCGCTGGAGGCATTCATATAGAGTCATATTTGTTCTAAGTATCGAGTTGTAATTGTTGAGTTGTAAGAAAAATAAAAGTGTGATGATCATCAATTTTTAGAGCATTGTCCCAAGTGAGGAAAGAATTATGGAGACTATGATTCCCCCATAAGTCGGGATGAGACTCCGGACGAAAAATAAAAGAAAAGAAAAGAAAAGAGGCCATAAAAAAAGGCCCAAATAAAATAAAATAAATGGGAGAAAAAGAGAGAAGGGACAATGTTACTATCCTTTTACCACACTTGTGCTTCAAAGTAGCACCATGATCTTCATGATAGAGAGTCTCTCATTTTGTCACTTTCATATACTAGTGGGAATTTTTCATTATAGAACTTGGCTTGTATATTCCAATGATGGGCTTCCTCAAAATTGCCCTAGGTCTTCATGAGCAAGCGAGTTGGATGCACGCCCACTTAGTTTCTTTTGATGAGCTTTCATATACTTATAGCTCTAGTGCATCTGTTGCATGGCAATCCCTACTCACTCACATTGATATCTATTGATGGGCATCTTCATAGCCCGTTGATATGCCTAGTTGATGTGAGACTATCTTCCCCTCCTTTTGTCTTCTCCACAACCACCACTCTATTCCACATACTAGTGTTATATCCATGGCTCACGCTCATGTATTGCGTGAAGATCGAAAACGTTTTGAAAATGTTAAAGTATGAAACAATTGCTTGGCTTGTCATCGGGGTTGTGCATGATTTAAATACTTTGTGTGGTGAAGATAGAGCATAACCAGACTATATGATTTTGTAGGGATAACCTTCTTTGGCCATGTTATTTTGAGAAGACATAATTGCTTTATTAATATGCTTGAAGTATTATTATTTTTTATGTCAATATGAACTTTTGTCTTGAATCTTTCGAATCTGAATATTCATACCACAATTAAGAAGATTTGCATTGAAATTATGCCAAGTAGCACTCCGCATCAAAAATTCTCTTTTTATCATTTACCTACTCGAGGACGAGCAGGAATTACGCTTGGGGATGCCTGATACGTCTCCAACGTATCTATAATTTTTGATTGCTCCATGCTATATTATCTACTATTTTGGACTATATTGGGCTTTATTTTCCACTTTTATATTATTTTTGGGACTAACCTATTAACCGGAGGCCCAGCCCAGAATTGCTTTTTTTTTGCCTATTTCAGTGTTTCGAAGAAACGGAATATCAAACGGAGTCCAAACGGAATAAACCTTTCAGGAACGTGATTTTCTCACCGAATATGACCCAGGAGACTTGGACCCTACGCCAAGGAAGCTTCAAGGTGGGCACGAGGTAGCAGGGCGCGTCCTACACCCCCAGGCGCGCCCCCACCCTCATGGGGCCCTCGGAGCTCCACCGACATACTTCTTCCTCCTATATATACCTACATACCCCCAAACGACCAGATACGGAGCCAAAAACCTATTTCCACCGCCGCAACTTTCTGTATCCATGAGATCCCATCTTGGGGCCTGTTCCGGAGCTTCGCCGGAGAGGGCCGTCATCACGGAGGGCTTCTACATCATCATAGCCTCTTCGATGAAGTGTGAGTAGTTTACCTCAGACCTTCGGGTCCATAGTTATTAGCTAGATGGCTTCTTCTCTCTTTTTGGATCTCAATACAATGTTCTCCCCCTCTCTTGTGGAGATCTATTCGATGTAATCTTCTTTTTGCGGTGTGTTTGTTGAGACCAATGAATTGTGGGTTTATGATCAAGTCTATCTATGAATAATATTTGGATCTTCTCTGAATTCTTTTATGTATGATTGATTATCTTTGCAAGTCTCTTCAAATTATCAGTTTGGTTTGGCCAACTAGATTGGTAGTTCTTGCCATGGGAGAAGTGCTTAGCTTTGGGTCCTTTCCCAGTGACAGAAGGGGCAGCAAGGCACATATTGTGTCGTTTCCATCGAGGATAACAAGTTGGGGTTTATTTCATATTGCATGAATTTATCTCTCTACATCATGTCATCTTGCTTAAGGCGTTAGCCTTATTTTAATTTAATACTCTAGATGCATGCTGGATAGCGATCGATGAGTGGAGTAATAGTAGTAGATGCAAAATCGTTTCGATCTACTTGTCTCGGACGTGATGCCTATATACATGATCATACCTAGATATTCTCATAACTATGCTCAATTCTGTCAATTGCTCAACAGTAATTTGTTCACCCACAGTAGAATACTTATGCTCTTGAGAGAAGCCACTAGTGAAACCTATGGCCCCCGGGTCTATTCTCATCATATCAATCTCCATCACTTTAATCTTGCTTTGCTTTTTTACTTTGCCTTTTACTTTTTACTTTGCATCTCTATATCAAAAATACCAAAAATATTATCTATCAGATCTCACTCTCGTAAGTGACCATGAAGGGATTGACAACCCCTAATCGCGTTGGTTGCGTTGAGCTCTTTGTGTTGTGTAGGTACGAGGGACTTGCGCGTAGCCTCCTATTGGATTGATACCTTGGTTCTCAAAAACTGAGGGTAATACTTACGCTACTCTGCTGCATCATCCTTTCCTCTTCGGGGAAATCCAACACAAGCTCAAGAGGTAGCACAAGGCCGTCAACTCGGAGTACGCGGACACCGACGCCTTCGTCGCGTGTTTTGCGACCTGCCGCCTCGTCTTCCATCTCCTTTCCCGGCACCGTCATCATCGGCCCACCCTTGGGCAGCTACCGAGGTGTTCTCTTGGTGTTTTCTGCTGCTCGTAGCTCGCCTAGGCGCCCCTTTTGCCCTTTCGCCTTCTTGACCTGCCTCCTGAGGAGAGGGACAAGAAAGGGATTACGGGCATCTCCTCTCTTTTTTAGTCTGTAAGCCTTCGGGCCTTTGTTAAATTTAGAACCTGCAATTCCCTTGCTCATGTTTTTCATTCCGTATGAACTGTACCTGTATGGGATGTTTTTAATGAAAAAGGGGTGTTTGCCGGGTTTTTTCGTTCGTGGGTGAAGCCCGCGACAAGGAGCGAATCCTTGTTACTAGTTAAGATAAACGTTTTTCGCCCGGCAACAGGCCTTGTCGTCCCCCCTACTTCCCTCGACCATTCTCACGCCCTTGGCGGAGGTAGGGATGAAGCGGGCTTAAGCTCCTCGTTCTATCTCCTTGCCTCCGCGACTACAACCAAATCCGGACCTAGGAGATAATCCTTAGGTATAGGAAAAAGGGGAGCACAGTAGCCTGGAGAAAAAAACGAGGTTTCACATGTCCTAGTTCCATACCGAAATGCATGACAGAGGATGAAAGACTTATCTGGATCTGCAGCCCCCAGCAACTTCGTCTTGCCGCGGTTGGATCCTTGTACTTGCAGCCCTCGGCAACTTTGGTCTGCCGGGGTCGGGACGCCGGTTCGTTCCCTTTCTTCCAAGTAGTTCAGCAGAAGTGCTCATTTGCCCTGCGAACTAAAATAGGACAGAAAAGAACAGAGAGACGCGCACTCGACCTCTAGGCTAGGGGTTAGTCGCCGCTAAGCACTATCAATCCTAACCAAGGAAGAGACTCGACCTAGCATGCATGCTATAACTTAGGGCGCCAACACTTCATCTATTTGTGCTCAGGGTCTGCGCCTCGCTTTGTACAAAGGGTTACATGCGTTGCCAGCAAAGCTTGTACAAAAGGTGGCTTGCCGGGGGGCCCGACAAGCCGCGCCTTATGGGTAAAACTTGCGAAGATGCTCGATGTTCTAGGAGTTGCTCACTGGGACATCATCTTCAGTCTCCAGGCGGACTGCGCCAGGCCTAGTGACTCGTATTACCCGATAAGGGCCTTCCCACTTCGGTGTCAACTTGTTGGAATTCTTGGCTGACTGAACGCGCCGAAGAACAAGGTCGCCTTCCTCAAAGCTTCGGGCATGAACCTTGCGGCTATGGTAGCGGCGCAAGGCTTGCTGGTAGCATGCTGCCCTCACAGCCGCCCGAAGACGATCTTCCTCAAGGAGCGTCACGTCATCTTGCCGCAACTGCTCTTTCTCAAACTCATCATAAGGGAGCACTCGAGGCGACCCGTATATGAGTTCCGTGGGGAAAACTGCTTCTGCCCTGTATACCAGGGCAAAGGGTGTCTGGCTGGTGGCTCGATTTGGCGTCGTCCTGATCGACCAAAGAACCACCGGCAATTCATCAATCCAGTGCCTTCTGCTCTTGTACAGCTTGTCAAAAGTCTTTGTCCTCAGGCCTCGCAACACTTCAACATTTGCCCTCTCCGCTTGGCCGTTGCTCCATGAGTGTGCCACGGAAGCAAAACAGACCTTGTTGCTAAGGTCTTGAATGTATTGCATGAAGGTGTGGCTCGTGAACTGCATGCCGTTGTCGGTGATGACTCTGTTTGGCACACCAAAACGGCAGACTAGTCCCTTGAAGAACTTTACGGCTGACTGTGCTGTCACCTTCCTCACTGGTTCCACCTATGGCCACTTTGTGAACTTGTCGATTGCAACGTACAAGTACTCAAAGCCCCCGACAGCACGGGGGAAAGGGCCCAGTATGTCGAGCCCCTAGACCAAGAATGGCCAGGAGAGAGGGATCGTTTGAAGGGCTTGAGCTGGTTGATGAAGCTTCTTTGAATGGAACTGACACGCTTCACACTTGGTTACTAGTATCGTCGCATCCTGGAGGGCAGTGGGCCAGAAGAAACCTTGCCGGAACGCCTTGCCGGCAAGGGCCCTCGACCTTATGTGGGAGCCACATATGCCTCCATGTATCTCTGCCAACAGCTCCAGTCCTTCCTCCCGGGGGATGCGCTTCAATTTCACACCGTTCGATCTCTTTCTGTACAGGATGTCGTCGACGAAGTGGTACAAGGCGGACCGACGGGCTACTTTCTCCGCTTCTTCCTGCTCCTCAGGAAGTTCCCCTGTCTGGAGGAATCGGACGGTATGTTGTGCCCATGCCGGAGCCTGGGGCTCGACGACAAGGACCAAAGGCATTTCCTCTGCCATGGGAACGGTTGTCTCTACGGCCAGGGCGTGACGCCCTGCCGGAGCCAGCTGCTCCTTGGCTGGCACAGTGTCCACGGCAACATCCTTGCCGGCAGCCCCAGGGGGCTTAGCGGGAAAGTACTTGCCGAGGCCTGATTTCCTCCGCTTGTTCTGCTCCGTTGATGGTTCGACGGATGGATGAGTTAAACGGAGCAAAAAGGTACCTGGTTCCACAGGTAGCTTGAATGTAGCATGCTTTGACAGGTAATAGGCGATGTCGTTCTCCGCTCGGGGAACGTGCTCCGCTTGGATGCCGTCAAAGTGCTCCTCCAGCTTCCTCACCTCATCTACGTAGGCCTCCATCAACGAGCTCTGGTAATCCTTGTTGACCTGTCTGACAACAAGCTGCGAGTCGCCCCTGACAATGAGCTTTTTTACTCCGAGGTCTGCCGCGATCCTGACACCGGCAAGCAATCCCTCGTACTCAGTAGTGTTGTTGGTGGACATCTCCCTGGGAAAGTGCATCTGGATTACATACTTGAGGTGCTCTCCGATGGGTGCGACGAGTAGCACACCAGCACCGGCGCCTTGCAGCGAGAAAGCTCCATCAAAGTAAATAACCCAGTCGCGCGTTGTTTCCTTGCCGGGGAGAGTGGTCTCCTGGATCTCTTCGTCAGGCGTTGAGGTCCATTCTGCAATGAACTCTGCCAGGACTCTGCTCTGGATTGTCGAAGTACTTTCAAACTTCAAACCAAAGCTCGACAATTCCAAGGCCCATTCCACAATCCTTCCGGTCGCATCTGGGTTGTGCAGTATCCGTTGCAACGGGAGGCGGGTGACGACAGTGATCTCGTGGGCTTGGAAGTAATGATGCAGCTTCCTCGAGGCCATAAGGAGGCCGAAGAGCAATTTCTGCACACCAGAGTACCTCGACCTAGCCCCCTACAGGAGGGAGCTGACAAAGTAAACCGGGTGCTGCATCATCTTCTTCTTCCGCACCACTTCACTTGACTGTGCGGGCACTGCCCCGACGGCGTCAGACTCTGCCGGGAGCCTTGCCTTGCCGGCACCAGGCCCTGCCGGGGGGGGGGGGTCTCTGACTTGCCATCTGTCGATCCTGCCGCCGCCACTGCCTCTTCATCAACCTCCCTCTGCGCCACTAGCGCGACACTGACCACTTGATTCGTCGCTGCCAGATACAGCAACAACGACTCTTGTGGTTTAGGCTTAACTAGTATCGGTGTAGAGGAAAGGTATCTCTTCAGGTCTTGCAACGCCGCCTCGGCCTCTAGGGTCCACTCCATTGGGCCTGCCTTCTTCATGATCTTGAAAAAGGGAAGGGCGCGCTCGACAGACTTGGAGATGAATCGGCTCATGGTGGCAACGCAGCCAGTTAGCCGACGCACATCCTTGATCCGCTTAAGTGCCTCAATCTGCTCGATAGCTTTGATCTTGTCTGGGTTTGCCTCGATCCCACGCTGCGACACAAAGAACCCGAGAAGTTTGCCGGACGGAATGTTGAAGACACATTTCTCAGGGTTCAGCTTGAGGTTGATCTTGCGTAGGTTGGCAAACGTCTCTTCTAAGTCTTGTACAAGAGTTGCCCTATCCTTGGTTTTTACCACTAAGTCATCCATATAGGCTTCCATATTTCTATGTAGCTGGGATTCAAAACCAATATGGACCGCTCTTGGAAATGTTGAACCAGCACTCTTCAACCCGAAAGGCATCCGTAAAAAGCAGTACGTGCCACAGGGGGGTGATGAATGATGTCTTCTCTTCGTCTTCTCTCGTCATGAAGATCTGGTGGTAGCCTGAATAGGCATCGAGGAATGATAACAGATCACACCCGGCCGTGGATTCAACAATCTGGTCGATACACGGCAACAAGAAGGGGTCCTTAGGACAAGCCTTATTGATATCTATGTAGTCAATACACAGCCTCCAATTCCCATTTGCCTTGCGCACCACCACCGGATTGGCCAACCACGTCGGATGGAGCACTCCTCTCACCAAACCTACCGCTTCCAGTTTCCTTATCTCCTTTGTAATGAACTCCCTGTCGTTCCAAAGCTTACTTCCTGACCTTCTTCTTGACGGGCCGTGCATGAGGACAGACAGCAAGATGGTGCTCAATCACCTCCCTGGGAACGCCGGAGATGTCGGATGCTTGCCATGCAAACACATAGACATTCGCCCGCAGGAAGGCGACGAGCGCGCTTTCCTATTTGCTATCAAGGGTGGAGCTTATGATGAAAGCCCCTCCCCTGCCATCCTCCCTGACGGGCACCCTCTTGGTCTCTGGTGGCGTAGCTCTAGACTTCTTGCTCTTGCCGGTGGAGCTCTCTGGCACGTCCTCGACGGTAGCACAACTCTCCGAAGAGGTGCGCTTGCCGGAGTGGGTGCGAGGGGTCTTGCCGATCTTCTTTTTTCCTCCCGGGGCTTCAGCAGCAGGAGCAAGTGCCTTGGCGGCAGCTGCTGCAACTGCTTCCCGGTAGAGTAGGTCAGCGCAGATCAGCGCGTCCTTCTTGTCGGAGGGGATGGTGATGATGTTCATCGGCCCAGGCATCTTCAGCGTGTTGTAGGCGTAGTGCGACGCCGCCATGAACTTGGCCAGTGCCGGGCGGCCGAGGATCCCGTTGTAGGGCAAGGGGATCTCGGCTACGTCGAAGACAATCCTCTCCGTCTTGTAGTTTAGCTCGCCTCCAAACGTCACGGGCAACGTGACCTTCCCTTTTGGCTGGCTTCTCCCCGGGTTTACTCCTTGAAACAACCTTTTGATCATAACGGGTGAGATCAAGTTCAGACTGGCCCCGCCGTCAACCAGCATCTTGTTCACCTTGAGGTTGCGTGTCGTTGGTGAAAGCAACAACGGCAAACACCCGACCGCAGTTGTGCGGTCAGGGTGATCCTCGGCGTCAAAGATGAGGGGCGTGCTGGACCACTTCAGTGGCTTCTAAGCGTCGAACGAGGGTTCCGCTGCTGTAATCTCACGCGCCCACTGTTAGAGCTGGCGGTGAGAAGTATGCAGCGAGGCGCAACCATCGACGCACATGGCCTCTGTAGCCTTCCGGAACTCTTGCTCACCGGACTTGTCGTCCTTGTCGTGATCATCATCTTCTTGCTTCTTGTCGCGGCCCCAAGCGGGCCTCTCTTGTTGATTGTCCTTGCCGCGGCGGCCTCCTTGGCCGCCACGCTTCTTGCTGGATCCCTCGGCACCATCCTGGCCCTTTTCCTTGTCCCGCCTCTCGTATTCAGCCTTTTGCTTCTCAGCTAGCAGCTCGACTTGTCGGCAGTTTTGGAGATCGTGGCCCTTGGTGCGGTGGATCTTGCAGTATTGCTTGTCGGAGCTTCCTGGCTTGTCAGCAGCTGCCAGGCCCGGCAGGCGGCGCACTCTGCAATCTCCTTGTCGGGGTCGTCTGCCTTGGCCTTCTTGGCAGCACCGGTGCTGTCAGATCCCTCGACGGCAAGCACGGTCTTGCCTTTGCGTTTCCTGTTGCGACGCCGGCCCTTCTTCGTCGGGGCGGCGGTGTCTTCATCAGTAGAGTCGGTTTCCGCGTCGGCGTCCTCGCCGGGGTCCTTCCTTCCCTCTTCAGCCCGGGCGCACCTATCGGCCGGAACATAGAGCTCGGCCACATCCTTAACCTTGGTCATCGCCAGCTCTTCGCGCATCTTGCGGTTGCGCACGTTCTGATGGAGCGCGCTGATCACGGCGGCGGGATGAACGTCGGAGATGTTGTACTGCACCCGGCTGAATCTCTGGATGTAATTGCCCAGGGTTTCCCCTTCCTTCTAGGGATGATATGCAAATCACTGGCCTGGCCATGAGCTTGGTGGCCTCCAGTGAAGGCGCCAACAAACTCATGGCACATATCCAACCAAGAAGAAATGGAATCCGCTAGCAAGTGCATCAACCAAGACATGACATTGGGCTTCAGTGCTAACGGGAAGTAATTGGCAAGCACCTTGTCGTCGCGAGTTCCGGTAGCCTGCATCGCGATGGTGTAGATGCTGAGGAACTCTGACGGATGGGTCTTGCCAGTGTACTTCTCACCGACGTCGGGCTTGAACGTGCGGTGGGATGGCCACTCGAACTGCCGCAGCTCACCGGTAAAGGCTGGGCAGCCCACCTTGTAAGGTAGGCCGCCGAAGCCCCCCTGGTGCTGGGTGGTCCATAGCGGGTCCCGCCCGCTTGTCCGACTGGTGGCGCGTATCACGCCGGCGCTCGATAGTGGTTCGAGCATCTTCATGAGCCCGTTCTCAAAGAACTTGGCGTTGGTCGCGGTTGGTCCGTGGGTCGGATGACGCTATGGAAATATTATCACAAGCGTCATCGCGACGGAACGACACCCGCGGTGGCTGGCGTGGAGGAGGAGAGTGCACCGTGGCCGCAACACCCCAGGCCTCTCCACCGCTGGCATGTGGTGGTTCGACGGAGCGCCGGCCCAAAGGCCCCGCCGGTCGCGGATCGTCTTTATTGGCGACGAAGACGAGGCTCTGGATGGTGGCCCTCCACTCGTCGAGATTCTCCGCAGCAGGAGGGAGGTCGAGGAGCAGCTGCCGCGCAAAGCTTCACGGGCGTGGGTGGCGATGGCAACCGTGTGGATCGTGGCGCGCCGACCTCTAACTACGTTAGAAGGAGCTCCACCACGGCCCAGCGGCTGCATGCCATTTTCGCCAGCACTTCCGTGAGCATGCTGGACTCCTTCGTCCCGTGGGCGATGCACAGGGCTCTTCCCACGACGGTGTCCCGGGTGTCCAGCGTGGCGCTGCTCGTCGCGCGCACCCTGGGAAGAGCGCGCTGTGGGCGCCGACGTGGGCGTCTTGGAGGCTGCTGCACCACCGCCTGCGGGGGCCCTAGCTCCGTCTTTGGATTTGGTGGCGTGCGGCCCGTCGCCTGGTGCACGAACAACGCCGCTCGCCACGCTCTGACTGCCAGAGCGATGCTGGTGCTCATGGACTGCGGCTCGGGTCCTATCTGCGACCGGCCCGCTGCTCGCCCGCACTGGCACGGGCCGTTCGGCTCCCGACGAGCCGACCGCCGCGATCGCCTTCTTCTTGGGAGCCATGGAGATGAAGAACTTTTAGGCTAACTACTAGACCAGATTCTCACAATAGCGCCCCCTACCTGGCGCGCCAAAGATGTCGATGGGAAACGACACCTATGGGACCACGGGAATCCCTACTACGGTTGCCGGGGAGGGTTGTGAGAAGAGCAGGGATAATAGTCAGCACGAGGATCGTTTACCTAGGATCGGGCCGCGAGGATGCGTAATGCCCTAGTCCTGCTTTGGTGAATGTATTTCAGAGAGTTCTTGAGCTCTCCAACTAGCTATGGTGGCTACCTGGTTCAAAAGAGCCGAATCCCTCTCCAGTATGCCATGAGCCTCCTTTTATAGTCGAAAGGGGCTGCCATAGTGGCACACAGGAGGTGGAAAGGCCTACAGTACTACGAGCTTATCACCCGTATTACAGGACAAGACGCATTTAATGCGCCGCTGAGGTGTCCCCTGGCTTTATCGGGGAGCGAGGCCCGTCCCATTCGTCGCCGCCCCTCCTCGCTTTGACACGCGCCCTGGCTAGCGACGCATGCGGCGCCATGTAGGCAGGCATGCAGCTGAGGTGGTGCGGTGGTGGAGCCTTCACGAAGATCTGCATGCTGCCACACACGCGCCTGCCGATCTGGCCTGGAAGCAACATGTTGCCATGCAGGTGCCAGCCCAGCTGGTTGGGCTAGCAGCTGCATGCGAACGGCGATGGAAAACTTGGCTGGTGCAGGCCTAGTAGTGGCCTCGCTGATGTCCTCGGCAAGGGCCTTGCCGGGGACCCGACAAGGGTCTTGCCGTGGCGCGCAGTCGTCCCCGGCAAGGATCTTGCCGGGGGTCTTGTGGCTTTCCTCGGCAAGGATTTCGCTGAGGGTCGCCGTCTTCTGGTCCTCATCTGATCTCATGTGTCCGTGATCTTGATGAAGATCTGCATGCCATCACAGAGGTGCCTCCCGAGCCCTGGTCACCGTAGTTAGTTAGGTTGGAACCCGTGGGCTCAAGGGTGGCTCACTCTGTTGGTGTTTGGGCAAGTTGCCCCGGCAAGGTTCTTGCCGGGGCCGCGGAGGCCTGCCCCGGCAAGGGCCTTGCTGGGGGACTCCACCCAGCCCCTTTGCTGTCTTGTGTTTCTGGACTTGGCGTTGCCTTGATCGTCTTATGTAGGGCTTCGGCTTCTCTCCGGCATCCCTCCTTTGCCCTGCTACGTGTGGCCGTGGCGCGTGATACGTCTCCAATGTATCTATAATTTTTTATTGCTCCATGTTATATTATCTACTGTTTTGGACAATATTGGGCTTTATTTTCCACTTTAATATTATTTTGGGACTAACCTATTAACCGGAGGCCGAGCCCATAATTGCTGTTTTTTTTGCCTATTTCAGAGTTTCGCAGAAAAGAAATATCAAACGGAGTCCAAAAGGAATGAAACCTTCGGGAACGTGATTTTCTCACCGAACATGATCCAGGAGACTTGGACCCTAAGTCAAGGAAGCTTCGAGGAGGCCACGAGGTAGGGGGCGCGCCCTCCACCCTCGTGAGCCCCATGTTGCTCCACCGACGTACTTCTTCCTCCTATGTATACCTACGTACCCCCAAACGATCAGAACAAGGGCCAAAAACCTAATTCCACCGCCGCAACCTTCTATACCCACGAGATCCCATCTTGGGGCCTGTTCTGGAGCTCCGCCGGAGGGGGCATCCATCACGGAGGGCTTCTTCTCTCTTTTTGGATCTCAATACAATGTTCTCCCCCTCTCTCATGGAGATCTATTCGATGTAATCTTCTTTTTTGCGGTGTGTTTGTTGAGATCGATGAATTGTGGGTTTATGATCAAGATTATCTATGAACAATATTTGAATCTTCTCTGAATTCTTTTATGTATGATTGGTTATCTTTGCAAGTCTCTTCGAATTATCAGTTTGGTTTGGCCTACTAGATTGGTTTTTCTTGCAATGGGATAAGTGCTTAGCTTTGGGTTCAATCTTGCGTGTCCTTTCCCAAAGTGATGAGGGGCAGCAAAGCACGTATTGTATTGTTGCCATCGAGGATAACAAGATGGGGTTTTATCATATTGCATGAATTTATCCTCTACATCATGTCATCTTGCTTAAGGCGTTACTCTGTTTTCTTGAACTTAATACTCTAGATGCATGCTGGATAGCGGTCGATGAGTGGAGTAATAGTAGTAGATGCAGGCAGGAGTCGGTCTACTTGTCTCAGACGTGATGCCTATATACATGATCATACCTAGATATTCTCATAACTATGCTTAATTCTGTCAATTGCTCAACAGTAATTTGTTCACCCACCGTAAAATACTTATGCTCTTCAGAGAAGCCACTAGTGAAACCTATGGCCCCCGGGGTCTATCTTCATCATATTAATCTTCCAACACTTTGCTATTACCTTTGCTTTTTTACTTTTCTTTTTATTTTACTTTGCGTCTTTATCATAAAAATACCAAAAATATTATCTATCATCTCTATCAGATCTCACTCTCGTAAGTGACCGTGAAGGGATTGACAACCCCTTATTGCGTTGGTTGCGAGGAGTTATTTGTTTTGTGTAGGTATGAGGGACTTGCGCGTAGCCTCCTGCTGGATTGATACCTTGGTTCTCAAAAACTAAGGGAAGTACTTACGCTAGTTTGCTCCATCATCCTTTCTTCTTCAAGGAAATCCAAGGCAGTGCTCAAGAGGTAGCAAGAAGAATTTCTGGCGCCGTTGCCGGGGAGTCTATGCAAAAGTCAACATACCAAGTACCCATCACAATCTCTTATCTCCCGCATTACATTATTTGCCATTTGCCTCTCGTTTTCCTCTCCCCCATTTCACCCTTGCCATTTTATTCGCCCTCTCTTTCCTGTTTGCCTTTTTCTCGCTTGCTTTTTGTTTGCTCGTGTGTTGGATTGCTTGTTTGTCACGATGGCTCAAGATAATACCAAATTATGTGACTTTACCAATACCAACAATAATGATTTCCTTAGCACTCCGATTTCTCCTCTTACCAATACTGAATCTTGTGAAATTAATACTGCTTTGTTTAATCTTGTCATGAAAGATCAGTTCGTCGGCCTTCCTAGTGAAGATGCCGCTACTCATCTAAATAGCTTCGTTGATTTGTGTGATATGCAAAAGAAGAAATATGTTGATAATGATATTTTTAAACTGAAGCTATTTCCTTTTTCGCTTAGAGATCGTGCTAAAGCTTGGTTTTCGTCTTTGCCTAAAAATAGTATTGATTCTTGGAACAAGTGCAAAGATGCTTTTATCTCTAAGTATTTTCCTCCTGCTAAGATCACCTCTCTTAGAAATGATATTATGAATTTTAAGCAACTTGATCAAGAACATGTTGCACAAGCTTGGGAGAGGATGAAATTAATGATACGTAATTGCCCTACTCATGGTTTGAATTTGTGGATGATTATACAAATTTTTTATGCTGGATTGAATTTTGCTTCTAGAAACCTTTTAGGTTCAGCCGCGGGAGGCATTTTTATGGAAATCACTTTAGGAGAAGCTACTAAACTCCTAGATAATATTATGGTTAATTATTCTCAATGGCACACTGAAAGATCTACTAATAAAAAAGTGCATGCGATAGAAGAAATTAATATTTTGAGTGGAAAGATGGATGAACTTATGAAATTATTTGCTACTAAGAGTGCTTCTTCTGATCCTAATGATATGCCTTTGCCTACTTTGATTGAGAATAATAATGAATCTATGGATGTGAATTTTGTTGGTAGGAATAATTTTGGTAACAACGCGTATAGAGGAAACTTTAATCCTAGGCCTTATCCTAGTAATTCCTCTAATAATTATGGAAATTCCTACAACAATTCTAATGGAAATTTTTATAAGATGCCCTCTGAATTTGAGACTAGTGTTAAAGATTTTATGAATTCGCAAAAGAATTTCAATGCTTTTCTTGAAGAGAAATTACTTAAAGTTGATGAATTGGCTAGGAACGTTGATAGAATTTCTCTTGATGTTGATTCTTTAAAGCTTAGATCTATTCCTCCTAAGCATGATATCAATGAGTCTCTCAAAGCCATGAGAATTTCCATTGATGAGTGCAAAGAAAGAACCGCTAGAATGCGTGCTACGAAAGATGCCTTTATTAAAGCGTGTTCTTCTAGTTCCTATGAAAATAGAGATGAAGATCTAAAAGTTATTGATGTGTTACCTATTAAATCTTTTTTTTTTGCAATATGAATCTTGATAATGATGGGACTGAATACGATCCACCTTTACCTAGAAGGCGTTCCAAAAATTCAGAGTTTTTAGATCTTGATGCTAAAATTGATAAAGGTGGGATTGAAGAAAGCAAAACCTAGATGTTGCTAAACCCACTATTTTGGATTTAAAGGAATTTAATTATGAAATTTGCTCTTTAATTTATTGTATTTCCTTGTTGCAATCCGTGGTAAATTCTCCTCACGCTTATAGTCAAAATAAAGCGTTTACTAAACATATCGTTTGCCTTGATGCAATCTTATGAAGAAAAGCTTGAGTTGGAAGTTTCTATCCCTAGAAAACTTTATGATGAGTGGGAACCAACTATTAAAATCAAGATTAAGGATCATTAATTTTATGCTCTATGTGATTTGGGTGCTAGTGTTTCCACTATTCCCAAAACTTTGTGCGATTTGCTAGATTTCCGTGATTTTGATGATTGCTCTCTAAACTTGCACCTTGCGGATTCCACTATTAAGAAACATATGGGAAGAATTAATGATGTTATTATTGTTCCAAATAGTAATTATGTGCCCGTAGATTTTATCGTTCTTGATATAGATTGCAATCCTTCATGTCCTATTATTCTTGGTAGACCTTTTCTTAGAACGATTGGTGCAATTATTGATATGAAGGAAGGGAATATTAGATTCCAATTTCCATTAAAGAAAGGCAGGGAACACTTCCCTAGGAAGAAAATAAAATTACCATATGAATCTATCATGAGAGCCACTTATGGATTGCCTACCAAAGATGGCAACACCTAGATCTATCCTTGCTCTTATGCCTAGCTAGGGGCGTTAAACGATAACGCTTGTTGGGAGGCAACCCAATTTTATTTTTAGTTTTTTTTACTTTTTCTTCTTTTTAGGAATAAATCCTTGTTCTAGCCTCTGGTTAGATGTGTTTTTATGTTTTAATTAGTGTTTGTGCCAAGTTAAACCTATAGGATCTTCTTGGATGATAGTTATTTGATCTTGCTGTAATTTCCAGAAACTTTCTGTTCACGAAAACAATTGCTAAAAATCACCAGAACGTGATAAAATAGTGATTCCAATTGATGCTGATCAATAAACAAATTGCCTAGGTTTTCCTATTTTGGCTGATTTTTTGGAGTTCCAGAAGTTTGCGTTAGTGACAGATTACTACAGACTGTTCTATTTTTGACAGATTCTGTTTTTCGTGTGTTGTTTGCTTATTTTGATGAATCTATGGCTAGTAAAATAGTTTATAAACCATATAGAAGTTGGAATACAGTGTTTAACACCAATATAAGTAAAGAATGAGTTCATTACAGTACATTGAAGTGGTCTTTTGTTTTCTTTCGCTAACGGAACTCACGAGATTTCTGTTGAGTTTTGTGTTGTGAAGTTTTCAAGTTTTGGGTGAAAGATTTTTTGTGGATTATGGAACAAGGAGTGGAAGGAGCCTAAGATTTGGGATGCCCATGTCACCCCCAAGATAATCTAAGGACACGAAAAAGTCAAAGCTTGGGGATGCCCCGGAAGGCATCCCCTCTTTCGTCTACTTCCATCGGTAACTTTACTTGGAGCTATATTTTTATTCACCACATGATATGTGTTTTGCTTGGAGCGTCTTGTATGATTTGAGTATTTGTTTTTTAGTTTACCACAATCATCCTTGCTATACACACCTTTTGAGAGAGCCATACATGATTTGATAATTATTAGAATACTCTTTGTGCTTCACTTATATCCTTTGAGTTATATAGTTTTGCTCTAGTACTTTACTTATATCTTTTAGAGCACGGTGTGGATTTGTTTTATAGAAACTATTGATCTCTCATGCTTCACTAAGATTATTTTGAGAGTCTTAAATATCATGGTAATTTGCTTAAATAATCCTAATATGCCAGGTATCAAAAATAGTAAAAACTTTCTTATGAGTGTGTTGAATACTAAGAGAAGTTTGATGCTTGATGATTGTTTTGAGATATGGAGGTAATAATATTAAAGTCGTGCTAGTTGAGTAGTTGTGAATTTGAGAAATGCTTGTGTTGAAGTTTGCAAGTCCCGTAGCATGCACGTATGGTAAACGTTATGTAACAAATTTGAAACATGATGTGTTCTTTGATTGTCCTCCTTATGAGTGGCGGTCGGGGACGAGCGATGGTCTTTTCCTACCAATCTATCCCCCTAGGAGCATGCACGTAGTGCTTGGTTTTTGATGGCTTGTAGATTTTTGCAATAAGTATGTGAGTTCTTTATGACTAATGTTGAGTCCATGGATTATACGCACTCTCACCCTTCCATCATTGCTAGCCTCTTCGGTACCGTGCATTGCCTTTTCTCACATTGAGAGTTGGTGCAAACTTCACCGGTGCATCCAAACCCCGTGATATGATACGCTCTTTCACACATAAACCTCCTTATATCTTCCTCAAAACAGCCACCATACCTACCTATTATGGCATTTCCATAGCCATTCCGAGATATATTGCCATGCAACTTTCCACCATTCCGTTTATCATGACACATTCATCATTGTCATATTGCTTAGCATGATCATGTAGTTGACATAGTATTTGTGGCAAAGCCACCATTCATAATTCTTTCATACATGTCACTCTTGGTTCATCACATACTTTGTTCTAGTATCGAGTTGTAATCATTGAGTTGTAAATAAATAGAAGCGTGATGATCATCATTTTCTAAAGCATTGTCCCAAGTGAGGAATAAAAAAATAGAAAGGCCATAAAAAGAGAAGACCCAAAAAAATGAGAGAAAAAGAGAGAAGGGACAATGCTACTATCCTTTGCCACACTTGTGCGTCAAAGTAGCACTATAATCTTCATAATAGAGAGTCTCTTGTTTTGTCACTTTCATATACTAGTGGGAATTTTTCATTATAGAACTTGGCTTGTATATTCCAACAATGGGCCTCCCGAAGTGCCCTAGGTCTTTGTGAGCAAGCAAGTTGGATGCACACCCACTTAGTTTCTTTTGTTGAGCTTTCATACATTTATAGCTCTAGTGCATCCGTTGCATGGCAATCCCTACTCCTTGCATTAACATCAATCGATGGGCATCTTCATAGCCCATTGATTAGCCTCGTTGATGTGAGACCTTCTCCT
This sequence comes from Aegilops longissima, assembly GCA_021605205.1. Lineage (NCBI taxonomy): Eukaryota > Viridiplantae > Streptophyta > Magnoliopsida > Poales > Poaceae > Aegilops > Aegilops longissima. The sequence continues at coordinate 290,255,750 of CM038676.1, forward strand.
TTTTGTCTTCTCCACATAACACCCATCATCATATTCTATTCCACCCATAGTGCTATGTCCATGGCTCGCGCTCATATATTGCGTGAAAGTTTATAGGTTTGAGATTACTAAAGTATGAAACAATTACTTGGCTTGTCATCGGGGTTGTGCATGATGAGAGCATTCTTGTGTGACGAAAATGGAGCATGATTAAACTATATGATTTTGTAGGGATGAACTTTCTTTGGCCATGTTATTTTGAGAGGACATAATTGCTTAGTTAGAATGCTTGAAGTATTATTATTTTTATGTCAATATGAACTTTTATCTTGAATCTTTTGGATGTGAAAATTCATACCACAATTAAGAAGAATTAGATTGAAATTATACCAAGTAGCACTCCGCATCAAAAATTCTATTTTTATCATTTACCTACTCAAGGACGAGCAGGAATTAAGCTTGGGGATGCCTGATGCGTCTCCAACGTATCTATAATTTTTGATTGCTCCATGCTATATTATCTACTGTTTTGGACAATATTGGGCTTTATTTTCCACTTTTATATTATTTTTGGGACTAACCTATTAACTGGAGGCCCAACCCAGAATTGCTGTTTTTTTGCCTATTTCAGAGTTTCGCAGAAAAAGGAATATCAAACAGAGTCCAAACGGAATGAAACCTTCGGGAACGTGATTCTCTCACCAAACATGATCCAGGAGACTTGGACCTTAAGTCAAGGAAGCTTCGAGGAGGCCACGTTGCTCCACCCTCGTGGGCCCCATGTTGCTCCACCGACGTACTTCTTCCTCCTATATATACCTACGTACCCCCAAACGACCAGAACAAGAGCTAAAAACCTAATTCCACCGCCGCAACCTTCTGTACCCACGAGATCCCATCTTGGGGCCTGTTCCGGAGCTCCGCCGGAGGGGGCATCCACCACGGAGGGCTTCCACATCAACACCATAGCCCCTCTGATGAAGTGTGAGTAGTTTACCTCAGACCTTCGGGTCCATAGTTAGTAGCTAGATGGCTTCTTTTCTCTTTTTGGATCTCAATACAATGTTCTCCCCCTCTGTCGTGGAGATCTATTCGATGTAATCTTATTTTTGCGGTGTGTTTGTTGAGATCGATGAATTGTGGGTTTATGATCAAGATTATGTATGAACAATATTTGAATCTTCTCTGAATTCTTTTATGTATGATTGGTTATCTTTGCAAGTCTCTTTGAATTATCAGTTTGGTTTGGCCTACTAGATTGGTTTTTCTTGCAATGGGAGAAGTGCTTAGCTTTGGATTCAATCTTGCGTGTCCTTTCCCAAAGGATGAGGGGCAGCAAGGCACGTGTTGTATTTTGCCATCGAGGATAACAAGATGGTTTTTTTTATCATATTGCATGAATTTATCCCTCTACATCATGTCATCTTGCTTAAGGCGTTACTCTGTTTTCTTGAACTTAATACTCTAGATACATGCTGGATAGCGGTCGATGAGTGGAGTAATAGTAGTAGATGCAGGCAGGAGTCAGTTGTCACGCCCAATATGCGATACTGTCCTAAAGATACTCGAAGGTCCCACCAAGGATAGAACCGCATATTGAAACGCTGTTGCAAGGTGGATATCATTACATCAACATTACATAATAGGTGGGGATACATACAAGAGGCATAGAATGCCACACGAATACAACATCATCATACATAAGAGCAACATCCGACTACGGATGAAACACAAACAGAAACTCAAACGACATCCACCCTGCTAGCCCAGGCTGCCGACCTGGAACCTATCCCCTGATCGAAGAAGAAGCAGAAGAAACACTCCAAACAAGTAAACATCGTTCTCGCATCATGATCATCGCAAAACCTGTACCTGCAACTGTTGTGTAGTAATCTGTGAGCCACGAGGTCTCAGCAATCTCATTACCATGGGTATCAAGACTAGCAAAGCTTAATGGGTAAAGGAAGGGGTAAAGTGGTGAGGTTGCAGCTAAGCATATATGGTGGCTAACATATGCAAATAAGAGCGAGAAGAGAGCAAACGGAACGGTCGTGAAGCTAGCAATGATCAAGAAGTGATCCTGAACTCCTACTTACGTCAAACATAACCCAAAAACGGTGTTCACTTGCCGGACTCCGCCGAAAAGAGACCATCACGGCTACACACGCGGTTGATGCGTTTTAATTCGGATCTGGTGTCAAGTTATCTACAACCGGACATTAACAAATTCCCATCTGCCACATAACCGCGGGCACGGCTCTCGAAAGTTTATACCCTGCAGGGGTGTCCCAACTTAGCCCATGATAAGCTCTCGCGATCAACGAAGGATATTCCTTCTCCCAGGAAGACCCGATCAGACTTGAAATCCCGGTTTACAAGACATTTCGACAATGGTAAAACAAGACCAGCAAGACCGCCCGGATGTGCCGACAAATCCCGATAGGAGCTGGACATATCTCGTTCTCAGGGCACACCGGATAAGCTAAGCGTACATGTACCGACATAATCCAAGTTGCCAAGGAATGGTCCCGCACGGTGCTCTAGTTTGGACCAACACTGAGGAGCACCGCCCGGGGTGGGTAAAATAAAGATGACCCTCGGGCTCCGAAACCCAAGGGAAAAAGGGCTAGGTGATGCAAATGGTAAAACCAAGGTTGGGCCTTGCTGGAGGAGTTTTATTCAAAGCGAACTGTCAAGGGGGTCCCATAAATCACCCAACCGCGTAAGGAACGCAAAATCCGGGAACATAACACCGGTATGACGGAAACTAGGGCGGCAAGAGTGGAACAAAACACCATGCATAAGGCCGAGTCTTCCACCCTTTACCAAGTATATAGATGCATTAATAATATAAGAGATATTGTGATATCCCAACATAAACCTGTCCATCATGGAGAAATCTTCAACTTCACCTGCAACTAGCAACGCTATAAGAGGGGCTGAGCAAAGCGGTAACATAGCCAAGCAATGGGTTGCTAGGAAGGGTGAAAAGGTTAGAGGCTGACATGGCAATTTGGGAGGCTTGAAGAGCAAATGATAGGTAGCGCAGCAAAGCGATAGAACGAAGCAACTAGCATAGCAATGATAGTAGTGAGATCCAGGGTAGCGGTCATCTTTCCTGAAATCCCGCAAGGAAGAAGAACGAGTCCATGAAGAAGATAAAGCCACGAAGACGAACCAAGCGTAGACGAACGAATCCTCACGATCGCAACGAAACGGGAACTATCGAGAAGAAGCACACAACATGGTAAACACACCACACATGAACAAGGCATGACGCTCAACCAAGTATGATGCATGACAAGGCTACATGAAGCTACTCATGGTAAGAGATGATGCAAACAAGAGAAACACATCAAGGCAAGTTTAAATGAGGCCGGAAACAACATATAACAATTCCGGTAAGTCCTCATATGCAAATTCCAAAATTGGTCCAGATCTGAACAAACCTTATGTTCAAGTTGTTAAACAGCAAGTTAAGATGCACCAAGATGATCTACACGAGATTCTAGTCAAGTTACATATAAAGTTCATTTAATTCGGAGCTACGGCCTAGAAGATATGAGCAAGACAAGTCAAACATGGCATTGATGCAAAATGCATACAAACATCAAGCAAACACCTCAAAACAAGGATGCAACATGATAATATGAAACTGCATGCAATTCTAAGCAAGTTTCATATAGAGCACACTCAAAACGGAGCAACGGTTCAACACATACTCTATACAAGTTTAAAGGACAAGCTGTCCAAAACAGCAACTAGGCATATTGCAAGCATCAAAACAACATGCTACAGCACCCCAACATGAGAATAAAAGGCATGGACATGATGTAAAGGTAAATCATAACAAAACATGAACACTGAGCTAACTCCAAAAATCACTAGAACATGCTCAAAAAGACATGGCAAGATTGCAAATAATAACAGTTTCAGGCTTAGCAGAAATAATATCAGGTTGCAATGTTTAGAGCTATCAAACAACATGTTACAGGAACTTATCATGGCAAATAAAGGCACGGAATGCTACTAATAAATGCATAGAACAAAAGTCCTGTACTGACCATGAGCCAAAAAGAATCAGAAAATACGATGGCACCCATGTAAACATGGCAAATGATATGACAGATTCATACATGGCAGGAACAACGATAAGTAGGCATGTTGGTGAGCTTGTACCACTCACTACAGAGCAACACATGGCATTAAAAGGTACCCAACAGTAATAAGACATGCTTATGAAGCTAAGAATGGCAATAGAAAGTTAATAGGTTGTATTGATCACTAGAAAAACACATGGCAAAACTGAACTTAATATTAACAGGCTGACAGCAATATTATTTAGCAACTTTGGAGCATGATAACAACAAGCTACAGCAGGCTATAAATGCAACCAGGGGCATGGATGGATATAGCATGACAGGTATAACAAAACATCCTTAGTGAACATCTCCAGATTATGCATAGAATGAATTTTGGCAGCAGGTTTATATAGCATCATGAAATAACAGATTCAGCCTAGCAAAATAGTAACAGCAAGTACACTACTTCACGATCTCGATGCACTCAGTAAAAGACTCACAAAAATACATGGATTGAACCCCTGTAAATATGGCATGATGTAGTTAAAAACACATGTAGAGCTCATGCTCATAGGATGCACACATCAAATACAACAAAAATGACAAATCACCAAGTTATAACAGTTTTAGCAGATTAACATCATATAGCACTCTTGCAACGATGATTCAGGCATCAAGATGAACTCAAATGAACATGGCACAATGGAACTAAATGAAGAGAATCCCACAGCGAACATTTTGATATATTGTATGCACAAAACGGAGCTACGGATGCAGAGTTATGACATGTTGAACTGGGCACCAGAATGCAAAAAATCTCAGGGACTTGGGAATTTCGGGGTCAACCTCAAATCTGTACGGATATCGATGCGGCGGCGGATCTCGCCGGAACTTCGCCAGAGTTGGAGGAGAGGCGGCCGGCGTCGAAGGGGGGGCTCACCGGAGCGCGGGGAAGGCGAATCCGGCCTTAGGGCCGCCGGATCTGGCGAGGAGGGCCGACGGGAGGCGCGAACGGCGGGGGGCGGCGGCGAGCGGAGGTGGCGGCGCTGGTCGCGGAGATGGCGCGACGGGGGCGGAGCAGCGCGCGGGAGGCGGGAGGAGCCGGGCGGCAAGGCGGAGAGGGCGCGTCTTGGCGAGGAGGCGGTGCTGACGAGGATCGGGCGACGGCGGTGGACCGGGCGGGCGGCGGCGTAGGCGGCAGGAGTCGCGGCGCGGGCGTAGGGCGGCGGCGCGCGGATCTGTCAGCGGCAGCGGCGCTGGCGAGGCAGTTCCGCGCGAGGCGGCGTGCGGCCGGGCGGCGGGCGGGATGCCGCGCGGCGACGGGCGGAGCACGGGCGGCGGGAGGCGGCGCTTCATGACGGACGCGACGAGATCGGGCCCGGGCGGGCGGCCTCGGGCCCCACGGGCTGGCGGTGGCGCGGCGGCTGGGACAGGTGGCGCGAGGGGAGTGGCTGCGGCAGCCGGCGCGGATGTGTCCGGCGCGTGCGGACGCGTCCGGCTGCAGGAGGAAGGGGAAAGGCTAGGGTTAGGGGTGTATTTATCCGCGAATTTGGACGGGGAGGGCATATATTTATAGGTAGAGGGAGCTAGGAGGCTCCAAATGAGGAGCGGTTTTCTCCCACACGGTCGTGATCAAACGACCGAGAGCATGGAGGGGGTTAGGATGGGTTTTGGGCTAGTTTGGAAGGGTGTTGGGCTGCAACACACACGAGGCCTTTTCGGTCCCTCGGTTAACCGTTGGAGTATCAAACGGCCTCTAAATGGCACGAAACTTGACAGGCGGTCTACCGGTGGTGTACCAAGGCCGCTTGGCAAACCTCGGGCCATTCCAAGAAAGTTTAACACCCACTCACAATAGGAGACAAAAGGGGAACGCCGGAGGGCATAGGAGTGCCGGATTGCAAAACGGACAACGGGGAAAATGCTCGGATGCATGAGACGAACACGTATGCAAAATGAGATGCACATGATGACATGATAAAATTCAACACATAAGAAAATGACATGGCAATGGCGGCGAATAACTAGCAGACACCTGGCGCATCGAATCCGGGGCGTTACATCAGTCTACTTGTCTCGGACGTGATGCCTATATACATGATCATACCTAGATATTCTCATAACTATGCTCAATTCTGTCAATTGCTCAACAGTAATTTGTTCACCCACCGTAAAATACTTATGCTCTCGAGAGAAGCCACTAGTGAACCTATGGCCTCCGGGTCTATCTTCATCATATTAATCTTCCAACACTTTGCTATTACCTTTGCTTTTTATTTTACTTTGCATCTTTATCATAAAAATACCAAAAAATATTATCTATCATCTCTATCAGATCTCACTCTCGTAAGTGACCGTGAAGGGATTGACAACCCCTTATCACGTTGGTTGCGAGGAGTTATTTGTTTTGTGTAGGTACGAGGGACTCGCGCGTAGCTTCCTACTGGATTGATACCTTGGTTCTCAAAAACTGAGGGAAATACTTAAGCTACTTTGCTGCATCATCCTTTCTTCTTCAAGGAAATCCAACGCAGTGCTCAAGAGGTAGCAGCGCGCGGCTCTGACTGCCCGTGCACAAGTAAAGGGGTCAAAAGGAGAGCCCCTACTTTTGTACATCGACAAGGGATCAAACCCTAACAAAATTAACTCGATTACATGGTAAATCTCATCCAACCCATCACCGTCCAGCAAGCCTACGATGGGATTACTCACGCACGGTGGTAAGCATCATGAAATTAGTGATGGAGGATGGTTGATGATGACGATGGCGATGGATTCCCCTCTCCGGAGCCTAGAACGGACTCCAGATCTGCCCTCCCAAGGAAGAACGGGGCTTGGCAGCGAATCTGTATCGTAAAACACGATGAATCATTCTCTCTGATTTTTTCTCCCCAAACGTGAATATATGGAGTTGGAGTTGAGGTCGGTGGAGGTCCAGGGGGGCCACAAGGAAAAAAGGCGTGCCCCACCCTTGTGGCCAGGGTGTGGGCCCCCTTGGTTGATTCTTTTGCCAATATTTTTTATTTATTCCAAAACTTATCTCCGTGAAGTTTCAGGTCATTCTGAGAACTTTTATTTCTGCACAAAAATAACACCATGGCAATTCTGCTGAAAACATCATCAGTCCGGGTTAGTTCCATTCAAACCATGCTTGTTAGAGTCCAAAACAAGGGCAAAAGAGTTTGGAAAAGTAGAAACGATGGAGACGTATCAACTCCCCCAAGCTTAACCCGTTGCTTGTCCTCAAGCAATTCAATTGACAAACTGAAAGTGATAAAGAAAAACTTTTACAAACTCTGTTTGAATCTTGTTGTTGCAAACATGTAAAGCCAACATTCAAGTTTTCAGCAAAAATCATGAACTAACCATATTCACAATAATGTTTAGGTCTCCCATTTACACATATCAATGACATAATCAACTAGCGAGCAACAATAATAAATCTCGGATGATAACACTTCCTCAAAACTATCATGATATGATATAACAAGATGGTATCTCGCTAGCTCTTTCTGAGACCGCAAAACATAAATGAAGAGCACCTCTGAAGATCAAGGACTGACTAGACATTGTAATTCCTGGTAAAAGAGATCCAGTCACAGTCATACTCAATATAAATTAATAACAATGCATACAAATGACAGAGGTGCTCTCTAACTGGTGCTTTTTATAAGAGGATGATGACTCAGCAATGAAAGTAAATAGATAGTCCCTTCACAGAGGGAAGCAAGGTGCCAGAGCTCGAGTTTTTGAAACAGAGATAAATAATATTTTGAGCGGCATGCTTTCATTGTCAACGTAACAACCAAGAGATATCGGTATCTTCCATGCTACATACATTATAGGCGGTTCCCAAACAGAATGGTAAAGTTTATACCCCCCCCACCACGAACAAGCACACTCCACGGCTGGTCCGAAACAACGGGTACCGTCCAACTAACAACAGTCCTGGGGGAGTTTTGTTTGCAATTATTTTGATTTGATTTGAGCATGGGACTGGGCATCCCAGTTACCAGCCATTTTCTCGTGAATGATGAGCGGAGTCCACTCATCATGAGAAACCCACCTAGCATGGAAGATATTGATAGCCCTAGTTGGTACATGAGGGATTCGAGCATACAAAACCGATTATCATTTGAAGGTTTAGAGTTTGGCACTTGCAAATTTACTTGGAACGGTAGGTAAATACCGCATATAGGAAGGTGTGGTGGACTCATATGGAACAAATTTGAGTTTATGGAAGTGGATGCACAAGCAGTATTCCCGCTTAGTACAACTGAAGGCTAGAAAGAGACTGGGAAGCGACCAGCTAGAGAGCAACAACAGTCATAAACATGCATTGAGAGTAACCAACATTGAGTGCAAGCATGAGTAGGATATAAATCACCATGAATATAAATACTGTAGAGGCTATGTTGATTTTGTTTCAACTACATGCGTGAACATGTGCCAAGTCAAGACGAATCGAGACTGGGATTTGTCACTCCGTGTGACGGAGAGGTATCTCTGGGCCCACTCGGTAGGACATCATCATAATGTGCACAATGTGACCAAGGGGTTGATCACGGGGTGATGTGTTACGGAACGAGTAAAGAGACTTGCCGGTAACGAGATTGAACAAGGTATCGGCATACCGACGATCGAATCTCGGGCAAGTACAATACCGCTAGACAAAGGGAATTGCATACGGGATTGCTTGAATCCTTGACATCGTGGTTCATCCGATGAGATCATCGTGGAACATGTGGGAGCCAACATGGGTATCCAGATCCCGCTGTTGGTTATTGACCGGAGAACGTCTCGGTCATGTCTGCATGGTTGCCGAACCCGTAGGGTCTACACACTTAAGGTTCGGTGACGCTAGAGTTGATATGGGAAATAGTATGTGGTTACCGAAGGTTGTTTGGAGTCCCGGATGAGATCCCGGACATGACGAGGAGCTCCGGAATGGTCCGTAGGTGAAGATCGGTATATTGGACGAAGGGTATTGGAGTCCGGAATTGTTCCGGGGGTACCAGGTGATGACCAGCGTGTCGAAAGGGGTTTGGAGGCCCGACAAGCTTTGGGGGCCTTATGGGCCAAGGGAGAGGGTACATCAGCCCACTAAGGGGCTGAGCGCCTCCCACCCCATCTCACGTAACACGGAGAGGTGGGGCGCCACCCTAGGGCAGCCACCCTCCCGGCTTGGGGGGCAAGTTTCCTAGGGGTGGGGCGCCAAACCCATCTAGGGTTTCCCCTATGGCCGCCGCCCCCCTAGGGAACCCTAGGCGCCTCCCCTCCTCCCTTCCCCTATATATAGTGAGAGAGAGAGAGGGCAGCCGCACCTTCCCATGGCGCAGCCCTCTCCTCCTCCAACACCTCCTCCTCCTCCGTAGTGCTTGGCGAAGCCTGCCGAGAACCACGAGCTCCATCACCACCATGCCGCCCTGCTGTCGGAGTTCTCCTCAACTTCTCCTCTCCCTTGCTGGATTAAGAAGGAGGAGACGTCCCGGGCTGTATGTGTGTTGAACGCGAGGCACCGTTGTTCGGTGCTTAGATCGAATCAACCGCGATCTGAATCGCTGCGAGTACGACTCCTTCATCCGCGTTCTTGTAACGTTTCCGCTTAGCGATCTTCAAGGGTATGAAGATGCTCATCCTCTCCCTCTCTTGTTGCTAGAATCTCCATAGATTGATCTTGGTGTTGTGTAGAAAATTTTGAATTTCTGCTACGTTCCCCAACAGTGGCATCATGAGCTAGGTCTATTGCATAGATTCTATGCACGAGTAGAACACAAGTAGTTGTGGGCGTTGGTTTGTTCAATTTGCTTACCGTTACTAGTCCTATCTTGATTCGGCGGCATCGTGGGATGAAGCTGCCTGGACCGACCTTACACGTACGCTTACGTGAGACAGGTTCCACCGACTGACATGCACTTGTTGCATAAAGGTGGCTAGCGGGTGCCAGTCTCTCCCACTTTAGTCGGATCGGATTCGATGAAAAGGGTCCTTATGAAGGGTAAATAGCAATTGGCATATCACTGTTGTGGATTTTGCGTAGGTAAGAAACGTTCTTGCTAGAAACCCATAGCAGCCACGTAAAACATGCAACAACAATTAGAGGACGTCTAACTTGTTTTTGCAGGGTATGCTATGTGATGTGATATGGCCAAAAGAATGTGATGAATGATATATGTGATGTATGAGATTGATCATGTTCTTGTAATAGGAATCACGACTTGCATGTCGATGAGTATGACAACCGGCAGGAGCCATAGGAGTTGTCTTAATTTATTGTATGACCTGCGTGTCATTGAAAAAGCCATGTAATTACTTTACTTTATTGCTAAACCGTTAGCCATAGTAGTAGAAGTAATAGTTGGCGAGACAACTTCATGGAGACACGATGATGGAGATCATGATGATGGAGATCATGGTGTCATGCGGTGACGATGATGATCATGGAGCCCGAAGATGGAGATCAAAGGAGCAAAATGATATTGGCCATATCATGTCACTTTTGATTGCATGTGATGTTTATCATGTTTTGCATCTTATTTGCTTAGAACGACGGTAGTAAATAAGATGATCCTCATTAAAATTTCAAGAAAGTGTTCCCCTAATTGTGCACCGCTATGAAAGTTCGTCGCTTCAAGCACCACGTGATGATCGGGTGTGATAGATTCTTACGCTCACATACAACGGGTGTAAGCCAGATTTACACACGTGAAACACTTAGGTTAACTTGACGAGCCTAGCATGTACGCACATGGCCTCGTAACACAAGAGACCGAAAGGTCGAGCATGAGTCGATAGTAGATACGATCAACATGAAGATGTTCACCGATGATGACTAGTCCGTCTCACGTGATGATCGGACACGGCCTAGTTGACTCGGATCATGTAATCACTTAGATGACTAGAGGGATGTCTATCTGAGTGGGAGTTCATTAGATGAACTTAATTATCCTGAACATAGTCAAAAGCCCTTTGCAAATTATGTCATAGCTCGCGCTTTAGTTCTACTGTTTTAGATATGTTCCTAGAGAAAATATAGTTGAAAGTTGACAGTAGCGATTATGCGATCAGTAGAAAGCTTATGTCCTTAATACACCGCTCAGTGTGCAGAACCCCAAAACGTCGTCGATGGATGTTGCAAACATTGGACATACACGTTTTGATAACTACGTGATAGTTCAGTTAAACGGTTTAGAGTTGAGGCACAAAGACGTTTCAAACGTCATGAACATATGAGATGTTTCGAGGGCTGAAATTGGGATTTCAGGCTCGTGCCAGCGTCAAGAGGTATAAGACCTCCGACGATTTTCTTAGCCTGCAAACTAAGGGAGAAAAGCTCAATCGTTGAGCTTGTGCTCGATTGTCCGAGTGCAACAATCACTTGAATCGAGGGAGTTGATCTTCCGCTTGAGATAGTGATGTTTCTCCAAAGTCATTGCCACCAAGCTGCTAGAGCTTCGTGATGAACTATAACAAATCAGGGATAGATATGATGATCCTTGAGATATTCACGATGTTTGACACCGCGAAAGTAGAAATCAAGAAGGAGCATCAATTGTTGATGGTTAGTGAAACCAGTTTCAAGAAGGGCAAGGGCAAGAAGGGGTACTTCATGAAACGGAAAATCAGTTGCTGCTCCAGTGAAGAAACCCAATGTTGAACCCAAACCCGAGACTAAGTGCTTCTGTAATAAGGGGAACAACCACTGGAGCAGAATTACCCTAGATACTTGGTAGATAAGAAGGCTGGCAAGGTCGATAGAAGTATGTTGGATATACACTTGAGATTTTATGTAACCTCCAATCAAATTCTGGTGAGATTCCTTTGGTAGATCTTGTACTAGTTGCTACTTGGTTTGTATGGTGGCAGCGAAGGCAGTGGGTGAAAGGAGAGACGTTACAATCACCTGAAAGATTGGCTATATCAATCAGGGTCTTGGTCACGAATTTTATTAGAGCGGCTAACACAACCGAAAAAGGGTTTCCCCCCGCTTTATATTATAAAGCAAACATCATCACATACATCTAAGCAAGCCGAACACACACACGCCACCACGGCACACACCGAACACCTAAGGCTAGATACAAAGGTGCCGAGCACCATCACACCACTCGGGCACAACCAAGCAAACTTAAAATGAGCTACGAAGAACCACTTGGAGCCACCGAGGGGGTGATATGGGCCATGACGAAGCAAGGACTCCAAGACGGTGCCTCCCAGAAGGGTACGACCACGGATAGCCGCCACCGTCCGATCCGCAGATCAAGTTTTCACCCGGAGCGACGCAGGGGGTGGGAGCACCGCGACGAAGCCTTCAAGAAGGATACGACGTCCACGGGCGCCGCCACCGATGGCCAGAAAATGGGCAAGTTATGAACCCCGGTGCTCGCACCCCGCCGACACACCCCTGCTCCGCCAACCACCCGCAGCCACGTCCCCTGCGAAACCATGGCTTCCCGCCCGCACCTGAGACACAGATTCCGCCCCCGAACGCCACACCTCCCGCCGCCAGGGCCGCCGCCCAACATCCAGACACCCCCAAGACCATCCAAAGGGATCAACTTTGCACCAAAGGAACACCACTAACTGACGAATCGCAGCATACATCCCGCCTTGAACATCGCCGGAACTGCCACAGCCAACACGCGGCCAGGAAAAGGGGGAGGTGGGGGAGCGGACGCATCCGGACCGGCACACCCCTGTGCTAGTGACGGGGACCCGAGCACGTCGGCGCCACCCATCCCTCCAGCCAGCCTCCCCACCGGACACACCCCTGTGCCGCCCCACCTTGGCGGCCGACGCAGCACGGCGCAAGGCCACCGACGCAAACCCGACCATCGGCAAGGGGGACCCCAAGTACAGCCGCCGAACGCCAAGAATACTCACCGGGGGACCCCAAGTAGAGCGGCTAACACAAGGACACCCAAATGAAAGAATGACCAGATGTGGAAGAAGCCCTCTAAGGGATTCACCAAGATCAATGTTGATGCGTCCTTCTCAGCTGAAACTTTGGCTGGAGCTACGAGAGCTGTAGCTCGCGACGACGGTGGAAGCTTTGTTGCTGCTGCTTCTTGGTTTGTGCCTCATATTTCTTGTGTTGACTCGGCTGAAATTATTGCCATCAGAAATGGCCTGTACCTAGCGGCCACCATCGGATGCAATAAGCTTGTCATTAAGTCTGATTTCTCTTTTGCGGTTGAAGCTTTGAAAGGGGATGATGGATATGCCGGTGCTGATGTTGCCGTGGTTATGGAATGCAAGCAAATAGCATCTGATTGTGACCAAGTTGATTTTGTGCACTATTTTATAGAGGCCAATGTGGTGGCTGATAGTTTAGCTGAATTTGGTTTTAATTCTAAATCCCCTGCTTTTTGGGATGATTCTATACCGGGCTTTATCTCATCAACTCTTGTAAATGACTTGGCAATTATCTGATGAATAAAGTCTATTTGGTGTCAAAAAAAACTTGTGATTACGTAGTGTTGACGACGCTCACGTGGCGTGCCAACAAGCATGCCTCATGCCCCATTGTCAGTGGGTGGGAAGGGGGAGGCGTCGGCACGCTGCATTTTTTCAGAGAATTCCCTGTCATTGTGCTAAATACTCCCTCCGTCCAGAAATACTTGTCATTGAAATGGATGTATCTAGATGTATTTTAATTATAGATACCTCCATTTTCATCCATTTTGATGACAAGTATTTCCGGACGGAGGAGTACTATGAAAAGGCCATTGGGGCCGCAGAAGGCATCAAGCTTTTGAAATGTATTCATAGGCCCCATAATTGCTAAGCATATTCGCTTGCGGTACAAGTTGCTTCGTCTCAATGTCTTCCCTCTCTCTCTCTCTCTCTCTCTCTCTCTCTCTCTCATTTCAAGGCGAAGGTGGAGCCTGACAACCCCTGTCCTTGGAGGTGATGTGTCACGCCCAATATGCGACCCTATCCAAAAGGAACTCGACGGTCCCACCAAGGATAGACCCGCATATTGAAACACTATTGCAAGGTGAATATCATTACATCAACATTACATAATAGAAGGGGATACATACACAAGGCACAAATGCCACAAGAATACATCAACATCAAATACAAGAACAACATCCGACTACGGACGAAACATAAACAGAAGCTCAAATGACATCCACCACCTAGCCCAGCTGCCGACACGAACCTATCCCCTGATCGAAGAAGAAGCAGAAGAAGAACTCCAAAACAAGTAACATCGCTCTCGCGTCATGAGCATCGCAAACCTGTACCTGCAACTGGTGGTGTAGTAATCTGTGAGCCACGAGGACTCAGCAATCCCATTACCATGGGTATCAAGACTAGCAAAGCTTAATGGGAAAGGAAGGGGTAAAGTGGTGAGGTTGCAGCAGCGGCTAAGCATATATGGTGGCTAACATACACAAATGAGAGCGAGAAGAGAAACAAAGGAACGGTCGTCAACTAGTAATGATCAAGAAGTGATCCTGAACTCCTACTTACGCCGACATAACCCAAGAACCGTGTTCTCCTCTCGATCAACCCGAAAAGAGACACTCACGATTACGCATACGGTTGGTGTATTTTAATTAAGATCAACTTCGGTTTTCTACAACCGACGTTAACAAATTCCCATCTGCCACATAACCGCGGCACGGCTTTCGAAAGTTCAAACCCTGTAGGGTGTCCCAACTTAGCCCATGATAAGCTCTCGCGATCAACGAAGGATATTCCTTCTCCCGGAAGACCCGATCAATCTCGGAATCCGGCTACAAGACATTTCACAGCAATAAAACAAGACCAGCAAAGCCGCCGGATGTGCCGACAAATCCTGGTAGGAGTCGCACGTACCTCGGTCTCGGGGCACACCGGATAAGTCAGCCACGAGTAAAACCAGCCCTCGAGTTGCCCGTGGTGGCCCCTGCAGCTTTCGGTTCGACCAACACTCGAAGGAGCACCGCCCGGGGCTAAAATAAAGATGACCCTCGGGCTCCGAAACCCAAGGGAAAAAGGGGTATAGGTGAGGCAAATGGTAAAACCAATGTTGGGCCTTGCTGGAAAAGTCTTATTCAAAGCGAACTGTCAAGGGGGTCCCATAAATCACCCGACCGCGTTAGGGACGCAAAAATCCGGGAACATAACACTGATATGACGGAAAACTAGGGCGGCAAGAGTGGAACAAAACACCAGGCATAAGGCCAAGCCTTCCACCCTTTACCAAGTATATAGATGCATTAATTAAATAAGATATATTGTGATATCCCAACAAGTAAACATGTTCCAACAAGGAACAACATCTCCATGTTCCAACGAGGAACAAACTTCATCTTCACCTGCAATTAACAACGCTATAAGAGGGGCTGAGCAAGGCGGTAACATAGCCAATCAACGGTTTGCTAGGAAGGGTGACAAAGGTTAGAGGCTGACATGGCAATTTGGGATGGCTTGATAAACAGGTAATAGGTAGCGCAGCATAGCGAAAGAGCGAAGCAACTAGCATAGCAATGATAGTAGTGAGATCCAGGGTAGCGGTCATCTTGCCTGAAATCCCGCAAGGAAGAAGAACGAGTCCATGAAGAAGATGAACGAGTCCATGAAGAAGATGAATGGATGAAGCCGAACCAAGCGTAGACGAACGAATCCTCACGATCGCAACGAAACAGGAACTAACAAAAAGAAGCACACAACATAGTAAACACACCACCATGAACAAGACATGATGCACAACCAAGCATGATGCATGACAAAGCTACATGAAGCTACTCATGGCAAGGGATGATGCAAACAAGAGCAACACATTAAGGCAAGTTTAAATGAGGCCGGGAACAACATATAACAATTCCGGTAAGTCCTCATATGCAAATTTCGAAATTGGTCCAGATCTGGATAAACCTTATGTTCAAGTTGTTAAACAGCAATTTAATATGCACCACGATGATCTACACGAAATTCTAGTCAAGTTACATATAAAGTTCATTAGATTCGGAGCTACGGCCTAGAAGATATGAGCAAAACAAGATAAGCATGGCATTGATGCAAAATGCATACAAACATCAAGCAAACACCTCAAAACAAGGATCCAACATGATAATATGAAACTACATGCAAAATCAAGCAAGTTCCATATAGAGCACACTCAAAACGGAGCAACGGTTCAACACATACACCCTATACAAGTTTAAAGGACAAGCTGTCCAGAACAGCAACTAGGCATATTGCAAGCATCAAAACAACATGCTACAACACCTTAACATAATAACAAAAGGCATGGGCATGATTTACAGGTAATGCATTACAAAACATGAGCACTGAGCTATCTCCAGAAATGACTAGAACATGCTCAAAAAGACATGGCAAGATTGCAACTATTAACAGTTTCAGGCATTGGCAGAAATAACATCAGGTTGCAATGTTTAGAGCTATGAAACAACATGTTACAGGAACTTATCATGGCAAACAAAGGCATGGCATGAATCTACTCAAAGCATATAACAAAAGTCCCTTAGTGACCTTAAGCCAAAAAGGATCAGAAAATATGATAACACCCATGTCAATATTGAAAGTTTCGTTAACAGATTCAGCAATATGGCATGTCAAAAACTGATAACAAGTAGGCATGTTTACAAGCTCAATGCACTCACTACAGAGCCTTATATGATAAACTAAGCATACATACATCAAGAAGACATGGCATAGAAGACATACATGGCAAGAACAATAACATAGCATACACGGATCAACCACAACAACCTTGGCAAAACTGAATAACATGTATACAATCTGCCAGGAAACATTTGATAGCAAAAGTAGAGCTCGATTGACTCAAGCTATGGCACTCCATAATTGCAAACAAGGGCATGGATGGATAGAGCAAGACATGTATAACAAAACATCCTTACTGAAGTATCTCAAAATATGCATGGATCTCTTGGTCGCATCAAGTTAACATGGCACCAAAATATCAGCAAAACAGGGCTGAAATCAGCAACAACAAGACACCTAGTTTGCATGCTTGTGCTAGTCACCACATAGATCACAAAAATACATAGCAAGCACCACTGAAAAGAAGACATGGCATATTGCAAAACACATGTAGGACTCAAGTCCGTAGGATGCACACATCAATCATGGCAAAAATGACAAAAGTGCAAGTTCTGATAAAAATCAGAAACTAACATCACATAGCACTCTTCTAACAGCATTTCGGGCATCAAGATGAGCTCAAATGAAAATGATGCAATGAGGTGAAATGATCTACTCTTCGAGACGAACATTTTGACATATTACACGCGCAAAACGGAGCAACGATGACAGAGATACGATGCAACGAAAATGGAACAAAATTACTGCAGATTTAAGACTGGCGAAAACGGGGCTCGGGAAAGTCAACCTCGGCGCGTGGATCGAGGATGGCCGGGATCTTCGCCGGAGTTACCACCGGAGAGGAGCGAGATGGCAGGCGACGAATCCGGCCGGATCTCGCCGGATCCGCGGGCGAGGAGGAGGCGGCCGACGACGAGAGAGGGAGCGGGCGGCGGCGAGGGCGGCCATGGCGGGCCGCGGCGAAGCTCCTCGAGAGCTCCGGCGAGGGAGGAGCAGGGCGGGCGGCGCTGGCGGAGCTTCGCCGGGCGGCGCGAGCCGGGCGAGGGCTGGGCGGCGGCGGCGAGGCCGCCGGGCGACGGCGGCGGATGGGCGCGGTTGGCGGCCGGCAGCGAGGGGCGGGCGCGGCCGACCTGGCGGCGCGGGGCCGGACGGCGGCGGCGGGCGGCGCGGCTTCGCGGGCCCAGCAGCGGCGGCGGCTTGGCATGGGCGGGGCGGCGGCGGCTGGCGGGCGGGCCCATGATGGGCTCAGCGGCGGGCGGCGGCGGAGGCGTGGGGAGGCCACGTGGCGACGCGGGATTCGCCGGGCGCGGCGGCGCGGACACGTCCGACTCGGGACGGACAAGTCCGGCGGTGGAAGGTGGAAGGAGACTAGGGTTTCGGGGGATTCATCCGCGAATTTTTCGGGGGGGATCTAGTTTTATAGGTAGAGGGAGCTAGGAGAGTCCAAATGAGGTGCGGTTTTCGGCCACGCGATCGTGATCGAACGACCGAGAGCATGGAGGGGAGTTTGGTGGGTTTTGGGCCAGTTAGAAAGGGGAGTTGGGCTGCAACAAAAGAGGCTTTTGCGGTTACCCGGTTAACCGTTGGAGTACCAAACGACCTCCAAATGATCCGAAACTTGACAGGCGGTCTACCGGTGCTATACCAAGGCCGCTTGACAAACCTCGGTCCATTCCGAGACCGTTTGACACCCGCACATGAAAAGAGGTAAAAGGGAGCGCCGGGGAGCATAGGAGTGCTGGATTGCAAAACGGACAACGGGGAAAATGCTCGGATGCATGAAACGAACACGTATGCAAAATGAGATGCACAACAAACATGATAAAAATGCAGATGATGACATGGAAAAGTGCAACACGCAAGCACATGACATGGCAACAACGACGAATAACTGGAAGACACCTGGCGCATCGAATCCGGGGCGTTACATGATGATGGATGACTCTCATCATCGACTACACGGTGGAGTGGCACCGTCGTATGGTGAGTCATTGGCTCCTTCCTTCTGATTCTCTCATCCCTCTCTCGCCCTTGTTTCTTTAGGGTTATAGTGGTATTTAATCATGCGCTAAAGTCATTATTATTTTATTGTTAATTCATGTTGTGATGACCGAGGGATTGTATGGCTTCATCCCCAACAACATTGACCCCCTCCATCCAGGTTCATCTTAGGGTTTATTTGGGGTTTTTAAATGTATCAACTTTGTCATACAAAATCATTGATCATGGACATGAGGAAAGGGATGTAACAACTTTAGTTTTGTAATGCTACCTACGGGACAAGTTTATTTGGAGAGTATTATAGTGCAGCAACTCAAAAAAACTGTATAGTTTGGTAATTGAATTTCTATACATGGGTACAGTTTGCTAACTGAATTTTTGGGCAGTAGTAGTAAAATTAACTGGATATTGGGTTAACTAAATTTCTTGACAATTAGTTAACCGGATTTTTGAGTTGTTGAACTCGTGTATAGTGTGTTGATTGAATTTCTTTATAGTTAGTTAATTGGATTTCTAAATTAGATGAACTCTTGTATATTGTGTTGATTGATTCTATGTTTAGTTAGTTAATTGAATTTGCTAAACGGTTGTATAGTGTGTTGGATCTCTCCTTTCTTGGATCAAGAAAGGGGAGTTCTTGGTTGTCAACGGATCAATAAGTGAATCATGCAATCACCCAACACTTTTATCTTCTTCCCTTGCCTTGGATCTCTCTTTCTCAATGTGGTTGATGAATTGAGTGAAGTGTAGTTCGATGTGGTGGACTGGAGTGGTTGGTAAGGAGTAAAATAAACTAGCATGAGATGGTTGTGGTGAATGAGGTGGTTGCCAACTCAAAGGACTATGATAGAGAATATGTAGAGAAGATCCAAAATATGATTGTTACTTAAACAGTGACATGAGGATCGGAATCAATGGTAGAAATCTAAAAAACTAACAAAATAGTTCAAATAAATTTGAGCAGTCAAGGTAGTGTACGAAAACCAGAAAAAATACAACACTCAGAAGTGCCGATGGAAAATGAGCAGTGGTTCTAAACACAAAAAAGATAACGCCTTTTCTATTGGGATAGAGTGGCTCGAAAATGTCGGTTAGACAAATTGCTCAGTAGTACCCAACAAAACGGAATCATTGCAAGATTTGAGAAATCTGCAGAAAATAGTTGTCACGGCTCATAAGTTCTGGACGAAAAGAAGCAGATATAGTGCTTATACTTTGACAAAAGAGAAGCAAACCAAGACGGCTCGGAAATGGCAATGAAATGTGATGCTCAGAAGTGCTGACCAAAAGAGGAGGTTTTGTCAAAGAGGGTTACAGGGTTGGTAATTCTGAACAAAAATAATGGTGGTTATGATCAGTTGAGTCTAGGTTTGATCTTTGATTATGAATAAACCTAGGAGTCTTTGTAATACCAAGCGAAAATCTTAGGAATTACCAATGCTTAGAGAAATCCATACAAAGATGGCTGGGGTGGGGATTTTGGGATAGATTTTACTTTGGATAACTATGAGCCTGATGAGGGGAACAACTAGAAAAGTGTTGGGGAACGTAGCAGAAATTCAAAATTTTCCTACGTGTCACCAAGATCTATCTATGGAGAAACCAGCAACGAGGGGAAGGAGAGTGCATCTACATACCCTTGTAGATCGCTAAGCGGAAGCGTTCAAGTGAACGGGGTTGATGGAGTCGTACTCGTCGTGATTCAAATCACCGATGATCCTAGTGCCGAACGGACGGCACCTCCGCGTTCAACACACGTACAGCCCGGTGACGTCTCCCATGCCTTGATCCAGCAAGGAGAGAGGGAGAGGTTGAGGAAGACTCCATCCAGCAGCAGCACAACGGCGTGGTGGTGGTGGAGGAGCGTGGCAATCCAGCAGGGCTTCGCCAAGCACCACGGGAGAGGAGGAGGAGGAGGCAGGCTGCACCAATAGAGGAGAGAAACTCATGTGTATGGCAGCCCCAAAACCTCAAGTATATATAGGGGAAGGGCTGCGCCCCTTTAGGGTTTTCCCACCCCAAGGGTGCGGCCAGCCCTAGATCCCATCTAGGGGCGGCCAGGGGGAGGAGTGCCTCCCAAGTCAAGTGGAGGCCCTCCCCTTAGGGTTTTCCCTTCCCATGCGCATGGGCCTTGGGGGCTGGTGCCCCTGGCCCATTAAGGCTAGGGCGCCCCCTACAGCCCATGCTACTGTATTGGACGTGGTGGAACTATTTCGGACCTCCGACCCTCCGAATCCTCCGAACCTTCCGAAGCTTCCGGTACAATACCGAAAAACCCGAACTTTTTCCTAACCCGAACAACAGCTTTCCATATATAAATCTTTACCTCCGGACCATTCCGAACTCCTCGTGACGTCCGGGATCTCATCCGGGACTCAACAACATTCGGTAACCACATACAAACTTCCTTTATAACCCTAGCGCCATCGAACCTTATGTGTAGACCCTACGGGTTCGGGAATCATCGAACATGACCGAGACGTTCTCCGGTCAATAACCAACAGCGGGATCTGGATACCCATGTTGGCTCCCACATGTTCCACGATGATCTCATCGGATGAACCACGATGTCAAGGACTCAATCGATCCCGTATACAATTCCCTTTGTCTAGCGGTATTGTACTTGCCCGAGATTCGATCGTCGGTATCCTATACCTTGTTCAATCTCGTTTCCGGCAAGTCTCTTTACTCGTTCCGTAACACATCATCCCGTGATCAACCCCTTGGTCACATTGTGCACACTATGATGATGTCCTATCGAGTGGGCCCAGAGATACCTCTCCGTTTACGGAGTGACAAATCCAGCCTCGATTCGTGCCAACCCAATGACACTTTCGGAGATACCAGTAGTGCACCTTTATAGCCACCCGATTCGTTGTGGACGCTTGGTACACCCAAAGCATTCCTACGGTATCCGGGAGTTGCACAATCTCATGGTCTAAGGAAATGATACTTGACATTAGAAAAGCTTTAGCATACGAACTACGATCTTTGTGCTAGGCTTAGGATTGTCTTGTCCATCACATCATTCTTCTAATGATGTGATCCGTTATCAACGACATCCAATGTCCATGGTCGGAAACCGTAACCATCTGTTGATCAACGAGCTAGTCAACTAGAGGCTTACTAGAGACTTGGTGTTGTCTATGTATCCACACATGTATCTGAGTTTCCTATCAATACAATTATAGCATGGATAATAAACGATTATCATGAACAAGGAAATATAATAATAACTAATTTATTATTGCCTCTAGGGCATATTTCCAACAGTCTCCCACTTGCACTAGAGTCAATAATCTAGTTCACATCGTCATGTGATTTAACACTGATAGGTCACATCGCCATGTGACCAACACCCAAAGAGTTTACTAGTGTCTGTAAACTAGTTCACATCATCATGTGATTTAGACTCAATGAGTTCTGAGGTTTGATCATGTTTTGCTTGTGAGAGAGGTTTTAGTCAATGGGTCTGAACCTTTCAGATCTGTGTGTGCTTTGCAAATTTCTAGGTCATATTGTAAACGCTGCTTCCACGCTCCACTTGGAGCTATTCCAAATGGTTGCTCCACTATACGTATCCGGATTGCTACTCAGAGTCACTCGGATAGGTGTTAAAGCTTGCACCGACGTAACCCTTTACGCGGAACTCTTTATCACCTCCATAATCGAGAAACATGTCCTTACTTACTCCAAGGACAATTTTGACCGCTGTCCAATGATCCATTCCTGGATCATTCTTGTACCCTTGATGACTCATGGCAAGGCACACTTCCGTGCGGTACACAGCATAGCATACTTGTAGAGCCTACGTCTAAGGCATAGGGACGACCTTCGTCCTTTCTCTCTTTTCTGCTGTGGTCGAGCTTTAAGTCTTAACTTCATACCTTACATCTCGTGCAAGAACTCTTTCTTTGATGATCCATCTTGAACACCTTCAAGATCATGTCAAGGTATATGCTCATTTGAAAGTACCATTAAGCGGTTTTGATCTATCCCTATAGATCTTGATGCTCAATGTTCAAGTAGCTTAATACAGGTTTTCACTTGAAAAACACTTTTCAAATAACCCTATATGCTTTCCAGAAATTCTACATCATTTCTGATCAACAATATGTCAACAACATATACTCATCAAAAATTCTATAGTGCTCCCACTCACTTCTTTGGAAATACAAGTTTCTCATAAACTTTGTATAAACCTAAAATCTTTGATCATCTCATCAAAGTGCACATTCCAACTCCGAGATGCTTACTCCAGTCCTTAGAAGGATCGCTGGTGCTAGCATACCTTTTAGCATCCTTAGGATCGACAAAACTTTCTTATTGCATCACATACAACCTTTCCTTACGAAAACCGGTAAGGATACTCATTTTGACATCCATCTGCCAGATTTCATAAATGCAGCTTGTGCTAACATGATTCCGACGGACTTAAGCATCGCTACGGATGAGAAAATCTCATCGTAGTCAACTCCTTGAACTTGTGAAAAACTCTTCGCCACAAGTCGAGCTTCATATACGGTGACATTACCGTCCACTTCCGTCTTCTTCTTAAAGATCCATTTATCTCAATGGCTTGCCGATCAACGGGCAAGTCCACCAAAGTCCATGCTTTGTTCTGATACATGGATCCTATCTCGGATTTCATGGCTTCTAACCATTTATCGGAATTTGGGCCCACCATTGCTTCTCCATTGCTCGTAGGTTCATTGTTGTCTAGCAACATGACCTTCAAGACAGGATTGCGTACCACTCTGAAGTAGTACGCATCCTTGTCACCCTACGAGGTACGTTAGTGACTTGATCCGAAACTTCATGATCATTATCATAAGCTTCTACTTCAATTGGTGTAGGTGCCACGGGAACAACTTCCTGTGTCCTGCTACACACTAGTTGAAGTGACGGTTCAATAACCTCATCAAGTCTTCACCATCCTCCCACTCAACTTTTCGAGACAAACTTTTCCTCGAGAAAGGACCCGATTCAAGAAACAATCCCTATTGCTTTCGGATCTGAATTAGGAGGTATACCCAACTGTTTTGGGTGTCCTATGAAGATGCATTTTATCCGCTTTGGGTTCGAGCTTATCAACCTGAAACTTTTTCACATAAGCGTCGCAGCCCCAAACTTTTAAGAAACGACAACTTAGGTTTCTCCAAACCATAGTTCAAACAGGGTCGTCTCAACGGAATTACGGGGTGCCCTATTAAAGTGAGTGCGGTTGTCTCTAATGCCTAACCTATGAACGATAGTGGTAATTCGATAAGAGACATCATGGCACGCACCATATCCAATAGGGTGCAACTATGATGTTCGGACACACCATCACACTATGGTGTTCCAGGCGGTATTAGTTGTGAAACAATTTCCACAATGTATCAATTGTGTACCAAACTCGCAACTCAGATATTCATCTCTATGATCACATCACAGACATTTTATCCTCTTTTCACGAAGATCTTCAACTTCACTCTGAAATTACTTGAACCTTTCAATAATTCAGACATGTGTTTCATCAAGTAAATATACTCAACATCTACTCAAATCATCTGTGAAGTAAGAACATAACGATATTCATCAGATGCCTCAAAGACTCATTGGACTGCACAAATCAAAATGTGTTACTTCCAACAAGTTGCTATCTTGTTCCATCTTACTGAAACCGAGGCTTTTCAGTCATCTTGCCCATGTGGTATGATTTGCATATCTCAAGTGATTCAAAATCAAGTGAGTCCAAACGATCCATCTGCATGGAGTTTCTTCATGCATATACACCAATAGACATGGTTCGCATGTCTCAAACTTTTCAAAAACGAGTGAGTCCAAAGATCCATCAACATGGAGCTTCTTCATGCGTTCTATACCAATATGACTCAATGGTAGTGCCACAAGCAAGTGGTACTATCATTACTATCTTATATCTTTTGGCATGAAAATGTGTATCACTACGATCGAGATTCAATAAACCATTCCTTTAGGTGCAAGACCATTGAAGGTATTATTCAAATAAATAGAGTAACCATTATTCTCCTTAAATGAATAACCGTATTGCGATAGACATAATCCAATCATGTATATGCTCAACGCAAACACCAAATAACAATTATTTAGGTTTAACACCAATCTCGATGGTAGAGGGAGCGGGCGATGCTTGATCACATCAACCTTGGAAACACTTCCAACACATATCGTCAGCTCACCTTTAGCTAGTCTCCGTTTATTCCGTAGCTTTTATTTCGAGTTACTAGCACTTAGCAACCGAACCGGTATCTTAATACCCTGGTGCTACAAGGAGTACTAGTAAAGTACACATTAACATAATGTATATCCAATATACTTCTATCGACCTTGCCAGCCTTCTCATCTACCAAGTATCTAGGGTAATTCTGCTCCAGTGGTTGTTCCCCTTATTACAGAAGCACTTAGTCTCGGGTTTGGGTTCAACCTTGGGTTTCTTCACTAGAGCAGCAACTGTTTTGCCGTTTCATGAAGTATCCCTTCTTGCCCTTGCCCTTCTTGAAACTAGTGGTTTCACCAACCATCAACAATTGATGCTCCTTCTTGATTTCTACTTTCGCGGTGTCAAACATCGCGAATACTTCAAGGATCATCATATCTATCCCTGATATGTTATAGTTCATCACGAAGCTCTAGCAGCTTGGTGGCAATGACTTTGGAGAAACATCACTATCTCATCTGGAAGATCAACTCCCACTCGGTTCAAGTGATTGTTGCACTTCAGACAATCTGAGCACAAGCTCAACGATTGAGCTTTTCTCCCTTAGTTTGCAGGCTAAGACAATCGTCGGAGGTCTTATACCTCTTGACGTGGGCACGAGCCTGAAATCCCAATTTCATCCCTCGAAACATCTCATATGTTCTGCGACGTTTCGAAACCGTCTTTGGTGCCTTAATCCTAAGCCGTTTAACTGAACCATCACGTAGTTATCAAAACGTGTATGTCCGATGTTCGCAACATCCACAAACGACGTTTGGGGTTCAGCACACTGAGCGGTGCATTAAGGACATAAGCTTTCTACTGTCCGCATAATCGCTACTTTCAACTTTCAACTATATTTTCTCTAGGAACATATCTAAACAAAGGAACTAAAACGCGAGCTTTTACATAATTTGCAAAAGGTCTTTTGACTATGTTCAGGATAATTAAGTTCATCTTATGAACTCCCACTCGATAGACATCCCTCTGGTCATCTAAGTGATTACATGATCCGAGTCAACTAGGCCGTGTCCGATCATCACATGAGACGGACTAGTCATCATCGGTGAACATCTTCATGTTGATCGTATCTACCATACGACTCATGCTCGACCTTTCGATCTCTTGTGTTCCGAGGCCATGTCTGTACATGCTAGGCTCGCAAGTCAACCTAAGTGTTTCGTGTGTAAATCTGGCTTACACCCGTTGTATGTGAACGTAAGAATCTATCACACCCGATCATCACGTGGTGCTTGAACGCATTTAACTTTCGCAACGGTGCACAGTTAGGGGAACACTTTTCTTGAAATTTTAATGAGGGATCATCTTATTTACTACCGTCGTTATAAGCAAATAAGATGCATAAACATGATAAACATCACATGCAATCAAATAGTGACATGATATGGCCAATATCATTTTGCTCCTTTTGATCTCCATCTTCGGGGCTCCATGATCATCATCGTCACTGGCATGACACCATGATCTCCATCATCGTGTCTTCATGAAGTTGTCTCGCCAACTATTACTTCTACTACTATGGCTAACGGTTAGCAATAAAGTAAAGTAATTACATGGCGTTGTTCAATGACATGCAGGTCATACAATAAATAAAGACAACTCCTATGGCTCCTGCCGGTTGTCATACTCATCGACATGGAAGTCGTGAATCCTATTACAAGAACATGATCAATCTCATACATCACATATCATTCATCACATTCTTCTTGGCCATATCACATCACATAGCATATCCTGCAAAAACAAGTTAGACGTCCTCTAATTGTTGTTTGCATGTTTTACGTGGCTGCTATGGGTTTCTAGCAAGAACGCTTACCTACGCAAAACCACAACGTGATATGCCAATTGCTATTTACCCTTCATAAGGACCCTTTTCATCGAATCCGTTCCGACTAAAGTGGGAGACGGCACCGCAAGCCACCTTATGCACCAAGTGCATGTCGACCGGTGGAACCTGTCTCACGTAAGAGCACGTGTAAGGTCGGTCCGGCCGCTTCATCCCACAAGATCTTGTCGAAACAAGATTGGACTAGTAACGGTAAGCATATTGAACATCATCAACGCCCACAACTACTTTGTGTTCTACTCGCAAAGAATCTACGCAATAGACCTAGCTCATGATGCCACTGTTGGGGAACGTAGCAGAAATTCAAATTTTCCTACCGTCACCAAGATCTATCTATGGAGAAACCAGCAACGAGGGGAAGGAGAGTGCATCTACATACCCTTGTAGATCGCTAAGCGGAAGCGTTCAAGTGAACGGGGTTGATGGAGTCGTGCTCGTCGTGATTCAAATCACCGATGATCCTAGTGCCGAACGGACGGCACCTCCGCTGTTCAACACACGTACAGCCGGTGACGCCTCCCATGCCTTGATCCAGCAAGGAGAGAGGAGAGGTTGAGGAAGACTCCATCCAGCAGCAGCACAACGGCGTGGTGGTGGTGGAGGAGCGTGGCAATCCAGCAGGGGCTTCGCCAAGCACCACGGGAGAGGAGGAGGAGGAGAGGCGGGGCTGCACCAATAGAGGAGAGAAACTCATGTGTATGGCAGCCCCAAAACCTCAAGTATATATAGGGGAAGGGGCTGCGCCCTTTAGGGTTTTCCCACCCCAGGGGTGCGGCCAGCCCTAGATCCCATCTAGGGGCGGCCAGGGGGGAGGAGTGCCTCCCAAGTCAAGTGGAGGCCCTCCCCTTAGGGTTTTCCCTTCCCATGCGCATGGGCCTTGGGGGCTGGTGCCCCGGCCCATTAAGGCTAGGGCGCCCCTACAGCCCATGCTACTGTATTGGACGTGGTGGAACTATTTCGACCTCCGACCCTCCGAATCCTCCGAACCTTCCGAAGCTTCCGGTACAATACCGAAAAACCCAACTTTTCCTAACCCAACAACAGCTTTCCATATATAAATCTTTACCTCCGGACCATTCCGAACTCCTCGTGACGTCCGGGATCTCATCCGGACTCAACAACATTCGGTAACCACATACAAACTTCCTTTATAACCCTAGCGCCATCGAACCTTAAGTGTGTAGACCCTACGGGTTCGGGAATCATGCGCACATGACCGAGACGTTCTTCGTCAATAACCAACAGCGGATCTGGATACCCATGTTGGCTCCCACATGTTCCACGATGATCTCATCGGATGAACCACGATGTCAAGGACTCAATCGATCCCGTATACAATTCCCTTTGTCTAGCGGTATTGTACTTGCCCGAGATTCGATCGTCGGTATCCTATACCTTGTTCAATCTCGCTTCCGCAAGTCTCTTTACTCGTTCCGTAACACATCATCCCGTGATCAACCCCTTGGTCACATTGTGCACACTATGATGATGTCCTACCGAGTGGGCCCAGAGATACCTCTCCGCTTACGGAGTGACAAATCCAGCCTCGATTCGTGCCAACCCAATGACACTTTCGGAGATACCGTAGTGCACCTTTATAGCCACCCGCTTCGTTGTGGACGTTTGGTACACCCAAAGCATTCCTACGGTATCCGGAGTTGCACAATCTCATGGTCTAAGGAAATGATACTTGACATTAGAAAAGCTTTAGCATACGAACTACGATCTTTGTGCTAGGCTTAGGATTGTCTTGTCCATCACATCATTCTTCTAATGATGTGATCCGTTATCAACGACATCCAATGTCCATGGTCAGGAAACCGTAACCATCTGTTGATCAACGAGCTAGTCAACTAGAGGCTTACTAGGGACTTGGTGTTGTCTATGTATCCACACATGTATATGAGTTTCCTATCAATACAATTATAGCATGGATAATCAACGATTATCATGAACAAGGAAATATAATAATAACTAATTTATTATTGCCTCTAGGGCATATTTCCAACAAAAAGTTGTTTGTAGGGGTCACTAATCATCTCCCATATAAAGCCATAGACCTGAATATGAAAATTATTCCAAATTCCTGAAATCAACTCATTGAAATCATTAGTCCTCTTCAAAACAACTAGGGTATTATGGAGATGCACTTTCAATATGTCAGGGGGGGGGGGGGTCCGAAGAGAATGCACTCGGTGGCTCCAAACGCACAAAGGTGAATCTTTTCAAAGGCTTGGAAGATCCAATGGAAGTAACTCAAAGACTTTGAATGAAATTATGGTTTTTTGATAGAACATAGATTACAACCCGAAGGCTCTGACCACACAACATTTGAAGGCTCCGAACTATACTATAATCGTGGGATTTTGCTACTATATGATCTCACAATGTCCAGATGAAACTCACTCGGAGTGTTTGAACGAAACTTTTAGTTCAAACTTTAATTGGCTCGGAGGTATTGGACAGATGACACTCACGGCTACTAGACAAAAGGAGCAATGCTACACATACCAAAGCTTACATGAGGCTTTTAAGTAAAAGCGGGTGTGGAGGTGGGTAATTGGGCCAGGATAGCAGATGGGACCCACCCCGGTTAAATTAGGGGGGAGGAGAGAATGTATGGAAGGTTACCTAAACTTATGTAGGACTTTTAGTAGGTGTAGGATTATTGGGACAAAACTCACGTAGAGGTACCGAATGTGAGTAGAAATTTTTTGTACCATCTCGGATATACTCCCTCCGTTTTTATCTACTCCGCATATTAGCTTTGGTCAAAGTCAAGCTTTGTGAATTTTGACAAAGTTTATAGACAAAAATATTAACATATAGATTGACAAATCAATAGCATTTGATTCATTATTGAATGTACTTTCACATCATATAGATTTGTTATTGTAATTGTTTATATTCTTTTCTATAAACTTAGTCAAACTTATGAAGTTTGACTTCAGTCAAATCTAATATGCGGAGTAAATAAAAACGGAGGGAGTACGAGACACCTTGCTTGGAGGATCCGAAGTGCATGAAGTGCAACTAACTAACTCTCTATACTGCTTCAGAGGCTCCGGATGGAATCAACTTGGAGGTTCCGAACAGATGAATGTGAAGAGAGTTAGGACTTGGAATAATGAGAAACTTCGATGGGTTTTTGAGACTGAACTTTGATCACATTGCAAAAGGTACTTCTAACAGGAGCCAAGACCCTCTTTGATAGTATGGGCATACCTATGACTCGAAGTGATCATGCCAAAGCTTGATCCTTCGATTCCGAGGGGTCGCGAACCACCTTCCAAACTCAACATCTTTTGGGACTATAGCTGATCAGCACTTCGAGAAATCGTTAGTCCCTTATTTAGTCTTGTTGTCATATGATTCGTCAAAACCCACTATGGGGTCCTAAATGACCTTACAGCTTGACTACTTCCACGACCGCCGCCGCGATTGTTTATCTTTTTTTTCCACTCAAATTGCGCAAATAAATAATGGTATGGTTGAGGGCATGTCAACCATACAAGGCATCCATGCCGAAATTCATCCAGCACCCAAGCCTCTCTATCTGAAGTTCTGTTCAGACATGCATGTCCTAGTCCTACAACAGACTCCACAACACTGTCACACCTATTGCATTTGCATGCAAACACAAAGATTAAGCAAGCACGCACCGTGGAACCAGCTCACATGCATTGCATTTCCATGGCCGGTTCCCAGCCGAAGCGCCAGCCCACCAAACAAGCCAGACCCTCTAGAACCATCAAGCCCTATAAATTCCCAAGGCATGGCACATCACTGCCGCACCACAAGAGCAACCATCCATCCACGACGCACACAGCACAGCAGCGGCGTAAAGGGAAAACTCCGGCAAGATGTCTCAGCTCGCCCGCGCCAGCCTGACTGCGGTGGCGATGCTCCTTCTCCTTGCCGCCGCCGCTGCGGCGGCGGCGGGGGCGGCGGCCGGCGGCGCGGCTGTGGCGGACCCAGCAGGCTGCCAGGACGACGTTGTGGCGCTCAACGAGGCCTGCTACAAGTACGTGCAGAAGGGCGCGCCGACGGTGCCGCCGTCGCAGGAGTGCTGCGACGCCGTGAAGAGCGTGGACGTGCCCTGCGTCTGCAGCTACCTGGGCAGCCCCGGCGTGAGGGACAACATCAGCATGGAGAAGGTGTTCTACGTCTCCCAGCAGTGCGGCGTCAGCATCCCTGGCAACTGCGGAGGTGAGCTAGCTGCTGCTTCATTTGGTTAACTAACAGCCTGCACATGAATGAACTGAGACTGAGATGCTTACCCCACCAGAGTGCTAGTACATTCAAACCTAAGAGAAATACGTAGATGTACTAGGTTTATTAGTCATCGATGCCGTTCGAGCTCATTATTGTAAATAATAATTGAGCTGGTTATGTTTTGGGTTTACTATTACAGGATCGAAGGTCTGAAGCAAGAACAGGCCGGCTGAATGGCAAGCTTGGATAATGTAAGCAGCGCAGTTAGCGCTGCTGAAATAAATAAGACGTCCTGGTCAACTTGTAGGTGGACGATGCCGGAACATAGGGAATGTATTGCCATTCAGTTGCTGGAATTATTTATAGTATTGTACTTTGACTACGTTGCAACCTGTTGCAAGATGTATTGCCATTCAGTTGCTAAAATTATTATACTTTGACTACGTTGCAACTTCCCTGATAGTACTATCTAATCTTGAGCAGTGAAGATATTCTGGATGACTGAACTGAAACCAATCACATGTGCAGATTCATCAAAACAATTTACACCTGCTTGTGTCATATATGCAAGTCCATATGCATGGATGAATAGATGCACACAGCCTACTTGGCTGCAGTTAAACTAAAGCGCGTACAAACATATACATACACAACAGACAAAATGGCACTAGCAATCCCCAATCTCTCCCCTTTAAGCAGTAGTAGTATATCTTAGCAAGTAATTACATCACAACTCAGTGGTTCATGGGCGGCCTGGAAAAGAAGCAGGCCCCCAGTGGAAGAACTATACAACTCGCCCTCCACGAATCACATACTCATCCAGCCCAAAACACTGGACTCCGCAGCAGCACTCACAAACCTCTCTAGGACTAGCGCCGGCGTGTAAAATGCCGGCGCGTCTACACCATCACCATCATCATCAGACACCATAAGAAACTCACGAGAACTTGGAGGTGTTGAGCCTGCCCCACCACTTCCGCTTGGCCGAGTTGGGGGAGGACTCGTTGCCGCCGCCGCCGCCGCTGGCGAGCTTGTTCAGGATCACCTTGGTCTCCCTGATGCGGGAGCCAAAGTCCTTCTTCCACGAGTCGAAGTTCTGCTTCAGCCTGCGGAGCTCCACGTCCGGGTTCAGGCTCGCGTCCGCCTGCCCGGACTTGACCTCCACCAAGAACTTGGCGTCGTCGGCGAACACCTGGCTCCGCTGCTCCAGCTCCTCCGCCAACCGCCCGATGACGCTCATGCTGGCGTTCATCTCGCGCCCGGTGATCCGCGGCGCCGCGGCCAGCTGCTGGGAGGAGCCCCCGCCCACGTGGTTCCCGTTGCTCTCCCAGCTCTGCTCCACGGACGAGTCCGACATCCGAGGCGTCTCGTCCAGGGCCAGGCTCTTCTTGGCCACCGACAGGCTCGACTGCAGCGACCGCATCTGCTTCTGCCACATCTCCTCCATCGCCTTCATTTTCTGCTCGTATTCTAGCCACCGGTTCTCGTATTGCTGGAGCCGCTGATGTAGCATCTCGTTCTCCTCATCCTTCTCTCGAACTGTGGCCTCGGCACGAAGGATTCGCCGTTGTAGCTCGGCCAGGAAAGACGCCTTGATCAAGATTTGGTCGCCGTCTGCCTCCTGAAATAATTTAGTTCATGTGTTTAACTGCGAGCAGCTAGGGGGAAAGCCAGTAACAGAGCAGAGAAACAGATACAACCGTGTACCTTTTTCGATTCAAATTCTCGTAACACGTTCAGTAGATCAACATTGCCGGCGCATCTTCTAACAAGACAACCACGGATACCTTCATATTATGTGAAGACGGTGTGTCATATTACCACTTCTATCTTTACAGAGTCTGGCGAGAATGAGGAAAATACACATGCAGTTCTCCTGCATGGTTCGAATAAAAAGAATGAGGAAAATCTTCTTACCAGATTGTACAACCACTGAAGCCTTCCGTATCTTAATGAAGTATCTTCTTGCAAGCCAGCCTTTTAGATTTTTCTGCACAAGAGTGGCTGCCCTATGTTTCCTCAACAGAGATGAATAACTTTGTCTTGCATTCTCAGCACGAATGACTGCAAGATGTGAAGAGCAACCAGCCCATACAGTAAGCATGAGCAGGAGAGAATGATACAGCAACAAGAAATACAGTGAAATGCATAAAGCAGTGGGGCTTGGATAGCGTACATGATTGAAGAGCCAAAACTCCTCTGATTCGTTCACTTGCATGGCGCCGTGCTTGATGCCCTCGGAAACAACTTTGAACCCTTAAAACACCATGCAGAGTACGATTCCGAGTATTCTCAAGGTTGCCAATCTTCAGTTCCCAAAAAAGAAGCAACACAAGATAGTGACTTAAAAGCTTAGTAGTAGATGAATGTATAGATAACCACTCAAACTTCAAAGACAGCATAATTATATAAATTTTAGAAAGCAACTTTAAACATGTGATGTCAATTCATACAAGTATCATAGGCCAACACCTCTAGTTGAAAATATGTCAACCTGATATGCAATAAAGTACAGATGAACAAACACGGTGATACAGCATTTTCCAGAAATACATCGCTTCACAAGGAAAAGAAGGCAAGCCAAACTGACACTGCCGTGTACACTAGAAGAACGAGAAGCGCCAGTTGTCATTCACTAAACAAAACACCAGATGTAGTTCAAAAATTTGTGAACCGTGAGCCCTTGTGCTCTTGGCATGCTCTTTGGAAAGCATCCCTACCTTGATACCTGTTTGGTGCATTTTTCTTGTATATTTTATTGTTTTTTCTATTTATGAAACTTTGTTGTTTATAGATCAGTGCTGCCGTACTACCTGGATCTTGTGGATCCCAATTTCTGTGTATTTTTTACTCCTTACTTTAGTGTATGCTTAGTACGATTCATCCCGACTAGGACAGTACTCCCTCCGTTCCTAAATATAAGTCTTTGTAGGAATTTCATTATGAACCACATACGGAGCAAAATGAATGAATCTACACTATAAAATGCATCTATATACATCCGTATGTGGTTCATAGTGAAATCTCTACAAAGACTTATATTTAGGAACGGAGGGAGTAGAATATATAAATTTGGTGTCTTACTGCCTCTACTAGCAAATCACTGAATGTACTTATTAATGGCCTTGCTAGACAACAGCAAATCAGTGCACTAGCAAATCACCAGCATATCAGTCGAATATCAAATTACTAAGCTGCCCTGTTGTGAAATATTGGGCAGTATAAGGAATCCTTATCTAATTACTTGTCTACTGAAAGTGAAACCCAGTGAGTACGAGAAGAATAGAGAGCGTAAACAAAGTAGCAGTATAATGTATGGAATACAACAATAAAGGCATGTTAATAAATGAAACAAAGACTGCTTGACTGACCTGACCAGTTCGGAAGAATAACTTTGTGTAGCCAACTTGATACATCTCAGGCAAAATGTTGAATTGATGAAGAATTGCAACCGAAACACTAAGTGGATCTTGAGACGCAACATCCTCAAGAAGAAGAAAACCATACCTGATAACTTGAACCGTTAACATCTTGGACACAACAAAAATCAGAAGCATAATACAGATATACAGATATTTGAATTACCGCCGAGCAAACTTCTGATGAGTCATTCTCGTTGGGTACCCAGATCTTGAAATGCGCACAACTTCAAGAACCCCGCAGCATTTCAGTTGTTGAAGCACAAGTTCTTGTCCGTAAATGGCAGGGAGTTGCAAATTATTTGGTTTAATACAACGTATGAAGTGTGGTGTTGTGCTTTCAAGTCTTTGCATAAGTTGGAACAATTGTCCCTGCGAAACATTTAAACAAACGGTTGTTAACAGTTGATCTGATTCATTCAAGATCTCCTTAGAACTTCCTTTGGGGACACAAAGGTTTTTACCTTAAACTTCATTGCTACACTTAACTTCTGCGAATCAGCAACACTAGGCCTGTATGGTACGGATTCTAGATTATCAGATTGAGCAAGCATCTTAGATGCAAACGTTTGTGGTATAGATAATTTGCATTTGGCAAGGAACTGAATCGAGTCCATGTGCAATAAATCTCTGTTCTTCTCCAGAAAACCCGATGTGTCATACGCCACCTAATCATCAAAGAAACGGAAATAAAGTTGGTAAATGGTAAAAGAAAGACTGATGTGAACATAGAACTGGATATTTGACAACTCCCAACCTCTCCTGCATAGTGACGGACAGTGAAAGCCTTGCCTCTTTCTCCTCTGAAGCAAGAATTAGTGTCAAGATGTTGCTTCAGCTTGTTTGCAAAAGTAAGGTCTGTGGCATTAGGGAATGTAGATTCCTCATCCAGCAGAGACAACAACCCCAGTGGTTTCTGTATCCAGTAAGAGAAGTAAGCAAGATAAAGAATCCCAGACATTTTTATTCAGTAAGAGAAGTAAGCGAGTTTTATTTTCTTTATTTTAATTTTGCCACCAGAAGTCATTAAACTCCAGCAAGGTTAAGAGGTATGTTTGGTTTGTGCCCAAGGTTGTCATGCCAAAAAGTTGAGCCAAAATTTTGGTTGACGTTTTGCTTGCCAATTGATTGGCCAACATTGGCTAGAAAACTGAACTAGAGTTGGTAAAGAAGCATTGTTATGCCAAAAAGATGGTCTTCGTCCAAACAGAGGCCAATGGTCATGTCCAAAAAAAATTGTAGGGTACACTTTGGTCCATATCCAAACATACCATAACCCAATATACACCTTGGTTGGAAACCCAGAATCCATTGTGATAAGCCAGTTATATGTTCCACCCTTGTTTTCCCGATGCTAGTTATCATCATGGTTTGAGAAACCAGTAACTACATTTACTTGTACAACGTTAGGATGGGTCAATCACGGAGTATTTACCAAGTTTGTAAAACCTCTGTATTCCTAAAAATGGAAGTATTTGCATATTGGTACAATCTGAAATCTGCAGGCTTTACTTTGAGTGATGTGGAGACCTTCTATCACATTCTATTTTTCTAGTAGTCAATTTTTGTCTCTTAGCTAAGAATGATTGAATGCTATGGGAAAATAGCACTTGCAGTAAATTTATATTTGGAGTTTTGCAAGTTAACCACTTTCCAGCAAAACAAAGGCATTCCCCCTCTGCTTATGTCAAATAAAATAGGCATGTGCTTTTTAAGGAAGTACTAGTAGAATTTAAAGCGAAGGGGAGCCTTGGCGCAGCGGTAAAGCTGTCGCCTTGTGAAAATGAGGTCACGGGTTTGAGTCCTGGAAACAGCTTGCAGAAATGTAGGGAAAGGCTGCGTACAAAAGACCCGA
This sequence comes from Aegilops longissima, assembly GCA_021605205.1. NCBI lineage: Eukaryota > Viridiplantae > Streptophyta > Magnoliopsida > Poales > Poaceae > Aegilops > Aegilops longissima. Next base: position 290,291,970 of record CM038676.1, read on the forward strand.
AGTGCTCGGACCCTTCCACAGACCCTACGCAAGGGGGAGCTACGTGCACCAGGACTGGTAGAATTTAAAGCATTCCAGCACAGACTAACATATTTATGATTTCTTGATGATGACAACAATGAAGAAAATGTACAGGCCCATACTTTCTCAAATAGATTCAAGCAATCCTGGTTGTCCTCAAACTCAACCTTAGCCCAGTCAATGCCATCTTCAACATATTCCTGATCACAAAAATGACATATTTTTAGAAAGTTACAAGAAAATCAATAAATCGTGGAGTGACTATATAACAATCTAGCCTTTCTGAATTTAGCCAATATAAAGGATTAGAAACAGCAATCTCAAGAAGCACATGCAATACATTTTAATCTCAACAGATAAGGAAGAACATTACAGTTGTGACAGAAATTGAAGCCATAATCAGTAAGAGAAGTTCACAGAATAATAGGAGCATCAATACTCTTTTACTACCTCCGTTCCTAAATATAAGTCTTTTTAGAGATTCCAATATGGACTACATACGGAGCAAAATGAGTGAATCTACACTCTAAACTATGTTTATATACATCCGTATGTAATCCATATTGAAATCTCTAAAAAGACTTATATTTAGGAATGGAGGGAGTAACTTTTAAGTATTTTTTTTCTTTACTGAGTAGTGTGAAAGTATTGTGAAGTCAATAAAAGAACAAGAATGATCACTACAAAATGTACACCTGCTGGTACCAGAAACTAAGTAAAATTGCAATGCTGCAAAACATGCACCTGAAAGTCAAACAACAACTCACCTCTTGCTCAAGCTTAAACAAATGGCGGTTGAAATGTTGTTGTAGCCTCTCATTGGCATAATTAATGCAGAACTGTTCAAAACTGTTTTTCTGCAAATTGATAGCATATCATGAGAAAACATTTGACAATGAAAAAGTGAAAATGCAAGCCAAAGGGAAGTGCATTACATCAAATGATTCAAAGCCGTAGATGTCAAGAATACTGATTGATCTCCCAGTTCGACGCTTGCCAACTGAAAGGGACTTGTTAATTTGTTCTACAAGCCACTCGAACAAACTGGCATAGAGTGCTTTGGCCAGAGCATCCCTTGTGTCAGTTGCCTGCAATATCCAAAGAGAGGTAGATGTGTAAGAGATGTAAATCAAATAGAACTTCATGGCTAGTAATTTGCCTAGCCATTAGTTGAGAAATCATGCTAACCTGTGTAAGGGTAAGCTTCTGGACAATATTCTCATTATTAACTTTCATGTGCCGCTTTGACAAAGCTAAATTGAGATCTTCAATACTGCAGCCAAGAAGTCGTGAAACCGTTTCCGCAGCTGAAATAAAACTTATTTTGTTAACTTTATAAAATAGAACCAGCCAGTGATACAAATGCTAATTTGTTTTCAGATCTTCACATTGCGGTATGTTATACTAAAACATTGAACAAAATTGACGAAAATACACAGCAGTAAAGGTACCATCAGTATTTAAAACTGATGATATACAACAGTATGTTAACCAAATCATCACCAGATACCATAATATTGTGGAAGTTATGGTTCATATAACCATATTAACGACTGAAAGCACACATGTTCTTTTTACCTTCTTCTACAGTGATCTCAACATGATTTTCATTATCAATAATTGTGAAAGAGACATCTCCAAGCCAGAGCACAGCTGAAACCATTGCGAAAACATTTTCTTGGTCCTCCTGGCTGATATGGACGATGTTCATGGCTTCCTATTAAAAATATAAGTCAACAAACATGACAGTACACAAGAACAACTACAGGCATGATAATGCCTTCTATGGAATTAGCCTTATATAGCGACGTATTTATTGTTGTGCCCCAGGTAATGTAAAAGAAGGTATTTTAATTAGGAGGCAACAGTATATTATACCGTTACAGCACGAAACATTTCGGCATCATCCACGCCAGCAATTGAATAGCAACAACTCTGTTTCAGATATTTGTATTCATCCACCTTCTTCAAATTCAACTTCTCTGTATCAAAACATTCCACAGAAAACCATGTACAACTAAGTATTGTGCAATGCAAAAGAGTGGAGCAAAGTCAATTGTCGATGGAAGACACTGTAGTATCTATGTTGAAAGCCGAGCAGCACAAATAGTAGTTCTTGTAATAAGCAGGACGGAAAGGACTATGTTCAAAAGAAGTTTGAGAGGATATACTAGGATGCCATCACCTGTACAACTGTATGAACCAAATAAGCCAGCGACTAACAAATTCAGACAGGATGAATAGATTACGTACCTCTGAGAGTCGTTGGAGCACCAGCACATAGCTGATAAAATATATGGTAGGAACGCTCACCGACTGCACACTGTACAACCCTTGACTACCATAGTGGAAAAGTTTGGATTAGGTTACTTATCCTAAAACAGTGTTTAGGAGAAAAAAGATAACCACAAAATTAGAAGTTACCTTCTCAAGTAGAACTGTCCAATTGCGCATGCAGCAAGATCATTAGAAAATTTCATCAATAAAAAACATAAAATTAAATTTAAACCAGAAAATGCTAATGGTATAAAGCAGGTACACTCGGTAGAATCTGCATACATGTTTGAACCATGGCACCACATATTCTTCCAGTCGTACTGAAATGAATTTCAATGAGCTTTCCCTGTAATAAAAAATATAAGAATATTAGCCAAACTTTGTTCGCGTTACAGTATTGTGATAATCACAAGAAAAAACTTACGAAGCGACTTGAATTATCATTTCTTAATGTCTTTGCATTGCCAAAAGCCTCGAGTATTGGGTTAGTCTGTAGGATCTCATACTCTATGCCACTTCCACCTCCAAGTGAAGCCAGATACTGCATGGCAATCTTTGCAGTTTCTGTTTTTCCTGCTCCACTCTCACCACTACATAGAAAATGGCATCACTCATTCATTTGCTCACCATATCATGGTTTAAGTAAAAAAGAAAGACAATTGCTTAAATAATGTCAATGAAACAAAAAGGTTGAAAGTGCAAACTGAAGTGTAAGTTATCATGCACAGTGAACCTTTTAAATCAGCTACGGTAAATTTATCAGATTTTTGCAGTGTACTACTCACTGTTTATTCCAATCTAAGGCGATACAGAAAAATCTACCACATTTATTACTTACTGGTGAACCATGTGAAGGAAAAGGAACAGGTACATGAGATTATAGGGTTGGTGTGTGCCTATTGCATCTGTTGGAACCGGACTATTCTCAAGTCCCAATTTTTGTATGACAAACAACCGCGCATATTTTAATATCCCAGTAGGACCCTTGTAGTGTGAACTGAAATCATGGACAATGCATGAGACAATTATAGGGTTGGCGTGTGCCTATTGCATCTGTTGGAAGTGGACTACTCAAGTTCCAATTTTTGTATGATAAACAACCATGCATATTTTAATATCCTGGTAGGACCCTTGCAGTGTGAACTGAGATGATGGACAATGCATGAGACGATTAATATAAGTACATTTAACTGGTTACATGACTATTTATTCTGTTCAGCTGACAGAAAAAAGTAGCAGAAAATGCAAAGTACCAATCCCAAAAATACATATTTCATGTGGCTCCGCTATCTATTACTCCCTCTGTAAACTAATATAAGAGTGTTTAGATTACTAAAGTAGTGATCTAAACGCTCTTATATTAGTTTACGGAGGGAGTACATATTAATTCAGGTGCAAAGTTATTACAACATGAATCCCACTGAATGCTTCTTAGTTCTTACTGAAAAAATAGAAGATACCAACCTTATAATAATGGACTGGTTAACTTCATCTGCAAATGAACATATCAATTAGTTAGGCATAGATGTAGATGATTTTCCTCAGAAAATAGAAAGATCATACCAGCAAGAAAGATGTACTAATAGACTGACCTCTTTTCATTTCACGAAGCGCTGAATCTGCTATTGCATACACATGTGGACTGTCCATTGTTTTGTTTCTATATGCTTTAATATACTCATTACCATACAGTGCAACCTTCTTAAAAGGGTTGACGGCCACCAAAACTGGACCTGCTTTAGTCTACAATGCAATAGCATATCACTAAGAAATTCATTGAACTCCAGAAGAAAAGACAAGGTTCTAATCTATCCTCACATAAATCATGTCTTGTGAATATCTGTACTGCAAGTTGTACAGCACAGATGGTTCACTTAGATAACTCAGCTGCATAAGATCATCCACTCCATCAAGAATTTCAGGATTTGCAGGTTGAAGGCTCTCCGTTTTCAATCTTAGAACCTTCAATTGGAAGAAGGGGAGTCAAACTATCATAATTTCAAAGAGATAATAAGATCTTCCACGCAGATTTTAGGTAGCTTACTTTTCCTTCAGGAACCTTTAGTACAGACTCGTCACCAGAGGTAGTAATCACGGTGCATAAGGCCCAATCACCATTTGGAAGCTGGCAAAAAACTCTATGCTTCTGCAACAAGTGTTAGGTAGAAGGTAAATTAGTGTCTTACTCCAAGTTGAAAAACAGATACAAGCATATCAATTGTATAAGAATGATAACAACCTAAAAGTCAAGAACTAGAGAAGAACACATTCCTTGAACTCTCGCCAAAACTTCGCATGGCGCCTTCCTGGCATTGCAACGTCAAGTGGCAACATTTATAACTGCAGTACCGTGGACAACAACCTAAGACCATCTACAACCGGACTGGCCAAATATGACCCCATAAGTGTCTGCGGACAGCGCCGGCCCGCCCCTCATTTGTCCGTGTGTGCAGTCGTCCCCTCATATGCAAACCCTCAAATCCATACAAAAACGTGCAACGTAGATTTCAACACATGTACTTCATTGCACATAGTTCACATTGTCCGGACATTACATAGGGGAGTTGTACATACCATGAGAGACTACCAAAATGATGGCATGTTCTACTACTTCATCATAACTAAATTAACACTATATAGATATACATAGTCTAGTTCATCACCTACGGTTGCCCTTGCCCTTGTCCTCGTGCTCGCGAAAGTAGTGGTCAAAGACACAGTAGGGGTCGAGGCGGATCTGCTCGGCGCCAGAGCTGGAGGTGTCGGACACGGCATTGGACATGTTCAGATCCTCCTCCTTGGGGGGGGGCCGCGAGGGCACGGACGGCCCGGGTTTGCTCCACAACGAGGTCACGGGCAGATCGGGCACGCCGCTTAGCCCGGATCCAAGCATGGGCATCCTCGTCACCGGCCGCCGCTACGCGACATGCCTTCTCCCTTTCACGGCGGGCACGGTCGTCCCTCGACCCCGGCCTTGCACATTGCTAGCATTGACCTCCGACTCGGAGTCCGAAGCGGCAAGGACAAGGATCCAACGCCGGCCAGCCGGTCCAACATGGCAGACGCGTCCGGGCAGCCCCATATCCGCCCCACATATGGGTCGGACAGCCTGGACGTTTGGGTTTTGGGTTCAGGTGGTGTCCGAGGTGCCGCCCGGATGTTTTGGGGGGGGGGAGGGGGGGTCCGGTTGTAGATGCTCTAAAGCACGTCCAAATGGAATTACATCTTTGGCATCTATGTAGCTCAGCCTAGCACTTTACAATTGTTTTTACAGGTTACTGGAAATAAGCTCTACACCTGGTTAATGCAGGAATTCAATCAAACTACCAAAAAAGAAAACTCGGAATAATAAGTGTTCACAGATTCAGAAACCACAAAACACTTCAGTCGGAGCTGACCAAATTTCAAGCATTATATCCATATAAATTCTGGCATTCCAGAAGTGTCGGAAAACAGAAAGGGCAAAAACGAAGGGGGAAAAGCCACCTTTTTAGCACCGTAGGAGCTGGTGTCACCCCATCTGGTGTCGCGCGGTGAGGGGCCAGCAGCTGCCGCCGGCGACGGACTCCGCGGCGCCGCGGCTGCAGAGGACGCTGAATCGGCCTCCCCGCCACCCCCAGCACTCTCCTCCTCCGTCGTCGTCGCCTTGGAGCTGTAGGGGGAGTCGGCGTCTCCCTCGGGCGGCACCGCATCCCCTTCCTCGTCCGCCGCAGCCCGGCGCCCTACGCCGTTGGGCGCCGGGCCGGGCTCGACGCCAGCACGCGCGGCGGAGTACTTGTAGTCGAGCGACATGGACCGCGCGGGCTGCACCTTGGTGGGCCCGCGCGGGCGCAGCGCCGCGGACTTCCGCACGGACCGCACCTCCACCGACGCCATCGCCGGCCGGCGCGCCCGAGATCACCTCGCGGAGGACCCAAAACTCCCGCCTCCGACGGGATCTCCGCGCTGACAACCTCAATTCCACAAAACTCCTCCCAGCGCCAATCCACGGCCAGCAAACAACTCCCAAAATCCTAGAAAACCGCAGAAAAACACCACCGGAGCAACCGATCTGGGAAACCGCCGAGGCCCCAGGAATGGCAGCGCGAGCGAGCTCCCTCTCCCGGAATCCGTGGAGACGCGTAACCCCGTGGCCGTGGCTCCTCCTCCACAGGCGCGGCAGCTCGCGTGCGCCTCCTTCCCTCTCTCCTCTCTCTCTCGGGGGAAGGGTGAGAGCCAGCGACAGGGACAGAGTCACCAGAGGGCAGAGGGAGGGAGAGAGAGAGTGGGGAAGGAATATTTTAATGGAATTAAGGCGCCTCGCTTTTAGTATCCGGGACGAATTACGTGGTGGTGGTGGTTTAAAAATGTTCAAATCTAAATGGGGGTGGCACGCCGGGCCGGGTGGGTGGAGAGGGAAGGTTTTGAATCCGCCACATGGCGATGCTCACAATAATTCTAGTTCGGCCGCTGCTGGTGCAGGATCAGGATGGATTCATCAGATCCAGGGAAAAAAAGTGTGGCTGGCATACGAGTCAGAACGGGTGGCCTGCCTCGCGGTGACGGCGCGCTAACGGCTCCGGCCGTTGTTCCCTACCCAAAATGCCGACGATGGCCGAGGGTGATTCTCGTGGTGAAAGAAAGGCATCTCCTGACTTTTCTTCTTGGACAGTGCTGTCGTATGTTTCAGTCCAGTCCAGTGGTTAAGCATATTTCTTTCTATATATATATATGGTTTCTGCTTTTTCTTTTCTTTTCTTTTCTGGAGTCTTAAATGAGTAGTAGCAGTAGTAGTACTAGTGGCAGGTTTTTAAATCACCTAAAAAAAAGTAGGAGTAGTAGGTTTTTAACATTTCATGAGAAAGAATACATATGTTGATGGTGCGAAATATGCCTTTGGTGTAATATTCTTTCTACTGAGATTTGAAAATTGCTGAAATAGAAAGAAAAAAACTTCAAATTAAAGGACGCATACACAGTTAGAACAAGGACGAAATTAAAGGGAGTCTCAGGTTCTCCATCTTGCAGGATGTTTGGCTGTGCCCGATTTCAAATAACAAGCCGGGCAAAATTTTAAAACCTACTGCTTCCGGATGCTTACACGAGTTCCTGGACTATGTTATCTTCACTTTGTTTGACTCATTATGTTTTGAGCATAATAATTTCGCCGCTGCTAGAGGGACTGATTCAGCATTGCGCGTGTCGCTTTACAGGTGGCCTCGTACGTCAGAGGAAAAGCGGATTTTGCAGAACTAAACCGACGAAAGGTCACACGACCGCTCACTGACAAGTGGTCCAGAGACCTCTCCACCACGTAAACTGCTGCTGACGGTTAGTGCGAAATGACTTTTCAGCCCCTATTGTTGAGAGTTACATTCGGTACACGGACGTAATTGTCAGACCGGGAAAGAAATGCACGCAAAAACGTGGCCGGCCGGATAATACGGCAGTGGTTGGTAAACAAATACCGACCGACCTCTCACTACGCGGCAGCCAAACCGGATGAGGTCCAGCGCCAACGTCTCGTCCCGTTTTGAACAGCAGCCGTAAGATGGGGATCGGACGGACACGAGCGCGTCGTCAAGTGCGGCTCGCAAGAACGGGTCTCCGTGCGCCACAGGACGGCACCCCATTTTCTCTCTGTTCGTTTCGATCCATTCAAAACCTGCATGTACACGTGTATGTAGGCGCCGTCCAAACGGTTTCTGCTTCCACCGTCTTCTCGAGCAGTATCGTTTGTGACAAAAGGAGGTTTGTTTTTACAGGAGCAACATGTAACATGTAAATTCCCGGCTCGAGCTCACATGACCCCAGATGAACTATAAAATCTAAAAACATTAAAAAACAAAAAATTCTGAATTTTTTGTGAAAAATGTTTTCAATACTTGCAAAGTTTCATCATGAAATGATACTTGTGGAAGTCGTGGCAAAAAAAGATGATCCAAAAAAGTTGTGAGTGCGAGTACTGATTTTTTTTTTTTTTGCACCGACTTCCACAAATATCATTTTATGATGAAATTTTGCAAGCATTTAAAACATGTGTCAAATGTTTCCACAAAAGATCAAAGAAAAATATTTTTTCTGGATTTTACTGCTCACTCAAGCTCATATAACGGAGGCGTGTAAAGGTTTCCTCGGGTCAGACGGACATTGGTCCTCAAGTGCAAAGGCAGAAGGGAGCTTGACTGCAAGACTCGCCCGTCGAGCAGAGACGAAAGTCGGCCTTAGTGATCCGACAGTGCCAAGTGGAAGGGCCATCGCTCAACGAATAAAAGTTACTCTAGGGATAACAGGCTAATCTTCCCCAAGAGTCCACATCGACGGGAAGGTTTGGCACCTCGATGTCGGCTCTTCGAGCTCGAGCTCACTTAATTCGCCACCGCCACTCCCCTCGGGATCCAATCCCGCGGCCGCCCAACTCCTAGCGCCAACTCCTCGTCCAGGAGCTTTCGAGGAGAGACTCCTCCCGGCACCTCGCCCTGAGCTCGACCCCGACATCCTCCACGTTGGTCCCAAGCCGCCGGAGCACCACCCCAGCACCAGCACGTTGTGCCTCTTCCCAGAGCTCCACATGGCTGCCCCGACCACAAGCTGAACCTCGACACTACTCCTCCTCCCCTCCCTTGCTTTCTCTCCTTTTCCTGCAATCTCCTTATGATTTTCCACGCCATGGCCGCCTCTCTGCAGGTCGTCGACACACTTGACATGATCAAGTCGTCTGAACTCCTGCACCCCCTGCCATCGCCCGAATCCGTCCGCCCCGACCTTGTTCCCGGCCTCATGCACCCTTTTCGGAGCCAAACCGCCGTCGCACCCGCTCCCCACACAATAGTTGTCTTATGCGTAAAAATCAACCGTTTGCGAGAAGTTGAGGCAAAAATAGCCCCTCCGACAGCTCCCATAAACCTAGATTTTTTATGAGAACCCGTATAATTTTCCCCAACTTCCCCCCCCTTTACGTGAAGATAGTGTTCTCGTATAATTTAGCAGGCTCAAACTTTAGAAAAGGAGTGCCTCGCACAACCCCGTGCACACAGGCCACCGCCATGCAAGGGAGCCGCTGTCAGGCCGCGCCCTTGCCCACACATGCCGCTAGGCCTGACCGCTGCCACACCGTCCCGCGTCACACCTCGCCGGCTCACACGTGCCACTGACTTGCGGGCCCTAGGTCATTATAGTCTTGTTTAATAAAAATAAAAATATTAGGAAAAAAATTACGAGAACTAAATATAATAGTTGTGACACAACTTTATCTAAATTTAGTGGAGCGATTCGAACTAGGGCTGTTATTACTACTCTGGGAGTTTTACTTTCCTTTTTTTTGCGGATGAACTACACCGAGAGTTTAATGTTTTCTTATGGTATACTCCCCCATCTCGAATTACTTATCGTTGAAATGAATACAAATGGATATATTTAGAATTAAAGATATGTTTAGATATATCTATTTCTGCTATAAGTAATTTGAGAAGAAGGGAGTAACACATGTGGTAATCAATCCAAACAATTAGAAAACACCTTGGATATATAAAATCTGAAATGGCACGCCGTAGTTAATTCCCTCCTCGAATGAGATCGGTCGATCACGAGAGAGGGATCATTTGGAGCACGCAACAGGAGAATATTTGTCATATTGGCCCCTATCTTTTCAGTGCCGTGATAAACTTAACTAATACCCGGTCCGTGCCCTTTTTTCTAATCACGGCAAAGTCATTGGTTAATTAATCAACCTCGTGCTCTGGATGTACTTGTTGGTACGTCGTCGGGCATGTGGCGATGTACGTGAGGAGCTTTCCTCACGAGCTCCCTACGGAAAAGGGCCATTGATGGGATCGAGGCTTTTCTTTTAGTGATGAAGAGAGGAAAAAGGAGTTTCCCGGATGAGTGCCCACTTTTGACTCGCTTGCTCCGGCCGGTGGGTTCGTGCTTGGGTTCGGAAGCCATAGCTCAAAGCTTCAAAAGAAGTCCTGAAAAAAATGTACACATATACTCCCTCCGTTCCTAAATAATTATTTTTCTAGAGATTTCAACAAATGACTACATACGGAACAAAATGAGTGAATCTACACTTTAAAACATGTCTACATACATCCGTATGTTGTAGTCCATTTGAGATGGCTAAAAAGACAATTATTTGGGAATGGAATGAGTAGAAATTAGATGAAAACAATATTTTAGCATACAAATGACTACTCCCTCCAATCCAAAAAAAAGTGTCGTCGCTTTAATTCAAATTTAAACTAAAACTGAACTAAAGCCACAGCATTTTTTGGGGGGTCGGAGGGTGTACATTCTTAGTTAAGTTTTGCATATGTAGTGCACGTCTATATGTTTTTTCTTCTAGCCCAAATCATGAACCAACTTATGGTTAGATAATTAGATGTATGGTTGTACTGCTCGCTCATCAAAGACAAACTATATGTTTGGCACCCAATACGCATATGCGTGTGTCTAGGTTATTGCTCATGTTTCTAAAAAATAGTGTTTTTTGGTTTCTTTTTGACGATTCGGATTCACCAGAGCATGTCAAAGCTATTTCACATGTTCTCCGATATATGGTTCAGGATTACGAGCATATTGTTTCCGCACTCTAAAATAGTCCACTCTCTCTCCCTGTCTGCCCCCTCTTCCTTTCTCTCTCTTGACTATTTTAGAGCTCTCTCTTGTTCCACGTTGTTTTCACTCCCATTTATAATGGGCGTGTTTGGTAGGCTGCATATACCTCAGCCAGGCCCGCGCGGAAAGAAAAAGGCCTGTTTGGTTACCCCATTTACTATTGGGCCTGCATAACACGAACATTAAAGCACCTCTGGGCCTGCATCCTTGGGAACGCTCAAAACGGTCGTTTTTCCTCAGCCAGTGTAACGCCCCCGATGCGGCTATATCTCCCACGTGTCGAGGCACGACTTAGAGGCATAACCGCATTGAAAGCAATGTCGCAAGTGAGGTAATCTTCACACAACCCATGTAATAATTAAGGGAAAGAGATACATAGTTGGCTTACAATCGCCACTTCACACAGTACATAATTAAACATTCATCATTCAGAGTACACTCACGGTCCGACTACGGAACCAAAATAAAAGAAGATACCCCAAATGCTACACAGATCCCCGAATCGTCCCAACTGGGCACCACTATCGATCATCCGAAACGACACATAGTAACGACCACGCCTCGTCGAACTCCCACTTGAGCTCGGTTGAATCACCCGCACCGGCCTCATCGGAACTCGCAACTGTTTTGAAGTATCTGTGAGTCACGGGACTCAGCAATCTCACACCCGCGAGATCAAGACTATTTAAGCTTATAGGAAGGACAGGTAGTAAAGTGTAGCTGCAGCAGCGACTAGCATTTATGGTGGCTACTTCGCAAAAGAGAGCGAGGAGAGAAGCAAAGCGCGGTCGTGAAACTAATAGCGATCAAGAAGTGATCCTAAACTACTTACGCCGACATAACTCCAACACCGTGTTCACTTCCCGGACTCACGAGAAGAGACCATCACGGTTACACACGCTGTTGATGTGTATTTTAAATGAGGTCATCTTTGGGTTTTCTACAACCGACATTAACAAATTCCCATCTGCCTCATAACCGCTGGCACGGCTTTGAAAGATATTACCTGCAGGGTGTCCCAACTTAGCCCATTATAAGCTCTCACGGTCAACGAAGGGTTATTCTTCTACCGGAAGACCCGATCAATCTCGAATCCGGACTACAAGACATTTCGACAAAGAATAAAACAAGACCAAGAAGACCACCCGACTGTGCCGACAAATCCCGATAGGAGCTGCACATATCTCGCTCTCGTGGCACACCGGATAAGCTAAGCGTCAGAACCGACGTAATCCATGTTACCAAGGAATGGTCCCATACGGTGCTCTAGTTTGGACCAACGTCAAGGAGCACTCGCCCGGGGTTTAAAATAAGATGACCCTCGCTCGCGAAACCCGGGGAAAAGGCTTAGGTGGCAAATGGTAAAACCAAAGTTGGGCCTTCTTGGACGAGTCTTATTCAAAGCGAACTGTCAAGGGGTCCCATAAATCACCCAACCGTAAGGAACGCAAAATCAAGGAACATAACACCGGTATGACGGAAACTAGGGTGGCAAGAGGGAACAAAACACTGGCATAAGGCCGAGCCTTCCACCCTTTACCAAGTATATAGATGTGTTAATTATAGCAGATATATATTGTGATATCCCCAACAAGTAAACATGTTCCAATAAGGAACAACATCTCCATGTTCCAACAAGGAACAAACTTCACTTCACCGCAACTAGCAACGCTATAAGAGGGTCGAGCAAAGCGGTAACATAGCCAATCAACGGTTTGCTAGGAAAAGGATGGTTAGGGGCTGACATGGCAATATGGGTGGCATGATATAGCAAGTGGTAGGCATCGCAGCATAGGCATAGCAAAAGAGCGAGCAACTAGCATAGCAAAGATAGAAGTGATTTCGAGGGTATGGTCATCTTGCTCGCAATGTTCTCGAGTTGTCGAAAGCTTGATCCTCGAAAACGTTCTCAACAGGCTCCTCGCTCACGTACTCGCCTCCCGACTCTACCCAAAGCAACAACACAAACAAAGGAACCACAATAAATCACGGTGCAATGCACAATCAACATGATGCAAAACATGACATGATATGCGGATGCGATATGCAATGCGTATAAAGCGCCCGGAAGGTAATGATGAACCAGGCATCAACTTGGCAAACCAAGCATGCCACTGAAAGATGAGATGATTTCGGTTGAAATCGATATAAAGATCACCGGAATCGGATGCACGGTTTGCAAATGACAAGCAAAACAAGAATGGCGCAAATCTGCCATTAACAGCATGATGCCACTTAGCAAGCAACAATTAATTAAGCTACTGCACCCAAACGTAACAACAAAGCACATGGCAGTGATCTACACATGATGCTCGACAAAAGATGAGCACTGAGCTACGGCTATTTCACATCATAACATGTTCAAACAAGCATGGCAAAAGTGCAATAATAATCAGGCTGGATATGGCAAAAACAGCATCAGGTTGCAATGTTCAGAGCATCAAAACTACATGCTACAGGAACTTAAAATAGCAAAACATGGCATGGCATGAATCTACTCAAAGCATATTTCAAAAGTCCCTTACTGACCATAAGCCAAAAAGGACTAGAAAATATAGTAACACTCATGTCAATATTGAAAGTCTCGTTAACAGATTCAGCAACATGACATGTCAAAAACTGGTAACGAGAGGGCATGTTTACAAGCTCACTGCACTCACTAAAGAGCCTCAAATGATAAACTAAGCCTACATACATCAAGAAGACATGACATAGAAGATATACATGGCAAGAACAATTACGTAGCATATATGGATCAACCACAACAAGCTAGGCAAAATTGAATAACACGTATACAATCTGCCAGGAAACATTTGATAGCAAAAGTAGAGCTCGATTGACTCAAGCTATGGCATCCCATAATTGCAAACAAAGGCATGGATGGATAGAGCAAGTCATGCTTTACAAAACACCCTTACTGAAGTATCTCAAAATATGCATAGATCTCTCGGTATCATCAAGTAAACATGGCATCAAAATCAGCTAAAACAGGGCTGAAATCAGCAACATTAGGACACCTACTTTGCATGCTTGTGCTAGTCACCACATAGATCACAAAAATACATGGCATATACCACTGGAAAGATGACATGGCATTTTACAAAACTCATGTAGGACTCAAATTCATAGGGTGCACACAATAACCATGGCAAAAATAACAAAAGTGCAACTTCTGATAAAAATCAGAAACTAACAGCACATAGCACTCTTCCAACAGCATTTCGGGCATCAAGATGAGCTCAAATGAAAATGATGCAATGGAATGAAATGATCTACTCTTCGAGACGAACATTTTGATATATTATACGCGAAAAATGGATCTACGGATGCGAAGATATAGCATGTTGAATATTGCACAAAATAACAAAGATGCAAAAAAACTTAGAGAAAAAAAAGGAGGGGGAGAAGAGGTCAACGGCGGCGCGGCTCCCGAGGCCGGATCCGATCGAGCGGATCGGGGCGCCGGCGCGGGCCGCCATGAGCTCGCTGAAGGCGGCGGGCGAGGGGGCCGAGGCGGGCAGCGGCCGAGGGGCGCCGAGGGCGGCGGGCCCGGCCGAGAGGTCGCCGGGCGGCGCAGGAGAGCTACGGATCGGGGCGAGTCACGGAGCGGGCGGGCGAGGCGCGGGCGGCGGAGAGAGGCGGCGGCGGCGGCGGCGGGCGCGGCGCGCGGCGCCAGCGCGGCGGCGGGCAGGCGTGGAGCCGAGCCTGGCGGAATGGCGACGGCGCGGCGGCGCATGGCTCACAGGGCCCGATCCGGCCCGCCGGGCGGGCGGCGGCGGCGCGCGACAGTGGCGGCGCGTGGAGTGGGGGCGGACGCGGGCGGCGATTTGTCCGGCGCGGCGGACACGTCCGTATGCAAGGAGGTTTTAGGGTTTCGGGAAGAGGATGATCCGGATTCGGGAGGTGTTTAAATAGGCATAGAGGGAGCTAGGAGAGTCCAAATGAGGTGTAGTTTTACCACACGATCGTGATCGAACGACGGAGAGCATGGAAGTGACTTAGATGGGTTATTGGGCTGTTTTGGAGGGTGTTGGGCTGCAACTTAAAAGAGGCCTTTGCGAAGGTGCGGTTAACTGTTGAGTACCAAACGAGCTCCAAATGACCAAACTTGACCGGTGGTCTCCGGTGTTATTCCAAGGCCACTAGACAAACCTCGGTCCATTTCGAGAAGGTTTAATACCCGCACATGGAAAAACGTAAAAGGACCGCCGGGAGATAGGAGTGCGGATTGCAAAACGGACAACGGAAAAATGCTCGGAATCATGAGACGAACACGTATGCAAATGCGATGCACATGATGACATAATATAAAATGCATGACACGGACAAAATGCAGAATGAAGAAAACCCAACCACGGAGGGAATATCATATCACAATGCCGAAAATGGCAAGAGTTGGAGTTACAAATATGGAAAGTTACTTCCGGTGTGTTACAACACTCCACCACTACAAGAGGATCTCGTCCCAGATCTAGGACCGAAAGAACTCCGGATACTCGAACGGAGGTGATCCTCACGCCCCGGTAGCTTCTCGGTCGGAATGGTGTGACCACTTCACTTTGAGGAATTTGATTGACTTGTTGCGAGTCTTGCGCTCGGTTTCTTCAAGAATAGCAACGGGTGCTCACGATAAGAGAGATCTTCTTGAAGGTCAATCTCTTGAAGTTGATAGTGCGTTCAGAGTCTTGAAGCACTTGCGGCTGTGACACGTGAAACACATCGTGCACGCTTGCAAAGTTGGATGGAAGCTCAAGTTGATAGGCGAGATCGCCTCTTTTCCCAATGATCTTGAAAGGACCCACGATCTAGGGGCAAGCTTCCTTTGATACCGGGCGACGAGTGCCTTTCATTGAGAGACGCGAGGTAGACATGGTCTCCAATTTCAAAAGCCACATCACGGTGCTTATCATCATAATAGCTCTTCCGCGCGATTATGCGGCTTTGAGATTCTCACGAATGACTTGGCACATTTCTTCCGCTTCGTGATCAAGTCATTGCCAAGAAGTTGGCGCTCACTGTCTCGCACCAATTGAGAGGAGTACGGCACTTTCGCCATAGAGAATTTCAATGGGGCCTTGCCGAACTCACTTGGAAGCTGTTGTTGTAAGAGAACTCGCATATGGAAGACAATCTTCCCACTTCATACCGAAGAAATGACACAAGCCCGAGCATATCTTCAAGGATTTGATTTACTCGCCGACTTGGCCACTTGTTTGAGGATGGAAAGCTGTCTTTGAAACGAATGTTGGTGCCCATGGCCTTCAAAAGAATCCCAAAACTTGGAGGTAAAGATGCTGCCACGGTCCAAGAGATCACTTGTGGAATGCCGCAAGGAGACAATCTCGAGGTGTATAGCTCGCCAACCGAGCTGCTGTGATGGATTCTTTGATAGGAAGAAAATGAGCCACTTTAGTAAGCTTGTCAATGACAACGAAGATAGCATCATTTCCACGCTTGGACTTTGGGAAGCCACCACGAAGTCCATTTCAATATGATCAAACTTCCATTCAGAATAGCAAGAGGTTGAAGGAGACCAGCTGGTCTTTGGTGTTCTTCTTTCACTCTTCCGCAGACATCACATTCATTCACGAATTGAGCAATTTCTCGCTTCATTCGAGTCCACCAATATGACTGCTTGAGGTCATGGTACATCTTCGCATTCGGGATGAATGGATAGAAGCGAATTGTGAGCCTCGCTCATAATGACTTTTCTCGATCACCCTTAGGAACCACAATCCGGTCCTCAAAGAACAGAGTGTCTTTGTCATCAACGCGAAGCACTTGTACTTGGAAATGCCCTTGTCGATACCACGCTTCACCTTTTTCACCATGGCATCCGAAGTTGAGCCTCACGAATCTGATCTTCCAAAGTAGGAGAGACTATGAGGTTGGCAAGAAAGCCTTGAGGAACAACTTGAAGATTCAGCTTATGGAAAGCTTCACGAGATCCGGTGAAAGGGCTTGAGGATTAGATCACTGTTGCGAAGCTTTCCTGCTCAAAGCATCTGCAATGACATTGGCTTTGCCGGAGTATACTCAATACTTGGGTTGTACTCTTGAATCATTTCGACCCATCGAGTCTGCCTCGAGGTTGAGGTTGGGCTGAGTGAAGATGTACTTGAGACTCTTGTGATCGTGAAAATGTCCACTTTCCTTCCCAACAAGAGATGTCTCCACGTTATCAATGCATGGACAACTGCCGCCAACTCAAGATCGTGAGTGGGGTAGTTCTTCTCGTTGGGCTTCAATCTGGCGAGAGGTATAAGCCACAACTCTCTTCTCTTGCATTAACACAAAGACCGAGACCTTGAAGAGAAGCATCACGAAAAACTTCATATGGCTTGGATTCATCAGAGGAGTCGAACAGAGCTGTGACGAGTTTCTCTTTGAGGGTATTGAAAGCAACGTCACATTCAGGAGACCAGACATACTTCACATGCTTCTGGAGGAGGTTGGAAAGAGGCTTTGCAATCTTGGAGAAGTTCTCAACGAATCTTCGGCAATAACTTGCAAGACCAAGAAAGCTGCGGAGCTGCTTGACATTCTGAGGAGGTTCCCAATTCACAATTGCGGACACCTTCTCGGGATCAACAGCGATGCCCTTGGCAGAGATGATATGACCAAGATAAAGCACTTCATCAAGCCAAAATTCACATTTGGAGAACTTCGCATAGAATTGATACTCTCTGAGCTTGTCTAGTACCAATCGCAAATGTTTGGCATGATCCTTCTTATTCTTGGAGAAGACCAAAATATCATCAAGATAGACCAAGACGAATTCATTGGTGTAGGGGTTGAATATGAAGTTCATCATCCGAGAGAATGTTGGAGGAGCATTGACGAGGCCGAAAGACATGACAAGATATTCATAAGAACCAAAGCTTGTTCGAATGTCGTCTTGGGAATATCTTGTTCACGAATGCGAATCTGATGATACCCCATACGAAGGTCAAGCTTGGAGAACACTGTAGCACCTTTGAGTTGCTCGAAAAGCTCATTGATGTTGGGAAGTGGATACTTGTTCTTGATTGTCTTCTTATTCAATGGACGGTAATCGACGCAAAGTCGGTCCGTGCCATCCTTCTTCCGGACAAAAGAACACCACAACCCCAAGGAGATGAACTCGGTCCGATCAAACCCAGACGCTCTTGTTCATCGAGCTGCTTCTTCAATTCCTTCAGCTCATCAGTCCAAGCTTGTATGGACGCTTGCAACGGGTTCGATGCCGTGCTCAAGATCGATAACGAACTCAATCGGCCGATGAGGAGGCATACCCGAAGCTCTTCGGAAAGACATCTTGGTACTCACAAACGATCGAATCGAGAGATGGCATTCAGTTCGCCCTTCTCATTGAGAGAAAACAACCAATGGTTTCATCACGAAGGCATAGATGATCACATCATTAGAAGAATGAGTCAATTGAATTTCCACAGCAGCACAATCAATCTGAGCTTTGTCTTGATAAAGCCACCCATTCCGAGAATAAGATCAATATCCGAGTCACCAAGAACAAATGGTTTAGCCGAAATCTATAATCACCCATCTTGATAGAAACATCCGAATCCTTGTGGTAGCCCTCATAGAAGAGGCCGGAGAAACAACTCCCAAGGGTTTTCCAACATTTCGAAATGAAATCATGCTTTGCAACAAAAGATCTAGACATGAAACAATGCGATGCACCAAGATCAAATAAGACTTTTGCAGAATATCATTAATCGGAAGATTACCCATTATCACATCGAAGATTCCTCCGCTTGAGCTGCATTCATCATATTGACCTTGGCATGATTTGGATTATGCTTGACCACCGCATTGCTGGAAGATTTCACAGAGGAGGAGGCGGAAGACGCCTCTGTTGAAGCACTTGTTCAGATAGTGACCCTTCTGGCCGACACTTGTTGCAAGTGACCTCGAGAGCGGACGGTGGTAAGGAGCACTTGACCTTGGAGCTTGAGAATTAGACTTGTTCTCGATAGCTTGGGTTGGGTGGGTGGGAAGATCCACGGCCACCGAGTTCTTCTGCTGGTAAGGCCGACGGAACGGAGGAGGGGCAGGTAAAACTTCTGCTGCTTGGCTGCCACTTGAGAGGACGAGGAGGACTGAATCGCATCCTGATTCTCTTCTTAGAAGCCTCGCATTTGAGTTGGGCCGCTTCTTGCTTGAGAGCCATGTTGTAGAAATCATCATACTTATCTCGCTCAAACAACACAAGAGGTAATTGCAGATCTTCTCTCGCACCACCTCCGAATCGATAGATCATACTCCTTTCATCGTGCACGTCTTGCTTAGCAAAACGAAGCGAAGCTTCGAACTGGATATTGTATTGATAGACAGACATGTTGCCCTGCTTGAGATTGCGGAACTCCTCACGCTTGCTCTCAACAACACTTTTCGAATGTGATGAGCTCGAAATCACGGCGAACTCATCCTGTAATGACACGACCTCCTCTGGAATCTTTGTATTGTCGGTACCACTCAGCAGCTTGATCCTTGAGTTGAAACGATGCAAACTTGACAAAGTCCTCGTGTCCGACATTGCTACACCAAAGTGCTTGCAGATGTCCACTAACCAATCATCGCCGTCTGCTGCCTCAACACGTAAACCGAAAGACTTCGCCGATTAGCGAGGAACCGACCGAGAGTAGCAAAGTGTGGCTGATTGTTGCCTTGGCCTTGATTGCCTTGATTGCCTTGCCCTCGAGTACGTTCTTGCAAGAGCTGCAAAATCATCGAGCATTGGCATTGGTGGCTGCCATGATAGCTTGCCGTGCCTCCGGAGGCGGAGGTGGAGGTGGAGGTGGAGGTTGACCGATCCCCATCATTGCGATCCGGATTCGACGCGTTGGCGGAGCCATCTCAAGAGGGTGACATCCGTTAGTCCTTTGATAGACAAATTGATAAGTAGAATCAACGGATAGAAATTGCAACATATAGTCTTCACAATAAACATTCAACAAGAATGAACGAATGAATTCCAAAGTTAATCATCACACATCCATTAAGGTGAGAAGCCACTTAGATACGATATGGAAAACAACATCTGCCTTAGAAACAATTCAATATCACAACTGAAAACAAAAGGTTGGCTTCTAGAATGAGCCGAACAAACACATGATAGAGATTTCGCCAAAGTGTTCGTGGTGGGGCCCACACGGACACGACGATAGCGGACGTCACGAATGACTAACAAGACGCCCCGAATCAGCATAGCCAAGGATTCTTTAAGACGCCTCGCGACCATCAGAATCGACCGTGAATGGGCGGACCACTAGACGTTGAACCCCAATCTCAAATCATACATCCGCCGGAAAGAATATCCCGTAAGCTACTAGAATTCCCACCTATAAACTCCCAAACTTTCTGGTTATGCAATCTGGTGTTGGGGATACAGGGACACAAAATATATCACCCAAACTAACAATACCTAGATCCACCAGTATCCATCCGTCAACACATAACCAAGAAATCCTCGAAATCGTGTACCTCGACCTTCAAAAACATCTGTTATACAAGTCATGGCAATACTCCCGAACTCGCCACAAGATCGGGCTATCGTGGTTATCTCACCAACAACTGCACAAAAGAGATTTCGATGTCGGCAAAACTCGTATTCCGAATCGCAACGATAAAATTGTGACGACAACACCTCGGAGCTCAACTCCCGGACACCGCCACAACCCCTAAATGTCGAGGCACCAAGAACAATGTTCTCGCCACAAAACCATCGAACGATTCCAAGATACCCACGTGATCCTAAAATTTTTTAGTGAAATTTGAGGAGAGAAGAGTCAAAACTCGTCGCCAGATACCTCACCAGAGCGACGAAGGACTGGAAGTAAAAGAATCCTACTCTCGATATATATAATCCTAAGACTCAAAACATTTTCCATTCTAGACTCAACAACGCCAAGAAACAATCAAGTAGGGGCTCCTAAGTCGGGAAGGCTCGATTACCAACTTAGCGCCCGATGCGGCTATATCTCCCACGTGTCGAGGCACGACTTAGAGGCATAACCGCATTGAAAGCAATGTCGCAAGTGAGGTAATCTTCACACAACCCATGTAATAATTAAGGAAAGAGATACATAGTTGGCTTACAATCGCCACTTCACACAAAGACATAATTAAACATTCATCATTCGAGTACACTCAAGGTCCGACTCACGGAACCAAAATAAAAGAAGATACCCCAAATGCTACACAGATCCCGAATCGTCCCAACTGGGCACCACTACCGATCATCTGGAAACGACACATAGTAACGACCACGTTCCTCGTCGAACTCCCACTTGAGCTCGGTTGAATCACCTGACCGCCTCATCGGAACCTCGCAACTGTTTTGAAGTATCTCGTGAGTCACGGGACTCAGCAATCTCACACCCGAGATCAAGACTATTTAAGCTTATAGGAAGGACAGGGTAGTAAAGTGTAGCTGCAGCAAGCGACTAGCATTTATGGTGGCTACTTCGCAAAAGAGAGCGAGGAGAGAAGCAAAGCGCGGTCGTGAAACTAATAGCGATCAAGAAGTGATCCTAAACTACTTACGCCGACATAACTCCAACACGTGTTCACTTCCCGGACTCACCGAGAAGAGACCATCACGGTTACACACGCGTTGATGTGTATTTTAAATGAGGTCATCTTTGGGTTTTCTACAACCGACATTAACAAATTCCCATCTGCCTCATAACCATGGGCACGGCTTTGAAAGATATTACCTGCAGGTGTCCCAACTTAGCCCATTATAAGCTCTCACGGTCAACGAAGGTTATTCCTTCTACCGGAAGACCCGATCAATCTCGAATCCCGGACTACAAGACATTTCGACAAAGAATAAAACAAGACCAGCAAGACCACCCGACCGCCGACAAATCCCGATAGGAGCTGCACATATCTCGCTCGTGGCACACCGGATAAGCTAAGCGTCAGGAACCGACGTAATCCATGTTACCAAGGAATGGTCCCAAGACGGTGCTCTAGTTTGGACCAACGTCAAGGAGCACCGCCCGGGGTTTAAAATAAGATGACCCTCGGCTCGCGAAACCCGGGGAAAAGGCTTAGGTGGCAAATGGTAAAACCAAAGTTGGGCCTTCTGGACGAGTCTTATTCAAAGCGAACTGTCAAGGGGTCCCATAAATCACCCAACCGTAAGGAACGCAAAATCAAGGAACATAACACCGGTATGACGGAAACTAGGGTGGCAAGAGTGGAACAAAACACTGGGCATAAGGCCGAGCCTTCCACCCTTTACCAAGTATATAGATGTGTTAATTATAGCAGATATATATTGTGATATCCCCAACAAGTAAACATGTTCCAATAAGGAACAACATCTCCATGTTCCAACAAGGAACAAACTTCAGCTTCACCGCAACTAGCAACGCTATAAGAGGGCTGAGCAAAGCGGTAACATAGCCAATCAACGGTTTGCTAGGAAAAGGATGGTTAGGGGCTGACATGGCAATATGGGTGGCATGATATAGCAAGTGGTAGGCATCGCAGCATAGGCATAGCAAAAGAGCGAGCAACTAGCATAGCAAAGATAGAAGTGATTTCGAGGGTATGGTCATCTTGCTCGCAATGTTCTCGAGTTGTCGAAAGCTTGATCCTCGAAAACGTTCTCAACAGGCTCCTCGTTCACGTACTCGCCTCCGACTCTACCCAAAGCAACAACACAAACAAAGGAACCACAATAAATCACGGTGCAATGCACAATCAACATGATGCAAAACATGACATGATATGCGGGATGCGATATGCAATGCGTATGTGCGCTCCGGAAGGTAAATGATGAACCAGGCATCAACTTGGCAAACCAAGCATGCCACTGGAAAGATGAGATGATTTCGTTGAAATCGATATAAAGATCACCGAATCGGATGCACGGTTTGCAAATGACAAGCAAAACAAGAATGGCGCAAATCTGCCATTAACAGCATGATGCCACTTAGCAAGCAACAATTAATTAAGCTACTGCACCCAAACGTAACAACAAAGCACATGGCAGTGATCTACACATGATGCTCGACAAAAGATGAGCACTGAGCTACGGCTATTTCACATCATAACATGTTCAAACAAGCATGGCAAAAGTGCAATAATAATCAGGCTGGATATGGCAAAAACAGCATCAGGTTGCAATGTTCAGAGCATCAAAACTACATGCTACAGGAACTTAAAATAGCAAAACATGGCATGGCATGAATCTACTCAAAGCATATTTCAAAAGTCCCTTACTGACCATAAGCCAAAAAGGACTAGAAAATATAGTAACACTCATGTCAATATTGAAAGTCTCGTTAACAGATTCAGCAACATGACATGTCAAAAACTGGTAACGAGAGGGCATGTTTACAAGCTCACTGCACTCACTAAAGAGCCTCAAATGATAAACTAAGCCTACATACATCAAGAAGACATGACATAGAAGATATACATGGCAAGAACAATTACGTAGCATATATGGATCAACCACAACAAGCTAGGCAAAATTGAATAACACTTATACAATCTGCCAGGAAACATTTGATAGCAAAAGTAGAGCTCGATTGACTCAAGCTATGGCATCCCATAATTGCAAACAAAGGCATGGATGGATAGAGCAAGTCATGCTTTACAAAACACCCTTACTGAAGTATCTCAAAATATGCATAGATCTCTCGGTATCATCAAGTAAACATGGCATCAAAATCAGCTAAAACAGGGCTGAAATCAGCAACATTAGGACACCTACTTTGCATGCTTGTGCTAGTCACCACATAGATCACAAAAATACATGGCATATACCACTGGAAAGATGACATGGCATTTTACAAAACTCATGTAGGACTCAAATTCATAGGGTGCACACAATAACCATGGCAAAAATAACAAAAGTGCAACTTCTGATAAAAATCAGAAACTAACAGCACATAGCACTCTTCCAACAGCATTTCGGGCATCAAGATGAGCTCAAATGAAAATGATGCAATGGAATGAAATGATCTACTCTTCGAGACGAACATTTTGATATATTATACGCGAAAAATGGATCTACGGATGCGAAGATATAGCATGTTGAATATTGCACAAAATAACAAAGATGCAAAAAAACTTAGAGAAAAAAGGAGGGAGAAGAGGTCAACGGCGCGGGCTCGAGGCCGGATCCGATCGAGCGGATCGGGCGCCGCGCGGCCGCCCGCGAGCTCGCTGGAAGGCGGCGGCGAGAGGGGGCCGAGAGGGGCAGCGGCCGGGGGGCGCCGGGGCGGCGGGGCCCGGCCGAGGGTCGCCGGAGGCGGCCGGAGGCGAGCTACCGGACGGCCGGATGAGCCACGAGCGGGCCGGCGAGGCGCGGGCGGCGGAGAGAGGCGGCGGCGGCCGCGGGCGGCGCGCCGGCGGCGAGGCGGCGGCGCGGCTGTGGGCGCGGCGTGAGCCGAGCATGGCGGGCCGGGCGACGGGGCGGCATGCGGCTGTGAACTGGGTTCGATCCGGGCCCGTGGGCGGCGCGGGCGGCGGCGCGCGTGACAGGTGGCGGCGCGTGAGGGGGCGGACGCGGGCGGCGATTTGTCCGCGCGCGGCGGATACGGACCGTCCGGCATGTGAGGAGGTTTTAGGGTTTCGGGAAGAGGATGATCCGGATTCGGGAGGTGTTTAAATAGGCATAGAGGGAGCTAGGAGAGTCCAAATGAGGTGTAGTTTTCGCCCACGATCGTGGTCGAACGACGGAGAGCATGGAAGTGACTTAGATGGGTTATTGGGCTGTTTTGGAGGGGTGTTGGGCTGCAACTTAAAAGAGGCCTTTGCGAAGGTGCGGTTAACCGTTGGAGTACCAAACGAGCTCCAAATGACCCGAAACTTGACCGGTGGTCTCCGGGTGTTATACCAAGGCCACTAGACAAACCTCGGTCCATTTCGAGAATGTTTAATACCCGCACATGGAAAAACGTAAAAGGGACCGCCGGGGGAGATAGGAGTGCCGGATTGCAAAACGGACAACGGGAAAAATGCTCGGAATCATGAGACGAACACGTATGCAAATGCGATGCACATGATGACATAATATAAAATGCATGACACGGACAAAATGCAGAATGAAGAAAACCCAACCACGGAGGGAATATCATATCACAGTGCCGAAAATGGCAAGAGTTGGAGTTACAAATATGGAAAGTTACTTCCGGGGTGTTACAGCCAGGCCCGAGCGATGCAACCCTAGGCACGTGGGCTTGGGCGGTTGCACGCGTGGGTGCGGCCCCGAGACGTTGCATTGTTTCCAGACGCATCATCATAAATTACCCTCACCCCCTACTCACCGCTCTCTCCCCTTTTCCCCACTCACATCGGCGGTGGCGACGGCGGTGACCACCTGAGCTCTACTACGAATCGATCCAAGACGGCGGCGGCAACCACCGGCGCGACTGCAGACCTCCACCGGAGCGCATCGGCCATGGTGATAAGACCTCGTCCTCTCTGTACATTCACTGCTTTCGACTCGGGCTAGATTCGATTAGAGCATGCTATTGAAGAGTTAGGGAGGAGATTGAACACATCGGGGGAATTAACATCAATCGATTCTGCATCTACGGCTACTAGGCTCATAGGTTATCTTACGATTACATCGGGGGCGGGGATTGAATTGTCTAGCCGCGGTGACCCTGGAGTCGTGTCGGCGGGGGGGGGGGGGGAGGGGGCATAGTCATCTTCTTTTCTTCCTCATCGTCTTCGTCAAGAACGATGGGTCTTGCACGGTCGCCTTCCACTGGCGCCCTGGCCACCATCTGCACCTCATCGTTGTTAGACTTCAGCGACCCAAACGTACTACTCCGGTACACCCCGGCACGCTGGTCTTGAGGCGCCTTGTACTGACTGTACTTGGCACATCTTGCCCGTTGTCAAGCGTCACCGGAGTCTGTCTGATTCATGGCCCAATGTAGGATGTCCAATGACATCATTCCCTTGGCTGGGTCTGGAACCAGTGTCTTCAGCTCATCCGGCGTAGCCTTCTTCATCACAATATCGGCCTCCTTGTGCATGTCATTGATGTTGTTGAAGTTCAAGAACACTTCCATGGTGTGCTCAAACTTCTTGCGGTCACCGAGCGAGCACCCAAGGAAGAATGCCCTCCATCCAATGCCCCAGGGGAAAGGGTTGGGGTTGGAGTTGGAGTTCATGTCGAGGAGAGGTGAAAGAGGAGAGGTGGTGAAACAAAGGGGGTTTGAGTGCGGTGCTGGGTTAGTAGGGTGGGTTAATATAGGAGCATTAGGCCGATATTAATGAATGCTGACCATTGATATGCGTGTTGTTCATAATGCAGATGGACAAGGGCAATGAGGTGGTGCCACCATTGGAGAAGGGCAAGGAGGTTGTGCCTCCATTGATCGAAGTGCTAGTGCAGGATCACCCAAGCCCTAAGCGGAGGAACTATGGCCACTTACATTAGGAGTCAGGACCAAACCACGTCTGCAAAGTTATTCTTGCTCTAAAGCTGGAGAGTCTACCATTGCCTCTGGACTTCACAAAGTACTTTCCCGCCATCCCTATAGAGTTCAAGCTACAAACACCAGATGCACATGGAGGGTGACGTTGAGGGTGATCGACGGCAGGGTCACCCTTGATCAGGGTTGGGCCACCTTCGTCGCCGTTCACCAGATCATGATCGGGTACATGCTCACGTTCAAGCTGCTGTCCCCCAATGATACTTCTCCATCATATCTACTTTTCCAAACTCTTTTGCCCTTGTTTTGGACTCTAATTTGCATTATTTGAATGGAACTAACCCGGAGTGACGTTGTTTTCAGCAGAATTTGCCTTGGTGTTATTTTTGTGCAGAAATAAAAGTTCTCGGAATGACCTGAAAATTTACGGAGAATATTTTTGGAATAAATAAAAAATACTAGCGAAAGAATCAACTAGATGGGACCCACCAGCTTACCACAAGGATGGGGGCGCGCACCCTGCCTTGTGGGTCCCCTGGAGCCCCCCCCCCCCCCCCGACCCTAACTCCAACTCTATATATTCACGTTCGGGGAGAAAAAAACAGAGAGAAGGATTCATCGTGTTTTACGATATGGAGTCACCGCCACCTCATGTTCTTCATCGGGGGCAGATTTGGAGTTGTTCGGGCCTCCGGAGAGGGGAAATCATCGCCATCATCGTCACCAACCTTCCTCCATCACCAATTTTATGATGCTCACCGTCGTGCGTGAGTAATTCCATCGTAGGTGTGACGCCCCCGATTTAATCGTACACTAATCATGCACGCAAATGTGTACGATCAAGATCAGGGACTCACGGGAAGATATCACAACACAACTCTACAAATAAAATAAGTCATACAAGCATCATAATACAAG
Organism: Aegilops longissima; assembly: GCA_021605205.1. Lineage (NCBI taxonomy): Eukaryota > Viridiplantae > Streptophyta > Magnoliopsida > Poales > Poaceae > Aegilops > Aegilops longissima. The sequence goes on from CM038676.1 coordinate 290,319,194, forward strand.
CCAGGGGCCTCGAGGGCTCGAATATAAGTGCTCGATCATAGACGAGTCACGGAAGCAACAATATCTGAGTACGGACATAAGTTAAACAAGTTTGCCTTAAGAAGGCTAGCACAAACCGGGATACTGAGATCGAAGAGGAGCAGGCCTCACGCACGGGATCCTCCTAAGTTACTCCCAGTCGCCGCCGTGGGCTGCACGTAGTAGTAGGCACCTCCGGTGTAGTAGTCGCCAAAGGCGGTGGCGTCGCTCCTGGGCTCCATCATCCGTTGCAGCAATCGAGTAGAGGTAGGGGAAAAGGGGAACAAGGCAACCGTGAGTACTCATCCAAAGTACTACGCAAACAAGGAGCTACACTACATATGCATGGATATATGTGTAAAGGGCCATATCGGTGGACTGAATCTGCAGAATGCCGTAATAAGAGGGGATAGCTAGTCTTAACGAAGACTACGCCGACACCGTCTTGCAACAGTAGAAGAGGACGATCTGAACTCCTCCAAGTAACATCACATAGCAATAATCCTACCCAGCGATCCCTGCTCATATCCACGAGAGAGCGACCACCGGTTGTATCCGCACTTGGAAGGGTGTGTTTTATCAAGTATCCGGTTCTAGTTGTCATAAGCTCAAGGTACAACTCCAAGTCGTCCTGTTATCAAGATCACGGCTATTCAATAGATTAACTTCCCTGCAGGGTGCACCATCTTACCCAAAGACGCTTGATCCCATTTGGCCGACACACTTTCTGGGTCATGCCCGCCGCGAAGATCAACACGCCGCAGCCCCACCTAGGCACAACAGAGAGGCCAACACGCGGTCTAAACCTAAGCGCGCATGGGTGCGGGCCCATCGCCTCGAAAGCACACGTTGCATCTGCTGCCGGAAGCGACACAGCCCATCAGGCGTTCCAGGTCAATCGGCGCTACGCGCCGTCGTCACCGACGTCTGAAGTGCCGGCTGATACCACGACGCGGGATACCCATAACTACTCCCGTAGATGGTTAGTGCGATAAGCTCGTAGCCAACTCGGATCAAATACCAAGACCTCGTTAAGCGTGTTAAGTATCCGCTGACGCCGATCGAGGCCGGGCCCACCTCTCACCCGTGTAGTCTCAACCTGCCTGCCGCTCATACAAAGTATCGGTCGGGGCCGTCGGGAACCCGGGCCCACCTCTACCGGGATGGAGCCACCGTCCTTTCAGCCCCATCTCCAACCGCACCACGTGTAATGTAATAGTGTAAGGTATATAGTATATACCGTGATCACCTCCAAGTGATGACAGCCAGGTAGTATAGCATGGCAGACGGACAAGAGTGTAGGGCCACCGATGGAACACTAGCATCCTATAATAAGCAATAGGATAGCGGTAAAGATAACAACAAGAGTAACAAGGACAAGCTATGCAAAGAAGATAGGATTAATCAAAGCAAGAACAAGCTACACTACTCTAATGCAAGCAGTATAGAGAAGAGTAGGCGATATCCGTGATCAAAGGGGGGGGCTTGCTGGTTGCTCGGCAAGAGAGAGGGTCGTCAACACCGTAGTCGAACTGGCCACCGCATTGCGGCGTCGGTCTCGTAGTCTACCGGAGAGAAGAGGGGAAGAAACAATGAATACCAAGTAAACAGATGCATATCGATGCATGACATGCCAAGAAGCGATGCTAGGCGTGCCCTAACGTGGTATGAGGTGGTATTGGTTAAGAAACATCCGGAAAGTATTCGGTGTTTTGGGTTTTCAGCGGAGGGCGGAGGGGAAAGTTGCAGGTTCGATAGGTTAGGGGTGTGTGGTGGACGAACGGACTGCGATCCGGATTCGCCTCGCCGCTTAAGCAACTTTCATGTTGAAAATATTTTAATCCGAAGTTACGGATTAAAAGATATGATTTTTAAAAGATTTTAATAATTTCTGGAATTTTAATTAATTAATTAATTAGTTCAAAAATGTATTTATGACGTCAGCAGTCAACAGGGTTGACTAAGTCAACCCTGACATGTGGGTCCCGTTCGTCATACTCTGCTAACTAATTATCTTAGTTAAGTTTAATTAACAGTAGTTAATTAGGTTAATTAGTCATTAGGTTTAATTAACCAGGATTAATTAATTTAATCAGAGTTAATTAAGTTAATTAATTAATTAATTTTATTATTAATTATTTATTATATATATATTTTTTCTTTTAGTTTCTTTTCTTTTCCTCCTTTTTTTGTTAGAAAAGGGGAGGGGCAGTGGGGCCTGGCATGATGGGCTCATCCGCCACCGGAGCGATGGATAACCTGAGCGGGCGCCTGCGTTCGAGGGGAGCTCCGCCCGGGGGGGCGAGGCCATCGGCGACGAGGAGCCACGGGCGGCGCGGGCGAGGTCGGCACGCCGGGGCGACGAGGTCGAGGCGGAGCGGGCTGCGTGAACCGGCTAGGCACGGAGGTGGGCAAGGGCACCACGCGCGAGCACGCACGCTGAGGCGCGGTCATGAGGCCGTCGGGCGCAGTGGGGGCGCCGGGGAAGCGGGGCCGGCCGGGCTAAGCAACAACCCAAGACGGAGGGGGCGAGCGGTTCGCGCGAAAGCGAAGCGAAGCGCGCTTGACGCTGTGAGTGTGCGCAGTACGGCAGTGGCCTTGCAAGACGGACACGGCCGAGCGCGTCAATCTGCGGGCGAGATCGGCGGACATGGCGACTAGCGCGAGCGCATGAGGGAGAGGGAGGAGCGAGGCGGGCTCATCAGGGCCGTGGGGAATGGCAGCGGCTCGGGGGCGGTCGGGGGCGACGGGACGAGCCCGGAGGGGAAGGAGCCGTGAGGTGGCGGCGAAGCTCGGGTGGCGTCAGCCTTGTCCGGGTGGCGGCGGCGACGACGGAGAGGACGGTGTCGGGCGCGTGGAGGTCGTGGAAGACGACGCAAAGCGGGAGGAAGGGGAAGGAGGCCCGAGGGTGGCGCCAGCGAGGTGACTCATGGGGAGGACGGAGGCGCTGGCCAGGCGGCAACCGGCGGCGTCGGGGCGATTCCCGATCTAGATCGAGAGGAACAGAGGGAGGAGAGGAACGAGGTGGGGGTTCGTCCCGATCCAATCTGGATCGGGAGGGGGTGTCTTGATCGGGGCTAGGGTTTGGTCGGTGGGGGGTGGTAAAGGGGGAGTGCGGGGTGGCCGGCCGGGCCGGTGTTTGACTGGGCCGGCCTGCTGGGCCGAAGCCCAGTGGGGGGGGGGGGCTTCTCCTTCTTTTCTTTTGTTTTTACTTTTTCTTTTATTTATTTCCTGCTTTCTTTTAACTCTCAATTTATTTTAGTTTCAATAAATACCTAAGTGGCACCTAAATGGTTCTTACAAATTATGCCACAACCACAAGATGTTTCATCCCTGTATAATATAATTTAATATTCTGCAAAATACGAAAGGCATTTAAATAATGGTTTTAGCTACCGTTTTGATTGGTTTATTTCATTTAAACTTTTTTTTTAAGGCTTGGCTTCTTCACCAATATTACATATGATTTATTTGCCACATTTAGAACATTTTAGTTTTGACATTTGAAAACTTTTATTGTTTGACTTTATTTTGAGTTTGAATTTTGAATCGGATTTTGAACTAACCCGAGATTAACTACAGTGACAGAGGTGACGTGGCATCATTAAGGGGGATTACTGTAGCATAATTATCCGGGCGTCACAGTAGGCTTGCTGGACGGTGATGGGTTGGATGAGATTTATCATGTAATCGAGTTAGTTTTGTTAGGGTTTGATCCCTAGTATCCACTATGTTCTGAGATTGATGTTGCTATGACTTTGCTATGCTTAATGCTTGTTACTAGGGCCCGAGTGCCATGATTTCATATCTGAACCTATTATGTTTTCATGAATATATTTGTTTTCTTAATCCTATCTTGCAAGTTGTAGACACCTATTACGAGTTATGATCCGCATACCCCAAGGTGACAATAATTGGGATTCTTTCCGGTGATTACCGTAGTTTGAGGAGTTCATGTATTCACTAAGTGTTAATGCTTTGGTCCAGTTCTCTATTAAAAGGAGGCATTAATATCCCTTAGTTTCCATTAGGACCCCGCTGCCACAGGAGGGTAGGACAAAAGATGTCATGCAAGTTCTTTTCCATAAGCACGTATATGACTATATTCGGAATACATGCCTACATTATATTGATGAATTGGAGCTAGTTCTGTGTCAGCCTAGGTTATAACTGTTGCATGATGAATACCATCCGACATAATTATCCATCACTGATCCATTGCCTATGAGCTTTTCACATATTGATCTTTGCTATGTTACTTTGCCGTTGCCACTGTTACAATTTCTACAAAACTGCTACTATCATTTTTACCACCGTTACTGTTACTTCCAAACTACTTTGCTACTAAATATTTTGCTGCAGATATTAAGTCTTTCAGGTGTGGTTGAATTGACAACTCAACTGCTAATACTTGAGAATATTCTTTGGATCCCCTTGTGTCGAATCAATAAATTTGGGTTGAATACTCTACCATCGAAAACTGTTGCGATCCCCTATACTTGTGGGTTATCAAAACCTTTTTCCTGCGCCGTTGCCGGGGAGCATAGCTCTATTCTTTGAGTCACTTGGGATTTATATCTGTTGATTACTATGAGGAATTTGAAAGATACTAGAACCAAGATTTTTCCTCTACTACGAGGGGAGGCAAGGAACTGCCATCTAGCTCTGCACTTGATTCACGTTCTGTTTTGAGTAAGCTTGCGACACCTACACCTGCTATTGATTCTGATATGTCGCATGCTATTGACGATGCTACTTCTACTATGAATGATGCTTATGATGCTACTACTTTGCTTGATAAAACTGTGCCACTAGGACAATTACTTGATGAACATCTTGCTAGAGTTAGAACTATTGATTATGCTGAAGATGATGATATTTCTGAAACTGGTGAAATTATTGAAACTGAAAACTTTGAAACACCCGATAAGACTAGCTCTCCTAGATATGAACTTCCTGTTATACCTCAGGGTTATGTTATGGATGGAGAGGTAGCTAGGGACTTTCTGGCTTGTAACGATAGAGATGATCTTAAGAAATTATTATGCAAGTGGAAAGAAAAATCTTTGAATGCTAAAATGCAATATGATCCTAAGTTTGCTACTTCACCTATCTTTGTTACTGATAAGGATTATGAATTCTCTGTCGATTCTGAGTTAATTACTTTGGTTGAATCTGATCCTTTCCATGGTTATGAATCTAAAACTGTTGTGGCACATCTTACTAAATTGAATGATATAGCCACCCTATCTGCTCATGAGGAAAAACTTCGCTATTACTATATTCTTAACACTACTGCAAGAGACTGCTAACGCGACACTACGATCAGAGACCCTTCGCCAAAACTGTGTGCGATGCAATAATCGCAAACGGTGGTGTAAAAAAACCGTCAAAAAAGGTGCAAAACGATTGCGATGATGGCTGCATCAAACATGGTTAAGATTTTAGTTGCGTGTGTGATGCAGGGCATACAGTTAATCCATTCAAACTATCTGCGATGAGGCAGAACAACAGAAACAGGCAGCCATAACAATGTGTGTGCGATGCAGGACACACGGTTAATTCATTTGAACTGTTTGCGATGAGGTAGAACAACAGAAACGGGCAGACATATCAATGTGTGTGCGATATACGACATACGGTTAACTCGGACGAACTGTTTACGATTAGGGAACACAACAGAAACGGTTCAACTTAACAAGATGTGTGTGATATGCAGCATACAGTTCACATGGATGAACTGTTTGTGATGAGCCAAAAGAACACAAACGAGTCGTGTAAACAAGATGTGTGTGATACATGACAAACAGCCGACTCGGATGAACTGTTTGCGATGAGAAATTACAACACAGACGGTCAATACAGTTACTTTGTGTGTGATTCTGTGTGTACAAAAAACTTTGAAAAATGCAAACTAGTTGCTTGCGGTGGCTAGGAGTATCGCACACGATGCGTCTGCGAGTACTCGTGTGCGATGATTAGTATGTTACACATATGTTTCCTTATGTGAACATGTGTGTGAATTTGCAATATAGATAGTTAATATGCAAATGCCTTCTGGACATCGGGCACATGCTTAAACTCAGTGAACTGTTACGATACTAATACTTTCCATGAAAATTTATGAACTTGGGTAACAGCATTTGAGTAACATATATATAGTGGTTACACTATTCGACAAAAAGAGGATCTTCGTAACACGGTTTTGACAACCATATGGTCCATATCTACATACTTAACATAGTAACAACTATCACATTTTAAGAGGCGAAGGGCCAACAACCATATGGTCCATATCTACATAATTAACATATATAGTAACAGCTAGCACATTTTAAGAGGCTGAGGGCCAACAACCACAACTATCCACTGGAAGGAGCTTGATCACGGCGACTCGTCATCTCGTCAATGAAAAGGAAGAGCCCTCCTGTGCCTTGGTAGAGCAGGAGTAGAACAGTGTCTCCAATTTTCCAATATGGATGCATTGCCACGAGAAGCGAGAACTTGTTAATATGAATGGTTCCATTTTTTTGGAAAATGTAGTACCTTGCAATCACTTTGGCATTATTAGCAGGCACAAGTGTAATTCGACCACGCCGTGTAATCGATCCAGGAACGGCTACAGGGGCAATTTCTGTTGACATGTAGAATAAAAAACAATTGTAACAATATCGTTGAAGATATATATAGTTTATGAGCATCAACATTAAAATAAGAATTTTTACCAGCGCTTGTGCACACAATTGGTCTTGTTCAGTGTGTGCACCATAGTTCTAATTAATCCCATCCAAAATCCAGCGTTCATACGCTGTGCCATCTCTGTCAGATTATCAATAAAGTTTATGACATGCTTCAAGTCCTTCCAGTGAAATTTAGTATGCTTAGTAACATACAGATCGTTCACTATGCATCCAACATATCCTGCTTAAAAGGTGGAAATGTATTATTTATTCAGAACATGGCAGAAGAATATATAGTGCGCATAAATTGGTAAACAGAATTTGTTACTGCCTAGGAACGGAGTCAGAATATGATATCATAATTGGTTGCTTAAATAGTGATCAATTGGTTGCTTAAATAGTAATATGACAGCATGAAGAAAGTTGAAAGGACACTAACCTCGATCATACTTTGATCGGCTGATGACGTTGGGGAAGTAAACATCCATGTTAATTAGACCAGACTGTGGTGCACGCACTAGAATTCTATTGCCAGCTTTCAGTTCATAACACTTAGACATTTTTCTCCAAAGGTCCGCATTAAAATAGGAGTGACCATATTTATCAAGTTTTACATTAACCGTCATTGTAAATCCATGTTGCGTTGTCAATATAACATCCTGGGAGTCATCAGCAAAGTAAAGCCCAAGATTTCCTTCTACTCCTGTTCTTGCAAAGCAAGGGATGTACTGCTTTAAATGAAAATTAAGATCGTAAATTAGATATATTGAAATAACCGAGCAAGATGCAAATATGAGAGTAGCTGATAGAACATATCCATATATAGATGCAAGCAAAGTACAAAAATATAGAATTAAAAAAGATAATGTAACAAATATTTGATGCAAATATATAGATAATGTAGCAATAGACGGTATATGTCCACAAATTTAGGCCATGCCGACCGTGGTAGGTTGAGATTGAACATACCAAGCGCTCCCTAAAGTCATCCGGAATGGTGAGATAGAACTTCGTTTCCGACTGACCACGACCACCGTTGCCCAGATTTGTGCTCGCACTGTGCACACATGAATGAACACCCACGAATCAGCTAGAACAAAAATGATTCCACGGCGATTTCTGCCGGTTGATTAACAACGACGGACGGACTGCGACAAGAGCTGAGTGAGTATTTCGCTAATTAAGTTGATTACCTTCTCCATGAGAAAAATTCCCGGCCCAATCCCGCAGAAAACCCCAGTCGACCAGAGTCTAGAATGTCGATGCAGATAGGCGGCGGAAAGCGGTGGAGGCGAAATCCGGTGTCGTTTGGAGCGCGACCTACGCCAGCCGCCAACAGCCGTCGAGCTTAGGGTGCAGAGTTGCGGAGGAGTCCGCGGCGAGTGAGTGGGGACGAAGTGGGCGAGGGTTTTCTTTTCCTTTTGCATGTGTGAGTGAACACACACGGTTCGCAGAGGCGACAGAGATGAATTGTGTGCGATAGTAAATCACCAAGATTGAATGGCAATCCAAATTTCCTTTGTCCTTCATCCGTGAGTTTTTTTCTACGATGACCATAAACCCTGTTAATCACCGTGTTCAAATTTGAGACTTTTCCGAGTTCATTTACAATATTTAGGGGATTATCAATTATGTGCATTTTGTAGGCATTAATGCACGTAATTCAAGTTCAAACAATTGGTGCATGAAAGGGTGCACAAGAACGGTCTGGAAAAACCATCCTTGTGGTATTTAGTAATTTCTCAAGCCTTTTACAAGGAATGGGCAGATGTTTCAAGGAAATGTGTGGCAATAGTCAACCATAAACGCGTTGTTTACTCGGTTAACAACTATACAAAAAATGAAACACATGGTTGGAAAACATGACGCCTGGCGTGGTGCCATGGTATGGCCTCACCATGCCCTGGTAAAACTTGGAGAATGTTTTCCTTATGTCGTGATGCGCATCTTTTATAAATCGAACCATCACCGAGGAAGTTTCATGGTTTCTACGGGGAAATCACCAAGATTGAAGGGGGATCCAAATTTCCTTTGTCCTTTGTCCACGAGTTTTTTTTTCTATGATGAGCATACAACCTGCAAATCACCGTGTTCAAATTTGTCAGTTTTCCGGGTTCATTTGCCATATTTAGGGGATTATGTGCATTTTCTAGGCATTAATGCGCATAATTCAAGTTCAAACAATCGATGCATGAAAGGGTCCACAAGAACGGCCTAGAAAACCATGCTCATGCCATTTAGTAAATTCTCATGCCTTTTACAAGGAATGGACAGATATTTCGATGAAATGTGTGGCAATAGTCAACCAAAATGTCTGTTTGTTGGGTTTTCAACTATAGAAAAAATGAAATAAATGATTAAAAAACATGACGCATGGCATGGTGCCATGGTATGACCTCACCATGCCCTGCTAAAAATTTGAGAAGGTTTGGCTTATGTCGTCATGCACGCCCTTCATAAATCGAACCATCACCGAGGAAGTTCCATGCTTTCGAGAGGGAAAATCCCCAAGATTGAAGGGGAATCCTAATTTCTGTCCTAGTTTTTCATTCAGTTTTTTTCCAACAATCAACATACCGCCTCAAATGCAACGTGTTCAAATTTGACACTTTTCCGGGCTCATTTACAATATTTAGGGGATCATGTGCATTTTGTAGGCATCAATGCACGTAATTCAAATTCAAACAATTGGTGCATGAAAGGGTGCACAAGAATGGTCTTCAAAAACCATACTCGTGGTATTTAGTAATTTCTCAAGCCTTTTACAAGGAATGGGCAGATATTTCAAGGAAATGTGTGGCAATAGTCAACCATAAACGCGTCGTTTACTCGGTTAACAATTATACAAAAAATGAAACAGATGGTTGGAAAACATGACGCCTGGCGTGGTGCCATGGTATGGCCTCACTATGCCTTGGTAAAAATTGGAGAATGTTTTCCTTATGTCGTGATGCGCGCCTTTCATAAATCGAACAATCACCGAGAAGTTTCATGGTTTCGAGGGGGAAATCACCAAGATTGAAGGGGGATACAAAATTCCTTTGTCCTTTGTCCACGAGATTTTTTCTATGACGAGCATACATCTTGCAAATCACCGTGTTCCAATTTGGCATTTTTCTGGGTTCATTTGCCATATTTAGGGGATTATGTGCATTTTCTAGGCATTAATGCGCATAATTCAAGTTCAAACAATCATGCATGAAAGGGTCCACAAGAACAGCGTAGAAAACCATGCTCGTTCCATTTAGTAAATTCTCATGCCTTTTACAAGGAATGGACGGATATTTCGATGAAATGTGTGACATTAGTCAACCACAAATGTCTGTTTGTTGGGTTTTCAACTATAGAAAAAACAAAATAAATGCTTGAAAAACATGACGCATGGCATGGTGCCATGGTATGACCTCACCATGCCCTGCTAAAAATTTGAGAAGGTTTGGCTTATGTCGTCATGCACGCCCTTCATAAATCGAACCATCACCGAGGAAGTTCCGTGCTTTCGAGAGGGAAAATCCCCAAGATTGAAGGGGAATCCTAATTTCCGTCCTAGTTTGTCATTCGGTTTTTTTCCAACGATCAACATACCGCCTCAAATGCAACGTGTTCAAATTTGACATTTTCCCGGGCTCATTTACCATATTTAGGGGCTTATATGCATTTTCTAGGCATTGATGGACATAATTCAAATTCGAACAATCGGTGCATGAAAAGGTGCACAAGAACGGTCTGGAAAACCATGCTCGTGTTATTTAGCACATTCTCATGCCTTTTACAAGGAATGGGCAGATATTTCAAGGAAATGTGTGTCGCAATAGTCAACCATAAATGCGTCGTTTACTCGGTTAACAACTATACAAAAAATAAAACACATGGTTAGGAAACATGACGCCTGGCGTCACTCGTGCGTGTCGGTCCTAAACAAACGATTTTTAACCCCTTTCCACGATGGCATCTGGAACTGTCGCCAAGTGAGTGTGGGCGATAGGGGGATCCTTCCCACACGACCCAGAAACCGTCGGGGATATGCCCTCCTGGCACACACGTTCGGCAAAATGAGGTCGTGTGCGACCGACGAGTGCTCAAATATGGAAATACGTACAACAGAGATAAAAAAATAAAATTATATGGTGAAATTGTTTCCGGTCGCAAGTACATCCCACACATTGAGTCCCCGCTAAACGCTTCCGTTCGTATGTACATCCCACACAGTCGCTCCAAGGAAAATGTTTCCGTTCACAGATACATCACACACAATTTTTCCCGTTAAATCATTTGTGATAGCATTGCCATTGCACACGATATTAATAATTTTATCATTTACGTTATTGAATGCATCACACACGGTGCGTAGAAACAAACTGTGTGGCAAAGGCTGTCCATCACACACACTTTTTATGTGATAAACGTTTGCGCAAGGTGGCCTAACGCAAACAATTTTTAAGAGAAAGTCGTGTGTGCAGTGGATATTGATCACACACGTAGTGGATCCTAGAAATGTTTCTGATCTCCACGTATATCACAGACGTTTCGCTTTCGCAAACCGTGTGCAGTGTAATCCCTATTTAAACCAATTAATCCCTAATTTAAAAATCACATGTTATGAATTTGAAAGTAGGCAATCACTTATTTCATATCCAACCATGTTTATTACAAATATAGGTTCAACCACGAATCCATAATTCAATGCACAGGTACATATACTGAAGAATTACACAAGCACCAAGTAAAGAATGATGAACCACAGTTGTACTAAAGACTATATAGGGAGAGGCGAAAGACATTCGGGTTGCTGGAGAAGGTGAAGCGGAATGCCCATATTATGCCCTCCTCCATGCGTAAGGCGCGCACGGCTCTAGGCCAACCCCTTGTGATGGCTGCCCGTCCATCCTTCATTGTCTTCATTAGGACTTCTCGATGCTCATTGTAGTCTGGATGAAATACTTTAACCTTCATTACGTGTCCACCAATCATGTACTTTGTGAGGTAATCTTGAGTGAACTGCTTCGGGAACCACTGGGAACGAAAAAGATTCAGACATTGTTGTCTAACAACTCATTATGGGCAGTAAAAAGAGAAGGTTGCAGAGTTTGTACTTACCATCCTACAGCTCACTGTTGTGTTGGATAGAGCATAAACAAATAATTTGCTTGCCATCATTTGTATCTTTTTGCTAATAATCCTTATCAGTATCCTCACTTGATGCTTGTTCATCAATATCTCATTGCCCCATACGCAAAAAGGGTCGATGCGTGGATCCTTGCCAAGGGCATATGTACCTACAAGCAACAAGTAAATATTAGAAGCTAACTAGTGTCCAGGCCTGGATCTATATGCACTACATTATGGAACGACGGGGGGAATACAAGCCGAGGGATGAAGCTAACCTCGGCGGAAAATGGTGGCCACTCCCGTTGTTGTCCTACATAAGTAGTGGAAAGGCATGATAAGTACAGCAATCTTAACATCAAACAAATATAGCAAATGTAAACAACATCATCTCCAAATGATAGCTTGAATGTGTTGGTTTCAGCATGATATTAAAGTAGATATAAAATGGAAGGCAATGTTACTGAGAGCAGGCTTAACAACCATCAAATATTGCAATTCAAACTGGTATTATTGAAAATGAATAGAATGTAGGTAATGCTTAAACATCACAATGGATAAATGTGTAAAACTAAAATAAAGGGCATGTGTTAACTACACCAGGAATAACTGGAACCAAATATAGCCGTTCAAACTGGTATTGATGTAGTCGAGCGGCACAGTTCCGACTTGCACATAATGAACCACACATTGTGAATTACTGAAATAAACAAGGCATAAATGACCAATATAACAACCATATAGCCATTGAAAACTGGACAGAGTCTCACTGCAACCAACCTAACAAGCAAATACAGATAAACAGGGCATATGCTTGAAAACTGGACAAATGCTCACAGCAACCAACCTAACAAGCAGATAAAGATAAACAAGGCATCTGCTTGATAACTGGAGAAATGCTAAAAAAAGCAACCTAACAACCAAATACAGATAAACAAGGCATCCGCGATAACTGGATAAATGCTAAAAAAGCAACCTAACAACTAAATACGATAAACAAGGCATCCGCTGATAACTGGACAAATACTCACTGCAACCAAACTAAGAACCAAATACGATAAACAAGGCATCTGCCGATAACTGAAAAAATGCTCACTCCAACCAACCTAACAACCAAATACAGATAAACAAGGCATCTACGCACTATAAACAACCAAATATAGCCATTCATGAAACTAAAGTGGACAATTCATACTTAAACATCACATAGACCTATTGAACAATACATTTTTGCATAACTGAAATAATTAAACACGACATAGTTAAAGCACCACACGGCAAATGCTACTACAACAAAGGGTACGGGTTGGCAAGCTAGAAAAGGTAATATTTGCTGATAGAATGTTGCCTCACATTTCATGGACGGGATCCTTCCAGTTGGAAGAGCACAGACCCATGGTGCACTCTCTGATGTCACAGATGGGCTGTTTCACCTTGGAAGAACCTTCGTGGGTGGCCTCCTCATGGTCGTGGTTGTGGTCGATGAGATTTGACTCTGCAATTGAGGATCCCAAGCCACCACCATAGAACGTGTCCTTCAGAAGTGACAAAATGGGCTCAATGGCGTATAAAGCTCGCAAATCCTTGACCGCTTGGCGGAGGAGATCAGCGGCAGGGCCGCCAAAGAAATTGACGGCGGTTGAACCAGAGGGGTTGGGGATGGACCACTTAACATGTGACATGGCCCGCGTGAAGCCGTCGGTGTGGACGAGCTTGATGTCGTAGCCAGCTTTCCCGAGATACAGTAATACGCTAGCCCGCTGACATGAAGCCTTCGGCATGGCAATGTAGTCAATGTCTTCGCCGGCTTCCGCGGCGATGTGTTGCTCCGGGATCGACAGGTCGGGGTGAACGGCGGCCACCTCGCCAACGTCCGTCGGAGTGGCCATGATAAACCTCTTCTTGGTTGAACGCTCGTCGGGCTCCCCGGGGTACATGGTCGAGCTTAGGCTACGACATTCTGGAGCAGGGGATGTGGATCTGGCGGGGAGGGACACCGCAGGCCTCATCTAAAAATTCAGGGGAGTGGGGCGACGGTATGGGAATTGCTGGATAACCTGAACTTTATTATCTAAGCTAGGAGGAACGGGCAGACCGGCAGGGTTGGCGGCGACACCGACGCCGGCCGCGAGCTAGGGTTCGAAGGGGGAGGGGGGGTGGGGACTGTGGAAGGGTGGTGGTGTTTGAGGATACGCCGCGGCTACTGAAAATTTTAGTAATGGTGGGTGGAGATGGTGGTGGACGAGGGAGGGCGATGGTTTAAATGCCTCGGCTGCTAAAATTTTACTATAAGGTCGGTGCTGGAGGAGTGTGGGCGACGGTTGAAGTACGGCGGCTACTAAAATTTGGGTAAAGGAATTGTTGCGGGGCGGAAGTGCCCAAGATCACGCACGGTCCAATAACAATATGCGTGTATGATAATAAGGAAAAGTGGCGCGGATCCGCCGATTTTTGCAACGCTCAAGGCGGGTAGTTTGTTTTTTATATTTCAAGCTAGCTGGTCTATCGCACACGGTTCATCCTAATTTCCAAATAAACTTACCCGTCTTTAGCTTCCACAAGTGGTGGTTTTACAGCGCACTTGCATCGCACACGGTTAAGCCAGTACCTCCACCCTTTGCTCGCGCTTGCATGATCGCCGTTATTTCAGCGCCCTTGCATCGCACACGGTTGAGCCAGTACCTCCACCCTTTGCTCGCGCTTGCACGATCGTGGTGATTTCAGCGCACTTGCATCGCACACGGTTGAGCCAGTACCTCCACCTTAATTTGCTCGCGCTTGCGCGGTCGTGGTGATTCACATCGCACTTGTACCGCACACGATTTAGATATTATATCCCATGTCCATTGAGGATCATCAGTGTCTTTGCAGCAAAAAATAACGTTTGGGAGGGTCAAAAGACAGCCACACCAGCATGTGCCCCAAATATATATGAGTGAAAAGGGTGGTATGTGATGTTCAAAATTCCAATGCACAACTTTGACCCCGCGGGCCCATGGTTGGGCGCGTCATTGAAGATCGATGAGAGGGGGCAGAAGTCAAGAACCACCTGAAAGTGGCCAAATATATGTACGAATATTGGGGATGTTTAAAACTTTAAATACACGATGCATAACTTTGGTGGCACCTGCCTCGCAATCCCGAAAGCACATTAACAACCACCTAGCTAGGATATATACAATGGCATAATGTCGTACCTAGCTAGGATGCTTGGCCCACCACCTCCCACTTCGTGTCAGCGGGGCGGATGCACGTAATGATCGATACTTTGGTCATACATGCATGTCGCCATGACCTACCATAAGACGGACCAATGAATCTTTCGTTTGGTCAAACGACAGTTGTAGTTGTCGATAAAGCGCTTGGGCCAATAGATTGAACCATCATAAACATCGCATGAGAGGGACCACAAAACCAGCACCTCTTGCATGCGGCCCAAAATGATGTACGTTGGGAAGGGGTGATGTGTGTTTTCAATATAGAATAATGTACAATTTAGATGTGGTGCCTACCTCTCAATACAGACAACAACCATGAAGGCAAGGTAGTTAAGGACGAGATACGTACGCAGGGTCTGATGTAGGTCGAACCCAGCAATCCGAGCATCTGGGAGGGAATCCTGACAACACATGAGATCGAGTTGTGGTTGATCGACATTTGACGGTGACCGGCCCTAACATGAACTAGGAGGAATCCATTCATGGCCAGTACATACCCCTCATTATCGGTCAAAGGGATGATATATATACACTCAGGGAGCCCACAGATATCCGTGTCGTCACAAAAAACCACACAAGGGAGACATGGTCGATCAGAAGACCCCGTATACATTGCATGCGGCCCAAAAATATGTATGGGTACGATGGTATATGATGTGTTTAAATCCCAAATGCACAACTTAGATGGGCCACGCCAAGTACATTACAAACCGAACACCGTACCCGATTCCAAGCCTGGTTCAATACCTATGATGTCAGTTTCTCAACTTTGAGGCGGCAGCATGGGGGGCATTCCACGCATGCGCTCAAACTTTATTTTGTCTAGCATGGGACACATCTATATATATCTATACATCTATACACATATATAGTGTGCGAATAACTATGAAAGTTGCTCGTTGGATGAAGCCAATCCGACGGTACAGAGATGGCAAATCCGAGCACTACTGGCCGTTGGATATCATCTACATTCCACCAGATTCTGCCACATGTACAATCTAGAAGTCTCCATGGTTGAACTTAAGCAGAATGCACAAACCTCAAAACACAAGCACTTCTCCTTTATTCTCTAGAATAATCCATATCTTAATTGCCCAAACTTTTTTTTTCTAAATGAATTGTCACTTTTTGTTTTTACCTTTACAATGCACAATTCCATGAATCTTAAAATAGTTTTTTACAAAACTAATTGAGTTTGGATGAGATGAGCTATAAGAATGAAACGAACATCTACATCATGCATATCTGGGAGAAGAGGTGGGAAAGCGATGGGAGGAGTGGCAAGAAACGGTAGCCTATTTTGAATGAAAACCTAGTAGAGAAGGAAGCGTGAGCTACACGACGCATGCGCACAGTGCTTACCCATATACTACATGTGCTGTCGAAAGGGCTCAGGGTTGCCGTTCGATCTGGGAGCATCCAACGGTGCACACATACGATTTGTGGGGTTTGGGTTCTGGCCAGTCAGAACGTAGGACTCAGATCGCACGCAGTGGGGGGGGGGGATATCATACGGAAACCAACATTCGGTGGAAATCAGTGAAAACCACGAGAAAAAGATGTTTTGAAGTTTCAAAAAAAAATTCAAAAAAATGCGGGATGTTAAGAGGATGATGTTTTATTGGCACACAAAATTTCAAGTAGAAACACATTAAGAGATGTGAGCTATGAAAAAGACAAAATCAGTGTTGAATAGTGCCGAATAGTAATGTCACTATTCAGGGCGGAATTTGTCTTTTCCATAGCTCACATCTCGTAATGTTTTTCAACTTGAAATTTTGTCTCGCAATAAAACATCACCTTCTTAACATCCCACAATATTTTTTTTCCAGATTTTTATGAAACTTTAAAATATGGTTTCCACGAAGTTTTCATTGAATATCGGCTTTCGTGAGTGAACCGTGTGCTATTTGAAAACATTTCGTGATAAGAATCTCGGTTTTTAAATCCCCGTAAATCCAAAACTAAGCTGAAAATCGTGAAACCTGCCATGGTGTCACGACATCGCACTTATATGTCGAGGAATTTTTTTCGTCCATTGTGGCGCAAGTTTTATTACAAGCCTCTTACAAACCGGAGCTTCTCTCAAAGAAGCCTCGTGGTTTCGATAGGGAAACGTGTCCTCCTTGTGGGCCAAACGTAATCACTGCCTCTTTTCACCTTGTATTTTCTTCTATGGGCAACATGAAACGACAAGATATCCGTGCTGAAATTTAAACTTATTCAGGGTTCGTTTGGCCTTTTTATACACTAATTGAGTTTCCTAGGCATTTAATGTCCATAATTCAAATCTGAACTACAAATACATGCTCCAGTTCACCAAAATGGCTACAAAAATTATACATGTGTCCTTGGGTGCATGTTTAGGTCCCATGCCAGGAATGGGAACGAATTACAAGCGTATTGGTGTCATGGCTCGTACTCAAACATTTCAAATCTCGGTTTTTAAGTCCCCATAAATCCTAAACTCACCAGAAAGTCATCAAAGGTGGCATGGTGTCACGTCATGGCACATATATGTCGTGGTAAAAACATTGTCCAATTTGGGCCAAGATTTATTGCAAACCTCTTACAAAAACTGGAGCTTCTCTCAAAGAAGCCTCGTGGTTCTGATAGGGAAACGTGTTCCCCTTGTTGGCGAAACGTAATCACTGCCTCTTTTCGCCTTGTATTTTCTTCCACGGGCAACATGGAACCACATGATATCCGTGCTGAAATTTAAACTTATTCAGGGTTCGTTTGGCCTTTTTATACACTAATTGAATTTCCTAGGCATTTAATGTCCATAATTCAAATCTAAACTACAAATACATGCTCCAGTTCACCAAAATGGCTAGAAAAATTATACATGTGTCCTTGGGTGCATGTTTAGGTCTCATGCCAGGAATGGGAACGAATTACAACCATACCGGTATCCTGGCTCTTCCTCAAACATTTCGAATCTCGGTTTTTAAGTCCCCATAAATCCTAAACTCACCAAAAAGCCATCAAAGGTGGCAAGGTGTCATGTCATGGCACATATATGTCATGGTAAAAACATTGCCAATTTGGGCCAAGCTTTGTTACAAACCTCTTACAAACTGGAGCCTGTCGCAAGAACCCTCATGGTTTCGATAGGGAAATGTGTCCCCTTGTGGGCCAAACGATAATCACACCCTCTTCTAGCCTCGTATTTTCTTCTACATGCGACATGGAACAACTGGAGATTCGCGCTGAACTTTGAAATTATTCAGGGTTCGTTTGACCTTTTTTATTTGTTAATTGAGTTTTCTAGGCATTTAATGTCCATCATTCAAATCCAAACTACAAATACATGCTCCAGTGCACCAAAATGGCTAGAAAAAGCGTACATGTTTCCTTGGGGTGCATGAGGTCCCATGGAACGAATGGGAACGAATTCAACCGTCTCGCCGTCCTGGCCTGGCCACAAACATTGCGAATCTCGGTTTTTAATGTCTGTAAATCCAAAACTCACCAGGAAATCATGAAACTTGGCATGGTGTCACTACATGGTATATATAATTGTCCAATTTGGGCAAAGCTATATTACAAGCCTTTTACAAACCGGAGCATGTCGCAACCCTCGTAGTTCCGGTAGGGAAACATGCCCCTCTTGTGGACGAAACGATAATCGATGCCTCTTCTCGCCTTGAACTTTGTTTTCTACAGGCAACATAGAATAACAGGAGTGTCGGGCTAAAATTTCAAACCGTTCAAGGTTCGTTTGGCCATTGTATATATATTTCTAATTACTAAGTTCTCTATGCATTTAATGTAGTCCATAATTCAAAATTGAACTACAACCACATGCTCCAGTGAAGCAAAATGTGTGGGAAATCGTACATGTGTCATTGGGTGCATGTTTAGGTCTTTTTTAAGGAATGAGAATGAATTACAAACTTGTCGTCGTCCTGAAACAATGAGAATCTCGGTTTTTAAATCCCAGTAAATAAAAAGTCACCCAAAAAACATGAAACTTGGCATGGTTTCATGACATGGCACATATATGCCGTGGTAAAAAAATCGTCCAGTTTGAGAAGAGGCGCACACATTAGTAGCCAACGAAGTCCTTTTTGAAACAAAAAGCTGACACATTAATATCGCAAACGGTTGTATTATATTTACCGTGTGGAAATTTAACCATACTCGTTGGCGTGCGTGCAGCTGTTTGATTAGACAGGACGAGCACGAGAAGTCCGCCGTGCAGGTTCGACGGGACGCGTGCGAGCAGTCTTTTGCGCAGGCTCGACAGGACGCGTGCATCCTGTCCACCTCGCAGGCTCGACGGGACACGTGCGAGCAGCAAGGCCGCCCATGCTCACCGGGAAGCGAGCTCTTTGACCTCCATGCACCAGCCGCCGCCCGCCTCGCTCACAACTTCTTCATTAATGGGTTAATTAAAGCACCTGGATGGAGGGTGTTTGCTTGTGATCCCATGGCAACATTTGCTTTGTTCGTGTTTTCAACTAGTATTCCGCCCTAATTTAAATTGCGACATAGGGCAACAGATAATACGACCACAAATAAAATGGCAACGGATAATACGACGACAAATTTACAATGGCGCACATAATAATTGTGTTACATATTCCGGATAATTTAAAATTCCACATGCGGCAAAGTCCGGAAGACACGGGGCCAAGAGAAGAAGGAAATTGCAGACAACGATTTGGGTCGCTACTGTCTCTACTCGTCGATGGATCACCGGGCAGTGAAATCCTCCATATCCTTCTTCAATTCCTCACGACTTTGCTTGAAAGCAGCCATGGATTCCTCCACCTCCTGCTCGTGCTCGATCCGGAGCTTCCTCAAGCCACCCATCAGTTCCTCGACCGCTGCTTTCAGCGTCATCTCCGAGGCACTGCTCTGCTCATGCAGCATCTTCCAGCCGGCGGCCTCCTCCTTCTCGGCGACCAACTTGAGGAGCTTCGCATTGTCATCCATGAGTTGCTCGACGAGGTCGGTCGCCTTGTCAACCGAGGCATCGCTGATCTTGAGCAGCTTCATCAAGCCGTCGACTAGCTCCTACTGCGTAGTGACGCCAGCGAGAATGTCGTCGTGGCCGGCAAAGGAATTCAGGAACGCCGGCTCGTCGCGATGGCCGACACCGTGAATGCGCTTGTGAGAGCCCTCGCGTGCCCGTGAGACCTTGTTCGAGGGCTCCGCGGCGCGCCGGGACATCTCTGTTGCGGCTGCGGCTTCGTGGCGGGACCTCTCTGGTGCTTCCGCGGCCTTGGTCTTTGCTGTCTGGTTATATGTCCACCCTAAACTCCTCCTACCGGTCATGGCGGAACGATTTGACACAGAAAACCAGTTTTGTGGGTGATGAGGAGAGGAACTATGAAGTAATTTTCGAGTGGGTAGTTTTTATAGCCGAGTGCTAAGTGTGAACACATATTAGTTTGATAGGTGTGAACAGGTTTGCAATTACTTATTACGTTGTAATCAGAAATGTGACGAGAAACAAGGTCAAAATTTATTGATGGCAGAAGGTTGACCACGTGGTTGCTCGCCGTTGAGGCGGTCGCGGCGCGCTCCGCTCTGGCGTCCCTGCGCGCGCTCTGCTCGCCATTGAGGCAAAGTTACAATTGCAACTGTTAATAATTCTTAATAATTGTCTTACATATTCAGGATAATTTAAAATGCCAAATGCGACAAGGCCCAGAACACTCACGACCTACATACGCATACAATTATAGTAAAATATAAGCTAAAAGGCTAAGCTGGCGGCCTTTCGACGATGGTCTTCTCGGACTCCATGATCAACATAGCACCCTTGCGGCCGTTCAATCCGAGTGTCCCGACCCGCCTCCGCCTATGGAGCTGCTGGCGCTGGGAGGCTCTTGGGGCTTCTGGACCTCTTCCAGAAGAGCTTGACAGCGTGCAATCGCGCGCATGACAACTCCGCGGAACCGCTCCATTTCCATGTCTTTGGCTTGGTAGCAAATTCCGTCGATCACCTGCATCCTCAAGATATCATGTTGGCAATGTTCTACTTCGTCGGGGACGTCAACTCCGCCAAGGATGCGCTCGAGACTGGCCACCACATCATCGGGATTGAGGTTGACACGGCCGCCATGGGCAGTGATGAAGCCGTAGGCTGCCTTTATCTTGACTGAATCGTAGAGGTCCTCTGCCCATTCCTTGTGGGGTATCAGGCTCTCGATGAGCACTGGTGACGACGTATCTTCGGGTGGGTCGTCGATCATGCTGCCGAGCAGCTCTGGATCTTTTGCATGGTGGATGGCAAACTGCTCATCACACCTCCTCTGCAATATGTCGATTGTGCTCCCAAGGACTGTGACGCTGATATCGCTGCCGTTGGGCCATGGTACCTGCACCGGCCGCTGAAGCTCTTGCTCCCCGACCTGCTCCGGCTCGTTCTCCTCGCCGAATATGTAACGCAGGTAGGCATCAACGTCGAAGCTTTGGTCGTTGCCTGGAATGCTTGGAATAACTAATGGTAGATGGGTGAGGACTAGATCTTCGCAGAGTGTCGCGGCGGTGTGTTGCCGCCTGGGTTATATGCAGCAAGCTGTTAGCTGGTGGCGGGAAACCGGTGAGGGAATAGGCGTAGATTTTACAATTCATCCATGTGGAGCGCGGGAAGACTAAGTGGAGCACACACACAACCAGAATACCGTATCCGGTGCCACGTGTTATTTATCACTGTTGGGGAACGGTATTCGGGTTGTGTATATTACCGTCTAGGTTCAGTAACGACTTATCGAAAACCCTTCGCATATGGATAAATCGAATCATCACCGAGGAAGTTCCATGCTTTCGAGAGGGAAAATCCCCAAGATTGAAGGGGAATCCTAATTTCCGTCCTAGTCTGTCATTCAATTTTTTTCCAACGATCAACATACCGCCCCAAATGCAACGTGTTCAAATTTGACATTTTCCCGGGCTCATTTACCATATTTAGGGGATTATGTGCATTTTCTAGGCATTAATGGACATAATTCAAATTCAAACAATCGGTGCATGAAAAAGAATGGTCTGGAAAACCATGCTCGTGTTATTTAGCACATTCTCATGCCTTTTACAAGGAATGGGCAGATATTTCAAGGAAATGTGTAGCAATAGTCAACCATAAACGCGTCGTATACTCGGTTAACAACTATACAAAAAATGAAACACATGGTTGGAAAACATGACACCTAGAGTGGTGCCATGGTATGGCCTCACCATGCGCTGGTAAAAATTGGAGAATGTTTTCCTTATGTCGTGATGCGCGCCTTTCATAAATCGAACCATCACCGGGGAAGGTTCATGGTTTCGAGGGGGAAATCACCAAGATTGAAGGGGGATCCAAATTTCCTTTGTCCTTTGTCCACGAGTGTTTTTTCTATGATGAGCATACAACCTGCAAATCACCGTGTTCAAATTTGGCACTATTCCGGGTTCATTTGCCATATTTAGGGGATTATGTGCATTTCCTAGGCATTAATGTGCATAATTCAAGTTCAAACAATCGATGCATGAAAGGGTCCACAAGAACAGCCTAGAAAAACATGCTCGTCCCATTTAGTAAATTCTCATGCCTTTTACAATGAATGGACAGATATTTCGGTGAAATGTGTGGCAATAGTCAACCACAAATGTCTATTTGTTGGGTTTCCAACTATAGAAAAAATGAAATAAATGCTTAAAAACATGACGCCTGGCATTGTGCCATGGTATGACCTCACCATGCCTTGGTAAAAATTTGAGAAGGTTTGGCTTATGTTGTCATGCACGCCCTTCATAAATCGAACCATCACCGAGTAAGTTCCATGCTTTCGAAAGGGAAATCCTCAAGATTGAAGGGGAATCCAAATTTTCTTCGTTCTTTGCCCTGGAGTTTTTTCTACGACGAATGTACACCCTGCAAATCACCATGTTCAAATTTGGCATTTTTCCGGGCTCATTTACCATATTTAGGGGATCATGTGCATTTTCTAGGCATTTAGCGCATATAAATCCAATCCAGCTACAGGTGCACGGGTGTGATGTGAGGGACGTGGATTGCCGTTCGATCGCGGCGCATCCAATGGTGCACACGCGCAATCCGCGTGGCTGGGGTTCCGACCAATCATAACACAACACATAATAGGCTCAGCGCACACTGTTTCCGGAAGCGACGGAGATGAACCGTGTGCGATAATGGACGAGCAAAATTGTAAGGGAAGCCAAATTTCTGTTGTCGTTTGTGGTTGAGCTCTTGAATACCACCGCACTGTACGGCTGCCCGGCCCCTCCGTCCCAGAGCTCTCTTAAGGCATCATCCATGGCACCGCGGCACACAGTAACTGGTAAGGAAGCGATGGCATCCCGCTGCACCGCATTCCTCGCCGCCCGCGACCGCACACATGGTAAGGAAGTGATGGCATCTCGCCGCACTGAGTTCATCGCCGCCGGCGGCCAGACAGTTACATGGGCGGACTTTGAGTCTGCCATGGATGAATGGGTGG
Source organism: Aegilops longissima (assembly GCA_021605205.1). Classification (NCBI taxonomy): domain Eukaryota; kingdom Viridiplantae; phylum Streptophyta; class Magnoliopsida; order Poales; family Poaceae; genus Aegilops; species Aegilops longissima. The sequence goes on from CM038676.1 coordinate 290,342,672, forward strand.
TGGATCTAGAGGTGGCGAAAGCCGCACAGAAGGAGCGGAAAAGGCAGAAAGTAGTCAAGAAAAGAGAATCCCACCGCCGCAAGAAAAAAGAGGCCGCACGCCGTGGTGAGGAGAGCTTGGCGGAGACCGAAGCACGGCGGGCTGCCGCCTACAAGGCCGGGAAGGAAAACGCCGGCATCTGGCCAGCATGCCCTAATGGCAGCATGTGAGAAGTAGTGTAAGTTTGTAGTATTAGAGCAAATTACCGGCAGTACTTTAAGTTTGTAGTATTAACGTACAATGTCGGTAAGAGCATCCTTTAAGGGCTTTGAGCGTTGATTAACATGTGTGCCCGTCTGCGTTTTTTTGCGTTAATCATTAGAAGATCACAAAACACACGGTTTCTATGTCGTACCCGTCTGCGTTTTTTGCGTTAATGACCCATAAGTCAATTACCTATGCAATATTTCCTAATAAACCAGGCGTACCATTGACTGAAAAAAATCAAGTACACGTGTACATTTTTTTGGAGACGGGATCTGCCAACTTTCTTTTTTCTCGCACACGAGTATTTTACGCGCTTCGCCTGTGTTGTGTGTTCCCCCGCCCAAGTTTCAAATTTCGCACCAAAATTTTCATTAGGCGCGCGATTTCATAATTTATTCCTCCAACCACATCCCCTTCCCCTCAGTATCCCCCCTCCCTCGCGCCTCCCCCTACCGGCATCTCAAACCGCCACCGCCGCAACCACAACTTCAACCACATCTACGTTCTGCTCGTATCCAGTCAGGTTACCCACCGATCTCTATCACGTCCCCGGCCTGATTGCTTAAATGGCGCCTGCGAAACATCCTCCTGCCTCCAAATCCCCCGCCAGGAGCTGATGGCGGTCGATGGCGCGATGGCTGCTATGCGTGTTGACCCGGAGGAACACCTCGCCTCCGCCGCCGCCGCCGACATGGTGCAGGCTCTGGCCCAGATGAAGTTCCCCAGCGACTACCCCCCAGGACTTAACAGGTAAGATCTGACCAGCTAAATCTTACCAATACCACTTGCAACGGCTATGATTTGTACGGTTGATGTATTAAGCATGTTCGTGCCTTGTTTATTTCAGTAGTACACACTTTGTGATGTTCAAATATTACCGTGTCCAGTTCAATTTCACCAATACCAGCAACAAACTTACAATGCATGACTCAGGATATCACTAGAGATGCTGCCCATTTGCTATTTTTAGTGGATGCTAACCCTGTTGCACTTAACATGCCTGTCCATGTACTTACACAGGGTCATAACGGCCGATGCTTTTGTTTGCCGTCGAGGTGAGCTGCATCCCATGTCTTACAGTATTTCACATAATTTGTGCAGTAGCAGTTTAACTTCTACCCATTTACTGGTTGCCTGTAGGTACACATGTCAGTGGCACTGATCCACGCTTCGACCCGGAGGAACAGCTCGCCTCTACCGTCACTGACTTTGGGCGAGCTCTCGCCAAGATGAAGTGCCCCAGCAACTACCTCTCAGGACTTTCCAAGTATGTACTCACCAGTTCAATCTTACCAATACCTTGCAATTAATGGCTATGTTCTATACGGTCGATGTATTAAGCATGTTCTCGTAAACATGCCTAACACGTTTTTGCTACTTTCCCTACCTTTCTATAGACATCTGGGCCATTCTCTGCTCTGGCAGCACCTGCCTTGTGATGTTTAACTATGCCAATTGCATTTTTATCAGTACCGATTTCAATGCCTATTAAGCTTGTTGCAATTAACAGTTGAATCCATTTTTAAACAGTTGCATTTCAATGGCTACAAACTTAAAAAACATGACTTAGGATGTTGTTAAGCCTGTTGCAATTAACAGTTGTATCCATTTTTTTAATCTGTCCATTTGCTACCATGCTACTCTCCGCAATGACGATGCCCCATTTGCTTTTTTGGTGGATGCTAACCCTGTTGTACTTAACATGCTTGTCCATGTACTTACGCAGGGTCATAACGGCCGATGCTGTTGTTTGCCGTCAAGGTTAGCTGCATCCCATGTCTTCTGATATTTCACATCATTTGTGCAATTGCAGTTTAACTTGTACCATTTATTGGTTGCTGTAGGTACACATGTCGATGGCACCGATCCACGCTTCGACCACGAGGAACAGCTCGCCTCCGCCGCCGCTGACTTTGGGCGGGCTCTGGCCAAGATGAAGTGCCCCAGCAACTACTTCTCAGGACTTACCAAGTATGTACCCACCAGTTCAATCTTACCAATACCGGTTGCAATTAATGGCTATGTTTTGTACTGTCGATGTACTAAGCATGTTGTAGTAAACATGCCTAACCCGTTTGAGCTATTTTCCCTACCTTTTTATAGACAACTGGGCCATTGTCTGCTCTGGCAGCACCTTCCCTATGATGTTTAACTCTGCGAGTTCCATTTTTATCAGTACCGGTTTCAATGGCCATTAAGCCTATTGCAATTAACAGTTGTATCCATTTTTAAAGAGTTGTATTTCAATGGCTACAAACTTACAAAACATGAATTAGGATGTTGTTAAGCATGTTGCAATTAACAGTTGTATCCATTTTTTAATCCGTCCCTTTGCTACAGTGCTACTCTTTCGAAATGAAGATATCACTACAGATGGTGCCGTTGTATTACCATTTGCTATTTTTGGTGGATGTTAACCCTGTTGTAGTTAACATTGGCTTTCCATGTGCTTACACAGGGCTACAATGGGCGATGCCATTGTTTGCCGTCGAGGTTAGCTGCATCCCATTTCTTATACACCATCTATTCCTAAATATAAGTATTTTTAGAGATTCCAAGATAGACTACATAAGGAGAAAAATGAGTGAATCTAGATTCTAATCTAAACTATATCTGTAATTCTATATACATCTATATGTAGTTCATATTGAAATCTCAAAAAAAAATACTTGTACTTAGGAACATAGGTAGTTGTATTTTACATCATTTGTGCAATCTCAGTTTAGCTTCTAACATTTACTGGTTGCTTGTAGGTACATATATGAGGGGTACTGATCCGTGCTTTGATCCCTTTTGTGTATGGGGCAATGAGATATTCATGAACAAGCATCAAGTGAGGAAACTAAGAAAGATTGTTAGGCGAAAGAAACGGGTGATTGGAATTAAGCTCTTTATTTACACTTTGTCGAAGACAACAGTGAACTTTAGGATGGTAAGTAATGTGTTGCCTTTTCCCCCTGCCCACAACAAGTTACTCTATTAGACCTCAATATCTGATATTTTTCTCTTTTCAGTGGTTTCCGAAGCTATTTACCGATGATTACCTTGCAAACTACATGATCGGAGTGGAGGCAACAAAGGTTAAAGTATATAATTCATGCTACCATGATAATGCTCTGGAAGTCTTCCTGAAGGCGGTGAAGGATGGGCGGGCGATCGTCACAAGGGGTCGGACAAAAGTGATTCGTGCCTATGGCATGCAGGAAGGCACATTATGGGCATTCCGCTTCTTCAACACCGTCGGCAGTCAAAATGATTTACACTTGTCTCTTCCCCTTTACCGCCTTTAAATACTGCGGTTCATCCTAGTTAATTGCTGCATAATCCTGTAATTACTGAACATATTGTACTGGCAAATTTATTTATGGATTCATTGTTGAACCATTGTGCTGAGAATTTGAATTGCACGTTTCGTATTTCAAAATTTCCAATTAGAATAATAAATTACAGGCAAAAATAAAAATAGAACAGACGACCATGGACCTTTGCAAATGGTTCTAGCAGTAAAAGCACTTGCGATGGATAGCCCAATGCCACACAGTTTTCTACATCAAATCGTGTGTGATGTAGTTAATGAAAGCAAACAGTTAACCAAGGTAGAGCGTGTGTGATAGTTACACCTTTCACACACGAGCGTATACATAAAACCGTGTGGGATATACATCCGAACGGAAATGTTTTCCCTGGATTGACTGTGTGGGATGTACATAAGAACGGAAATGTATTCCTTGGATTGACTGTGTGTGAATATACATTCAAACGGGAATGATTTTCTGGGATTCACCGTGTGGGAAGTACATACCTACGGAAATGATTTCAGGGATTTACCGTGTGGGATGTACATACCTACGGAAATGATTTCTGGGATTCACCGTGTGGGATGTACATACCTACAGAAATGATTGGGTTTCGATGCCTCGCCCGATCGCTTTGGCCCCACTGGGTCCCGGAGGGCCTATCCCGATTTACGCTTCGGGTGTGGGAAGGACTCCCTATCGCACACACTCACTTGGCAACGGTTCCAAATGCTGTCGCGGAAAGGGGTAAAAAACCGTTTGTTTAGGACCGACACGCACCAGTGTAAATTGTTTCCTTTCTCGTTAAAGGGTGATGCTAAGTTATGGTTTAATTCTCTTGCTCCTGGTTGTGTGCGTAGTCCCTAGGATATGATTTACTACTTCTCTGAAAGATATTTCCCTGCTCATAAGAAACAAGCCGCTTTAAAGGAAATATTTAAATTTGTGCAAATTAAAGAAGATAGTCTCCCAGAGGCTTGGGGGAGGCTTCTCCAATTACTTAATGCTTTGCCTGATCATCCTCTCAAGAAAAATGAAATACTTGATATCTTTTATAAGGCACTAACCGATGCTTCTAGGGACCACCTGGATAGTTGTGCTGGTTGTGTTTTTAGGGAACGAACTGTTGAGCAAGCTGAAAAACTATTGAATAATATATTGAGTAATGATAATGACTGGACACTTCCTGAACCAATTCCTAAGACAACTCTGAAGAAAAGAGGAATTCTATTTCTCAGTCCTGAAGATATGCAAGAGGCAAAGAAATCTATGAAAGAGAAAAGGTATTAAAGCTAAAGATGTTAAGAATTTACCACCTATTGAAGAAATACATGGTCTTGATAACCCGACACAGGTAGTAGAGGTAAACTCTCTCTATAGATTTGATGAAGGTGATATTCCTCATAATAAGTCTGCTAGTCAATGCTTGGATAAGGTTGATAACTTTATTGTTAAACAAGAAAACTTTGATGCTTATGTTAGTGGACAATTGAAACGTAATGCTTACATGCTCGACTGCTTGTGTAATTATATGAGTAGAACTACTAGTGATCTTAAGATTATTAGTAAGCATGCTTCCGTGGTGAAAACTCAAGTAGAACAAGTACTTAAGGCTCAGGATGATTTTCTCAATGAGTTGAATAGTAAGAACAATGATAATGCTCTTAGGGTTATGACTAGAGGTGGTAAAATGACCCAGGAACCTCTGTATCCTGAGGGCCATCCTAAGAGAATTGAGCAAGATTCTCAGAAAACTAATACTAATGCACATAGTCCTCCTAGTAGTAAAAAGAAAAAGAAAACTGATAGGACTTTGCATGCTTCTAGTGAACCTGTTATAGATACACCTGATAACCCAAATGGCATTTCTATTTCTAATGCTGAGACACAATCTGGTGATGAACATGAACCTAGTGCTAATGTTAATGATGATATTCATGCTGATGCTCAACCCAGTAATGATAATGATGTGGAGGTAGAACCTGCTGTTGATCTTGATAACCCACAATCTAAGAATCAACGTTATGATAAGAGAGACTTCATTGCTAGGAAACATGGTAAAGAAAGAGAACCATGGGTTTACAAACCCATGCCCTTTCCTCCTGAACCATCCAAGAAGAAGGATGATGAGGATTTTGAGCACTTTGTTGAAATGCTTAGACCAATCTTTTTGCATATGCGTTTGACTGATATTCTGAAAATGTCTCCTTATGCTAAGTATATGAAAGATATTGTTAGAAATAAAAGAAAGATACCGGAAGCTGAAATTTCTACCATACTTGCTAATTACACTTTTAAGGGTGGAATACCTAAGAAACTAGGAGATCCAGGAATACCAACTATACCATGCTCCATTAAAAAAAACTATGTTAAAACTGCTTTATATGATTTGGGATCCGGTGTTAGTGTTATGCCTTTCTGTTTATATCGTAGACTTGAATTGAATAAGTTGACACCTACTGAAATCTCTTTGCAAATGGCTAATAAATCAACTGCTATACCCATCGGTATTTGTGAGGATGTGCCTGTTGTGGTTGCAAACGTTACTATCTTAGCGGACTTTGTTATTCTAGATATTCCCGAGGATGACATTATGTCGATCATCCTTGGTAGACCCTTTTTAAATACTGCAGGTGCTTTTATTGATTGCAACAAAGGCAATGTCACTTTCATGTTAATGGTAATGAGCATACGGTACACTTTCCGAAGAAACAACCTCAAGTTCATAGTATCAATTCTATTGGAAAATTTACAACTATTACTATTGGAGGTTTTGAATTCCCTCTCCCTACTGTCAAAAAGAAATATGATATTCTTATTGTTGGGGACATGCATATCCCCGTTGAGGTAACCTAGTGTTACTCGAAAATCTCCGGTTTCATGTTATTCGAAAGAAGTTTATTAATAAGACTTCATCAACCTTGTTAATGGATTCCTTTTGATGAGCATGAGATGGATGAATTTAGTAAGCACAACTTCCGTACCCACCTTTTACTTTTTGTTATTTAGAATAAATAAACCAAAAATAGTATTATATGTCTGTTTTCTGAATTATCCGTGCAACAAAAAATGTCCTGGAAATAAAAGTTCTCCAATTGCCTTGACAATTTAGTATGATTTTTTATAGAATATTTGAGAATGTTTGGCATTGAGAACACACCAGGGGCTGCACCAGTGGACCACAAGGGTGGAGGGCGTGCCCTACCCCCTGCCTTGTGGGTCCCACGTGGGTCCCCCTCACTTATTCCAGCACCCACCCACTTCGTCTTCCTCCATAAAAAATCATCACGTTGCTCAAACCCGTGTTCTAGCTCATCTTGCTCCCATTTTTGATCTCCTTGTGCAAAGCTCCATTTGCAAAACTATTTTAGGAGATTGTTCTTTGGTACATGACTCCTCCAATGGTCCAATTAGTTTTTGTTCTAGTGCTTTATATATTGCAATTTTTTTTGCTATGGTGACTGAGGGAGTCCTGGATTAGGGGGTGTCCGGATAGCCGAACTATCACCGTTGGCCGAACTCCTGGACTATGAAGATACAAGATTGAAGACTTCGTCCCGTGTCCGGATGGGACTTTCCTTGGCGTGGAAGGCACGCTTAGCGTCTGGATATGTAGATCTCCTACCGTTGTAACCGACTCTGTGTAACCCTAACCCTATCCGGTGTCTATATAAACCGGAGGGTTTTAGTCCGTGGGACGAACAACAATCATACCATAAGCTAGCTTCTAGGGTTTAGCCTCTCGATCTCGTGGTAGATCCACTCTTGTACTACCCATATCATCAATATTAATCAAGCGAGGAGTAGGGTTTTACCTCCATCGAGAGGGCGAACCTGGTAAAAACATCGTGTCCCTTGTCTCCTGTTACCATCCGCCTAGACGCACAGATTCGGGACCCCCTACCGAGATCCGCGGTTTGACACCGACATTGGTGCTTTCATTGAGAGTTCCTCGTATGCGTCATCCTTAGGCCCGATGGCTCCTTCGATCATCAACAACGACGCGGTCCAGGGTGAGACTTTTCTCCCGGACAGATCTTTGTATTCGGCGGCTTTGCTGCGGGCAATTCACTTGGCCATCTGGAGCAGATCGGCTTCGCCCTAGCCATCGAGTCAGATTTGGGAGTTTGAACTACACGGTCGACATCGCGGAGACTTGATCTTGACGGATTCGAGCCACAGCCAAGCGCGCCTTGTCTCGATGGGCACGATCTAGCTCTGCCGCGAGCGGTGCCACGGAGGCCGCACCAGCGTCCGCTCCGACCCTTAGCTCGGAGCCGACTCCGCCGATCGAGGACGAGTGGCTGGACACCGCCTCGAGGGCTACGATCTCTATGGTGATTGAGCCGAACTCCATCCCTGTCCTTTGCGAAGACCGTGACTCCAAGGTGCCGGACTCCTCTCCGAACTCCGAACCCTCCGCGCCCGCCAATCGAATCAATTGGGCGCGGTTATGGAGTTCACTACACAAACATCTTTCAAGACTTCGCCCTTGGCGACATCCTGAATTCACTAAAGTCTCTCTCTTTATCGGAGAGCCTGGCGGACTACGGTCGGGAAGGTTGAGATGCGGATGACAAAGAAATTCAACGCCCACCCACCACCCACTTTGTAGCCACTTGTCGATGATTTAACCGACATGCTCGGCGTCGACTCGAAGACATCGGCGGTATGGGCGATTTATCTTTGGAGCGACCAGAACCAGCGCCTACTGAGGCCTTTGAAGGCCACCTCGTCATACGACATATACATGGTGGACATCCCAAAAGGTGGGAACAGCGATGGAACAGCGGAGGATGACCCTCAAGAAACAGCCCAAGCGCCCGGCGTCGTGGCGCCGCTCTAAATCCCGCCACAGCAAAAGCGGTGATTCCGCACGGAGATAATAACACCGGACGGTGCGAAGACAACCTCCTCGGCGGGACTCAAGACAGAGGAGGAGAAGCCAGCCCTCATGATAGAGCGGCAGACAGGGAGGTGGAGGATGATAATTATATGCCCCCCTCCGTAGATGAGACAAGCCTCGACAACGACGAATTTGTCGTGCCTGAGGATCCCGCCGAACAGGTGCGTTTCAAACGCAGGCTTATGGCCACGGCAAGCAGCCTCAAGAAAAAGCAGCAGCAGCTTAGAGCTGACCAAGACTTGCTAGCTGACAGATGGACTAAAGTCCTTGCGGCCGAAGAGTACGAACTCGAACGCCTCTCCAAGAGATACCCAAAACGCAGGCTGCTACCCCAATTAAAGGAGGAAGCACCCAAACCTACATCACCAGCGCATGATGCGGCCGACCGGCCACCCCGTGGCCGTGACAGAGAGGCCTCTAGGCCCTCCAATCAAGCCGCACCCCGGTGTCGCTCGAAAAGTACCAAGGCACGGGGAAACGTGCCAGACCTGCGAGACATATTGGAGGACAAGGCAAGGAAGATCTACGGATCACGTGGGCGCCCCACTACACGCGATGATAACCGTTACGTCGGATACAGCAATTCCGGCCAGGCCGAACACAGTAGACAAAGCTCATTTGAGCTGCGTCGTGATATAGCTCAATCTGAGGCGCCGCACCCACTATGCTTCACGAGGCGAAGTGATGGATCATCAAATCCCGAGGGTTTCAAACCCGTAAACATCGAATCATACGATGGCACAACAGATCCTGCGGTTTGGATCGAGGACTACCTCCTCCATATCCACATGGCCCACGGTGATGATCTACCGCCATCAAATACCTCCCACTCAAGCTTAAAGGACCAGCTCGGCATTGGCTTAACAGCTTGCCGTGAGAATCAATTGGTTGTTGGGAGGACACGGAAGCCGCATTCCTTGATAACTTCCGGGGCACATATGTGCGACCACCGGACGCCGATGACCTCAGCCACATAATTTAGCAGCGGAAGAATCGGCTAGACAATTACGGACACGGTTCCTAACCAAGAAAAATCAAATCGTTGACTGTCCGGATCACGAGGCCCTTGCAGCCTTCATACATAACATCCATGACGAGTGGCTTGCCCGACACCTAGGACAGGAAAAGCGAAATCCATGGCAGCCCTCACAACACTCATGACCGCTTTTGCGGGAGAGGACAGCTGGCTAGCTCGTAGTAACAACTTGACCAAAAACCCTGGTAGTTCGGATACCAAGGACATCAATGGCAGGTCGCGTCGCAACAAGCACAAGCGCCGCATTAACAATGATAATGCTGAAGATAGGGTAGTCAATGCCGAATTCAGAGGCTCTAAACTCGGTTAGCGGAAAAAGCCGTTCAAAAGAAATACTCAGGGCCCATCCAATCTGGACCGAATAATCGATCGCTCGTGCCAAATACATGGCACCCCCGAAAAACCAGCCAATCACACCAACATGGATTGCTGGGTCTTCAAACAGGCAGGCAAGTTAAATGCCGAACTCAATGACAAGGGGCTGCATAGCGATGACGAGGAGGAGCCCGCCGCCAAACAATAGAGGACGAAGGGCTTGCCCCACAAGTGCGGACGGTGAACATGATATATACAACCCACATACCCAAAAGGGAGCGAGCGTGCACTAAAGGGCGTATATGCGATGGAGCGATCGCCCCAAAGTTCAACCCATGGTCCTCCCCGCCCGATCACCTTTAATCGAAGGACCACCCCACTAGCATCCGCCACGGCGGATTCGCGCGATGGTTCTTGACCCAATCATCGACGGATTTCACCTCACTAGAGTCCGATGGGCGGCGGTAGCAACTGAACCTGCTCTATCGGGATCTGGTCGCAAAATGGGCATAGACCCTCAAGGATTAAACCCACAAAGATGACCTTTAAAGGCGTCATACCAGGTGTAGAGGCCAAGCTATGCGAGCTCGATTACACTCGAAGTGGTCTTGGATCCCGGATAACTTCGAAGCGAAGAGTTAATCTTGACATAGTCCCGTTCATGGCGACTATCACACCTTGCTTGGACGAACCGCATTTGCAAAGTTCAATGCGGTGCCGCACTCGCATACCTCAAGCTCAAGATGCGGGCCCTCGAGGAGTAATCACGGTCAATGGAAACACCGAGCGCTCTCTCGAGCGGAGGAGCATCTGGCGACCCTAGCGGCGGAGGTACAAAGGAGCCTCTCACAGCAATTCTCGAGTCCGGCTACTAAACGTCCGGACACCGTCAAGCGCGCCCGGAGTAACCTACAACAAGACCGCCTGGCATGATCCGAGCACGCGTAGCAATCCGGCCCAACCCCAGCCCTCGCGAAATTGCGAAGCCCGATTACTACTGCGTACATAACTACGCTCTGGAGATACCATGGGCATAAGGGGAGGGGCACGACCACGGCATGCCCAGAATGCGGCTCAACCGCACCAGGGGCTCCCGATTGTGTCATTCTTTTTCTTTCTTCTTTTCTCTTACTTTCAGGACTCCGTTTTCCGGAAGCCTGTCCGGCACTAAATTGCGAACTCACGATGCAACAGCCGGAAAGCGAAAGCTACGTTGAGTGTCGGTGGTCTCTACTACGAGCATTATACCTGTTTTACATACCATCCCGCAACTTACCCCCGGAGGGACATGTTAAATAGTCCCATCCCTTGCTTATCGCACTATTTGTATCGTTACGCTTTCATTGCAGTACCTTTTGAATAAACAATACATAGCTTTTGCCTATTATTGCACTCCTTTCTTTATCTATATATACGTTCATTCATGACACGTTGCACCCGTACACTTTGGTACAGCCAATACACCAGGGGCTTAAGTACCCCAAAATATGGTGTGATAAGTCCGAACACTTTCACAAGTCGGCACCCGAACTTATAGCATTATATGCATCGGCTCGAATCATTTCTTGGGTCAATAGTTGGGTTTGCCCGGCTCCCATGTTTTGGTACCTTACGTTCCGTTATATCGGCTAAGGTAGCGCTGGGAGAACCACTGCGATTGTGCCCGGTTGAGCTGGGTTGAGCACCTCGGTGGAAAGCTAAAACTGACCGTCATTATAGGGCGAGAGCGATCGCTGTTCGAGAGGTTTTTCGGTCCCTAAAGACTTATGCCACTTAGGCGAGGAGTCGGCATTGTCCGGCCAAGGCGTGGATAAGCGCCCGAACTTCGGTCTTCGAATACTAGGGGCTTCGCGAAATTTAAAATTATAGAATTCTATGGCTAAGTGAGAGTGTTCAAGCACTATAGTCCGGTTGCCTTGTTTGTTGCGTTGGCGCCTCCTCGAAGGACCCAGAATGGGAACAAGAGCGCTCAAGTTTATCCGAACACCCGGCACTTTCGTGGCATGGGGGCTGAAATAACGACTTGCCATCTCTCAAATTTGATAAGCGGCCGCCTGAAGGTAATATTTTAAATTCTGGCGTTGCTTAGCGCATATGAACAAGTTTTCAGCGTCTGAGGATAACAAATGCGAGTCTACTAAAAATAATATCTTTGGAGCATGCATCCGCTATAAAGCGAGCACCCTTGGGGCGCCCTCATAGTACATTTCAGGCTTACAATGCTCCTTATTCGGTGGTGGTCCGTCCGTCACAAGCTTCTCGGCGTCCATCTTGCCCAGTGCACCTTAGCAAGGGCAAGGGCCCTCTGAGCACCTTTGATGCGAGCGGGCGCTTGATGACTTCAATCCATGGACGGCGTCCACCAGCCGCCGCACTAGCCCGGTATCTCCCGGGCATGGCTTACGTAGGCCTGGCAGAACTATGAGGCCCTTCGTGGCCTGTTCGGTGACCTTGTGGAGCTCGACCAGCTGCTTCATTTGGTCGCTCGAAAACACCGGATGTCCGGCCTCGACATCTTGAGACCAGAACACCTTTTCCGCCGAGCTCCCTCCTCGGCACGATAGAACGCAGCAGCATCGGACACACTCACGGGCAGATCTGTGAATGCTCTGGAGAGCTCGGATTCGGGTAAGTAATAGATAATTCACTTTCACATGCTTGCTTTGCATAAAGAATGCCTTACCCGCCGCTATCTTCTTTAATGATTCAATTTCACGGAGGGCTTTTTGGGCTTGGGCTTGGCGGCTTTGGCACTCTCAAGAGCCGAGGCGAGCTCGGACTCTCGAGTCTTGAGTCACGCTCCAAACTCTCGTGTTTTTCACGAGCACAGGCTCTTGCCGCACCTCCGCCACCGCGCCTCCTGCTTCTCTCGCTCGGTGCACTCCGCTGCCGCTTTGCTTTGGCCGTGGACACCGCTTCCTTCAGTCGCCACCTCGTTCGTGGCCCCTACAATACCCACGTTAGTCCTGTCATTTTGCAACCAAATCCTTTCTATAAGGTATTACTTTAATAAGGTATTACTTACCTTCCTTGTCCTCGAGCTGCTTCTTGGCAAGGCCGAGCTCGTTCTCGGACCGCTTCGAGGCTCTGCTTCAATGCATTGACCTCCATGATCGGTCTTGGCGGAGGTCAGCGCGCAGCCTGCATTCCCATATTGACATACTTATGTTAGACTCCTGCGTATATCTTTTAGATCCTCGGTCCGGCTTTTCTTTCCGAACACCGAACTAAGCATCGAGGCTCTGTCTGTCGGTAATATTTTTACATATTCTAAAGTTACCTCAAAGCTTGTTAGAAGGCAGCACAGGCTGCGATCAGCCCGCTCTTGGCGGACTGAACTTTTGGATCACCACACTCATAACAGTGTGGTGCTCCTCGTCGATGGAAGCGCCGTTGGCGCCTCCATCAAATTATCCGTGCCTCCGGTTGGGCGGAGGTCACCGGCGTCATGATCTTGCCCTTCTTATGAAGGGTGTCGCCGCCGGACTCGGAACCACTTGAAGGTTCGGTATGGAGTCCGCACAGGGCGGACTTAAAGCCCTTAGGGTTTTATCCCTTTGCGCCGGTCCGGGAGGTGCCTTCTTGGCGCCTCGGCGCCACCTCCTCTGGCTGGGCCCCTTTTGGGACTCCACCTCGGCGTCATCCGTGGTGGGAGGAGACGAGGCGGTCGGAAGTGAGGCACTATTCACATCCAACGGGTCTAGGGAGCCGCTCGACGAATCGTCGAGCCCATCTTTGGGCGGGCTGCATGGTTATATTCGGCGTTAGAAAATGCCGTGCGACGAATGGAACGCCATGAGTTATTCTGGTGTCCGGAAACTTACGATTTTGCCAGTGGATTGTTCCTCGGTGCCCACCCCTCTTCGCCGTCGTCGGCGTTGGCGGTGTAGTCCGGAGGGAGGGTCCTCCCCTTCTTGGACCCTCCGGCCTCCCCCGTTGGGGCGGCCTTCCTTTTCTTCTCTCCCTCTGCTGGGAGAGAGGCCTCTTTTTCCTCCTCCTCGTCTTCGTGGGGGGAGTCCGCCTCGGAGTCATCGGACGATGAGTCCGACAACACCTGGCGCCGGGAGATCCTTCGAGTTCACGTGGCCTTCTTCTTGGCCTTCTTCTTCGGCACCACGTGAGGTGCCGGAGCCGGCAGCCCCGTCAATCGGGCGTCCGCTGGATCTTCTGGCAAGGGGGCCGGACAGTCAATCTGTCCGGATGTCTTCAGCTAGTCCTATCAGAGGTTAGGGAGTTTTAGATCCCGCATAGAGTCAAACTATGAAAAAAGAGTCCCATAAAGGGTAAAATAACTTACCTCGCTGGCTTGACGCTGCGAGCTGAATCCGCGATCTTGATAGCGGATCACGGGATCTTGGCGCCCTTGAACAGCACCTTCCGGGCATCTTAAATGCGTAGTGTCGAAGAGCCGGCTCAAGGTTCGGTGTTGTGCCGGATCAAAATCCCACAAATTGAAGGCCCGTTGCTGGCATGGGAGAATCTGGCGGATGAGCATCACCTAGATTACGTTGACAAGCTTGAGATTCTTGTCCACCAGGTTTCAGACGCATGTTTGGAGTCCGGACAGCTCTTCCGAATCACCCCACATCAGGCCCGTCTCTTTCCATGAGGTGAGCCGTGTGGGGAAGCCAGATCAGAATTCGGGGGCCGCCGCCCATTGAGAGTCACGCGACTCGGTGATGTAGAACCACCCCGATTGCCACCTTTATGGTCTCCACAAAGGCCCTCGAGCCATAGGGCGTTGGCCATCACGCCCACATGGCACCTCCGCCTCCGCTTGGCGGCCGCCCACTACCTTGGCTTGACATTGAAGGTTTTCAGCCATAAGCGAAGTGGGGCTCGATCTGAGACGAAGGCCTCGCACCTGACGATAAACGCCGAGATGTTGAGGATGAAATTGGGGCGGATCATGGAAATCTAGGCCGTAGTAGAACATGAGCCCCGGACGAATGGGTGAAGTGGAAACCCTAGTCCGCGGAGGAAGTGGGGAGGAACACCACCCTCTCATGGGGCACAGGGGTGGGGATGAGCTGCCTTGTTGGGGAGCCGACACGCGATGTCGCCGGAAAAGTATCCGACCTTCCGCAGCTTTTGATGTGCCCCTCCGTGACGGAGGAGGCCATCCACTGCCTCCGCTCTGGACATGGTTGGAGAAGGTTGAGGTGGGATGTGCGGACTTGGGCGCTGGAGCTCAGTCTTGTGAAATGGATGAGCAAAGGAGGAAGAAGGCGTGGGTTAAAGGTGGATCCTTGTCCCTTATATGGACCAGACGAAGCTATCGTTCCCCGCCAGACTGGTAAAACTCGCTTATCTCCCAAGCGCCGTAATCAATGGCGCGGTTGGGTTCTACGTCCGTATTGATGGGAATCCGGAATAAGGGGCACGATCTCCGCTCGATAAGGCGTGCCAAGAAACCGCCTCGCTAAGCGTGCTAAGGTGGAGCAGTAAAAGCGATTAAGTATAAAGGCTGGCCGTGGTGTGATGTCATGCCGCGGAATCGTCGGCAGATCTGTGCAAGGTTATCTCTCTACGGTGGTATGTGGAACTTGTTTTGGAGAGCCGGACACGATCCTTGTGTTCAAAATCTTCTATGAAGTATTCGGAGGAGGAACCCGCCTTGCAATGTCGAAGACAATATGCGTGCGGACTCGTCGTCATTGAAGCCTGGTTAGGGCTCTTGAGGAGTCTGGATTAGGGGTGTCCGGATAGCGAACTATCACCGTTGGCGGACTCTGGACTATGAAGATACAAGATTGAAGACTTCGTCCCGTGTCCGGATGGGACTTTCCTTGGCGTGGAAGGCAAGCTTGGCGATCTGGATATGTAGATCTCCTACCGTTGTAACCGACTCTGTGGAACCCTAACCCTATCCGGTGTCTATATAAACGGAGGGTTTTAGTCCGTGGGGCGAACAACAATCATACCATAGGCTAGCTTCTAGGGTTTAGCCTCTCGATCTCGTGGTAGATCCACTCTTGTACTACCCATATCATCAATATTAATCAAGCAGGGTAGGGTTTTACCTCCATCGAGAGGGCCCGAACACAGGTAAAAACATCGTGTCCCTTGTCTCCTGTTACCATCCGCCTAGACGCACAGTTCGGGACCCCCTACCCGAGATCCGTCGGTTTTGACACCGACAGTGACCTTGTTCTTGAGCTTGCATGTCAAATTTATATGGTCCAAAGTAGTTTGATGCATGATATAGCCTCTAGACACTTGTAGGAGCAGTTGCTATCAATTTTGTTGAGTTTGGTTCACTTTTATTTTGAGTCACTAAAAATTTCAGAAATTTTCAGAAGAAGAAAAATGTTTAGGAGAATATACCAAGGTGGTTCCTTGGGGAAGCAAGCCCCAAGGCTCACGATATGTGAGCCGGACCTTGAACCACCAAGGGAAGCTCAAGTGCGGCCTTGCGAATGGCCATTGGATCAATTCATAGTTCATGCCGGCTTCAAGGAGGAATTTGATGCGTACATACAAAATGCTGATCTTGAGGACTTCGTGCCAGATAAGTGCCGGCAGTACTACCACCTCACTAATTCATTTGTGTGAAGATTTGAGTTTACTTCCCAGCGTAACACTCATACTGTTTTATTTGATCTTTATGATAAATCATATACTATGGACCTTGAAGATTTTAATGATGCATGCAAAATCCCACAATGGGGCATTCATAGTGAGCCTTGCAAAACTGAATACAATGATTTCCTTGCTAGCATCACTATGGGAGAAGCTAGAAATATTACACAAGCTACCATGGGGAGCATTCACTTTCCCGCCATACATTATTTTGCTCTCTTTATAGGTAGATGCATTAATGGTAAACATGATCATAGCCACCTTTGTGCATCATATCTTAGTGTCCTCAAGTGCGCGGTAGTGGGTGATAAACGATATAACTTGGGGGCTATTATTGCGAGGAGGTTACATCTTAATGCTAAAGATGGAGATTTCTTTGGTGGGATTTATGCCACCCGTTTAGCTAATTATCTCGGGGTACCCATAAGAGGGAATGGCATTGAGTTACCACCTGCTTTCCTTGATTATAATGCTTTGGTACGCTACTAGTTTCTTGTGAGGAATGGACAGTCCCTCCTGTACTGACTAATCTTTGATAGGTAGCGTGATGTCCATATTACCCTTCCTGCTCCTGCCTTCTTTAAGTTTCAGGTAAAAGGGAGATATTTTATACCTAGATAGGAGGAGAACGAGTATGAGAGAGAGGTGGAGGCCGCTCGCCTCCATGCTGCAGCCCTTCAGGCAGTAGCTGTCGCATCCTAGTACAACCCCGACTATAACTTTGGATATCCGCTAGGCCAGCCGTGGCCATAGACCAACTTAGGCCAAAAGCCTAAGCTTGGGGGAGTATGTATCTCTCACCAACATTACATTCATGTTCACACACTCATTCCAGTTGTCGGTGCTCATACTATTTCATTGTATTATCCATGCTAGTTTATTTTCTTTTTCCCGCTTTCTTCTTGTGTGTTTGAAAAACTTTGAGAAAATCCAAAAAAATAATTGTAGCTTCTTTTTAGTTTCCTTTCCATGTTTATTTAGCAGTAGTATTAAAGAAAACCCAAAAAGATTTCTTGTTCTTATTTTGCTTGTTGGGAACTTTCCCATGTAAATAGTTTTTCTCGTTCTTGTTTTATTTCCTTCAGAAAAACAAAAACTCCAAAAATATTACAGTGTGTTTCTTTGAAATTCTTTTTCCTTTCTTTGGGTCGAGAGGAGAAGACTACGATGAAAATGATGAGTGGCTCTCATATATATTATTATTGATCTAACAAAGAGCCCATATTACCTTGTCTTCTCCTTTGAATAAATGTTTGCAGATTCCAGCTTAGTCCACTGCACGTGCACTATTATTATTATCCACCCTGTTCGGTTGTGCAAGTGAAAGGCAATAATGACGATATTTGATGAAATTATTGAGATGAGGAAAAGCTGGTATGAACTCAACCTATTTTCTGTAAATAAGATTAGTTCGTCGTTCTTGATTCAGCCCATTGTGAATGAAACATGTTTGCAATGACAATTAGAGATTATAGTTACCCATGCCATGCTTAATCAACTAGGAGTTTATAATGGTTTATGATACGTCTCCGTCGTATCTACTTTTCCAAACACTTTTGCCCTTGTTTTGGACTCTAACTTGCATGATTTGAATGGAACTAACCCAGACTGACGTTGTTTTCAGCAGAATTGCCATGGTGTTATCTTTGTGCAGAAACAAAACTTCTCGGAATGACCTGAAACTTCACGGAGATTACTTTTGGAAATAATAAAAAATATTGGCGAAAGAATCAAGGCCAGGGGGCCCACACCCTCTCCACGAGGGTGGGAGGCGCGCCTGCCCCCCTGGGCGCGCCCCCTGCCTCGTGGGCCCCCTGGTGCTCCACCAACCTCAACTCCAACTCTATATATTCACGTTCGGGGAGAAAAAATCAAAGAGAAGGATTCATCGCGTTTTATGATATGGAGCCGCCGCCAAGCCTAATCTCTCTCGGGAGGGCTGATCTGGAGTCCGGTCGGGGCTCGAGAGAGGGGAATCTGTCGCCGTCGTCATCATCAACCATCCTCCATCACCAATTTCATGATGCTCACCGCCTTGCGTGAGTAATTCCATCGTGAAGCTTGCTGGGCGGTGATGGGTTGGATGAGATTTATCATGTAATCGAGTTAGTTTTGTTAGGTTTGATCCTAGTATCCACTATGTTATGAGATTGATGTTGCTATGACTTTTCTATGCTTAATGCTTATCACTAGGGCCCGAGTGCCATGATTTCAGATCTGAATCTATTATGTTTTCATGAATATATGTGAGTTATTGATCCTATCTTGCAAGTCTATAGTCACCTACTATGTGTTATGATCCGGCAACCCCGAAGTGACAATAATCGGGACCACTCCCGGTGATGACCGTAGTTTGAGGAGTTCATGTATTCACTATGTGTTAATGCTTTGATCCGGTACTCTATTAAAAGGAGGCCTTAATATCCCTTAGTTTGCAATAGGACCCCGCTGCCACGGGAGGGTAGGACAAAAGATGTCGTGCAAGTTCTTTTCCATAAGCACATATGACTATATTCAGAATACATGCCTACATTACATTGATGAATTGGAGCTAGTTCTGTGTCACCCTATGTTATAACTGTTGCATGAATAATCGCATCCGTCATAATTCTCCATCACCGATCCAATGCCTACGAGCTTTTCACATACTGTTCTTCGCTTAGTTACTCTACCGTTGCTACTGTTACAATCACTACAAAACTGCTCTCAAGTACTTTTCCCTTTATTACCGTTACTTCCATACTACTTTGCTACTAAATACTTTGCTGCAGATACTAAGTTATCCAGGTGTGGTTGAATTGACAACTCAACTGCTAATACTTGAGAGTATTCTTTGGCTCCCCTTGTGTCGAATCAATAAATTTGGGTTGAATACTCTACCATCGAAAACTGTTGCGATCCCCTATACTTGTGGGTTATCAGTTTACCTTGCATGCCAACATGCTTTTAAAATGGTTGTGATGTAGTATGATAGGGTGCTATCCTCATTTCAATGATTCGAGTGGCTTGACTTGGCACATGCACGCATGTAGTTGAAATAAAATCAACATAGCCTCCACGATATTTATGTTCATGGTGATTTATATCCTACTCATGCTTGCATTCAATGTTGGTTAATCTCAATGCATGTTTATGACCGTTGTCGCTCTGTAGTTGGTCTCCCCTCAATCTTTTGCTAGACTTCACCTGTACTAAGCGGGATTACTACTTGTGCATCCACTTCCTTAAACCCAAAGCTCACGACTGCAGGATGGTCCAAACGCGACACTACGATCAGTGACCCTTCGACGAAACTATGTGCGACGCCATAATCGCAAACGGTGGTGTAAAAGAACTGTCAAAAAGGTGCAAAATGTTTGCGATGACGGATGCATCAAACACGGTTCAGATTTTAGTTGCGCGTGCGATGCAGGGCATACAGTTCGTTCAATTAACTGTTTGCGATGAGGAGGAATAATAGAAACGGGCAGCCAGATGAAGGTGTGTGCAATATACAACATACGGTTCACTAGGATGAATTGTGTGTGATTAGGCAACACAATGAAAGCGGTTCAACTGAACAAGATGTGTGTGATACGCGGCAAATAGGTCTGTAATAAAAAATGTGTGCGAAGACCAATAATAACACAAACAATTGCTGCTAATAAGCCGTGTGATTTGCTCTGTCTATAGATGAATAACATGTGTCTATATATATATAACTGAAATAAACATCCAATTACATAAGTGACTATACAGATCATTCGCACACACCTCAATAAACAATTGCATGCATTCTAAAGTAGGACAAATGATCATCTAGTCATCTAATTCTTGTGATGCTCCCGCCATTGCTCTGTGGCTTGATCCCTCGTCTGGGGCAGGAAGAAGACACTTCCTCATGTCAACGATCCACCTGTACATCTCGTAGCTTGTGTACGCGTCCTTGGCCGCGTACTTGACATGTTGTTCATCCAGTCTCTCATGCCACACACTGTGCCAGGCGTTCTTGTCCTTCTTGGTCTCATTCTTCATCTTCATGTAGTAGGGGTCGATGATGGCTGAGGCGAGGTCAACCAGGGAGTCCAGCTTGTTTTTGTCGCTGCCCCAGACCTTGTAGTGGTGCTGGATGTTGACAAGATTCGAGCATTTCAAGCCCGAAACCTTGAGCGCTTTTAGATCATTGGTGGTGTCCATCGTAGCGAAACTGTAGTCGGAGCTGTTGATAAACCTGGAGAAACGCTCGCAAGGCCTTGTGGCAAGGTGGTAGTGGTAGACGAGGACGTCATGTCGCACGCACAACTAGGCGACGGCAACCTTCTGATCGTGCCCGGCACGACCGATGGTGTACTCGAGGTCGAAGCCGACCACTTGGTACTTGTCCTCGGCAAGGAACTGCACCATAGTTTGGATGGAGCTCTCCACCGAGACCGGATCGTTCGTGTACACCACCAAGAGGGCCTTCCCCCTCACGTGGGTGTCCACTATGTGATACATGGTGAATTGCCCGTTGTTGTCGTCGTAGGCCGCTGGGAGCGCCATAGGAGCCACAGGGATCGCCATTGGAACCGCTGGATGTCCTCTCTGTATGTGTCGTCGTGGGTGTGCTTATTGTGTCGTGTGACGCGAGAGATGAAGGTAAATGGCCGCAGGAAAAAATGGGGGCCGGACGGCCTTGATTCTCTGCGCGCTCGCATGGCAGTTTTTGCAGCGGGTAACTGCATTGTCTCGCCGCGCCCGGAGCAACCGCCTGCACACGAACATGCGTGATCGTGCACCAGCCCCAAACACTGGCAGCAAGCATGGAGGGACGAGGGCAGAGCACCTGGAGGGACGCGAGAGCAGAGCGCGCGCAGCAGGACGCGAGCAGAGCGCATCGCGGCCGCCTGAACCGCAAGTAACCACACGCATAGAGCAGTTGAACACGCAGGAAATGGTCGCCTACAAGCCGGACGATAGTTGCGTCGCTGCGTAGAGAGCGGCCGTGTGCTACTACCTCCGTCTAGTCTATAGTCCCCTTTATATTCTGTGTCATGCTTTGCCCTCAAATTTAACCAACAAAATGTTAATGCATGTTATAAAATTATATAATTGGAAACTATGTTCAAATCTGAATCCAACTATATAATCTTTGGCGACATGCATTAAGTATTTATTAGTTAAATCATACTTATAAACCAGGGCGGGGTATAGTAGGTAATTAAATCGCAAATGTTTTTATTAACCGTATGTGTACGTGGCCTTCGTCCTCCTCTCGCACGTCTTGTCACCCGCTGCATGAGACGGCTTACAACATAAGCTTGCATGCTGCTGGGTGTTCTTTTGGCCAAGCGGTGGCGTAATGAATCGTTGGTGAGCCCGTTCAGCAGAACCTCCAGGTTCCCCAGCAAGCTTCCCGCCCGACTTCGGTGAAATCCTCCAAAATCCCAATGCTTACCGACCTGCTATATAAACCCTCACGGCCGGCGAGTCATGCGTCGCATTTTCCCCTCCCTCCCTGTATCTTATCTCGTCTGCTTCTCCCACAATCGCCAATGGCACCGGTCCGTCGTAGTCGCTCCGCCACTCCGTCGTCATCAGAGGACAGCTCCAGCTGGGAGGCTACACCGCGGGGGCGGCGTAGTCCCTGTCGTAGTGTAGTGCGCGTGGCATCCCTGTTGGGTGTGCGCGGAACACACACCACACGCTCCGTCGCGGCTGCCTGTCGGCAGCTGTTGCCGGCCGCCGTTGCCGCCACACCACCATCGAAAGCCAGGGTCATCTCCCGCTCCGCCGCCGCGGCCCGAAGGCAAGAGGTGGCCGTCGTGACCGCCACCCCACTGCCGGCCACCGTGGCCATCGCCCGCTCCGCCACCGCAGCCCGAAGGCTGGAGGTGGTGGTCGTGGCCGCCACCCCATCGTCGGCCGCCGTGGCGGCTAACCTATCGTTGACCGTCGGGGTCATCACCCGCTCACCACGCCGCCGCCCGGCGGAGGCGAGTGGATGCCCACGTCGTCGGCGACCTTGCGTGCTACACCGAGTTCCTGCGGGAGGAGGAGGAGCGCCTCGTCGAGCATGCAAAGAGCCTTACTACCGCCTTGGCCACGGCACATGCCACCTCAGAGGCGAGGAATCAGGAGATCTACAAGGAGAACCACCGCTTCGAGAGGGGTCGTCTGGAAAGGCAGAGGGCGTTCGAGGTGAGCGTCGCTGAAGCTGCAGCAGCGGTAGGCACCGTATTGCAGTTGTCTAGCTCTTCGGTAGGCTCCTCCTGCTCTGCCTCTTACTGAGCGTGCTCGGCAGAGGAGAGGCAGCCGGAAGTAGTACATAGCCCCTCCGTAGTAGTAGTATTTAGGGGCTATTTTGTTCAGTTCATCTGACTATAGATGTGGTGGAACTGTACAACGTACTTAAAATTAGCTAGTATATATAGTTGAACTAGCTATTTCAGTACGTGGTTGGCAACAATTGGGGAAAAGTTTGGTCGGTTCAGCTGTCGAGTTGAACTGTTTGTATAAATTAAGAATGACTGCTTAATCTATGAATGAAACATATGCTTAATTACTGGATTTTAGTTGCAAAAATTAGATATTGCTAGTGATTTTTAGCTTCATATTTTGACAAATCGCAGTGTTACAAGGTTGACAAATGGCAATGTTACTAGATCAACAAATGCCAATCTTTCCAGTTTGACAAATGGCAACATACCCAATATGACAGATGCAAATCTTACCAAATTGTTTGTAAGTGGTTGCACACTGGTCATCCAAAAGAACCGCTTGCATTGAAGAGATGCACAAATCTTGCTCTCACTTTGCATACGTTGTTCTATCTAAAACGTTTGCGATCAAGAGCCGCAAAAATCCTGCTCGGCACATTTTCCCTTGGCTTCCTGGGGAAGCTCCTGGTTTGCATACGGGTGTTCTAACTAAAATGTTTGCAATGAGTGTTTTATATTTAAAAACCAGTGACGTTTTTTTCAAAAGAAAATCATTTGATAAATCTGTACATTAAGAGAGAAAAATGCAAGTTCGCTCAAACCATATCTTTCATTCAGTCATACTGCAAATTATATTCATATGATCGAGAAACAGTATTAAACAGAAGAAAAATCTATTTCTGGCGCCGGCGGAGGCGGCGTACCGCGCCGTCGTTGCCGTTGTCGTCCTCCGGGACACCGTTGTTGAAGTCTTCAATGCAGCACATAATGTTCTTCACTTGTAAATCAAACATCATGTCGTCCCGGGATCGACGGGCGGGGCGCGGGAGGACGGCAGCTGGCGGCGCTGAGAGGTAGCGTTCGATGGCGGCGTCCCATGCCAGTGAGGTGGGCGCGTGCACGGAGAGGAAGGATGGCGGCCATTGAAGTCAAAGGGCTCGCTTCCTAGTGAGCTTGCACAGCGTACAACTGGCACGCTTCCCGGTGAGCTTGCGCATTCGAGGACAGCTTGCACGCCTCTCGGTCAGCCTGGGCACCGGACTGCGCTCGCACGCCTCCCGTTCAGTCAAGGCCAAGCAGCTGTCCGCACGGCACCTCCTACAGCCATAACCAAGACACGTGGCGTCACGTGAATGGTTAATAGAACGCACACGGTTTGAATTATGCAAATGTTTGAGATATTAAAGTGGTAGTTATTTTTTGAAAATTCATTTGTTGGCTGTCATTATTCGAGTGCGCCTTCTCTCAAAATGGACACGAAAAATAACACAGCATGTCGATGCCATTCCATGATAGCATGCCAAGTTTCATGAATTTCAGACGAGTTTTGGATTTGCTAGAATTTAAAAATAACGTATCTCAATGTTTTGCCGGCAATCAACGGTGCTCTGGTGTTTGAAATTCATTCCCATTTCTTGCATGGGACCTAAGCATGCACCCAAGGACATATATTTGATTTTTGAACCAATTTATATGCATTGGAGCATGTGCATGTAGTTCAAATTTGAATTATGCACATAAATGCATTGAGAACTCAGTTAATGCATAAAAATGTCCAAACGAACCCCGAAAAATCACAAAAATTGACACAACACTCCTGTTGTTCTATGTTGACATGAGAAAAAATTTGAAAGCAATAAGAGGCAATGGATATCATTTCGTCCCCAAAGGTGGGATGTTCCCTACCGAAACCATCATGCTTGTTGTGAGAAGCTCTAGTTTGTGAGAAGCATATACCCAAACCTGTCCCAAATGGGACAAATTTTTTTACCATGGCATGTTGATGTCGCTCCATGATAGCATGCCAAGTTTCATGAATTTCAGACGAGTTTTGGATTTACTAGGATTTAAAAACCAGGCATCTCAATGTTTGCGGCCGAGTGATGGTGGCAGGGTGCTTGACATTCATTCTCATTTCTTGCATGGGACCTAATCATGCAACCAAGAACACATATTTGAATTTTCAACCAATTTATATGCATTAGAGCATGTGCATGTAGTTCAAATTTGAATTATGCACATGAATGCATTGAAAACTCAGTTAATGCATAAAAATGTCCAAACGAACCCTGAAAAATCACAAAAATTGACACAACACTCCTGTTGTTCTATGTTGACACGAGAAATTTTTTGAAAGCAATAAGAGGCAATGGATATCGTTTCGTCCCCAAATGTGGGATGTTCCCTATCGAAACCATCTTGCTTGTTGTGAGAAGCTCTGGTTTGTGAGAAGCATATACCCAAACCTGTCCCAAATGGGACAAAAAAATTACTACATTATGTTGATGCCGCTCCATGATAGCATGCCAAGTTCCATGAATTTCAGATGAGTTTTGGATTTAATAGAATTTAAAAATCAGGTATCTCAATGTTTGCGGTCGAGTGACGGTGGCAGGGTGTTTGACATTCATTCCCATTTCTTGGATGGGACCTAAGCATGCAACCAAGGACACAGATTTGAAATTTCAACCAATTTATATGCATTGGAGCATGTGCATGTAGTTCAAATTTGAATTATGCACATAAATGCATTGAAAACTCAATTAATGCATAAAAATGTCCAAGCGAACCCTGAAAAATCCCAAAAATTGACACAACTCTCCTGTTGTTCTATGTTGACACTAGGAAAAAATTGAAATCGAGAAGAGGCAATGGATATCGTTTCATCCAGAAAGGTGAAACATTCCCTACCGGAACCATCATGCTTGGTGTGAGAAACTCTGGTTTGTGAGAAGCATATCCCCAAACCTGCCCCAAATGGGACAAAAAATTATCACGACATGTTGATGCCGCTCCATGACAGCATGCCAAGTTTCATGAATTTCAGACGAGCTTTGGATTTACAAGAATTTAAAAACCAGGTATCTCAATGTTTGCGGTCGAGTGACCGTGGCAGGGTGTTTGACATTTCTTTTATGACACACATATAGTTGCATGTTCACTGCAGATAAAAGGTCTAGCAATTAAAACACCGTCCATTGCCACTGTGACCCCATTATGTAATTCAAATCAAGATGAAATATCAAGTAGATCGCACATAGTTTATTATCACCAACCGTGTGAGATGCAGCACAAAATATCCTGGAGTGCTGTTAGTGTATAGTACGCCTATGGCTTACGCGAGAAGGTGCGTCGGCTACAGTCCACAGCCGGCGTCTCAAGCACACTAGCTCGCTCCCCAAATATCATTTCACTGTTCAATCGTTGCCGGTGAAAGATGGGCACGTGGACCCGCGTCGTGAGGGCAACTTCGGTGGCCCACTCCGGCGAGAGCGTGGTCGCAGCCGCCATGCGCATGCTAACAAGGTGCATGAGCACGGCCGCAATCTGCGACAGGGCGGCCAAGGCAGCCCAAACGGTCGTTGTTGCTTCTCAGATGGCGGCAACAACATCTGCCTTGGGGATAGCAACTAGAGAGAGCGGCACCGCAGCTGTCCGTTCCGTAGCGGCGGCCTTAGCCCTAATGGAGGCCGCCCACGACCATGTTGAGGCCGCCCACGCCTAGCTCATGGCGGTCACCGCACAAATCGAACGAAGCTTCTCCGACAATGGTCGGCAACCCCCGGCCAAAGAGTTGGCAATCGTCGAGAGCGTTCGAGTAGGCGTCCGTTCCTCCGCCGCATACCTTGCAACGACGGAGCCCAGATCGCGGCCGCCCACGCCTAGTTCGTGGCGGCCTATTCCAAAGATATGGCGGACATAAATGGCGAGATGCTTGCCGAGTATGTTGTGATGGATGCCATGGAGCCCCTTCCCTAGGAGACCGTCGGGCGCGAGCTGGACATGGAGGCAGCGGTGGAGATCGACGAGCGCCAGACGTAGTACTAGTACTCTTTGTTTTGTTTAATTAAGAGTGCCGGTCTTTAATTTGTTAGAGTAATGTTTAGGTCAGCTAGCTCTGTCTAATTGTTGAACTTGCTCCATTCAGAAGTGTGAGTGTGCTGTAGTCTCCTTTGTGTACCCAAATAATGCAATGACGTGGATGACCACTGTAACCATGGAAATTTGAACCAAAATTTTTGACGTTCAAACTCATCACACAAGGGTTAAGCTATGAATCGTTTGTGATGTTCACATACTATACACAGTTCTGAATAAGGGACCTTTCTGATGACACTTTGCGCGCCAGTTTTTTCATTGAAGCGATTACCAATTTTTGGCTTCTGCAGAAATATCTACCCCCGCCCCCTCCCACTTACCAAAAGCCACATTTCCCATGTTTCCGCCTTCCTTTCCAAGTTGAAACCTTCACTCCTTACTTGCAGTGCCACCTCCTCACCGGGACCCTCCTTCACGCTGCTCGGCCTCGTCTATCCAGGCAGGTAATCCACACCCGACCCCCATCCTCCTCCTCCTTCCACATCCCACATGCCCCAACCACCGGCGCGAGCGCGACACCTTCCACCCAAATCACCGGCCCCTCCACCCAATAAGCACTGGCCTAAGCCATGGTGCACGCATTATAGCCAGGATCTCAAGGAGCATTTGGCAGCGGAGAAGCAAATCGCGGCCTCACGCGCGGATGAGGTCGCGATGGCTGCCATTCGTGCCGACCCCCAAATCTTGGAGGAGCACCTTGCCATTTGCTAGCTACGCCGGTTAAGCATGCTCGGTTTACCCGTTGCGTGTGCTGCTCCTACCTTTCCTTCACAAATTCTAGTGAATTGTGCTATCTAATTTTACCATGCAATCTGTTGCTCTAGTGTATATGTTCTATATGTAAATGCGGTGTGGTGCTCACTTATTAACTGTTTTGTTAATTAGTTGTCGTCTTTAGTTAACTGTTTGGTTCAATTCTGCAAATGTGATGTTCAATTCTTCAGGCTGCAATTTTGTATTGTCTTCCATGTGAGAAATAAATCGAATTTATCTTTACAAAATACATGAGAAACGAATACAATAGCTATATTTCCAATTTGTCAAGCATGCTTGGTTTGGTTATACATTGTGCAATGTGGTGCTCAGTTAATGTTTGGTTCATTTTGAAGAACGGCATGGCGCGCTCGGCAGATTTGGAGATGAATCTGCTAAGTGCGGCAACGCACCCTGTCAGACGCCTTACATCTTTAACTGTCTTGGGTACCTAAATCTTCTTGATAGCCTTGATCTTATCGGGGTTGGCTTCTATCCCGCGATGGGATACAAAGAACCCAAGTAGCTTGCCGGAGGGAACGCCAAACACACACTTCTCCGTGTTTAGCTTCAAGTTGATTTTGCATAGATTGACAAAAGTCTCTTGCAAATCCTGGATGAGGGTTGATCTGTCCTTGGTCTTGACCACAATATCATCCATGTAAGCCTCAATGTTTCTGTGCAACTGTGATTCAAAACCAATCTGGACTGCCCTTGCAAAAGTGGACCCGTCACTCTTCAACCCGAAAAGCATGCGCATGAAGCAGTATGTGCCACATGGGGTGATGAATGAGGTCTTCTCTTCGTCTTCCTTGGGCATAAAGATCTGATGATATCCAGAGTACGCATCCAGGAAAGAGAGCAAATCGTAACCTGAAGTGGAGTCCACAATCTAGTTGATGCACAACAGGGGAAATGGGTCCTTCGCGCAGGCCTGGTTGAGATCTGTGAAATCTATGCAAAGCCTCCACTTCCCGTTAGCCTTGCGTACGACCACTGGGTTTGCCAACCAAGTTGGATGCAACACTCCTCTGACCAAACCAGCTGCCTCAAGTTTCTTGATCTCTTTTGCAATGAATTGCTGTCGTTCCAAAGCTTTCTTTCGAACCTTCTGCTTGACGGGCCGGGCACGTGGGCAGACAGCAAGGTGGTGCTCGATTACCTCCCTGGGAACACCGGTGATATCAGATGGTTGCCAAGCAAACACATCTATATTCACCCATAGAAAGGCAACGAGCGCACTTTCCTATTTGTTATCAAGGGTGGCACTGATCGTAAAGGTACCATCAACGCCATCCAGCCCTGCCGGGACCTTTTTCCCATGAGGTGCAACAGCTTTGGATCTCTTGCTATTGAAACTCTCCGGCAAGTCATCAACAGGCGCAGCGCACACCAAAGAGGTACGCTTCCCGGGTTCCTTGCCAGTGTCCCTACTAGCTTTATTCTTTCCTTTGATTTCCTTGGTGAGAACCGTGGCTTCCGCGGCCTCTGCCGCTACAGTGTCCTGATACATCTTATCCACGCAAATAATTGCGTCCTTCTCGTCTGATGGAATGGAAATGAGTCCCACCGGCCTGGCATCTTCAAAGTGTTGTACGCATAGTGGGATGCCGCCATGAACTTTGCCAGAGCTGGGCGTCCAAGGATTCCATTGTATGGCAAGGGGAAGTCGACCACATCAAACACAACCTTCTCAGCTCGGTAGTTCAACTCTCCTCCGAACGTCACCCACAACATGATCTTTCCCTTAGGATGACTCCTACCAGGGTTGACTCCTTGAAACATGCCTGTGAGTTCCTCCTCTGCTATCTGAAGCTTGCTGATAACCTTTGGGGAAATGAGATTCAACCCGGCCCCACCATCAACCAACATCTTTGTGACTTTGAGGTTGCACATTGTTGGTGAAACCAACAACGGCAAGCATCCTACTGCGGTGGTGTGGTCTGGATGGTCCTCTTCGTCAAAGATGATGGGCGTGCGTGACCATTTGAGCGACTTTCGAGACTCTGCCACCGGCTCCACGACATTGACCTCACACGCCCACCGTTTAAGTTGGCGGTGAGAGGAGTACAGAGATGCACCCATGTCAATGCATAGGGCGTCAGTGGCCTTCTAGAATTCCTGCTCGCTCGTTTCCTATTCATCCCCTCCACCACTTTCATCATTGCAACTTTCCTTCCCTCAGCCCCTGGCGGGTTTTCCTTGGTTCCGAAGAGCCTTGCCAGGGTGATTTGCTTCATCGCCCCGGCCCTTCCCACCAGCGCCATTCTAACCTTTTTCCTTATCACGCTTCTCATATTCAGCCCTCTGCTTCTTGACGAGCTTCTTAACCTGATGGCATTCCTGTAGATCATGGCCCTTGGTCCGATGAATCTTGCAATACGGTCCATCACCTTTCCTAGCTTTCTTGGCAGCCGCAGCCTCCCTGCAGTCAGCGCACCCAGCAAATTCCTTGCCGGGAGCTTTAGCCTTAGCCTTCTTGCCGGTACTAGGCATGCCTAATCCCTCAACGGTCAACACTACCTTATCCTTGCGCTTTTTGTTGCGCTTCTTGTTCTTCTTCTTCTTCTGACTGGTGGTCTCATCGTCATCCTCTGAGTCGATGTCAACGCAATCTTCCTCTCCAGGGAGCTTCCTCCCCTCCTCCACCCGAGCACACTTATCCACCAAGGTGTAAAGCTCCTTCATAGTCTTGGGCAACTGAACGTTCATCTTGGAACGTATCCTTCGGTTGCGCACATTGGACTGGAAGGCAACTATTACAGCTGCCAGGTGGATGTCTGGAATATTTCCGTGGATTCGGCTGAATCTCTGCAAGTACTTCCGTAGAGACTCTCCTTCTTTCTGCTGGAGAAGCTGCAAATCGCTGGGCCGCTCTGGTTCTTGATGGCCGCCCGTAAAGGCGCCAATGAACTCGTGGCACAGGTCAGCCCAGGTCGAAATGGAGTTCTCTGACAGGTGCATCCGCCAAGACCTCACATTTGACTTGAGAGCCAAAGGGAAGTAGTTGGCAGACACCTTCTCATCTCTTCCCGCGGCAGCTTGAACAACAAAGGTGTAGATGCTCAAGAACTCTACCGGGTTCAGTCTCCCATTGTACTTCTCGGGTATCTCTGGCTTGAACGTGCGAGCGGACGGCCACGGACTTGCCGTAGCTCTTGGGTGAAGGCAGGGCACCCAACCTCGAAAGGTAGGAACCGCCATCTTCGAGCGTGGGCTCATCGATGTCGCGGCCGTCGCACCCATTGGGCTGGCGGTGGTTGTCGCGGCGTCGCTCGATGACGACGTGCGCCCCTTCCCTCTGCTTGTCCTCCGGGGCTCACCGTCGGCCTTGACGTGCTCGAGGGTCAGAAGAGGCCATCGAGACGTCACCGGGTTCTTGATTTCGTGGACCCCACATTGATTGCCGTGGTGGGGATTGCACCGTGGGTAGCCCTTCCCATATGGCGAGCAATGTGGGCCCCCGTCGCCGTCAGGGGAGGCCGCGGCAGGCCAGCTCGCTGTGAGCCCCCTGCCTCGGCAAAGCCAATCAGACTCTGAATGGTTGCTCTCCACTCATCCATCTGATCAGCTGCCGACGGGAACCTCAACAGCAGCTGGGCCCGTGCCATGGCCTCCATAGCGGTGCTTGGCATTGGTGATGATGATGTAGACCGCAACGTCACTCGGCTCCTGAAGGTGCCGGCGGTGGCTGCGCCGGGCTCCCGGCATCGGGAAGCAGTCGTTGGAATGGCGTGGTGACGAGGTGATGGTGCGCGCGGGCAACGACTCCGTTCAGAGCATTGGCTGGGCCAGTTTGCTTCGGGGGCGATGCATGTCCCGCGACCGCGCCTACGGTGGGGGTGGTTGTAGGATTGCGATTCGCCTCGGGGTGAGCATCACTGCCATGGACGTGCCCCTCGGCTAGACTGGGAGGGATAGAAGGAATAATCTCTCTACTCGTACCTCGCATAGCGTGGTCGCTGGGATGTTGTTGGTGTTGTCCTTCTCCGGTGTCTCCCGCTCCTGCTTCGGCCGCGGGGGAGGTGGTGACAACGCCGCCTGCGCTAACCACGTCCCCCGTAGCGCCCACTTCCTCATGCGCCTCCGCATACCGCGCGACACCAGCGGCCGTGGGCGGCGGAGTCTTTGAGGTGGAAGGGTGAGCTGCGACACTGGACTTCTTCTTGGGCGCCATAGTTGATGGAGCCGTTGAAGATGAAAATGGCGATGAAGATGACACATGATGTCACTTGAAGCTACGTCGGTATTTCCCCAAAGAGGAAGGGATGATGCAGCACAGCGGCGGTAGGTAATTCCCGCAGATATGAAATCAAGGTTATCGAACCAGTAGGAGAACCGAGCACCACAATGTAAACAACCCCTGCACACAAATAACAACACCTCGCAATCCGACGTGTTAAAGGGGTTGTCAATCCCATTCAGGTACGGCGCCTCAAACGGTGCATGGACGGGAGAAAGTTGTAATAGATTGATAGATAGATCGCAAATAAAATGAAGTGTAGAAATTATTTTTGTATTTTTGGTTTAATAGATCTAAATAAGAAGTGCAAATAAAATAGATCGCAAAGCAAATATATGAGAAAGAAGACCTAGGGGCCGTAGGTTTCACTAGTGGCTTCTCTCGAGAAAGATAGAAAACGGTGGGTAAACAAATTACTGTTGGGCAATTGATAGAACCTCAAATAATTATGACGATATCCAGGCAATGATCATTACATAGGCATCACGTCCAAGATTACTAGACCGACTCCTGCCTGCATCTACTACTATTACTCCACACATCAACCGCTATCCAGCATGCATCTAGTGTATTAAGTTCATGGTAAAATGGAGTGATGCAATAAGAACGATGACATGATGTATACAAGATCTATCTATGTAGAGATAGACCCCATCATTTTATCCTTAGTAGCAACGATACATACGTGTCGTTTCCCTTTCTGTCACTGGGATCAAACACCGTAAGATCGAACCCACTACCGGGCACCTCTTCCCATTGCAAGATAAATAGATCAAGTTGGCCAAACAAAACCCAAATATCGGAGAAGAAATACGAGGCTATTAGAGATCATGCATATAAGAGATCAAAGAAACTCAAATAACTTTCATGGATATAAAAAGATATGACTGATCATAAACTCAAAGTTCATCAGATCCCAACAAACACACGGCAAAAAGAGTTACATCATATGGATCTCCAAGAGACCATTGTATTGAGAATTCAGCGAGAGAGAGAAAGCCATCTAGCTACTAACTACGGACCCGAAGGTATACAAAGAACCACTCACGCATCATCAGAGAGGCACCAATGGAGGTGGTGAACCCCATCCGAGATGGTGTCAAGATTGGATCGGGTGGTTCTGGACTTTGCGACGGTTGGATGAATATTTCATCGACTCCCCTAGGGTTTCTGGAATATTGGGGTATTTATAGAGCAAAGAGGCGGTCCGGGGGGCACCCGAGGTGGGTACAACCCACCAGGGCGCGCCTGGGCCTCCCGGCATGCCCTGGTGGGTTGTCCCCTCCTCGGGACTCCCCCCAGGTGCAAGCAGGGCACAATATCTTCCTTCTGGTCCATATAAAATCTCTGCGAAGTTTCATGGCATTTAGACTCCATTTGGTATTGATTTCCTGCGATGTAAAAAAATATGGAAAAACAGCAACTGGCACTTGGCACTATGTCAATAGGTTAGTACCAAAAAATGATATAAAATGATTATAAAACATCCAAGATTGATAATAAAACAACATGGAACAATAAAAAATTATAGATACGTTGGAGACGTATCATCATCCCCAAGCTTAAGTCCTGCTCGTCCTCGAGTAGGTAAGTGATAAAAACAATTTTTTTGATGTGGAGTGCTGTTTATAATGTCATATCATATTCTTTTCTTTGTAGCATGGACATTTGGACTTTTATGTGATTCAAAGCAATAGTCTAGTTTTGACATAATAATTTAGATACTCAAATATATCAACAAGCAACCATGTCTTTCGAAATATCAATACTAAGCGAAAAAAATTAGAGATAAAAACATTTTGGGAGGTGTATCCATCCCACCAACAAAAACGACTTAGAGTTCTGAACACTTTCCATGCTAGATATGCCATAGGCGGTTCCCAAACAGAAAATAAAGTTTATTCCTTTTTCCACCATTCTTTCACTTTCCATGGCTAACCGTATCCACGGGTGCCCTCCATACCAACACTTTCAAGGAATTTATTATTTGACAACATAAAGTAAATTCATTTTTGTATTTCGGGACAGGGTATCCCCAAAACCTTTGCCTTACTCTCGTGCAATGACAAGTGAATAAACACTTATCGTGAGAATAGCACATCCAGCATGGAAAATATTAGCCACCCATTACCATTCCGCGAGCGAAACAAACACACAAAAGAGAAGTTTATTTTGAAAATTAGAGATGGCACATGCAAATTTGCTTAGAACCGCAGAAGAATACCGCATATAGGTAGATATAGTGTACTCATGTGGCAAAATTGGTTTAAAAGATTTTGGATGCACAAGTAGAGGTCATACTTGGTGCAAAATGAAGGCTAGCAAAAGATTGAGAAGCGACCAACCAAGAAACGAATAATCTCATAAGCAAGCATTGAGCATAATAACACTGAATAATGCATCATAAGTAGGATATAATTTCATTGCATGACTATTGACTTTCGTACTTTCATAGGGAATCACAAACCTTAACACCAATATTCTTACTAAAGCATAATTACTCATCAACATAAATCACATATCACGTCATCATATCTCAAAACTATTACTAAAAATCAATTTTATTTTGTTCAATGATCTTCATGAATTTTTTTACTTATCCTTCTTGGATATCTATCACCTTGGGACTAATTTTCATGTGTTGCTTTTCATAAGCTCAAACAAATGTAAATGAAGATCATGAGCATATTTTTTCTTTTCTTTCTCTCTAATAATTTAAGTGAAGAAAGAGAGAATTTATTCAAAATGTACTAACTCTCAAATAAATCTAGGTGAAGCAAGAGAGCATTTCTTCAAAAATACTAAGCACACCGTGCTCAAAAAGATATAAGTGAAGCACTAGAGCAAGTCCTAGCTCATAAAAGATTTAAGTGAAGCACAGAGAGCAATTCTAACAAGTCATGGCATAATTTTGGCTCTCCCAAATCAGTGTGTCCAGCAAGGATTGATGACTTAAAACACAAAATAAAACAAGCAAAGATTCATATCATACAAGACGCTCCAAGCAAAACACATATCATGTGACGAATAAAAATATAGCTTCGAGAAAAATACCGATAGTTGTTAGAAGAAAGAGGGGATGCCACTCGGGGGCATCCCCAAGCTTAGTTGGTTGCTCATTCTTGGATAATAGCTTGGGATGACGGGGCATACCCAAGCTTAGGCTCTTATATCCTTCTTTCCTCCATCGTAAGATAACCCAAAACTTGAAAACTTCAATCACACAAAACTCAACAAAACTTTCTTGAGATCCGTTAGTATAAGAAAGCAAACAACTACTATAAGTGCTGTATCAAACCAATTCATGTTTTGTTTTTCTATTATATCTACTACATTCCAACTTTTCTATGGCAAAAACTCATCAAAGAAAACCATAGAGCCATCAATATAAGCACACAACACAAAGAAAACAGAATCTGTCAAAACAGAACAGTATGTAGCAATCTGACTTTTGCGAATACTTCTGGATCTCCAAAAATTCTACAAAATTAGGACGACCAGGGTAATTTGTATATTAATCTTCTACAAAAATAATCAGGGAAAAAGCAATTTTCTGTGATTTATGAAAATTATTTTCGTGAGCGCAAAGCTTCTGTCTTTTTCAGCAAGATCAAACGACTATCACCCAAGAAGATCCTAAAGGCTTTACTTGGCACAAAGACTAACTAAAACACACAAAAACACAATCATAACAGTAGCATATGCTAACACACAAGAACAGAAAGCAAAAAGCAAAAATAAATTTTATTCATTGGGTTTCCTCCCAACAAGCGCTATAGTTTTACGCCCTTAGCTAGGCATAATATTTCAACGATGCTCACACAACATATAATAATCAAAACACAAATAGAGCATCATGAAACATGTTACAAACACATTTAAGTCTAACATACTTCCTATGCATAGGAATTTTATAGTAAAACAAATTATCAAGACAAGAAACATTTAGCATATGCAAAGGAGAGGAATAAAACATTGACAATCTCAACACAACGAGAGGAAATTTAATAACATGAAATTTCTACAATCATATTTTCCTCTCATCATAATTATATGTAGGATCATAATCAAATTAAATAATATAACTATCATATAAAATTTTCTCTTTATGATCCACATGCATAAAAGTTTTATGATCTTCAAAGATGGTGGGGTTAACATCAACTAAAGTCATGACCTCTCCAAACCCACTTTCATCAAATTTTTTAAGATTGAACACTCTCCAAATATGTGGGATTATATTTACCTAAAGTTGACACTCTTCCAAACCCACCTTCAAAATTATTGCAAATAACGTAGTCATCATGAGGCTTAAATAAATTTTCAAGATCATAAAAAGAATCACCCCAGTCATGATCATTGCAATAAGTAATGGACATAGCAAAATTAGCATCCCCAAGCTTGGGGCTTTGCATATTATTAGCAAAATTGACATTAATAGAATTTATAGTAAAATCATTGCAATCATGCTTTTCATTCAAGGAGCTATCATGAGTCACTTCATAAATTTCTTCATCACAATTTTCAAATTCACGAGTCTCAAGCAAAACTTCATAAAGATAATCTAGTGCACTCAACGCACTAGCAATTGGTTCATCATGATTGGATCTTTTAAAAATATTGGCAAGTGGATGGGGATCCATATCAATAAATTTTTAGCAAGCAAAGATGCAAGCAAATAGAAGGCACATGGCAACACAAGCAAACATGAGATCTGAAGATAAAAATGCAAACGAAAAAGAGGGCGAATAAAACGGCAAATTTTTGTGAAGTGGGGGAGAGGAAAACGAGAGGCAAATGGAAAAAAAATGTAAATTGCGAGGAGATGAGATTTGTGATTTGCAACCTGGTATGTGTTGAAGATCCTCCCCGGCAACGGCGCCAGAAATGGCATGTTGACGGGAGGCTATCTTGACTTGATTCTCCCCGGCAACGGCGCCAGAAATTCCTTTTTATGTTGCTTGAAGCTACGTCGGTATTTCCCCAAAGAGGAAGGGATGATGCAGCACAACAGCGGTAGGTATTTCCCTCAGTTATGAAACCAAGGTTATTGAACCAGTAGGAGAACCAAGCAACACAACATAAACAACCCTTGCACACAAATAACAACACCTCGCAACTCGACGTGTTAAAGGGGTTGTCAATCCCTTTCGGGTACGACGCCTCAAACGGTGCATGGACGGGAGAAAGTTGTAATAGATTGATAGATAGATCACAAACAAAATAAAATGCAGCAAGGTATTTTTGTATTTTTGGTTTAATAGATCTGAATAAAAAGTGCAAATAAAATATATCGCAAAGCAAATATATGAGAAAGAAGACCCCGGGGCCATAGGTTTCACTAGTGGCTTCTCTCGAGAAAGATAAACGGTGGGTAAACAAATTACAGTTGGGCAATTGATAGAACCTCAAATAATTATGACGATATATAGGCAATGATCATTACATAGGCATCACGTCCAAGATTAGTAGACCGACTCCTGCCTGCATCTACTACTATTACTCCACACATCGACCGCTATCCAACATGCATCTAGTGTATTAAGTTCATGGAAAAATGGAGTAATGCAATAAGAACGATGACATGATGTAGACAAGATCTATCTATGTAGAGATAGACCCCATCGTTTTATCCTTAGTAGCAATGATACATACGTGTCATTTCCCTTTCTGTCACAGGGATCAAACACCGTAAGATCGAACCCACTACCGGGCACCTCTTCCCATTGCAAGATAAATAGATCAAGTTGGCCAAACAAAACCCAAATATCGGAGAAGAAATACGAGGCTATAAGAGATCATGCATATAAGAGATCAAAGAAACTCAAATAAGTTTCATGGATATAAAAAGATATGACTGATCATAAACTCAAAGTTCATCGATCCCAACAAACACACATAAAAAGAGTTACATCATATGGATCTCCAAGAGACCATTGTATTGAGAATTCAGCGAGAGAGAGAGAGAGAGAGAGAGAGAGAGAGAGAGAGAGAGAGAGAGAGAGAGAGAGAGAGAAAGCCATCTAGCTACTAACTACAGACCTGAAGGTCTACAAAGAACTACTCACGCATCATCGGAGAGGCACCAATGGAGGTGGTGAACCCCATCCGAGATGGTGTATAGATTGGATCTGGTGGTTCTAGACTCTGCGGCGGCTGGATGAATATTTCGTCGACTCCCCTAGGGTTTCTGGAATATTGGGGTATTTATAGAGCAAAAAGGCGGTCCGGGGGGCACCCGAGGTGGGCACAACCCACCAGGGCGCGCCTTGGTGGGTTGTCCCCTCCTCGGGACTCCCCCAGGTACAACTAGGGCCCAATATCTTCCTTCTAGTCCATAAAAAATCTCCATGAAGTTTCGTGGCATTTGGACTCCGTTTGATATTGATTTCCTGCGATGTAAAACTTGGCACTATGTCAATAGGTTAGTATCAAAAAATAATATAAAATGACTATAAAATGATTATAAAACATCCAAGATTGATAATAAAACAGCATGGAACAATAAAAAATTATAGATACGTTGGAGACGTATCAACGCGCTGCTTACGCTCTCGGGTTCGCGCAAGTGACCCCCTTACCTGGCGCGCCAAAGATGTCATGGGAAACCACGGCCACCTATGGGACCAAGAGCCCCTTTTGGTTTGGCGTGGGGATGGGCACGTTGCACAAAGAGCAGAGAAGCGCAACGCAGCACGACAGGGATCACACGGGGAGCTTTTACCCAGGTTCGGGCCGCTGTGAGGCGTAAGACCCTAATCCTGCTTTGGTGGATTGATGGTGGAAAATGGTGGAAGAAATGCAGCGTTCTTGCCTGGTAGGGTTGCCTCGGGGCGAGAGCGGCTACACGCGTATGAATGTGTGGGGGTCTGAATCCTTGCTTCGGTTGCCATGGGCCTCCTTTTATAGATTAAAGGGGTCACCACAGTGGAAAATTAGTCTTTACATGCTGATTAGATAGCAAACAGTGCTATCATACCTAACTCTGCAGGCTGACAGAGCGCATTAAATACACCGCTCAATGTCACATCACAGCTCGCCCGGCAGGCCCTGCCAGGCTGCTTTGCCAGCTTCGCGCCTCCTCACTTGACACGTCTTAGGACGGGTGTCTCTTGGAGGTATCTCTATAGGAAATGGCTGTCATGTGGCCAATAGCAGCCACCTAGTCACTTAGGAGCTTGACACCGCACTGATCGACGACGTGCATCGTTGTGAGGTGGTGCGGTGGAGTGGTTTGCCTTCGTAAGCCCTGGTGAGCCTGCCAGGATGATCTGAAAGCTTGCTTCCGGGGCAAACCCCATCTTGCCAGGCCCGCCCGCCCGGCAAGGGAGGTTCTTCCCTTAGTGGTATCTTGTCTCTTTGGCCAGTCTTGGCCTTGGTGTTGTAATATTGATCTTGCACCTGTGCACAGTCTGGGCAACGGACCCAGGGTTTGTTGCACCGACAATGAGTGCAATGCTTTGTGTGATTTGGGTGCTAGCGTTTCCACTATTCCGAAAACTTTATGTGATGTGCTAGCTTTCCGTGAATTTGCTGATTGTTCTTTGAATTTACATCTAGCGGATTCCACTATTAAGAAACCTATGGGAAGAAATAATGATGTTCTTATTGTTGCAAATAGGAATTGTGCGCCCGCAGATTTTATTGTGCTTGATATAGATTGCAATCCTACATGTCCTATTATTCTTGGTAGACCTTTCCTTAGAACAATTGGTGCAATTATTGATATGAAGGAAGGAAACAATAGATTTCAATTTCCATTAAGGACGGGCACGGAACACTTTCCAAGAAAGAAAATTAAGTTGCCATATGAATCTATTATGAGGGCTACTTATGGATTGCAAACCAAAGATGACAATACCTTGATCTATGTTTTATGCCTAGCTAGGGGCGTTAAACAATAGCGCTTGTTGGGAGGCAACCCAATTTTAATTATTTTTTTTGTTTTTTGTTTTTGTTTTTCAATAAATACACATTATTACCTCTGTAGTAATTGCGTTTTGATGTTTTAATTAGTGTTTGAGCCAAGCAAGACCTTTGGGATGGTACGGTGATAGTTGATTTGATCTTGCTGAAAAACAAAAACTTTTGCGCTCATTGCCAGAATTTAAAAATAACACAGAAACTTGCTTTTGATCTGAATGTTTTACACAAGATTGATATACAAGGTTGTCCTAATTTTTCAGAATTTTTGGAGTTACAGAAGTATTCAAGAGTTGCAGATTACTACAGATTGTTCTGTTTTTGACAGATTCTGTTTTCTATGT
This sequence comes from Aegilops longissima, assembly GCA_021605205.1. NCBI lineage: Eukaryota > Viridiplantae > Streptophyta > Magnoliopsida > Poales > Poaceae > Aegilops > Aegilops longissima. Next base: position 290,382,593 of record CM038676.1, read on the forward strand.
GTTGTTTGCTTATTTTGATGAATCTATGGGTAGTATCGGGGGGTATGAACCGTGGAGAAGTTGGAATATAGTAGATATAACACCAATATAAATTAAGAATGAGTTCACAACAGTACCAAAAGTGGTGATTTATTTTATTATACTAACGGATCTTATGAGTTTTCTGTTGAGTTTTGTGTTGTGAAGTTTTCAAGTTTTGGGTAAAGATTTGATGGACAACGGAATAAGGAGTGGCAAGAGCCTAAGCTTGGGGATGCCCAAGGCACCCCAAGGTAATATTCAAGGACAACCAAGCATCTAAGCTTGGGGATGCCCCGAATGGCATCCCCTCTTTTGTCTTCAATCCATCGGTAAATTTACTTGAGGCTATATTTTTATTCACCACATGATATGTATTTTACTTGGAGCATCTTGTATGATATGAGTCTTTGAATTTTAGTTTTCCACAATCTTCCTTGCTATACACACCTTTTGAGAGGGACACGCATTAATCGTGAATTTGTTATAATACTCTATGTGATTCACTTATATCTTTTGAGATAAGCATGTTGCTCTAGTGCTTCACTTATATCTTTTTAGACCACGATGGTGGCTTTATTTTATAGAAGTTGTTGAACTATCATGCATCACTTTTATTATTTTGAGAGTCTTAAACAACATGGTAATTTGCTTAGGTTATGAATTTAGTCCTAATATGATGGGCATCCAAGAGGGATATAATAAAAACTTTCATATAAAGAGCATTGAATACTATGAGAAGTTTGATTCCTTATGGTTGTTTTGAGATATAAAGATGGTGATATTAGAGTCATGCTAGTGAGTAATTGCGAATTGGTAGAAATACTTGTGTTAAAGTTTGTGATTCCCATAGCATGCACGTATGGTGAACCGTTATGTGATGAAGTTGGAGCATGATTTATTTATTGATTGTCTTCCTTATGAGTGGCGGTCGGGGACGAGCGATGGTCTTTTCCTACCAATCTATCCCCCTAGGAGCATTAGTGTAGTACTTTGTTTCAATAGCTAATAGACTTCTGCAATAAGTATGTGAGTTCTTTATGACTAATGTTGAGTCCATGGATTATACACACTCTCACCCTTCCACCATTGCTAGCCTCTCTAGTACCGCGCAACTTTCGCCGGTGCACTACACCCACCATATACCCTTCCTCAGAATAGCCACCATACCTACCTATTATGGCATTTCCATAGCCATTCCGAGATATATTGCCATGCAACTTCCACCGTTCCATTTTATTATGACACGCTCCATCATTGTCATATTGCTTTGCATGATCGTAATATATCTAGCTTGATGTTTTCATGGCTTGTCCATTTTTTTATGTCATTGCTATGCTAGATCTTTGCACATCCCGGTACACCGCTGGAGGCATTCATATAGAGTCATATTTTGTTCTAAGTATCGAGTTGTAATTCTTGAGTTGTAAGTAAATAGAAGTGTGATGATCATCATTATTAGAGCATTGTCCCACGTGAGGAAAGGATGATGGAAGCTATGATTCCCTCACAAGTTGGGATGAGTCTCCGGACTTTACAAAAAACAAAAGAGGCCAAAGAAGCGCAAATAAAAAAATGAGAGAAAAGAGAGAAGGGACAATGTTACTATCCTTTTTCCACACTTGTGCTTCAAAGTAGCACCATGATCTTCATGATAGAGAGTCTCCTATTTTGTCACTTTCATATACTAGTGGGAATTTTTCATTATAGAACTTGGCTTGTATATTCCAATGACGGGCTTCCTCAAATTGCCCTAGGTCTTCGTGAGCAAGCAAGTTGGATGCACACCCACTTAGTTTCTTTTTGAGCTTTCATACACTTATAGCTCTAGTGCATTCGTTGCATGGAAATCCGTACTCACTTGCATCGATATCAATTGATGGGCATCTCCATAGCCTTTAATTTGCCTAGTTGATGTGAGACTTTCTCCTTCTTTTTTGTCTTCTCCACAACCACCATATCCTATTCCACCCATAGTGCTATATCCATGGCTCACACTCATGTATTGCTTGAAAGTTGAAAAAGTTTGAGAACACCAAAAGTATGAAACGATTGCTTGGCTTGTTATCGGGGGTGTGCATGATGAAATACTTTGTGTGATGAAGATGGAGCATAGCCAGACTATATGATTTTGTAGGGATAACTTTCTTTGGCCATGTTATTTTGAGAATACATGATTGCTTTATTAGTATGCTTGAAGTATTATTGTTATTATGTCAATATTAAGCTTTTGTTTTGAACCTTATGGATCTGAATATTCATGCCACAATAAATAAGATTACACTGATAAATATGTTAGGTAGCATTCCACATCAAAAATTCTGTTTTTATCGTTTACCTACTCGAGGACGAGTAGGAATTAAGCTTGGGGATGCTTGATACGTGTCCAACGTATCTATAATTTTTATTGTTCCATGCTATTGTATTAACTGTTTTGGATGTTTTATATGCATTAATATGCTATTTTATATTATTTTTGGGACTAACCTATTAACCTAGAGCCCAGTGCCTGTTTCTGTTTTCCCCTTGTTTTTGAGTTTTATAGAAAAGGAATATCAAATGGAGTCCAAATAGAATAAAACTTTTGCAATGATTTTTCTTGGACCAGAAGACATCTGGAGGACTTGGAGAGGGGGCAAGAAAGTTCCCGAGGAGGCCACAAGCCTGCTAGGCGCGCCCCAGGGGGGCACCCTGAGGGCTTGTGGGCCCCTCGGGAGTCCTCCAACCCTAATCTTTGCACTATAAATTCCCAAATATTCCCAAACCATCAGAGGCATCCACCAAAATACTTTTCCGCCGCCGCAAGCCTCTGTTCTCGTGTGATCCCATCTTGGGGCCTTTTCTGGCACCTTGCCGGAGGGGGATTCGATCATGGAGGGCCTCTACATCAACCTTGCTGCCCCTTCCAATGATACGTGGGTAGTTTACCACAGACCTACGGGTCCATAGCTAGTAGCTAGATGTCTTATTCTCTCTCTTTGATCTTCAATACAATGTTCTCCACGATGTTCTTGGAGATCTATTCGATGTAATATTGCGGTCCGTTTGTTGAGATTCGATGAATTGTGGATTTATGATCAAATTATCTATGAATATTATTTGAGTCTTCTCTGAACTCTTTTATCCATGATTAAATATCTTTGTATTTCTCTTCGAACTATCGGTTTGGTTTTGCTAACTAGATTGGTTTTTCTTGCAATGGGAGAGGTGCTTAGTTTTGGGTTCAATCTTGCGGTATCCTCACCCAGTGACAGTAGGGGTAGCGAGGAACGTATTGTATTGTTGCCATCAAGGATAAAAAGACGGGGTTTATATCATATTGCTTGAGTTTATCCCTCTACATCATGTCATCTTACTTAAGGCGTTACTCCGTTCTTATGAACTTAATACTCTAGATGCATGCTGGATAGCAGCCGATGTGTGGAGTAATAGTAGTAGATGCGGAATCGTTTCGGTCTACTTGACACAGACGTGATGCCTATATTCATGATCATTGCCTTAGACATCGCCATAACTTTGCGCTTTTCTATCAATAGCTCAATAGTAATTTGTTTACCCACGGTATGCTATCTTCAAGAGAGAAGCCTCTAGTGAAACCTATGGCCCCCGGGTCTATTTTCCATCATATATTTTCAGATCTATAAACCAAAAAACCCAAAAATACCTTTCTGCAATTTATTTATATTTACTTTAGTTTGCCTTTTATTTATATTTTATACCTATCTCTATTAGATCTCACTCTTTTCCGAGTGAAGGGATTGACAACCCCTTTTTCGCGTTGAGTGCAAGTGTTTGTTAGTTTGTGCAGGTGCATAGATTGGAGACTTGCTTGTGCATCCTACTGGACTGATACCTTGGTTCTTAACTGAGTGAAATACTAATCTCTACTTTGCTGCATCATCCTTTCTTCTTCAAGGGAAAAATCAACGCAAGCTCAAGAAGTAGCAATGACAAAGATAGGAGAAGTAGTAAACTTAGGTTCGTATTTCATTCTCTCTATCATAGCTTTTCTTCTAGCGTACTCAGTAATTTCTTAACATCATCTCTATCATTACAAGCAAGATATTCTCTAGCTATATCTCTGTTGGAAATATGCCCTAGAGGGAATAATAAAGTGGTTATTATTAGAGTTCCTTAATCATGATAAAGGTTTATTATTCATGCTATAATTGAATTGACCGAAAACTTAAATACATGTGTGGATACATAAACAAATTGTCGGGGTAAAACCACGGCCACCTATGGGACCAGGAGGTCCCTTGCTGGTTCGGCAGGGGGGCAACGCGGTGCACAAAGAGCAGAAGGGCGTGGGGAAGCCGTGAGGCGTAAAACCCTACTCTTGCTTTCTTGGATTGATGGTGGAAAAGGTGGTGGCGAGCACAGTACACTTGCCCGGCAGGGGTTGCCTTGGGGAAGTAGTGACTACGCGCGTATGGGGTGTGAGTTATCCAATCCTCTAACCCTTTGTACGGTTGCCATGGGCCTCCTTTTATAGATCAAGGGGTCACCACAATGGCAAAGTAGTCATTATGCATTGATATGATAGCAAACAGTGCTATCATACCTAACTCTGCGGGATGACGGGGCGCATTAAATGCACCGCTTAGTGTCACATCACTGGTTGCCCGGCAAGGCTTGCCGGGCTATCTTGCCAGCTCCGCGCCTGTTCTCTTGACACATAGCACGACGGGTGTCATCTGCGGGTTTCTTCTATAAGGAGAGGCAGCCATGTGGCGAATGACTGCCACTTAGTAACTTTGCGGCTTGACACCGCACTGATTGACGGCGTGGGTCATGGCTGAGTGGGTGGTGAGGTGTTTTTGCCTCCGTGAGCCCCGGCAGGCCCTACCGGGGTGCCTCGGTTATCTGCTTCTAGGGGTGGCCTCGCCCCTAGCCGGGCTCGCCTGCCCGGCAAGGGAGGCCTTTCTCTTGGCGATATCCTGCTTCTCTGGCTCAAGCTTGGTCACTCTAATCTGCATGCTGATCCTTTGAATCTCTTGATTTGCTGAACATCTTGACTTAATCTTGGCTTGTCCTTGCACGAGTCAGGGGAAAATGCATACCCCTGTATATTTTCCCCGACACAAATACCAAGTCCCTAGTAAGCCTCTACTAGACTAGCTCGTTAATCAAAAGAAGTTAAGGTTTCCTGACCATAGACATGAGTTGTCATTTGATAAATGGATCATGTCATAGGAGAATGATGTGATGGACAAGACCCATCCGGTAGCATAGCATATGATTGTTCAGTTTATTGCTACTGCTTTCTTAATGTCAAATACATGTTCCTTCGACCATGAGATCATGCAACTCACGGATACCATAGGAATACACCTTGTGTGCTATCAAACGTCACTTCGTAACTGGGTGATCATAAAGGTGGTCTACAGGTATCTCCAAAGGTGTATGTTGAGTTGGCGTGAACCGAGATTGGGGTTTGTCACTCCGAATAACGGAAAGGTATCTCTGGGCCCTCTTAGTAATACAACATCACTAGAAGCTTGCAAACAAAGTGACTAAGGAGTTAGTTACAAGATAATGTATTACAGAACGAGTAAAGAGACTTGCCGATAATGAGGTTGAACTAGGTATGGAGATACCGACGATCGGATCTCGGGCAAGTAACATACCAACGGATAAAGGGAACTACGTATTGTCATAAAGGTTAAACCGATAAAGATCTTCGTAGAATATGTAGGAACCAATATGGGCATCCAGGTCCCGCTATTGGTTATTGACCGGAGAAGCGTCTCGGTCATGTCTACATCATTCTCAAACCCGTAGTGTCCGCACTCATAACGTTCATTGACGATATAGTATTATATGAGTTATGTATGTTCGTGACCGAATGTTGTTCAGAGTCCCGAATGAGATCACAAACATGACGAGGAGCTCCGAAATGGTCCGGAGGTAAAGATTGATATATAGGATGATATGGTTGAGCCAAGGGGTAAAGCCCGCTGATGTCTACTACACAACTTGTTCTGGTATACTCGTGTTAGGCCTCCAAGCGCAGAGTTTTGTAGGACAGTAGCAAATTTCCCTCAAGTGGATGACCTAAGGTTTATCAATCCATGGGAGCTGTAGAATGAAGATGGTCTCTCTCAAACAACCCTGCAACCAAAAAATAAAAAGTATCTTGTGTCCCCAACACACCAAATACAATGGTAAATTGTATAGGTGCACTAGTTCGGCGAAGAGACGGTGATACAAGTGTAGTAATGATAGTAGATATTGATTTTTGTAATAGGAACAATAAAAATAGCAAGGTAGCAAGTAACAAAAGTGAGCACAAATGGTATTTCAATGCTTGAAAATGAGGCCTAGGGTCCGTACTTTCGCTAGTGCAATCTCTCAACAATGCTAATATAATTGGATCATATAACCATCCCTCAACGTGCGATGAATAAATCACTTCAAAGTTCTTATCTAGCAGAGAACATAGAAGAAATTATTTGTAGGGTACGAAATCACCTCAAAGTTATCCTTTCCGATCGATCAATCCAAGAGTTCGTACTAAAATAACACCAAGTTATCCTTTCCGATCGTTCTATCTAAGAGTTCGTACTAAAATAACACCAAATGATACACATCAACCAACTCTAATGTCACCTAGATACTCCAATGTCACCACGAGTATTCGTGGGTTGATTATACGATATGCATCAAATAGTTTCAGATTCATAATACTCAATCCAACACAAAGAACTTCAAAGAGTGCCCCAAGATTTCGACCGGAGAAACAAGGATGAAAACATGCATCAACCCCTATGCATAGATTACCCCAATGTCACCTTGGGAATCCGTGAGTTGATTGCCAAAACATATATCAAGTGAATCAATATGATACCCCATTGTCACCATGGGTATTCGTAGCAAGACACACATCAAGTGCTCTCAAATCCATAAAAGTATTCAATCCAATTACAATGAAATCTCAAAGGAAAACTCAATTCAGCACAACAAGATAGAGAGGGAAAACACCATACGATCCAACTATATTAACAAAGCTCGCGATACATCAAGATCGTGCCAAATCAAGAACACGAGAGAGAGAGAGAGAGAGAGAGAGAGAGAGAGAGAGAGAGATTAAACACATAGCTACTGGTGCAAATCCCCAGCCCGGAGGGTGGACTACTCCCTCCTCATCATGGTGGCCCCCAGGATGATGAAGATGGCCACTCGTGATGATTTTCCCCTCCGGAAGGGTGCCGAAACAGGGTCCAGATTGGTTTTTTGTGGCTATAGAGGCTTGCGGCGGCAGAACTTCTGATCTAGGGTTATTTCTGGGGGTTTCTGTATTTATAGGATTTTTTGGCATCAGTTTCACGTGAAGATGGGCCACAAGGGGCCCACAGGACACCAGGGCGCGCTAGAGGGGGCCGGCGTGCCCTGGTGGGTTGTGGCCACTTCGTGGCTCTTCTGGCCCTCCCATGAAGCTTCTAGTGGCTCTTTTGTTCCAAAAAAATTGTCAACAAGTTTTGTCGCATTTGGAGAACTTTTATTTCTGCACTGTCGGCGTTCTGGGAACGGGGGTCCCCAGACTTGCTTGCCTGCGGCCTCCGGCGTGGCTCAAAGGAGGCCCAGGACAGCCCATCTTCATCAACGCAGCTCAAGACCCTCACGAGGGGCCAAGCCTCGCGGGGCGGACGACAAGGAGCTTCCTCAGGCATGGCCTCGTCAGGCTGGCTCATGAGGAGGCGGAGAGTTCAAGGCGGGTACCTCGCGAGGTGCCCATGGCGCCAAGCCATGACGACCAAGGGCCCCATCGGGGCGCCAGCCCGCGCGAGTCCCTCCTTTCCTCTTTGGTGCAAAGGAGCAAGCGCAGCGAGAGCATCAAGCAAAGGCATCCATTTCGTGCAACAAGACCAAGACCAGCCCAACGGCCGGAAGGGAGTCATTGTGGAGCAGGCGAGCGTCATCACGGTGCCTTTGGCGGCGAGGACCAACTTTAGTCAGGATAAGTGTACCCGCTGTTCCCCTTCAAAATGGCCAATTGTTGGCGCCCTTCCCGCTCAATATTTGGGAGGAGGCCTAGGGCCTTCGCCTATAAATAGGAGTAGCCACCCCCAGAGGCGGGGGATCCGAGATCGAATCCTCATCAAGGAACCAGTAGCTAGAGCGATCGAACCCCATCTAGCAGTTCATCGCTTTTGCCAAGAAGCAGACCCTCATGAGGCTGTTCTTCCTTGTATTGTTCTCACCAGCCCAAGGGCTATCTACCACACCACACACCGGAGTAGGGTATTACACCACAATGGTGGCCTCGAACGATATAAATCTCGTGTCTCTTGTGCTGTTCCGTTTAGTAGTTTAGGTCCCAGCGATTCGGTGAGGTGCGAGACGGTGGAGGTTGAATCTCGCGCGCACCCGGTGTTCGAACCTCAAGGGTCTGCCGGAACCCGAAATCCGACATTTGGCGCGCCAGGTAGGGGTGCGCCGGAATCCACCTTCTGCCGCCTCGTGTTCCGTCGCATCGTCATCGCCATGTCCGGCGACCAAGCGGGCAACCCAGATCCTTGGGCGGCGAGGCCCGCCCACGCAGAGCCGCTCGCCTCAGGCGACCCCGTGCCCCATGCAGCTCGCGGTCCGCAGGGTGCTGCGGGGCATGCGGGCGGCGCGGCAGGCTTCGACAGCTCTCACACCGCGGCGAGACGCGGTCGACAGCGAGGGTTTTCAACCACGCCGCAGCAACGGCGCCAGACACCCGCCGGGAGCAAGCGAACTCAAGGGCCGCTCCACGGTGGCCGAGAGCTGCTGCGATGCGAGGATCTTTGGAGAGCGGCGCGACGCGTCTTTGGAGCGAGTGGCGAGCTCACAGGCTTCGCCGCCTCGGGGCTCACCCTTCGCACCCAGCTTCCATCTCGGGCCCAGGCGGCCCGCTGGGGGCTCCATGCGTGCCGCGGGCTCCAAAGCTACTCCAACACCGGCGGCTGTCGGCACGGGCCGGGCGGCGGGTTGGCCCCGCCCGGTCCGTGGAGAAGAAGGACTCGGCGTAACCCACGGCCCGGGTGGACCGCCGCACCGCCATCCCACGGTGGGCGCATCAGCGAGCCGCATGGCACGCCAAGCCTACTGGCGTGGCCTTCGGGATGACGGCGCCAGAAGAATCGTGCCCTACATGATGGACCAAGGGCACCCGCATGAGGGAGGACAAGGCTCGCCTCAGCTCGAAGCCGGGGGATGAGGCGCCGAAGCCAAGCTCTTCCAGAGCCTCGGGGCGGTCCCACTGGTCACACCGGGGCGGCGATTATCGGGTACCGCTACTTCCTCAAGAGCAAACATCGCTAACCATAGATCACAGGAGGTACAGGTCGCCACGACGAGCGGCTGCCCTGCTCCCGCAGTCTCCTACCCCTCGGGAGGAGGGCGCAGGGGGCTGCCGGAGAGGGGCAGAGATCCGACATTACCACCGTGGCGTTCGGAGCAAGGCGTTCTCAGGAGGTAGGCCCTCTGCTGGGGAGGCGCCTCAGGGCCTGCCCTTGGCGGAGGACCCGTGGTCGTCGGGGGAACCGCTGGCGACCGCTCTACCCCAATGGCAGCGTCCTGGTTTCCGGTCGTCGTTGATGGCACTAGAGTGTGGCGCAAGGCGGGGCCCTCGTCTGGCGATATGAAGCAAGGCGGTACACATGAAGAAGGCCCAGTGCTCGTGAAGCTCGCCGCCTGTGACACTCTCACGTAATAATGAGTGGGCTGTACACGCCTGAGTCTCGAGGTGCGGGCCTCGGCCCTGGGGCTCCCTCCCACGCCAGATGGCAGCACTTAGCTCCTACTGGTGAGAAGACATCCAAGACTAGACTAGGTGCGGACAGCGGCTTTTCTTCTGCTTTCTTCGCCTTTCCCTTTGGTTGTCGCTTTCCCCCGCCGGATTTAAGTTGGATTCGAATTTGAGATTTGCGTGTGTTCGGGGAAGGGGTGCTTAGTCTCGTTCGAGCAAATCTCTCGCGTTTCGGTTACCACTCCGCCTCAGCTGCCTCCCCTCGCGAGCCCCTCGCGAGCCGGGCCAGGCCTAGCTTGCGCGCAGCCCAGCCTGTCGCCGCCGCGTCCTCTCCGGAGGGTTTTTACTGCAGGTCCTACGGATTCGATCAGGAGACACTCAAGTCACCGCGGCCTCCCACAGGCTATCTCAGGGCTCGTACGAAACAAAGGTAAACTGGCCAACCAGCACGTCGCTTAGCCAACCACTTGGCGCGGGCGTATGGGCGATGTAACACCTGCTAATACGATGTACAAAAGTTTTACATGAGGGGCTCCCCCTCCCAAAATGCTCTCATAGCCATCAGGCCAAAGCCTGAGTTCTATTCATGCAGGGTAATGGAACAGGGACAACGCACAATCAGTCGGATAAATCCCCCAATGCGTCCTCAGGAGCACCTCCCGAGCCGTTCCTGGCGTCGCTGGCCTCGCCGTCGCTGTCTGCGTGGCCATCGGCGGCGACAGGTCCGTTCACCACGCCGCCCTCATCGGCAGCCACGATCACGCCGTCGTTGTCCGAAGCAAAGGCCCTGACGAGAGCATCCACATTGTCTTCCACCGGTCGCCAGTCGCCCGGACGGCCTCGGGAAGCTGGGCGATAACTGCGTCAAAGTCGGGTGGGGTCCATGTTCCGGATATGGCTGAAGACACGAGAAAAGGCGCGCCCAAGCAGCGCGCGGCTCCTCTCCTCCACCAACCTATTGGCCCTGACCAACCGCACCTCCAGCCGCGCCACCACATCGGTGAAGAACTGGAGGTTGCCGGCATAGTTAATCACAGTGCGGCTTCGCCAACAACCGCCTACATAAATGTTACCCAAGGCTGTGTTGGCTCTTTCCCGGAGCGTGGTGAGCATGGGGCCGTGATCATGCTCCAGGATTCGCCGCTGACGTATCTTGTCCGCATTCTGGCGCGCGACGGCCTCGGCCTCCTCCACCCGTTGGCGGAGAAGGAGCACCTCGGCCTGAGAGGTGGTTGACTCCCCCTGCGCCACCTCGAGGGCGGCCCGAAGAGCATCATCCCGCCGCGTCGCCTCCTCCAGCTTGGCCCTCAAGGCAGCAGTCCTGCCTTCAGCCTTGGCCCTGATCAACCCCAGCCTCTCCTCGAACTCGCGCTCGAGGTTCAAGCGCGCCATCACCGCTCGGCGTCCGACCTCCTCCAGGACGCGGGCCTCCCGTGCGGCGACATCATCCTCCGCCTGCGTCACCAAGTGCTCCCTCGTCTCCAAACGCTCGTACTCGCGCGCGCTTTCGGCGGTTTCAAGCGTCAACGCCTCCTCACGCTTCTGGAGCTCCGCCGGGTCTCCGGAGGCCACCTTCATCGACGCGAGGGCTGCCTCGCGCAACTCCACTTGCTCCTCCAGTGAGTGACAACGGGACACGAGTTCCCGTGCCCGCTCCTCTGCCGCCTCTCGCCGCCTGTTAGCTTCCCGGGCCTCTTCGACGGCCCGAGAACAGGCCTCGCGAGAGGCCGCCAGCGACGCCTTGGCCTCCTCGTCGTCAAGATCACGCTGATGGCGCGAAAGGGCGATGGCGCCCTCCAGCTCACGCCTCTCTGCGGCCAGGCGCAGGCCCTCGGCCTCAAGGCGCGCGTCTTCATCCGCGAGCTCCTCACCAAGCAGGCTCACCGCGTCAGCCGCCGTTCGAAGGAATCCTTGGCGAAGAGCGCGACGCTCCCGAGCGCACTCGAGCATGTCTTCCACACCATCACCTGCCCCAACCACGCGACGGGGCCCACGAGTCAGCGCTCCCCCTCCGGGCAGGGGGCTGGGGGCTGGCACCCACGCGACGGCCGGGCACGCCGCGCCAGAAGCCCGGCCTGGAGCCAGCCCATCCCCAGACGTAGAGCGCAAGAAGCGCCTCAGCCAATCGCCGTCCACGACCAGGCGAGAAGCCCACGGTAGGCTAGCTATGCCACGAGAAGGCTCGTGAAGAAGGGTCGCGAGGCGTGCAGGGCCTCGATGCGCCTCGGGACGGTTCGCCTCCCCGGTCGCCCTCACCACAAGGGCTCCACTGCTCGGAGCGCTCAAGGACGGGAAAGAGGGCGAAGCCAAGGGGGACGGCTCTTCACCCGACTCCGTGAACTCCGCAGGAAGGGGCCTGCAGGGCAAGGATCAGTACAAGCAGCAGGAGGATCAGGAGCTGGAGAAGGAAAAGGCTTACTCATCAGTGGCGAAGTACTTCCTGCGCTTCAGCAGGCGACAAGGGTAATCATCGCCCAGGGCCTCCCTTCTCTTCCGGAGGGCCTCGAAGTCCACGCGAAAGCGACCCAAGATTTGAGCGCAGGGGTCAGCCTGCGACGAGGGAGAAGCACCAAGGCGACCTGCGTCAGGGGCACCCAACTGACGCACGCTGCTGGTCGCCTCACCAAGAGAAGCGGCTGGGGCCTCGGGAGCCTCAACCGCAGGCGCTGCGGGCAGCTGCCTGCCGCCCTCAGCCACGGCGGCATGGGCCTCGGGAGATGCTCCCTCATGAGCGTCGCCCGGCGCTGTCACCCTGGCGGGGGTCCCTTCAGCCTCCGGCGGCTCGTGCCTCCCTGCTCCGCCACTTGAGGAGGAGCCGCCTTGGCCGACTGGAAGGGCTGTCACCATCACTGGATTCTCGCGAGGCCCATGGAGACCAGCGGGGCACGGCCCCCATTCATCGAAGATAGGCATCTGGTTCACAAAATCACCCTTGTTCTGGCAGAGGTACAGCAAGGCCCCTCCACGCCGGATGCCACCGGGGTTGGGGTCGCCAGTCAGGACCAGGAGCACTTTCCTTAGCGCTTCAGGCGTCAGGTCTTCTTCCTGGAGCCTCATACGATCACCAGGCCCGCTGAAGGCCCACATCCGGTGGGAATGGCGTTGGAGAGGAGCAACGCGCACATCAGGAACTCCTTCACCACCTTGGGCGCTGTCACAGCAAGCGACCTCAGGAACGCGAAGCGGCGCCAGACAAAGATGAGCCGAGGGCTTGAAAGCGTCTTCTGGCCCCAGCGTGAATTGGGGACAGCAGGCGAGGTTGGCTCCGATAGCAGGGGGCTGGGCACCCCCACATCCACGTACAACCACCTCTCGCAGAACTCAGCCGCGGGCGGAGGCAGGCTGAAGTCAATCCCTGAGGCCGCTGTCTCGGGCGCGGCGACGAAGGTCGCGCACGCCGAGCATTGGGTGGGGTCAACAAGGTGCATAGAGAAGAAGTGGCGCAACAAGGCAACCGAAGGAAGGATGCCCATCATTGCCTCACAAACAAAGGCGAAGACCGAGAGGAGAGTGATGGACTCAGGACCCAGATGCATCATGTGGATCTGATAATGGGAAAGCACGGCATTGAAGAAATCAGAAAAGGGGGGAACCAACCCGCCTACAGGCGTCGAAGAAATATACGGACCTCGGTGACTATCCTGTCGATGGAGAAGTGGGGCGCGGGCCAGGCCGTCGTCCTCCGCATTCGTTGAAGGTGGTGGCGAGCCGAACTAACCTTGCCCAAGCCTCTAGATTGAGTATGATCGACGGGTCAACGGCGGGGCGCCCGGCGGTGGCGAAGCGAGGCGGAGGCACAGGTTTCTTCCCTTTCCCCTTCTTCGTCAGAGCCATGGCGATTGAAAGGGGGGGAGATTCGAGATTGGATTGAAAATGGAAGCTGGAGTTCGAGAGGGGGAAGGACAGGGGCGCACGAGCAGCAGAGAGGGGAACGGATGTGTACAAAGCAGCGTGTCCGCCTAGCAAGGCACGAAATAAGGAGGCGTGGGGAACAGTGTCGCCCACGTCCACTCAACCGCCACGCTGGCGCCCAAGGCCCTTGAGCTGTTAGGGCCCTTGACGCCGACTTGCGCTTCGCCTCTCTCTCGGCCAAGTTTGGGCGCGCCAGGGGCCGGGGGCACTGTCGGTGTTCTGGGAATGGGGTCCCAGACTAGCCTGCTGCTGCTGCGTGGCTCAAAGGAGGCCCAGACAGCCCATCTTCATCAACATAAGCTCAAGACCCTCGCGAGGGGCCAAGCCTCATGAGGCGGATGACAAGGAGCTTCTCGAGCACGGCCTCGTCAGTGGCTCATGAGGAGGCGGAGAGTTCAAGGCAGGGTACCTCGCGAGGTGCCCATGACACAAGCCATGAAAACCAAGGGCGCCCGGTCAGGCGCCAGCCCATGATGTCCTCCTTTCCTCTTTGGTTCAAAGGGAGCAAGCGCGGCGAGAGCATCAAGCAAAGGCATCCATTTGATGCAACAAGACCAAGACCAGCCCAACGGCTGGAAGGGAGTCATTGTGGAGCCCAAGCAAAGGCATCACGAGCCTTTGGCGGCGAGGACCAACTTTAGTCGGGATAAGTGTACCCGCCGTTCCCCTTCAAAATGGCCAATTATTGGCGCCCTTCCCGCTCAATATTTGGGAGGAGGCCCAGGGCCTTCGCCTATAAATAGGAGTAGCCACCCCCAGAGACGGGGGGATCCGAGATCCGAATCCTAATCAAGGAACCAGTAGCTAGAGCGACTGAACCCCATCTAGCAGTTCATCGCACCCGCCAAGAATAGACCCTCGCGAGGCTGTTCTTCCTTGTATTGTTCCTCACCAGCCCAAGGGGCTATCTACCACACCACACACTGGAGTAGGGTATTACACCACAATGGTGGCCTGAACCAGTATAAATCTCGTGTCTCTTGTGCTGTTCCGTTTAGTAGTTTAGGTCCCAGCGATTCGGCGAGGTGCGAGACGGTGGAGGGTTGGATCTCCGCGTGCACCCCAGTGTTCGAACCTCAAGGGTCTGCCGGAACCCGAAATCCGACATGCACAAAAAACAACACCACGGTAGTTCTGCTGAAAACAGCGTCAGTCCGGGTTAGTTCCATTCAAATTGTACCGAAACCATATAAAATTGTTGTAAACATGGCATGAGTACTTCATAAATTATAGATACATTGGAGACGTATCGCCCACGAGGCTTTAGGTCGGTGCACAAAGGAGTTGTATGGAAGGCAGGGACTAGACGCCAGGGTTCATGCCGTCTACCCCTGGGATAGACGCCGGAGTCCGTGGCGTCTATGTAAACGCCGGGAACCATGCCGTTTAGCCCTGGAGTCTGTGATGGACTCATTTTTACGTTCAAAACCGACTTTGGGGAGGCCTCCTCTCCAAATTACGACCCTAGGGCTCAACATATAAATAGAGGAGCAAGGCTAGCCCCTAGAACACAATTTTTGGGCCTCCTCTAGTTGGTCCTAGTTGACTAATTAGAGCTAGCCCTAGCTACCTCTAATCCTCATAATTAGAAGCCTAGTGTGGTTCTAATCTCCTCCCTCTAGTTCACCACCACTGTCACCATGTCGTCATGCTGCCGGAACTCATCTACTACTTCGCCCCTTTTGTTGGATCAAGAAGGCGAGGACGTCATCGAGCTGAACGTGTGCTAAACACGGAGGTGTCCTACGTTCGGTGCTTGACCGAAACGGATCGTGAAGGAGTATGACTACATCAACCACGTTGATATACGCTTTCACTTGGCGATCTACAAGGGTATGTAGATGCTCTCCCCCTCTCATAGCTATGCATCTCCATGGATAGATCTTGCGTGTGCAAGAATTTTTTTCCATGCAACGTTTCCCATCAATCTCTCCATCCATAACACAACCCTCGGATATCTTAGGCATTTCAAATCTAATAGGAGAGCTAGGCTGAAGGAAATATGCCCTAGAGGCAATAATAAAGTTGTTATTATATTTCCTTATTCATGATAAAGGTTTATTATTCATGCTAGAATTATATTGATCTAAACCTAAATACATGTGTGAATACATAAACAAACACCGTGTCCCTAGTGAGCCTCTACTTGACTAGCTCGTTGATCAAAGATGGTTAAGGTTTCCTAACCATGGACATGAATTGTCATTTGATAACGAGAATGATGTGATGGACACGGTGATGATGATGGAGAGTGATGGACAAGACCCATCATTAGGAGAATGATGTGATGGACAAGACCCATCCGTTAGCTTAGCATAATGATCGTTCAGTTTTATTGCTATTGCTTTCTTCATGTCAAATACATATTCCTTCAACTATGAGATTATGCAACTCTCGAATACCTGAGGAATGCCTTGTGTGCTATTAAACTTCACAACGTAACTGGGTGATTACAAAGATGCTCTACAGGTATCTCCGAAGGTGTTTGTTGAGCTGGCATAAATCAAGATTAGGATTTGTCACTCCGAGTATCAGAGAGGTATCTCTGGGCCCTCTCAGTAATACACATCATAAGCTTGCAAGCAAACGACTAAGGAATTAGTCACGAGGTGATGTATTATGGAACGAGTAAAGAGACATGCCGGTAACGAGATTGAACTAGGTATGAAGATACCGACGATCAAATGTCGGGCAAGTAACATAGCGATGGACAAAGGGAATTACGTATGTTGTGATAACGGTTCGACCAATAAAGATCTTCGTAGAATATGTATGAGCCAATATGGGCATCCATGTTCGCTATTGGTTATTGACCGGAGAGGTGTCTCGGTCATGTCTACATAGTTCTCGAACCCGTAGGGTCCGTACGCTTAACATTCGATGACGATATAGTATTATATGAGTTGTGTGATTTGGTGACCAAATGTTGTTCGGAGTCCCGGATGAGATCACGGACATGAAGAGGAGTCTCGAAATGTTCAAGAGGTAAAGATTGATATATAGTATGATGGTATTCGGACACTGGAAGTTTTTCGGAGGGTTCCAGGTACATATCGGATCACCGGAAGGGGTTCCGGGCACCCCCGGCAAAAGATATGGGCCTTATGGGCCAAGAGGGGAAACGCACCAGCCACAAGGGGCTGGTGCGCCCCCCATATGGGCCGGCCAAGGTGGAGAAGGAAAGGGGAAGGAGGAAAGGAAAGAAAGGGAATAGGATTCCCCCTTCCTTCCCTCTCCCTCCTATATTCTGGACACCACCAACAGATCGCGCCGCGCCTCCCTCCCCGACCTTCTCTGCTGGCAACAACTGGCTAGCACCGCCCTCCTCTCCTGGCCTTCTTCATGGCGGCTCGGGAGAGATGCCGCCCTCCCTCCCGCTTTCTCCGGCGGCCTGGGAGCGACGCCGCCCCTCCCCTCCGGGCCTTCTTTCGTGGCAGCGTCCGGCAGTGACGCCGCCCCTCCCCTCCCGGCCTTCTTCCACGGCGGCGGCCAGGCAGCGACGCCGCCCGTTGCCTCTCGGCCTTCTTCCGCGGCAGGCATCGAGAAACACCAGCCTATCGGCCTTCTTCCACGGCAGCAGCTCGGTAGCGCCGCCACCGAACTCCTCAGGGCCTGCAATTAGCTGTAATTCATCAGATGTGGATTGGTGCTGCCTCGACATCAAACCGATTCGAGCAAGGAGGAGTGTGCGCAAGGTTGCTTCATCCACTGTAGCTTCTTGTAATAAGTCTGGATCAACCTTCAGAGCAAATCCTCCTTCCCCGTTCACATTGAGCAACGTCCAGACCGCCCATGAACTTCTGAAGGGAAAGTGGACTGCACGGGCGAACGTGAAAGTTGTGCAGGAGGACGAGAAGGGAACTTCCTCCTGTAAACGCAAGAAATCACTGCATCACGAGGTAAGCAGTACACTTCCTAAACCATCTTAGTGTAGTTATCATAGACAAATCAATACAAGCAGTACAGCGCGTGATTATGCAGTACAAAACTTATGCAGTGCGGTTGCTTCAGTTCGTTGTGGGGGAAAATGCAGTACGCTTGTATAGGTTCATTACGTATAACGATGCAGTGCGGTTGCTTCAGTTCACCTTGAGGGGTGATGCAGTCACCGTGCATTGCTTCGACAGTACCATTTTGAACACATTGCAGTTCGCATGATTCAGTTCATTTAACCTGACAATGCAGCTCGGTCATTTTGTGTGCAGGAGATGACGTTCAGCAGATACAAAATGCCGCGCATAATTGATAAAGATCGAGAACAACAACTTTCAGAAGAGTGGATATTCTTCTGACAGAGATACTGGCTGGGTTACCCCTGAGATTCCTCGTGGATTCTTCACGACGACAAACAGGGTGCAGTACTCTCCACAATAAGATTTTTCCCAGGAAGAAGATGTAGTTGAAGATGATGATGATGTCACATTCGTCTGGGAAGGCACTCACCAACGCGATGATGAAGACGATGACGATGAAGATGAGCCAATAACAGTTCTCAATCCAGAGTATAAGCACGAGTTCACTACGTTTGGACAGCATGTCCGAACAGATAATGATGACACAGTTGAACACGATGTTGCAGCAGATGATGATTATGTCTATGATGATGTGCCCCTGCTCCAAAATTTTAAACCAATCCACCAAGACATCGTCACAACACTGGATTACCACCACGTCCACCTGTCGCACCCCAAAACAGAGCTCAGTGTCCACCTGCTGCACCGAAAAACAGAGCTCCAACCAGACCTGCTGCATCAACTTCGACGCTGCGACCACCAACGGTGCCTCGGTCAAAAGTAAACAGCAGGTACAAATCCTCCTCACTGTTACCGCCGCGACCTCAACTACACACATCTGTTATAACCCCGCCATGTCCAATACAACCCGGCGAGCTGCAAACACCATCAGGCGAACGACTCTACACACATGTAAGTTTATGGTCTGAAAAAAAAATAGTTACAGTCCATACAGATAACATTGCAAAGGCACACCGATATTTCTTGTGAGCTTTGGCTAGGAACATTGCAAATGCTTTATTAAACTCATATGCACTCCTCGATTCAAAAAACAGTAATGTAACAAATTTTCTCATATAGCATTTCAATTAATGCAGGATAAAACATGTCGCTCAACCTCGTACTCTGCTGCTGGAATGAAGTTCACCACGCATTTAAAAGGCATGGGACTTTTACAACAATTATGCAAGATGTGCAGGTTTGGTATACGAAGAGGGCAAAACACAGGACAAATGCCTACATTGTTCCGCTCAAGAGAAGGGCTCCACAAGCGAGTCAGTGTCGATTATCACCGGCACGCCGAAGACATAAAAAAGGATTGGCTGCAATGCAAAGATTAGAGTTAAAAAAAGGAAGGATGACAAATTTGTGATAGAAATGGTTCAACTCAACCACAATCACAAGATGCTGGAAAGCCCCGGGATGCTTCTGCACATGCGATCGCACAAAAAAGACGATCCTTTGATAGACCAGTTAGTGAAAGACATGCAACTGGACAACCACACACATGCTCAGATGATGTAGACGCTGTCACGTATGTCCGGTGGTCTGCAGTACATGGGACATACTAGCCGCGACTGGGTAAACAGGTAAGCACGTAACAGAGCATATCTCTTGAGCATTCTGTCTGTAATTATTCCCTGTTTGGTGAGATAAGTTTGCATTGTCTCTGAGAATGCAGGAAACAGAAGTTTGCCAGAGAAGAGTCTGAAGATGATGTCAAGAAACTTCTGAATTTCTTCGAGAATATGCAAAAGATAAACCCAGAGTTCTTCTATGATTATGACGTTGATGCAGATAACCGTGTAAGAAACGTCTTTTGGGCGAACGCAAGTTGCAGAGGATCGTATGAAGATTTTGGAGACTGCGTTACATTTGACACGACTTATAAAACTAACAAATTCCACATGCCTCTGGGAGTGTTTGTGGGGGTGAACCATCATCTACAAAGCACCATATTTGTTGTTGCACTCGTGCGAGATGAAACAATACCATCATTTGAGTGGGTTTTCAAAACCTTTCTGAGGTGTATGAACAACAAGCCGCCAATCTGCATGCTCACAGGTACAAAAAATAAAAAACACCTTCATACTTACGTTTTGTTTTGTTTTGTGCACTTATATTTCTTCCATCTATCTTGCAAACACACAAACAACTTAATAAAAAAACACTGTTTGTCTCTTCTCAGACCAGTGTTCTTCGATGAAGGCAGCATTAAAAACTATCCTCCCACAAACTCTGCATAAGCTGTGTCGGTGGCATATCATGAAGAAGTACAAGGACCACCTCGCCTTGCTGTATAAGGCGCACGAGAAGCTCAAGGACGAACTCAATGCAGTGCTGAACCACCCACTAATGCCGTCAGAATTTGAACGAGCATGGAAGAACCTCATTCAGAGGTACAACTTGCAAGACGACGAAGTGATGAATTCACTGTGGGATGACAGGCACGAGTGGGTCTCAGCTTACTACAAGGAAATTTTCTGTGCTCGGATGACTTCCACACAGAGAAGCGAGAGCATGAACCGTGACATCAAGAAAAATTTTGTCGTGGAGAAGCATGATCTCCATCTGCTTGCTCAAGCAGTGGACAAGTGCATTCTGCACCAGGGGCCGCCGAGCACACAGAGACAAGAGCAAATGAGGTAAACAAAATGTCAATCAAAACTGCTTAAAAATATGACTACAAAAACAAACTATTTTTTCATTTCTCGGATCGTAATAAAGGCATTTGTGATCATGCAATGAGGTAAAACAACAACAAAGTTTGGCTTCGAAGTTCAGCTATCAAAAGTGCATACAAGGGCAGTGTTTGCAGATTTCAAAGAAACACTCTACCGTAGCACTGCATTCAGAGCAGAACGGTGCCCTGAGAACCCGACAAAGTATCTCGTACACCACTACAACAGATTGGATGCATTTGACTGGGCAAGGCATAATTTCCAAGTGGTCACCGATGAAGAGAAAGGTGTCTACGAATGTGAGTGCAAACTCTGGACACACACAGGTGAGACTCCTAGCAAAAATAATTCTAGATTCTCATAGTCATGCACGAAAGCTAACTTACTGAACTTTAAAAGTACATATGCATGTGTAATTCACAAAACCAAATGAAGTTCACTTCTTTAAAAAAATGAACAAATAATGAAAAAATATATATGTTTACTAATTTCATGCGCTTCACTTACGTAACAAAAAAATCATGTGTTTGTCTCACAGGCCTCTTCTACGTCCATGTCTTATGCATGCTTTCTCATTTGAGAGTACTCAACATTCCTGAGGTGTACATCATGAAAAGATACACCCGTAACGCAAGATCAGATGCAACGTTTGACAGAAGAGACTACGAACAAACAACACCAGATGGAACCTCGCTTTTTCATAGAAAATTGCTGACAGACAAAGCAATGGACCTTGCAAACAGAGCGACAAGGTCCGACGCTGGGTGCCACAGAGCGTTGTCTGGTATGAGGGCACTGATAGAGGAAGTTGACGTGCTCAACGAAGAAGAAGAAGAAGCAGCAAAACTAAAGCAAGCAGAGAAATCCCAGCATGACAATAATGCCGAGCAAGTAGAAAATACTGAACACATCGGAACTGGTGCTATCAAAAAAGAAACAATTCTTCCACCTCCTGTTTCAAACACAAGAGGAAGGAAGAAAGGGGGAGATGCAACCCAGAAAAAGGTGGCATGCAAGGAGAAAAATGATGACAAAAACAGTAAGCCACAACCCGAAATGGATAAAGGATGGTCACCCTCCGAATAAGAAGGTGCAAGACATGTAATGAAATCAGCGCCACAATTCCAGGACGGTACAAAAGGAAATGAACAAGAAAACGAGGACATGGAGATGCACAAAAAACAGAAATTCCACTCACAACACTAAGAAATGGACGAAACCGAGACGTTGTAGCATCTGCAAAAAGAGGAAGAGACACAATTCAAGAACCTGCCCCAAAAGAAAAAGAAAAAGATCAGAAAATGAGGAAGACGAAGAAGGTGAGATCAAAGAAGAAGATGATGACAGAACTGAAGAAGAAATGGCTTATGAAGAAACAGATGGAGAAGAGGAGGAAGAAGAAGAGAGAGAAGAGGACGAAGAACGTGAAGAAACTGAAGAAACAGTGGCGTATGAAGAAACATATGATGAAGATGATGAAGAGGAAGAAGAGAGCGAAGAGACTGAAGAGAGTGAAGAGGACGAAGAACATGAAGAAACAGTGTCAACAAGACCACCACAAGGAAATACTCACTGCATGCAAAAAACCGAGAACAACGCCACTTTCAAAAAACAAGGTAGGAGCAAAGAAGGATGCAGTTCACAAGACCGAAAACGAAACCACCATCAACCAAAGACGCTGGGATCAAAGAAGGATGCAGTTCACAAAGACTTGGAAAACCAAAGCAGCCATCAACCAAAGACGCTGGGAGCAAAGAAGGATGTAGTCCACAGTACTGAAAACCAAAGCAGCCATCAACCAAAGAAAGGGGGGCTACAAACACAAAGGTGCGTAGACAAGAACCAAAGAACACCGCCATGGAAAACAAAAGAAAGTGCGACACTAGACACGCCTCCGCATAATCGCAAGTAAAAGAAAGTTAACGACCAAATAGATGAATGTACAATAAATTAATCGTATGCATAGCAGTTTGCTTATCTCTATGACTTATGTATCAGTTTAAATTTTGCGTAAACACAAATTTCTCGTTGACTATGACTTATTCAACTAAACCATGTAAAAGAGAAAATGGTATTTAGAGTATACCATATATATAGCAGTCTTGAGTAAAACATTGACACATTTTGATTCAAAAACCATGTAAAAATGTTGTTAGCTCGCTGCAGTCCAACAAGTAGTACATATAAAAAGCATTTCAATATGCAGTATGAAACTTGCAAAAATGCAGTACGCTTTGAACTATCATGCAGTACTATAGACTAACTACATGTAGTACACACCATGCAAATTGGGAAAAAATGTGGAAACATGTAGTGCTCAGCTAACATATAAGCAGTTGACAAATTGTAACCATGTAAACACAAATTTCCCACTGAATAATAATTGAAGTGGTTCAGATCACAAAAGTGCTTGTTACAAAACACATCAAAAAGATGAAGCGCTCAACACGCCGAAAGTACTTATTACAAATCAACCTCATAACCTTAGCCAATCACGCCAAACGTGATTCTAACCGACGATCCTCGAGTTCAAAGAAGTTGAGGACAACAACTTGCTCGCACTTCGTGCCACTATCAATGACAAATTCCTTCCACCCTTTGTGCGTATTACGCCGCCGCCATTAACGCCTACAATGTACTTGACTGGTTGAAGGTATCCATTACCAAGAACAACTTGAAGAATTCCTTTCTTCTTGAGCCGACATACCTAACACTGCTTAGGAATTTTCTCAGAAAAATAATAAAACTATTTGAGAACTAAACTAGCAAGACAATTCTCATACTGTGCACAGAGATAGATGAAGTGCACAACAGTCCAACGAGTAGTACATATAAAACGCATTTCAATATGCAGTATGGAACTTGCAAATATGCAGTACGCTTCGAACTATCATGCAATACTATAGACTAGCTACATGTAGTACACACCAAAAAAATTGGGAAAAATGTAGAAATATGTAGTGCTCAGCTAATATATAAGCAGTTCACATATTGTAACCATGTAAACTAAAACATAAGCTACATGCACACAAGCATAAAAATAAAAACAAGAAATAAGAACACATTGCAGTACACTTCAAAAAACAAAGAAAAAGGTGCGTTCCTAAAATACTGCAAGTTCAGAATGCAATGGAATTATACAAAAAAAACACAAAGAAAAAAAATCATATCTAACGAAACATACCATCTTGTAGTGAGTCTCCACATCTGCATGAAGTCGATGGACAAAAGGACTCGTGCAGCCATGGCCACGCCGAATCAAGGCGTAATAGAACGCAGAACGTTAATCCGCCCATATCCAATCCTTCCGTGAATATTGTACCATATGCAAGCTGCTCGCTCGCCTCAGCCCGATTCGCACAACACCTTCCCACCACGACGAGCACGACGGGCTCTGAAAGCAAGCTGAATAATTGCAAGGGCGTCGGCACACCACAACCATGGCCGCAGCAAAAGAGATACGCACAGGGGCCTGGAGCCATCGCAACAGAAATCTAGAAAAGCAAAAAAATAATAATAGGCTGGAGAAAGGAGAAAACTTGCAACTAGCGGAGAAATGAAATGAAAAGGAAGGGTATAAGTTAGCCTTCATTTATACAAGAGGAATGCAAAAAGGTCAAAACTGAAAATTAAAGGGGACTTAATGGAAATTATGTTCCAAAGAATAAAGGACTATCAATAAAGGCTTATGTTACCAAAGAAAAAGGAACGAAAAAAGAAGGTGTACTTTGACTGCAGCAATTCCCACGAACAAAACCGCAAATCGTTAAAAAATAATACTCTGAAAAATTATAATCCACACACCATTTTATGTGTGCAGTTCTCCAAATTCGTACCAGGAAGTTCACTATATATGTGCATGAAGTGCAAGACATGATAAAAAAGCAAAAGAGAAGCACTTTAGCAAAGATTGGCATAGCCACCACAACTTTTGGCACAAAGAAGGATGCACGCAAAGACAAAATGTGTACAAATGCAAAGATGTAACTATGACAAATGCAAAAGATAGGAGCACAAAAGCAAAGGCACACCGCACACAAAGAAAAAAGGATACTAAAGAGGAAACACAATAAAGAAAAATGATACCAATGCAAAGGCACAAAATGTAGCCTGAAAATGTGCAAGACGGTATGCGTGCACATGCGAAGATCAAACTAAATCAATGCAAAGGCACGATGATTTACTAAAAAGCAAAGGCACGCATGATTTACTAAAAAAGCAGTGCACGCCCCAACGTTGAAAAAGTAACAAACAAAAAAAATTGACCACCCAGGTGCTACCAGCCCCACCATCTCTCAGAATAGGTCCGCACCCACGTAAGGGAGTCGCTCGAGCCACAGCATGGGGCCGGTTGGACATGGGCCCATTGTGTCATAGAGCATATAGTCATGCGGCGCCACAGATAAGCACCAGATAAGTATACGGAGGAGTTCGACCAGTATGCCTCGCCAGCGCTTATAAACAGGTCGGGCGCGCCTTCCGCGAGCGAGGTGGGACTAAACATTAGGAGGCACACACAGCGAAACGGGAACCAAGCCGTGCTCACAGGCCGACCTCGGCCCAAGTATGTCTCTAAACTAGCCGAACAAAGGCCCAACAAGGCCGACTAAGAAAAAACAATAAGTTAAAAATGGGGGCCCACCCCTTTCCCTACCCTCCCGCATCGGTGATTGCAGAGGTACAAGAAAAACAAGATGAAGTACGAGTCAGAAACAATACAAAGTGCACTACGTTACACGATGCAGTGCGGTATGGCAATCTAGTTCCCGATTACCCCTACACGAAGAAATAAACTCAAAAAACAGTGAAGTACGCACATGTATACACAAGTGCAGTACTGAATGCTAGAATATGCAGTGCACGACTATATACTAATGCAGTTCATTATCGCACAGGATGCATCTACAAAACGTAAAAAAATGCCCGTTCGCATAGAAAAAAATGGTGGTTAAAAAAATATGCTGATCAGAAATAAAACAAACACACCTTAAAAAACCACGTTTGCATACAACCACCCGATCGGAGCAGTTCCATCACCACAAGCCCACGATCACAGATGCAAAACCAACCCACGATCCGCACAACCGCATCATCGGTAGCGATCGCAGCGAGTTCATCCGACGAGGCCATCCCACCCCGCGCCCTCCCCTTAAATTCAGACCCCTACCAAAGGCCTTCTCATCCACAACAACACAAGTATCCATTGCGCTCCCACCACCGGCGATGACGTTCACCGACGAGTACAAGGGCGACAACGCCGTGGAGGCGCACGGCAACACCAAGTTGCACGTCATCCACACCAACGACAAGAAGCAGATGGCGATCACCCTCGCAAAGATCGAAGCGCCACCTCAGACTCCAAAGCCACAAGATCGCTTCGCATTGATCTCGAAAGTACGACAACGACCACAAGCGGCGCAGAACCCGCCTCCGCCAGCTCTCCATCGGCAAGAATCACCCGGTGCTGCTCTTCCAAATGAGCGACACTGAAAGGTGCACCGTCTTCGACAACTTCCTTGTCGACCCCAGGTACACCTTTGCAGGCTTCTCCATCGACGGCGACAAAACCAGGCTCGAGGTGCACCTTCCGCGGGCGAGGTGGGACTAAACATTAGGACTCACACACAGCGAAACGGGAACCAGCCGTGTGCTCACAGGCCGAGCTGGGCCCAATTGCGTCTTCACTACCAGAACACAGGGCCAACAAAGCCCACTAAGAAAAAACAATACGTTCAAGAAAAAAACATTAAAAAGAAAAAATGACAAACATTTATTAAATGAATAACAACAAACAAAATAAAATGTGCATCGGCACTGTAAGAATATTAATAAATAAAAGCAGGAAGCCCAATGTCAACGTACATATGCAGTCAGCGACGTACAACAACGCAGTTCTCCACGTGGAAGCACAAACTATTCTTTTTTTCTGAATTGCAGTTATCTTCTCTCTGCAATGCAGTATGGCTGAAAAAAGAATGCAGCCCTGTTACTTAACCAAAACACTCCGACAACCCTAGGAACATTACCCTCCATCCACACAAACGCTGTATTACCACAAAGATCAAGAAAAGAAAAGAAAGAACACCATCAAGAGAAGAAAAAAAAGTACATCTGTGTGAATCAAACTGCAGACACTACGTGGACATGAGAAGTTCGCTTCGTAGAAAAGAAGTGCAATCGACTTGGACAATTGACCGAAAACACAATCATCACATTTCTCCGATAGCCAAGGCCAATACATTGATTTAATCACGAAAAAAGAGGCGACGACGTTCCGGATTTCCAACGCACTAGCAAGAGCCTCCTCATAGCAGAACCTCTCGGCAGTTGCCACGTAAACTTAAAACAGAGCCCCACCATGCTACCGCCCCGCTCCACCTCTCTCACGTCCTGTCAAGGAGAGCAGAGGAGAAAACACAACTGCTTCATCCCCCCAAAAAACCCAATTGCATCTTCTTCTCCGCTCTTCCTTTCACTAACCTCTCGCTCTATAACAAACACCAGAGAACACGCGAGAATCATGGCGGATGCACCTCTGTACAAGCAGCGCCGCAAGTACACCAGGGAGCTCCACGACGTCCACCTCCACGGCAATCACAAGCTCCACGTCCTTTGCACAAGCAGGGGCAAAGACGTGGACAAGATGTTGTCCACGTTCAGGAGGAAGCTCGGCGGAATGCCCGTCAAACTAGTCGGCGTTGATGTCGAGTACACACACTACGAGAAGCCACAGCGTGCAGCGGTACTACAGCTATGCGTAGAAAAAGAATGCCTTGTTTACCACATATCTGCAGCTAAAGACAGGTAAGAATAACTGTTGCTTGCCAATATTGATTTTAAATTTTCTTCACTTCAATTGCCATAATATTTAACCTTTGGTTCTCATTCTTGAAAAAGCGTGGCATATGAATTTATTGACAGTTTTGATCTGGCTCCATGTATGTCACTCATGTGTTCAATTCTTGAATGATATTATCTAGCAATACACGCAGTTTAGTTATAGTTTCTTCACTGCAACATTACCATACAAAACATGTATGAAATTAGGTTCAGGAATACAAGCATACACAAAACATGCATTGTTTATGCAATCTATTATCAGATTTAATAGTTATGTCAAACAAAGTATTAGCAATCGCTCAATGCAATAGATTCAGATATCCATATTGCGCTTCAGTTTCGAAAAACACAAAAAAAACATTGCTAGTTCTAAAGAAATAAAATATATTCACTCTATACAAATATATCGCAGGCCAATGGAACTAGACAAATTCCTGATGAATGATGAGTACACCTTCGTCGGATTCGCTATTGAAGGAGACAAAAGAAAGCTGAAAGTATCTGGTTTGGAGATCAACTCCAACAACTACATTGATATTCAGGTTGAATGGAGAGACCCATACAATAAAAAGAAGTTTGACTCTTTGGCTGATGTTGCTGGCAGGATGATAGACATTCACTACAATGACATGAAGAAAAAAATTAACCGCAAGGAGGATAATACTCTGTGGGGATTTTGCCCGCTGCCAAACAAGCTTATCAAGTATGCAGCAATAGATGAATTCGCAACATATGAGTCATGGAGAATCATCTACGATGTCATAATGGGACTAGACAGGCAAAAGAGACAATGAAGAAAAGAAGAAGAAGAACAAGATCAGAATCCAATACAAAGAACTAGAAAAATCAGAGTTGTGTTTAGTCTCACTTTACTTTAAGCTGCCAGGGTGTTCTTTGTTTCATGTATGCAAGATTTTGATATTGTCCGCTGCTTCATATCGAATATTTCTTTTATAAAAACAATGTAAGTTTGCTTGTGATCAATTGCTTTCGCAGAAATTAGTTTGCATTAGAACAAGTATATACACAACTTTGAAAAATTTAATGAGTGACACCAAAACATAGTATGCACATACAAAACATAACAGTCCACAAAAATAGTAATTATATAAATATAAAATTAATATTGATATATCTAAAAATATAATCCATGTACATTTCTAAAAAACGCCAATACAGCTTCACGTAACCAACATAAGGCGCTTCAACAAGTGTATCCGTGAAGTGCAAGACATGCATAAATGAAGAACGATGACAAGGGCCCCAACACAAACACTTGGTACACGGCGCAAGACTCAACGCTGGTGAAAGCAAGACAAATGTCAAGGGCCAACACATAAATGAAGAACGAAGGGCCCCAACACATAAATGAAGAACGACAAGAACCCCCCCTGCCGGCCTCGCTTTTTCTTAACGCACGCATAGGCGCTTTGTTGACAGCGGCTGGCGGACATTCTGCTTTTTCCATCAAAGGACGCGCAAAAACCACCCCCCCCAACACCCTAAGATAGACAGGGGCGACGGGATGAGGACGATTGCCACGCATGCGGCCGCCGCAAGCAAGCAGCGTGCCGCCGCCCGGCTCGTTTCAGGCTCGGCCTCGCAGGGGATGTGGAGGGGTTCACGACCCCCTCCCCCCCCCCTCGGCTCGCTAAAGCACGCAAAGGCGCTTGTTTGACAGCGCAGGCGGACATTCTGTTTTTTCCATCAAAGGACGCGCAGTAAAACCACCCCCAACACCCTAAGATAGACAGGGGCGACGGGTATGACGGATTGCCCTACGATGCGGCGCCATGCGCAAGCAAGCCGCCGCCGCATGCTCCTATTGTTTCAGTGCTCGGCTCAGGGGATGTGGAGGGGGTCACGACCCCCCCCCCACCCCCGCCGCCTCGCTTAACGCATGCAAAGGCGCTTTGGTTGACAAAGCAAAGGCGGACATTCTGTTATTTCCATCAAAGGACGCTACAAAAACCACCCCCAACACCCTAAGATAGACAGGGCGACGGGTATGACGGACTCGCCACGCATGCGGCGCCGCATGCCAAGCCGCCGTCGCCGCCTCCGGCTGTTTCAGCTCGGCCTCGCAGGGGATGTGGAGGGGGTCACGACCCTCCCCCCCCGCTCGCTCGCTTAACGCACGCAAAGGCGCTTGGTTGACAGCGCAGCGGACATTCTGCTTTTTCCATCAAAGGACGCCACAAAAACCACCCCCAACACCCTAAGATAGACAGGGCGACAGAGGACGGACTGCCTCGCATGCGGCGCGCCACGGCAAGCCGCGCCGCCGCCGCTCGCTCGTTTAGCTCGGCCTCGCGAGGGATGTGGAGGGGGGTCACACCCCTCCCCACCCCCGCCGCCTCGCTTAACGCACGCAGCGGCGCTTTGGTTGACAAGCGCAAGGCGGACATTCTGCTTTTTTCCATCAAAGGACGCGACAAAACCACCCTCCCCAACACCCTAAGATAGACAGGGCGACGGGGATGACGGATCTGCCCTCGATGCGGCGCCGCAGCAAGCCGCGCCGCCGCTTACTCCGGCTCGTTTGTCGGCCTCGGGGGATGTGAGGGGGTCACGACCCCTCCCCACCCCTGCCGCCTTGCGCTTAACGCACGCAAAGGCGCTTTGGTTGACAAAGCAGCGCGGGACATTCTGCTTTTTCCATCAAAGGACACGCGAAAACCACCCCCCAACACCCTAAGATAGACAGGGGGCGACGGGTATGACAGACTCGCCACGCATGCGCGCCGCGCGCAAGCCGCGCCGCTGGCGCCGCCCGCTCCCCACCCCGCCGCTCGCTTAACGCACGAGGCGCTTGGTTGACAAAGCAGCAGGCGGACATTCTGTTTTTTCCATCAAAGGACGCTACAAGAAAACCACCCCCCCAACACCCTAAGATAGACAGGGGCGACGGGATGACGGATTGCCACGCATGCGGCGCCGCAAGCAGCGCCGCCGCCGCCCGGCTGTTTAGCTGGCCTCGCAGGGGATGTGGAGGGGGGTCACGACCCCCCCCACCCCTCGCCGGCTCGCTTAACGCACGCAAAGGCGCTTGGTTGACAAAGCAAAGGCGGACATTCTGCTTTTTCCATCAAAGGACGCACAAGAAAACCACCCCCAACACCCTAAGATAGACAGGGGGCGACGGGTATGATTTGACTTCGCCAACGCATGCGGTGCGCGGCAAGCCGCCGCCGCTCCGGCCAGCCTAGCTTCGGCCTCGCAGAGGATGGGAGGGGGTTCACGACCCCTCCCCACCCCCCCGGCTCAAGGCTTAACGCACGCAAAGGCGCATAAGAACAATACAAAAAAATAGACAACTAACAAAATTTGGGGGGACCCCCAAACCCCCCCACCCACCATGTACCTTAACGTACAAACAAATAAAAACCAACTACAAACCGCAACTATAGGCAAAAGTAATGTGTTTTTGTTGTGACAAAAAAGCAGCTCGTGTCATAAAGCAATGCAGCTTCGCATGCACACACGCAAAGACTTTGCTTGAATGCAAAAAATGCAGTTCTCTTATATTGACAAAGAAGTTCGCATCAAATGCGATACAGCCATCGAACACATATCATACATATAAGCGTGACAAAATGCCAACAGATAGACCGTGGTAGTCAACAAAAATAAAATTATACACTTATATATATTGTATCGCTTATTGATATAAAATACACATACATATACAAATTCATCCAGATGCACTGCCGCATAAACGAACAAGAAGAAAACACAACGACAAAAAAGTCTTTTTCATACATAGTCAGCACACACAAACACAACATCAAAACCTAGCTATTGTCCACGCACAACCTTTTGCACCCAAAGAGAAAAACAAGGCCCCAAATGATCATATCGCGGCTCATGATCAAGGTCTGCTGATTATGACAGGAAGTGAGCCCGAGGTCCGCAATCAGTTCACGTAACTCAAGAGGCATGTCTTCATGACACAACATGTTCAAAGGATTGAACAAAGAATGAACATGTACTCCGCCTTCCAATCTTCAAAGAAGAAGTGAAAAAAAAGAAAACAAATGCAAACAAGTGATTAAAAAAGGTTGTCATAAAGAACAAAAAGTAAAAAGAAAACAGAGAAGTTGTTACGCCGGATTTCAAAATTTCTCAACTAGACGCTGGTCATTCATACAATCGCGCCATCCTCGTAACATAGATCCCACACTCATTTGCTCCTCATACTGGCACGACCGGTAAGATGGCTTCTCCGCCAATTTAACCCAACAGAAGGTTCTTCGATTTATACATTTTTCACCATAATCGCTTTCAAGAAATTGAAGTCATCCTCCTCATCTAGCAAAAAAAAGAAGCACAAGGTAAGAATAACACACATCACGGATCAAAAGTTGATATTCAAACGAACCCAAAAAAAGTTGCTCTCAAACATCTAAACAATCCTCTTTAAGTGCACGTGAGAAAATGCAGTCCTGTCACAAGATATGTTGAAGTTCACTACATAAACAATTGCAGCTTTATAAAAAATACAAAGGGGAGAAACACAAAGAAAGCTTTACGGTTGGCAAAAGAAAAATAACATACCACTTCAAAGGTAATCTGCATGGTAGTCACCTGCGCCACCTTGTTGTGACATCGATGGCCAGTACTTCCTAATGTCATGGATATCAAGGGTCCGCGATGCCGGTTCATCGTATAAGGAATAATGACCATCCTTGAATCGCGCATCATAATCTGCTCGCATAAAAAATGAAATCAAAAGTTCTTTCAACACGCACTCACCAGACCACTGCTCCAAAAATAACTATAAAAAGAAATGCAACAAACCAGAAGAATAAATGACAAAAACAATGAATTTACCAGTTTTGCATCCAACAGTTTGCGCCATCGCTCACAAAAAATTTGAACTGATTAATCGCATCTTCTAAAACAAACGAGCTATGCACAACCGACAACACAGATTTCCGCCATTATCTCTCGCCACGAGGTTTCCATTTGAAGAACGATGCATACAAAAAAGAACAAAAAAAGGACATGAAAAAAAGAATAAACAATGCAAGCGAGTGCATGGACATGAAAAGCCAAAGGCAGAGGAAAGAATGACAAGAAACGCTATCGTGATAAATAAAGGTGAAAGTAGCAAACGTTCACCGGATTGATAAGCTAAACCCAATTCGTGGTCTTGCTTCCAAAGATTTGATAACAAAATCCATGATATACTAATCCATTAAAGCTCCTTTGCCAAATGTATCATAGATATAGTCGAAATTGTAAGTATCGACATCATCAACAAAAGGACCATGCACCATAAAGAACGCGTTCTCTCGCAGAAACATACACATATGGGATCAATAAAATTAGAACTAAAATCAAAACACACAAAAGCATGAAAGGGCACACGATCACATAAAAAACTTACTCATGTGTTTGGTTACAAAATCTTTGCCGAGAACAAGATCCTTTATTTTAATCGCCTCATCCATATATCCGAACCCTGAGGCTTCAATTTCTATAGAGCATCTCAACTTAAAAGCCCTCTCACCGCCCTCTTGTTCAAAAATACTTCAACCTCATCCAAATGAGGACGATTAATTGCTGCACTCCTAGTCCTAGTTACATGTGCACACGTGTAACAAAATCATCATCATCAACATCATATACATCATGTGGAGAGCTAGGTCGAGAGACACTTCCACCATCAGGTCCAGACGCCACATTTGTGTTCAAACCAGAATTATCTCGAGAGATTTCAATGACACAATCCTCCATAACCACATCGTAACCCCGACTCAAACAATGACGTACAACCTTCATGAAGCCCCCAATCAAAACCTAAAAACGTGCAGAAAAAACATGGAAGCACTCAGTACAAAACACAAGAACCTAAAACATGTATAGAGAAAAATAGAATGCAGCCCATGTTGTATACATCAATGCAGCCCACATATATACAAAGAATGCAGCCCACATATAAAATAACAATGCAGCCCACTTATCTACATCAATGCAGCACACACTTGTATAAAAGCAATGCAGCCCACATATAAAATAACAATGCAGCCCACTTATCTACATCAATGCAGCACACACTTGTATAAAAGCAATGCAGCCCACATATAAAATAACAATGCAGCCCACTTATCTACATCAATGCAGCACACATATAAAATAACAATGCAGCCCACTTATCTACATCAATGCAGCTCACACTTGTATAAAAGCAATGCAGCCCACATATAAAATAACAATGCAGCCCACTCCTCTACAAAGAATGCAGCCCAGACTTGTATACAAAGAATGCAGCCCACATATAAAAATAACAATGCAGCCCACTTGCCCATAAAGAAGCGGAACCAAGCAGTAGTCAAAAATAAAATAAAGCGAGGATGAAGAAGTTCAATAAAACAACCTTTATCTGCAAAAATTAGAAGTGATGTTAAATCAAGGCAACACTTCCTCGATGTTAGCCAGCTATAGAGCATGGCCTTTCTGATGTAGCCAATGTGCTCCACCCCAAACTTAGCAACTCGAACACCATCCCATGTCTGCAAGAATTGAAACATATAGAATCCACAATCATGCCTGCAATAAAAAGAATAAAAAACATCAGTTTCACAAAAATTAAGTGAAAAAAACTTGAACGGTATGACATGTATGGTTGTAAAGAACGCACCCATTTGGCTGCATTGGGACAATGACATGTTTCAACACAAATCCATCAAGTGTGGGAGGATTTAGCGGCTCATCGTAACTCAAGCTACCTTCTTTCCATGCACGCTGATATTTTTAACCATCCTCCTAAAACCCCGACCGCATCGTGGCTGCTGTGTTGTTGAGCGAGTCAAGAAATTCAAACCGCTTTTCTTTCACATTTAACGAACTACACAATAATGACCAACACCATCCCTCGATTCATGGATCAAAAGTTGCAAAAGGACCTGTTGGAAACATGAATAAATAAATAAAATTATTATAACAAGAAAAACAGAACGCTATAAAACAAAACAGTAAAATACACATAAAAAGTCTCTCACCATATCCTTTTATCAACACGCCTCGGCTTTTGAAGAGAACATCAATTTAACACTCCGCCACAAGACCACCATTCCAAATATTTGTTTGCCAAATAAAACCAAAAATCAAATAAGCAAAACAAGTCGTCGCACAAAATCGTAAAAGAAAATGAAAAAATAAAACAAAAATTTCAGATTCTTACACAAATATGGTACGGACAACCATTGTCGGAGATCTCTTAAACTTATCTACCAAAGAAAGAAACCCCAAGATCTACAAGCCTTGTAGTGAGCATCCCTTTATCCCAAAAGGATCGACCAACTCATCTCAGCTTTTAAAAGCAATCATGTCCCTGAATTTTTCATGAAAACTCAAACATAAGATACTATAAAAATAACAACAAATAAAAACGGTAAATACAAAAATTAGATAATACATATGAACAAAACAATTTCTAAAAACCATACTTCTTCTTCTTGTCCTTCCGAGCCCTTGTAACAAAGAAATAGCATAACTCATTGTATCTTTTCAGAAGAGCTGGATCAATGCTCGACGGTGTCACAACAGGGAGTTCATCATCTGCAATAAAAAAATGAAGTTCACTTATCCAAACAATGAAGTTTAAATATTAAGATAAGGGAATTCTGCTAGCTATTTTGAAAATCATAGACAAAAGATCAAAGTTTCACTTATCACTTAACATCTAATACAGATACCATAGTAATTAAACAACATGAATGAGAAAAACATCAAACTGCACCGTTTAAAAAAAACTCTTGCCTTCAAAGGTCGAGTCTTCAGTCATTGTTCTTCGTAACTAAGCAAAATATTTTCTTGCAGAGGTTGCACAAATCCACCACAACCTCATCGGACTTTCCTTCGCAAAGAACATCAAGATTCTCTCGATTTACAAAAGTCCGTCAACAACAGCTTCCTTAGATACTTCAACTACATGAGGCTCCACTATCAATACTTCCTAACATCATTGGACACCGTAGACACAGGGAAGAAACAACACTAGCAAATAGGGCAACATTCTCCAAAGGGTTTTCAATGCCAACATCGTAATCTTCATGCCGATCGGTGGAACAAGATCATGGGATCCTTGAGCTACGTATGATCTCGCACACTCAATGGCAACCGACATGTACATCAACACCGCACACCCATCAACAAAGACAACCGCCTCGATTCAGATTAACGTGGACTTCCACGCTTGGTTCTCCAACCTGTGGAAAGTTTAAAAACACCCAAGAATACAAAAATAAGCATGGGAATAACTAACACAACAACACACAAGACACTTATGTCAAAAGACCGCCGCAACATACACATACAACTACAAATCCACATATACAAAATAACACCAACACACGGTGTCATACACAACTACATCTCGCAACCCACGATACATAAAAAAAGAAATGCGCCCATTTGACAAACGCTGCAGCTCAGCTTATGTTAATTATCAAGGTCACTTATGTAAATAAGTATGGATCACGATGCCAAAAAGAACTGCAGTTCACTTATGTCAAACAAAGGAAGATCATACATGTAAAACTATTGCAGCTAACATACGCAAATGAAAATGCATATGGATGAACATAACAAAGTACATCAAGTTTATAATAGACAACAAAAATTAGATTATAACCCACTAATGTAACAAGTAATACAATTATACCTTATCACCACAACATCAAGAGGGGACGCCGATCACCCAAGACCTCATCCTTCCCAGAGCCATC
This sequence comes from Aegilops longissima, assembly GCA_021605205.1. Classification (NCBI taxonomy): domain Eukaryota; kingdom Viridiplantae; phylum Streptophyta; class Magnoliopsida; order Poales; family Poaceae; genus Aegilops; species Aegilops longissima. The sequence continues at coordinate 290,418,510 of CM038676.1, forward strand.
GTAAGTCTCTTTGTGCACATCACAAGCAAATACACCAGCCTACGGCATAGAACAAACCAAAAAGAGAAATAATATGGTACCACCAAAAAAGAAAAACTCCAACCATGCACAAGCAAAGACACACTTCACAATAGAGAAGTACACAAGAAAAATATGGGAACCAAACAAATGTAAGTTCAAAGAAAAAGGGAAGCATGGCGTAATGTACATGGCAGGAGTATTTATACCGACCAACCCCATCGCCTCTAGTTCCATCGACACCGTAAGATTCCACTCCACCTATAACAAAAAAAAAGTGAGGAGCAACAACATAATACACAAAAAAGAGGTCCAAAGCCACAAAAACATAGAACATACATTATCAAGACTAACGCCAAATCATCTCCGACGGATCATTTCATCCACAATATGCCCATCATCCTTCTCATACCGACCGCATTTTTCTTCTTGTGAATGTCTCAATTGAGCATACGAAGAATGAACATTTGTCACTGCAATCTTCAGGCTTTCGATCACACCACAATCAAAATTGTGAGCAGCAACAATATCTTCATCTCGTGGGCCATGGCCAACAGGAAAAAACCAAGAATCGCCCTCAACTCGTCACCAGAGGTTGGCAAATCTTCGCCGCCTTCAAAACCTTCAGAAGAAGCTCATCAATCTCCTCATGCTTTTTGCCGCCAACAAATGTCTGTTTATAAGAGCTTGTATTATCAAACATCTGTCAAGGCATGAAACCACGAGTATGCGGCACCTCATCATCACAGCCAGGAAGTCGACTACGATAGGCTCATAAAACCTATCATGAGTGCTAGGCCCCAGATCGAGCTGCCGTACAACCGCAACAGACGGTTGTACACAATATCACCGACGCCTTCCATCGCAAAAAAGAGAACACGCAAAGAGAAGTACACATGTGAGTACTAGAATAGTTCACATTTATAATGACTCGCACATTTTTTTAAAAATCTGATATTAAAAATCAGTGCACTAACCGCAGCTTCCCAAATTTGTAACTTTCAAGTAAATCTTTCCCTTCACAAGCACATCCTCATTGTACAACTTCATCAGTCCTTGGTCATCGTGTATGACGACGTGGCGCCAACGTGCATGACTGAAAATTTGCATAAGCTTCAAGCAACCAAGATACATAATCGGGGACAATGGCACAACCTTCAGACAATTCTGCTTGCGCCTTCGATTGCCACCTAACCACAAATGCCGCAACTCATCAACAACAAGTCGACAAAAGTCCATCCGAGCCATAGCCGATAATCCATGTTCTCTACCATCGCAAAGAACTCTACCCAAACGAACCGCAGCCCCGCACAAGAAATTCGTAAAGTATAAGGAAGAACACCTTCACAGCAAGGTCAACACTCACATAATCATCTTCCTCCACCAACACCTTCAACTTCTCAAGCAAGTCCTTGACACCTATACTTTTTGAACGGTCAAAGCCAAGCTCATCCTTGAGGGCGTCAACGATTCATCATGACCACCGGAAGGTGCATGGGTGCAGCAGACTTCCCATAGGTAAATAAAAAATGTGATGAACTGCATCACGATTGATTCGAAGAACCCTGCCATTCCCAAAGTCCATTAACATAGTGGCAGGGTCAATCACTCCCATCAAATAGCACATAAGAATGCGCGACACATTTTTCTTTACTGTCAGATCAAAGACAACACCAAATCCAAAGATCCCTAACACGGCTGCAATGCGCCTCTTTCAACAAAGAAGCAGCCTTGCAAACAAGGGGAAGTGACAAACGACGGTCTTGTTAAATCGAGAATCATCTCCTCACCATCATCTTCAGCCAGCATTGTTTTACTAGACTTCTTCCTCTCGTAAAGGGAAATGCAGTCCACATTAGAAGATTAGGCATAAAAAAGAAAATACAAGAAGAATAACAAAATGAAGGAAACAAATGCAAGCACTTCAACAAACCTTTGAGCAGATCCACCTCCTCGCCGTAATCACCACCAACATCTTCGTCGACATCATCATGGGCACGCTTTGGTACAGTCTTAGATGAACCACGCTTTATGCCTAGAAGGATGAACACCTTCACATAATCAGAAGCAAAAAGTCGTCACATCGAATTGGGACCTTCAAGGACATGTAGTCGCTTATACCGAGGATCATCACTTCCGCCACCTTCAGCGTTCTCTTGCCAAGATTCTTCTTCATTCCAAAGAACACGTGGACTCCGCCGAGGTGTACCACCTTCCTCAAAGAACAAGATTCAACCTCTTCTTCATCTTGCCAAATTTACCACCATTGCCACCATCTCCAGATCTCCTCCGCTTCTCCTTCTCAAAGAAACTCTTTGACTCAATTTCAAACCTCAACTTCTTCTTGCTTTGCTTCAACTCATATTGACGAACCTGTTCCGGACCATCCAATCTCGTAACTTCCTCTCACCATCAACAGATCATGATCGTGTTTCGCATAAGACAGATGTCTCGATCAAAGCTCACACCAACATTACCTCTCGCAAAATAATGGTCAATCAATTGAGTAACCTCCTCAAACCCAAAGCGCCCAAAGATGGAAAATGACATCAAGGCCAAAATAAAGTTTGACTATCCTCGTTAAAATTGCACAAAAAGAACAAATGCAAGACAGCTTATACATATAAATGCAAAGGCTCCAACCATAAACTCAAAATAAAAAATAATGCATTGCACAAAAAACTTGAATAAAACAACAATGCAGTTCACACATACATACAGTGGAGTTCACATACAAAAATAAATGCAGTGCTGCACATGCTAAATCCACGGTTGTTCGCAACAAAAATGTCGAACTAGATAAAACAAAGCATACACAAAAATAAACAAATTAATCACATACCAGAAGGAGGGGCCACACTTATAGGAGAAGATTCAATCGGCGAATTCACTTGATGTCCTCCCTCGACACCATGATCCTTACCACCAGGACAAGGAGAGACAAGTGGTGTATCATTATGAGCACTGCAATCACCTGCTGGATTAGAAAAAAAACAAGAAAAAAGAAATTACAAAAACATCACATGACAAAATAATGCAAACGAACGCTGACAACTAACAGAGCATAACCCAATATGCAGGATGAACTAGGAAACTAGATAAACACCAAACAAAATAAACAAAGCCTAAGGAATAAGCACTCCACATACCCTGAACTCCTTCTCCTCGCCGCTCAATAAGACATAGAGTTTCCCGCAACACAAAGGACTAAGTGATGTATATAAGCAACAAAATCGGCGAAAATCTCACAAAACCCTAGATCCGCATTGCTACACACAACTATCGACTTCAAAACAAGATAAAATCGATCGCCTACGAAAAATTACACAAGAATAAAGAGCTACAAAGAACTACAAGAATAACAAAAACAAGGCGAGGGACAATCAACACCGAGCCAAGCGGAACGCATCAAGAAAAGTATGCGCGACGGCGGCGGGAAGGGGGAAGGGGGGCGGGGACGGGAAAGGGCTGCGGGAGCGCAGCGGCAAGGGCTCACAGAGCGGACAGCGACGCCGAATGCAGGAATAAGGACCTCTTGAGGGCGGCGGTTCTCCGGTCGACGGCGGTTGCTGCGCGCGGACGGCGGTTTTGCTCGAGGGAGAGATGCCTCGGGAGAAACTGCAAGAGAGGAGAGGGGATTGTTCTCGGTCTCTTTCTCTGACACCGGAGCGGTGGAATAGCATGGAAACGACACACAAGAGACCCGCGTTTCGCAAAAAGCGTCACAAATAACGGGCCGCCCAAAACAGCCCTGACAAAATAAACCACCTACATCAAAACGCATATATTACTAAAAACAACAAAAAAAAACACATGATGCAATTCTCGTGAAGAATCATGAAATTTCAAAACGGCAAAACAACAAATAAAATACATACAGTTCAGAAAAAGTTAAAATGAAAACAAAACGCATGTTAAGAGAACACATCCAAAAAAAGTCTACCTTCAATTATGCCACACAAAAAATGTGCCCCCCGCCGCTTCTCCCTTTAACCTCCCGTGACAATGAAGTAAGCATGCAAAAAACAAATGCAAGACGATCACCGAAAAATGCAAAGCATTTCTATACGGATGCAAGACGCCATTATGCATTTCTTTTCGAGTGAAGAAAACGCAAACGCTGAATAAGTTAACGCAGGCGAAGTAAACGAACTTGCAAGATAAAGATCATAAACAATGTAGTACAACAGATTTTGCAACCAAAGGCAGTCCCATACATTCAAAATTACAAAAAAGTAAAAACACGGATAAAAATGAGAACTGTATATGCAAGAAGGAATGAAGTTCACACCTAGTACATAACTATGATCAATGCACTGCACCGATGATTTACCAAAAGCAAAGGCACTCCACGCCATAAAAACATACAAAGAATAAAAACTGATCACCCAAATGATACCGCACCAGCACCCAAAATTGACAACGACATGCGCCTCTCGAAATACCCAACACAGCCCAACAAAACCGACCAAGAAAAACAATAAGTTCGAAAAGTGGGGGGCACCCTCCCATTTCCTATCCGTCCCGCGCTGTGGACTGCAATAAGTACCGCAAAAACAAGATGCAAGACGGGTCGGTAGAAGTATGCAGGCATTCCGCAAGCAATGCGCATCACCAAGCATATAGCAAAGACACGCAAAAAACGATGAAGTACACACATGTATACAATGTTGCGCTTCGATTTGTACGCGACGCAAAGGCGAATTGTAAACAATGCGCTTATGTTGTCACGCAAAGATACATCTATAAAACATGACAAATGCCCGCTCAATATAAAAGGTGACGATGCAAAGGTAAGTTAAGATTTAATGCAAAGACACTCAATTTGTCGAATGAAATCTTAACATACCCAACAAAGCAAAGGTACTAACATAAATTTGAAAAAGGAATACATAAGAGCAAAACACAAATAGAAAAACGCAAAACACGTAAAATAATTCAATACAAGATGGAAGTACACGAAAGTACAGCACAGAACCATAATGAGTGAAGTACAGTTATGATTTACAAAGCAGTGAACTCCCATACATTGGGAAAAAAGATTAACCGATAGCAAAAAGACTAAACAAAAATGACAATCGACATGCAAAGACGCACCAGATACAATGCAAGATGTAACACCGATCAATGCAAAGGTACACTCCAACATTGAAAAAAAACACACAGGCAGTAAATATAAAAGACAAAAAATTGACCACCTAGTGGCACCGCCCCACCTGGGCCTCACAATAGGTCTACGCCTACGTAAGGCTAGTCATTCTGAGTCACAAAGGCATGGGGCCGGTTGCACATGGGCCCACAGTCATAGAGCATATAGCAATGAGCGCCGTGTATAAGCGCCAGATAAGTATACAGAGGAGTTCGACCAGATGCCTCGCCAACGCTTATAAACAGGTCCGCGCGCCTTTCCGCTGCAAGCGAGGTGGGACTAAACATTAGGACTCACACACAAATAAACAGAACCACCGTGTGCTCACAGCCGACTCCGGGCCCAATTATGCCTTTCACTACCGTAACACAGGGCCAACAAAAAAGAGAGGCCACTAATTTTTTAAAAAATGCCACATACCATACACAAACACAGCCCAACCACGCTGCTCGTAGTTCGTCAGGATATGACAATGCAGTTCGCTATTCTCAAGTAAGCAAGATCGCTCCTTCTTGAATGCATTCGTGTTCACCGAATCGCACCCAATCCACCACCTAACGCCAACCACAACATTTATTACTTCCATTGCTCGATTGGTTGCATAAAACTTATCCATTCGTACATGACTAACACAACTCCTCCCCCGCTCCTCATTTTCCTCAAAACGAGATCTAGGGTTCATCACATCCACGCCTCTTCTCTCGAATTCCACCAACCCGCCATGGACTGCAAGTGCGGTGCTTGGCAAGGATGGCGCCAGATAGCGGACACATGCGCTCACGCAGAAGGCCTATACCACCAACACCGAGTGGCGCAAAGATGCTCGGCGGCTTGATGATACCCAACAGGGGTTTTAAATGCGCCATTTCTTCATCGCCTCACAACCACAGATCTACAGGAAAGTTGGGTATGTTTTCCACTCACAATTTTTGGACATAATCTAGACTGCAAATACACATCTGAATATATAGTTCAATCAATTTGTTAAGTAATATCAACAAAAAATACAAAACAGAATTTGTATTGTTGTTCAGATCTGTTAGCTATTAAGACTAGATGCTTCCACCTATCTTTCTTCAGTACCACACCATGTATCGACATATGTACAAAAAAGGGTCAGTAGATAAGCGTTGCAGTTATATTAACATGCTGGAGAAGTACACTGTTACTGACATTGCAGTGCACACATGTTGCAGTATAATATATATCACAGTAAAACTAGGAATCAATTTCGTACATAAGTTTGTTCATACATTGCAACTACTTTACAAAATATAATCATATGTATGTAACTATTTAAATAACATAAACAAATCATACTAAGTATAAAACAAAAACATTTGCTGTTTACTTATAAATTCTTTATCCACCCATTACAATATGCAGAAACTGCCATCCGCAATAAAAATTCATGCTCCGAGTTCAGGGAAGCTTACTTTGGAGAAAGAACACAAAAATGTCTATGGAGACATGGAAGCTGACTACCACATCGACTCTGAAGACTGCATCAACATAACTACTGGTTGGAAAGATTTTGTCTCCCACAATGGCTTTGAGGCCGGAGAAGTGGCCATGGTCTTTTTCTACAAATAAGAAGACTCCATCAAGTTTACAATATTTGCACTCTAGGCTGTCTAATATGAAGCAACCAATATTTCTAATGCTATGCTTATGTCAGTATGCTTTAAAATTATGTCAATCGATAAATTGAACAATGCCTATTTAAAGTATGCAACCTCAACTACGCTATTTTATCATCCTTTTAGACAAAGTTGTCATTGGTAATGCAGCTTCTCTCGAACACATAGTGTGGTACTAATAATAACAAAAGGCAGCCCTCCTAACAAGAATAAGGAAATGCAAATGGTCGAAACTTTGCAGCTAATATATGATGCTCAAAAACAATTCTCATAGTATGCGTTCAAAAAATTTTATAATAACTATTCAGCTAACACAAGCGTATCATGGACCATCCTTCTAATAGCATAATAGAACATTAACAACACCGCTAATGCAGATGTAAATGCATATTATGCAGTCATCTAGAACACGTAATGTAGTAAACACATAATGTGGTTTACTTAAAAGGAGAAATCTCATAAACAGCCATAACCACTCGTAATAAAACTACAACGAAGCACGCTACTAAAGAAAATGCAAAGGCACTACAACGTATGCCGCGACTACAACAAAAAAAATTAAAGCAGAAAACTACGACAATGTGATAGACTCATAGAGGTGTCAATTTCACTCGCACTTCCATAACTCGCCTAAAATTCTACACCACTAAACCATCAAAAATACACCCAAAAAATTCACATGGAAGATATGGCAACTTGACTAACAACATCACCTTTCATTTAAAAAACGCGATTCAAAAAATGACAATTATACCCGCAATACAATGAATTCAATCCTACAGCAACAGTAATTACAATATTCAAACACGCGTGGACGGGCAAAAATCAACAAGAACAGAGGAGCGGACGAAGCTCACAAGCCCGCACAACCAACATATCAAGAATTGAAAACTAACCCCTAAAAATTAACAATTATAGAGTGAACGGACCGATTAAAATGAACGCAATCAAATAATTCCTACTAAATAACAACATCCGAGCACAAAAAATCGATTCGACGCGAACACGAACGTAACAGAGAAAGCTCGTCCGCCAAATCCATCGACGGTAAGCACTCTAGTATATTTTCCAGTAAATCGAAAGAATAAAGCTAAAATGAGATGCGTATATAAACTGAATCATCCCGCGACACCGATTCCACATAGAACGCAAGGCGAAAACCGAAAATGAAGCGCTTCTCCCATGAAGCATTGCAAAGGTTTCGTCGAAAGAAGATGCAAGGCGCTTCATGAAGCGCAAAGGCGGTGTGCGAGAATAGTTATTCGCTAATATTAGCGAATATATATATATATATATATATATATAGGGCGCGCCCTAGCACACCCTAGACAATTGTTTAGCCGCGGCGCGCCCCCCCCCACCGCTTACACTCCCGGTCATATTTTCGTAGTGCTTAGGCAAAGCCCTGCGAGGATCACTTCACCATCATCGTCATCATGTCGTCTTGCTGACAGAACTCATCTACTACCTCGACGTCTTGCTGGATCAAGAAGGAGAGGGACGTCACCGAGATGAACTTGTGCAGAACGCGGAGGTGCCGTGTGTTCGGTACTTGATCGGTTGAAGTGCATACATCAACCGCGTTGAGAAACGCTTCTGTTGACGGTCTAAGAGGGTACATCGACACACTCTCCCCTTCGTTGATATGCATATCCATGGATAGATCATTGCATGTGCGTAGATTTTTGTTTTGTTTTCCATGCAATGATTCCCAACATAATAGGTGAATCATAATTTTCAGTAGTTTCAACATTCTCAAATTCTTTAGCTTTAGCAATTTATTCATCAAGAATTTCACCTAGTGGCATGATACGTCTCCAACATATCTATAATTTTTTATTGTTCCATGCTATTATATTATCTGTTTTGGATGTTTTATATGCATTAATATGCTATTTTATGTTATTTTTGGGACTAACTTATTAACCCAGAGCCCAGTGCCAGTTCCTTGTTTTCGAGTTTTACAGAAAAGGAACATCAAACGGAGTCCAAACGGAATAAAACTTTACGATGATTTTTCTTGGACCAGAAGACACATGTAGGACTTGAGGAGGAAGTTAGAAGAGTCCTGACGACTCCACAAGGGTCCAGGGCGCGCCCTAGGGAAGGTGCCCCCTGGCTTGTGGGCCCCACGAGAGTCCTCCAAGCCTAATTCTTTGCCTATAAATTCAGAAATATTCCCAAACAACCAGAAGCGTCCATCAAAATACTTTTTCGCCTCCGTAACCTTCTGTACCCGTGAGATCCCATCTTGGGACCTTTTCCGGCACCCTGCCGGAGGGGGATTCGATCATGGAGGGCTTCTACATCAACCCTATTGCCCTTCCGATGAAGCGTGAGTAGTTTACCACAGACCTACGGATCCATAGCAAGTAGCTAGATGGCTTCTTATCTCTCTTGGATCCTCAATACCATGTTCTCCTCGATGTTCTTGGAGATCTATCCGATGTAATCTTCTTTTGCGGTGTGTTTGTCGAGATCCGATGAATTGTGGATTTATGATTAGATTATCTATGAATATTATTTGAATCTTCTCTGAATTCTTATATGCATGATTTGATATCTTTGTATTTCTCTTCGAATTATCTGTTTGGTTTGGCCAACTAGATTGGTTCTTCTTGCAATGTGGGAGGTGCTTAGTTTTAGGTTCAATCTTGCGGTGTCCTCACCCAGTGACAAAGTAGGGGTAGCGAGGCATGTATTTGTATTGTTGCCATCAAGGGTAAAAAGATGGGGTTTTCATCATATTGCTTAAGTTTACCCCTCTACATCATGTCATCTTACTTAAGGCGTTACTCCGTTCTTTATGAACTTAATACTCTAGATGCATGCTGGATAGTGGTCGATGTGTGGAGTAATAATAGTAGATGCAGAATCATTTCGGTCTAATTGACACAGATGTGATGCCTATATGCATAATTATTGCCTTGGATATCATCATAACTTTGTGCTTTTCTATCAATTGCTCGACAGTAATTTGTTCACCCACCGTATTATTTGCCTTCAAGAGAAGCCTCTAGTGAAACCTATGACCCCCGGTCTATTTTCCATCATATATTTTCAGATCTATAAACCAAAAATATCATGCTGCAATTTATTTACTTTTATTTTGTTTTACGTTTTAGTAATCTTTTATATCTATGTGTATCAGATCTCACCTTTGCAAGTGACCGTGAAGGGACTGACAACCCGTTTATCGCGTTGGGTGCAAGTGTTTGATTGTTTGTGTAGGTGCATATATTGGAGACTTGCTTGTATCTCCTATTGGATTGATACCTTGGTTCTCAACTGAGGGAAATACTTATCTCTACTTTGCTGCATCACCCTTTCCTCTTCAAGGGAAAAACCAATGCAAGCTCAAGAAGTAGCATGCCACAGGTTCATCAAGCAGAGTAGTAGCATCATCATAAGTATCATTCATAGCAGAAGTATCATCATCAATTACTTGCGACATATTAGATTGTATAGCAGGTGGTGGTGTCGCAAGTCTACTTAAAACAGAAGGTGAATCAAGTGCTGAGTGTGATGCCAGTTCCTTACCACCCCTCGCCTTAGAGGGTACGATTTTGGTCTTAGCATCTTTCACATTCTTCATAGTGATCAACAGATATAATTCCCAAGTGACTCAATAAATAAAGCTATGCTCCCTGGTGATGGCACTAGAAAAATGTCTTGATAACCCACAAGTATAGAGGATCGCGACAGTCTTCAAGGGCAGTATTACACCCTAATTTATTGATTCGACACAAGGGGAGCCAAAGAATATTTACGAGCTTGTCAATTCAACCACACATGGAGAACTAAGTATCTGTAGAGAAGTGTTTAGTAGAAGAGCAGTATGATAGTATTGGTAACAGTAACAATAGTAATAGGAACAGTAACATTAAGAATTTTGTAGTGATTGTAACAACAACAACAACAACAACAACAACAACAGTAGTAGTAACTTAGCAAGGATCAATATGAGAAAAGTGTAGGTATTGGAAGATGGATATTTATGGTAGATGACATTCATCATATAACAGTCACAGCATAGAGTGACAAACGATAGCTCCAATTTATCAATTCAATGTAGGCATGTATTCCATATATAGTCATATGTGCTTATAATAAGAACTTGCATTACATGTTTTGTCCTACCCTCCCGTGGTAGCGGGGTCCATAAGGAATATTAAGGCCTCCTTTTAATAGAGAACCGGAACAAAGCATTAACACTTAGTGAATACATGAACTCCTCATACTACAGTCATCATTGGAGTGAATCCCAATTTTTGTCACTTTAGGGTCTGCAGATCATAACACGTAATAGGTGCATACAACTTGCAAGATAGGATCCAAAACACAGTTATACTCATGAAATCATAATAGGTTCAGATCTGAAATCATGTCACTCGGGCCCTAGTGTAAGCATTAAGCATAGCAAAGTCATAACAACATCAATCTCAGAACAAAATGGATTCTTGGGATCAAGCTCAAACAAATTGACTCGAGTACATGACAAATCTCATTCAACTACATCTTCGTCCACCAAGCCTACGAAGGAATTACTCACTCCCGGCGGTGAGTGATGAAGTCATGTACCTGGGGTAGGGTCATAGACCTGCCCAAAGGTACCTTCCACAAGGACACTCACAAAAGAAGCAGCCTTCCAGTCGACTTGGTAGGCTGTCACTCGACTGATTCAAAGACACTCGACTATGAAGACCCACTCGACCATCAAGAGTCCAAGAGCCACTCGGTATCCAAACGGTCTGTAGTTAAATAGTCTTTATGACCTTAATGACACTTTATGTAGGGCGTTACCAGTAATGTCTAGCCTTAACGTACCTTAAACCCTCTGGTACATGGGTTGGCTGGGGTCCTGGCGCACTCTATATAAGCCACCCCCCTCCACAGGTAGAAGGGTTCGCACCCCTGTAACACATACGCAAATAATCCAATGACCGCCTCCGTGCTCCGAGACGAGGGCTGTTACTTCTCCGAGAAGGGCCTGAACTCGTAAATCTCTTGCGATACAACTACTCCATAGCTAGGATCTTGCCTCTCCATACCTCGCCCCATTCTACCGCCGACTTAGAACCACGACAGTTGGCGCCCACCTTGGGGCAGGTGTTCTAGCTAATTGTTGGAGAAGTTGGGATTCTCTCGATCTCCCAGATCATGGTTTCAGTGTGGAGTTCGGTCGACGACCACGAGATCCGCCTCGGTGCGCCAGTTCATCGCCGACGACTCCGCTTGGCTTCAGGAGGCTCCACTCGACGTGGACGCGCCCCCATCCGCGGGCGACGACTTTCGCATGTGTCCGCGGGCGTCCTCCTCAAGGCAACCGCCGACCCAAGATGGGTCGGCTCTCGCGCCGCTCTGACTCCCACCTCCCACCGCGCAAGCGCTCGGGTCGGTCGAGACTTCAGCGGTGGGTGAGGCATGCGGTGGCCCGCCAGCGCCATCCCCAAGTCATGTAATCGAGCCCGACGAATCTCTCTACGGCCTGTTCGACCGGCTTCGTGAGAGATCAAGGCCCAAATGCGATAGCGAGTGACCCAAATGGCAGAGGTTCGATGGTCGATGGACCATGCAGCCCCTCGATTCACCCGCACCAACGAAGGTGGCGGTGGAGGCGATCCGTGCAAGCCCATGAAGAGTACTTGCCCGAGCCCCTCACTTCGCCTCCGAGGGAAGAACTTCATCGCGGAACATGGATGCACTTCACACTCCTATCGTTGGAGAAACCCCGAGGCTCGCGCTTGAAGATGCGCGCTTAGCCAACCTGGCTGAGCGCACTCGATCGAGAATCTTCAATGAGTCTCGGGCGAGCGACGCGATCGAGGATTCCGAATCCATCCGACGCCACTCTTTCAACCACCAACCTGTATATCGAACTCCGATTCAGAATTTAGCAGCCGCCACCAGATAGCGGAATAAATTCAGCCTTCCCACGGAGGCGTAGAGGTTTGCAGCAAATCAGGATTTGCTCCGTTTAGCAGGAGATCAAAACTCAGTTGTGTCCCGGTCCGGAACCGAGTTCACAAATGATCCGTCGCTGCGAATTCATTCCAATGGCTCATAGTCCAAGATCTCCCCGAGGCGTGAGGAACGGGGGGCGCGTGACGATCAATACAAGGGTCATGAGCGGTATGAGCACCGATTCGATCGCAATGATCGACGCCGAGTACCCACCTCTCCCCAAGGGGTGGATCATACGCCTCGGCAAGAAGATGACAGACGCCAAAACAGTCTTTGACGAAGAGTTCCAATGACCCGAGGAGCCAGTGCTTTGATGCGAGATCCATTATCGCTCAAGGTTTGGTCGACAGAAGCGAGCTCACCGAGACGCCCAGGATAGAGATGTTCCTTCCAAAGAGCGAGTCCATGTCTCGGGACCGAGTGTTTCAGCAGAGCCATCGGGCTGCGTGATTCCCCCAATTTTGGGTTGGCGATCGAGTCGCAAGTTCATCGGAGAATCCAAGCCCGACACCGGCTTGAAGATTACCGAGTGGCGGTTCAGATCGGCGGTGGCAACGATGAGGTAGCCATGAAGCATTTACCTCTTATGTTGGAAGGTTCAGCGAGGCATGGTTGAATCGCTTAGCACCCAAAGAAGATTTACACTTGGGAAGATCTTGCCCGAGTGTTTGTCAGACATTTGAAGGAACTTGCAAGTTTACCAACGGGTTTGACAGAGTTGCGATCATGCGTGCAAAAGTCGAGTGAAACCTTGAGGGATTATATCCAGAGGTGGATCACTTTGCACCACACAAGAGAGAACGATTCGATCACCAGGCGATCAGGCCTTCAAGGAAGGCGTCAAGAACAGAGAATTAAGCTTGAAATTTGGTCGAACCGAGATATGACCCTGAGTCGGATGATGGAGATTGCCACCAAATATGCAAATGGTGAAGAAGAGGATCGACTTCGAGTGGTAATATAAATCTGCCGCCAATGAGGTCAAGGAGGAAACTCCATCGGAAGCGAAGCGCAAAAGTCGAGCCAGCGCTCCGGAGAAGCCTTGGCAAAGGAACCTGTGAAAGTTCAAGGGGAAACCCAAGGGTACCGGAACCCTAAGAAGGTGAAAGACCAGGATGGAAACGACGTGTTAGATTTACCATGTCATATTCATACAAAGAAAGATGAAGAGGGTAAACTCATTTACCCAAGCATACCACTCGACAAAGGTGTCGGCTCTTGATTCAGCGGCCCAAGGAAACAACCCAAGGATAAGGATAAGGAGATGCATAAAGTTGATGATAAAGATGATGTGATGGTGGATATCCCGTGTCAATTCCACCCTGATGATTTTTGCTGACGTCGAAAGCAAAAGTCGATTGAAGGTTATCAATCGGGAAGTAAACTTGGTTGCTCCGGCGACTCCCAATTATCTGAAATGGTCCCAGACCGCCATCACATTCGACCAGTCAGATCACCCGACACACATTGCCACCCCTGGGAGGCAAGCACTGGTGGTCGACCCAGTTGTCGAAGGCACTCGACTGACCAAAGTCCTGATGGATGGTGGTAGTGGTTTGAATATATTATACGCGGAGACGTTGAAAGGGATGGGCATTCCGATGTCCAGACTTAGTACCAGTAACATGAGCTTCCACAGAGTCATTCCTGGAAAGAAGGCTGAGTCACTCGGCCAAATTGCTCTTGATGTAGTTTTTGGTGATTCAAAGCATTTCCGGAAAGAAAAGTTGACCTTTGAGGTCGTGGATTTCCAGAGCGCTTATCACGCTATTCTAGGGAGACCAGCTTATGCGTGTTTCATGGCCCGACCATGTTACGTGTATCTTAAACTGAAGATGCCTGGTCCCAAGGGCGTAATCACTGTCACGGGCAATCGGAAGAAGGCGTAAGAGTGCTTCCAAAGGCTCTAAGATCGCCGATGCTCGATTAGCGATGGTAGAGCTACAAGAGTATCGAAAACTACAGATCCGAGTGATTTGTTGCGAGCTAAGAAGCCGCCACGGAGTCAGCATTCCAATGACCGGCGAGACGAAACAGGTTCACATTCACCGACTGATCCCAACGCTGCTCCAACCAACATCTCTACAACACTCGACTCAAAATAGGAAGAAGCGCCATCCGGTTCCTCCGTGAGAATCGGGACATCTTTGCATGGAAGCCTCACGACATGCCGGGTGTTCCTGTGGGGCTGGCTGAGCATCGCCACGAGTAGACCCAAAATTCAAACCAGTTAAAGAGTATCTTCTGAGGTCCGCCGTCCGTAAGAGAAAGGCCGTTGCAGGAGGTGGCTCGACTCTTAGCAGCAGAGTTCATCCGAGAGATCTATCACCCGAGTGGCTCGCCAATGTTGTCATGGTCCCCAAGAAGGACAAGTCGCTGCACATGTGCATCGATTTCAAGCATATCAATCGGGCCTGCCCGAAAGATCATTTCTCTTCCTCGCGATCGACCAAATAGTCGACTCGATCGCGGGATGCGAGAGGTTGTCTTTCTTAGACGCCTATTCCGGATACCATCGATCCGTCTGATGGACCCGATGAGATTAAAATAGCGCTCATCACTCCGCTCGGTGCTTCGTTATGTCACCATGCCATTCGGTCTTAAGAATGCCGGAGCCACATTCATGAGGATGATTCGTAAGTGTTTGCTCACTCAAATCACCGGAATGTGGAAGCATACATGGATGATATAGTGGTCAAGTCACGGAAGGGTTCCGACCTGTGACCGACCTTGCTGAAACATTTGCCAATCTCGTGGAGGTATGATATCAAGCTTAATCCATCAAAGTGTACATTTGGAGTTCCCGTGGAAAGTTACTCGGTTTTCTCGCTTGAACGAGGAATCGATGCTAACCTGAAAAGGTTGGCACCATACTCGAATGAAACGCCTGTAGGCGTGTGCATGACATCCGAAACTTACCGGATGCTTGGCCGCTTTAAGTCGATTCATCTCGCCTCGGTGAAAAGGCATTGCCTCTTTACCGATCGATGAAGAAGTCGACAAGTTCGAGTGGACTCTAGAAGCTGATGCAGCGCTTGCGAGCTCAAAGCTCGCTCTCCACCCACCGGTGCTTGCTGCTCCAATCAGCAAGGAGCCTTTGCTGCTCTACATTGCAGCCATCGGACAAGTCGCCGACTGCATTTACGGTCGAGCGGGAAGAAGAAGGAAAAGCTTTCAAAGTTCAACGCCCAGTTTATTATCTTTCTGAAGTATTGACCCCGTCAAAGCAAAGATATCCTCATTATCAGAAGCTTGTTTATGGGATCTATATGACCACGAAGAAGGTTGCTCATTATTTGTCTGATGATTCCATTACGCGTCGCCGACGCCTTTGTCGAAATTCTTCATAACAGAGATGCAACTGGTCGAGTGGCAAATGGGCGATTGAACTCTTCCCTTGATATCAAATTCAAGCAAAGAAAGCCATCAAGTCCCAAGCAATAGCAGATTTCCTCGCCGAGTGGACTGAACAGCAGCTTCCGACCCAAGTTCACTCGGAACACTAGACTATGTTTTTCGATGGTTCCAAGATGTTGAACGGTTCGTGCAGGAGTTGTATTGGTTTCAGAGCGACCAGACCGAATGGATCCGATCTACGTGCTCGTGTCATCCTCGGATCGATGAATGCCGACACCACACAAGATTGAAGGATTTATTGCGAGTAGCAATCCCACACTTATTACATCGTTGTCCACAAGGAACTTATTACAATAATATGGCTTAAGGCCATCTAATAATAACAGCGAAGGCTTGGAAGATAAGCGAGTCCATCAACTCCAACGGCATCACCGAGTATAGAACCACGACCTAACACCTTACTGTCGTTCTGCGAAAAGTCTCGCAACGTGAAAGTTGCAGCCCGAAAACGGGTCAAGACATGGAATATGCCGCAATGTAACACATAAGAGCAATGAATGAATAAGCCTACACTACATGCATATATGGCTGGTGGTAAGGCTCTCTGTTACATTTGCATAAAGCTGATTTTTCCCTACAACAAAGGAATAAATTTTATTTAACTATCATGGTGGTTGTTAAACATTGAGAATGGTTGACAAGATCCTCAATCCCAATTAAAAGTACTCATCAAAACCCAATACATTTATTAGAAGTAACATGTTGAGATTCACATGATATTCAATTACGGATACTCAAAACGTCCATAACCGGGACACGGCTAATCATGATTAGTTTATACACTCGCAGAGGTTTATGACTTTTCCCCACAAGACTCGATCGCCTCCGCTTGGTTCTCGTGACCGCATGGTGTTTGAGAAACGGATGACCGAGACATAGTCTTTCGTGCGCTTAGCACCTTACATGTGGGTAGACCGTACCAACCTACATCCCCTACATCAGCTAGCCTACCCGTAAGAGTTCGCACGACTTAGTCAACTACGCCAGAGCCCATAATTGGCTTGTGGCTGCACACGGAAGTTTCCAGTTTGAATAATCTTATGATCCCTTAGAGCCCAGGTGGCGGTCCAAAAAATACAGTAAGTCCTCGATGGAAACCAGTGCCTCAATCCACCCAGATGTGTGTTTAGGTTGCCACCTTAGATAAACCATTAATTAACAATCTCACATCTGTCATGGATATTCACTCACCCAATCCACGCCTACTAGCATAGCATGGCACAATAAGCAAACGAGAAGTAACTCCCAAGGTTTCATAAGTAAAACAGTAATAGGTACTACCTCAATCTACTTCCCAAACCCACAATTTAATTTGATCCTAAACATGCAAGTGTTTGAGGAATAGATCTAATGCATAAAAAAACTGGGTATGAGAAGAGTATGATCAAAGTGTTACTTGCCTTGCCGATGATCCATGAGACCTAGAGATTCAAGTAACAAGCGGCGCACTCGGTGATCTAACGCAGACAAACAACAAGCATACAATAAGTACTCATCTAATGCACGGGGAAATCTCGAATAAAAGATCTAACCAGATAGTTCAACTTAAGAACCCTGGTTGCAAAAGATTCGAATCGAAATAAACATCGAAAGTCGAAACTCGAGAGAGAACGACTCGGTTTAGCAATCTGAAACTAGGTCAAAATTTCACAGTAGCAAAACTCTGTGAAAGTAGGGTAGTCGAACGGCGGTTTCATTCTGAAACTCAGCGCTTGAATCACCCGATTCCGATAAACGAGCGAGAAATAAAACAGATTTGAAAATCGGATCCGAAATCGAATCAGAAAAATAACGGATTAAATCCGATTAAAAGAAAACGACGAACGGATTAAATAACGGACGTTCGTTAACAGAACTAATTCAACGAACACATTCATTGAAACGAACGGTTCGTTAATTAAGAAAACCGAAAAAAAATAAAAACCATCTAGGGTTTTTTTGAAAAAAAACCGAACATCAAAAAAAATAAACCGGATCGGTCTTTTGAAAAAAAAACGGATCGGGGGGCGGGGGTTATGGCGGCTCACGCTGAGGGTCTGCCTCGGTGGGCTCAGGGGCGGTGGTGGTGGCGGCGAGGGAGGCGAGGGCCTTAGAGGCGACAATGGCTGGGCTCCGGCAGGGCGGCTCGGGCGGCAGTTCTCGAGGGCGGCGGCAAGGGATGAGGAGAGGGGGGGTGGCGGCGCTTAAATAGGAGGGGGTTGGCGCCTTGGGGAGGGGGGCACGGGCGGCGGCGTGGCCGAGCCGAGTCGGGAGGAGGCGGCGGGGACTCACTCAAGGCGGCGCTTGTGAGGGAGAGGGGAGGCGGCGGCTAGGCAGGCTGGGCCTCGGCCTGTGGGGGCATGCTTTTTTTTTATTAAACCAAACGAATTAAAAAAAATACCAAATGAACTCCGATTTAAATAAAACAAATTTTCCCCGACTCCTAAAAACGAGTCGAACAAAATGAACTTTAAAAACGGGCAGATAGGCATATTTTTTTAAAATGCTCATTTTTGCCTAAGCAAAATAAATCTTCCAAAACCAAATTTTGATTTATTTATAATATCTTCATTTTTCCTAAATGTTGGGAAAGTCATATTATTCCCTCTCTTAATATTTTTATAGGAAAACTTTATGAAGATAATTAAATAAATCCAAATGATCCCATTTTCAAAATTTGAGAAATCCCAAATATGAAAATAATGAAACTTCCAACTTCTCTCGAGGGTCCTTGAGTTGCGTGAAATTTTCTAGGATCGGAAAATGCGAGAAAATATGATATGCATGATGACCTAATGTATAACATTCCAAATTGAAAATTTGGGATGTTACAAACCTACCTCTTAAGATGAATCTCGCCCTCGAGATTCGGGTTGGCTAGAAAATAGGTGAGGTGGTCCTTAAGCAAAACTTCCTCTCTTTCCTGGTGGCTTCATCCTCGGTGTGGTGGCTCCAATCGAACTTTGCAAAACTTGATAACCTTGCTGCGTAACTCTGCTGGCATAATCGAGAATCTTAACCGGTTTTTCCTCATATGTCAAGTCATCCTTCAACTGAATTGCTTCCAGTGCACTTGTGTCTCTTAACGGTACCTCTGCTATCTCGGGTGACATTTCTTCAATCGAGAAACATGGAATACATCATGAACTCCCGACAGTCCTTCCGCAATTCCAACTTATACGCAACTTCTCCCATGCGTTGCAAAATCTTATATGGTCCAACGAAACGGGTGCTAACTTTCCTTTCACTCCAAAACGCTTAACTCCTCAAGCGGGATACTCGAGATATACTCTATCTCCAACTCATACTCAATCGCTGGCGCTTTGAATCGGCATAGCTCTTTTGTCCGGACTGGGCTACCTTGAGCCTGCTCTCGAATCAACTTAACCTTCTGCTCGACTCCTTAATCAAATCTGGTCCAAACAACCGACGATCTCCGTTTATTCCCCATGACAACGGTGTCCTGCACCTTCTTCCATACAGAGCCTCGAAGGTGCCATCTTTAAGCTGGTTTGGTAATCTGTTGTTATAAGAAAATTCTGCATATGGCAAATTATCATCCCAACTAGATCCATAATCTAGTGCACAAGCTCTCAAAGATGTCCTCCAAAATCTGATTGACTCTCTCTTGATCCATCGGTCTGTGGGTGGAAAGCTGTCTCAATTCTAGTCTCGTTCCCAATGTTTCGTGTAACCGGTTCCAAAATTTCGAGGTAAACGGGTTCCTCTATCCGATACGATGCTCCTCGAACTCCGTAAGCACACAATTCTGGTCATGTATATCTTTGCCAACTTAGCACTCGCTATAGGTAGTCTTGATCGAATGAAATGAGCTACCTTCGTCAAACGATCGACTATGACCCAAATCGAGTCATATCCTGAACGAGTCTTTGGCAAACCTGTGATGAAATCCATGCCTAGTTTATCCCACTTCCATTCGGTATCGCAATGGTTGTAACAATCCTGCTGGCTTCGATGCTCGCTTTACTTTCTCGACATACGTCGCAAATTGCTACATACTCCGCAATATCCTTCTTCATTCCGTCCACCGAAAATATTCTTCAAATCCAAATACATCTTGGTATTTCCGGTGAATCGAATAGGGTGAATCATGAGCTTCTTGAAAAATCAACTTCCCGATCTACGGGTCATTGGGCACATAAACACGGTCTTCAAACCATAGGGTATCGTGCTCATCCTCACGAAATCCTTTAGCTTTTCCTTTGCCCATTTTCTCCTTTATAGAGGCAACTTCCTTATCTGCCTTTTGGGCTTCTCGATTTTGTCCATCGATGTCGATCGAATCTCCAATGCTGCTACATAGCCTCTGGAACTATTTCCAAACATAGCTCTCAAGGTCCTCGGCTAAATCATTGGGTATTCCTCCCATCATTAGGGTATTGACGTGGCTCTTACGGCTCAATGCGCCTGCTACGACATTAGCCTTTCCGGGTGATAATGCAATCTCATATCATAATCCTTGATTAGCTCTAACCATCTCCTTTGTCTCGAGATTCAATTCATCGTGTGAAGATGTACTTCAAACTCTTGTGATCCGTATATACTTCACAATGATTTCCAATGAGAAAATGTCTCCACGCCTTCAAGGCATGCACAACGGCTGCTAACTCCAAATCATGAGTGGCATAATTCAACTCATGAGGCTTAAGTTGTCGTGAAGCATACTGAAACAACTCTTCCTTCCTGCATAAGCACGGCTCCAAGTCCTCGACGTGAAGCGCCGCAATACACCTCATAATCCTTAGTCCGATCCGCAATATCAAACTGGTGAGGTAACCAATCTTTTCTTCAACTCCTGAAAACTTGCCTCGCAGTCCTCGATCCATATGAATTTGTTTTCCTTCTTCAACAATTCATCATAGGCTTTGCAATCCTTGAGAAATTCTCAATGAATCTTCGTAGTATCCTGCGAGTCCAAGGAAACTCGAATCTCTCCAACTGTCGTTGGTGCTTCCCATTTGGTTACGGTCTCAACTTTTGTGGGTCAACTGCTATCCCTTCTCCGGATATAACATGTCCGAGAAATCCAACTTCCTTTAGCCAAAACTCACATTTGCTGAACTTGGCATACAACTGGTGTTCCTCGGTTTCTCCAAAACCAATCGCAAATGTTCCTTGTGTTCCTCTTCATTCTTCGAGAAAATCAAAATATCATCAATGAACACCACGATTTAACTTATCCAAAAACTCCATAAACACTTTGTTCATCGTGTTCATGAAATAGGCTGGTGCGTTAGTCATCCAAATGACATAACGGTATACTCATACAGATCCATATCTCGTGGTAAATGCGGTCTTGGGTATGTCTTGCTCCCTAATCTTCAATCGATGGTACCACGATCGCAAGTCGATCTTGGAAAATACTTTGGCTCCTTGCAAGCGATCAAACAGATCATTTATCATAGGTAGTGGGTACTTGTTCTTGATTGTTACTTCATTCAATCCACGATAATCAACAACCATTCTCAACGATCCATCCTTCTTCTCCACTAACAAAGCGGGTGATCCCCAAGGTGAAGAACTTGGGCGAATAAAACCTTTATCCAATAGTTCCTTAATCTGCTTCTTGATTTCGCCAAATCCTTTGCGGGCATCCTGATGCGGTCGCTTCGATATCGGGCCTGTTCACGCAACAGCTCGATCAAAAACTCAATGTCTCTATCCGGTGGCATTCCCGCAACTCTTCCGAAATACATCGGGATAATCCTTTACCATCGGTACTTCTTCCCGCACCACTCGATAAGCAATTAACTTGTGCTCTCCTCGGCTCGTGCTTGTGATACATACTTAATCCTTCTTCCTTCCGGTGTGGTGAGCAAAATTGACCTTGTGGTACAATCTATGTTTCCTCCATACTTTGATAACCAATCCATTCCTAATATCACATCCAATCCTTGGGATTCCGTAACTATTAGGTCCGAGGGGAAAACATAGTGTCCAATCCTTAGTGGCGGTCGATCACACCATTTACTAGCCATGTACTCTGCTCCCGTGAGGTTACTAGCATGGGTGACCTAAGGGCTTGGGTCGGTAATTTG